>CM046064.1:0-1200000 GCA_025215515.1 Schistosoma japonicum | reverse complement strand
CGACACGTTTGTTCATTGATTCATGGTGATCACTAATTTTTTTATTCAGACATACTCGTGATATCAAATCGACATTTAAAAATCTCCACAACACTCAAATGCAACCAATATCAGTTCACTAGTGACTATCTTCTGAAGGTAATTCCTGGAGTTGTAGTGAGACGACGTGATCAGTGGAGTTCAACCTTTTCGGATTATTACTAAATAATTGTTAATTCAAGGTGGTTATTACTATTGTTGTTATTTGTACTCATTACATGATGAACTCAGTTGAGTACTACTGAAAACCAGAGAGTAATGAACATCTGCTTCATCCAACAGAGATATTACTTTTCAGTACGCACCCAAGTCTCATCCAGGGAATCGAACTTAAGACTCTCAGATCTTATGAGGAGCTCTAGATGTCTTTACTATTAGGTAGGTATCCAATCATAAACTTTCTACATTCAACAAGTTACGATATAGCTCAGTGATCATTCAATTGCCACTGATGGGATCTGTCTTACTCTCGACAAATCGAAACTCCAATAACCACCCAACGAAGTCAGTATGTGAGGAGTACAAATAACCAAACTTTATACCGAAAACCCTTATCGAACTATTTAAGGCTTCTCAGAGAGACTTACCTTTAATCTCGAGGACAACGATGCTTTATGGCTGAATCGATCCCTTGTCATCCAGCATATAAATAGACACTTGTAAATATTCTTGTTATCTTGTTGTTGAAAGTAAAGATTCAATTTAATCAGTCTCTGTTATTATATATGAGGTTTAACCGGATCAATTTTTTTGTAATCACGAATGTTGAATTGTAGCTAACAATTGAAATTTAGGTATCATGTATTTCGTTATACTTTGAGCTCTTCAGGTGAAGTATTAGTGATCAAAGCCTATTAGTTTTAGATTCCACTTGCCAGACAATCTAATCTACATATATCTACATTCGTTCAGTATAATAACAGTTTATGTTCTATTGGGGAAGATGGTGGAGGGAAGATTCAAAATCACAATTTGTCTTGGCTATTCTTTGTGCTATTGATACCCTAACTGTCAAATACCATCTAATTAAGCATTCGATAACTGTGATATTGGCATGATTCATAGTTGTACACACCTTACACACTCACTAACAATCGTCAGTCGTGTTTTACAATCTGAATTATTGTAGAATTAATATGTACCAATTGTGGAGAACTCTGTATATATTTCTCAGCACCCTCGACCACTACACCAGTGCCCTCACACACTTCCAATTCAGATATTGTTGAATTTTGTATTTCCTGTTACTAATTGATACAGTGTACGATATATGGAAGCGATCGCTTCCATTAAATAAACAATTTGGATCTAACTCTCATTCATCAGTGTTTGCTCGTTCAATCCATACTCCTCAAAAGCATTTTAGTCACCATGGAGTCATATCAACTAATCACCATGTAAAGGTTTATTCGATGATAATCTTAATGTGATATCACTTGTATTATATGATTTGAATGAACAGACAATTCAATAGACTACACTTACCAATATAACTCAGACCAACAGTCAACAGCATCCTCGATTGGTGCAAGAATGTTGCTTTGATCATGATTCAGAGAAAGTGTCAGCTATATTATCGCCAACATTTGTACAATGATACTGGCATCAGAATTTTACTTTATATTGATGCATAATATGACTTTAGAACAAACACACTTGACGAAGTTTCAATGAAGTTAGTAGATGCAATACAAATGAAAGACAAGTATCATGAAATGATGAAGGCCATAATAAACTAAGAAGATTAAAATTAATTAACGATTCGGGTATAACTTTCGTTTATCAGTGTTTGTTTGTGCAATCCATACTCCTGAACAGGAATTTAGTCACCGTGGAGTCATATCAATTAATCATGATTTTCTAGTCTATAGCATCGTAGCCATAACACAATGCTGATTTGCTTGTGTTTGCCCCCCTCACCTAGGCAACTGCATGGTCATTTTATTTTAGAAGTATCAATTCTCTAAGCCAAATGTCTAAATGTAATTTGTAGGAAAGTAGGCTGAAATTAACAAAATGATAGACAGTTGAACTTTGTAGCGTTGTAAATTTTTCAGGTAAGAAAACACAGTCTAAATATGTTGTTTGTATTCATTAAAGTGTGAAGTCAGCTAACTACCAGTGAAAACCATTGAATAATGTAAGACAACTTTCTCAGTTGAGTAAAGGATCCTCATCAGTGCGAATCCGTCAGTCTTTTACTTCTATATTTTATTATTATTACTATCATCATCATCATCATCATCATCATCATCATCATCATCATCATCATCATCATCATCATCATCATCATCATCATCATCATCATCATCATCATCATCAATAACAACAACATACCACCGCCCAAAATATAACGACACGGTTCATATCTCAATTATAGAGGACAACCATTTCAAATTCACCACCCCATCCAACTTATCATAACAACACTAATGTGGATTACTTACCAAAACTACGAGATTCTTCATTTGGATAACCAGTTAGCTGATTATTATTATATTTAAGGCCGTGTGGTTTTAAGGAGATTGATTTGTTTACTTTTTGAGATGTTTCGTACTCGAACAAAACATCTATCCAGTACAACCAAGTTTCCAGTGACATCCATCTAATGAATATAAACAACAAATTAAGAAGAACCAATATCCAATAAAATCAGATCAACTTTAAACATAATAACAGTGCATTGAGTGAAATGGTATACAATCACATAATTCTGAGGCTGAAATCTATTTTAGATGGAAGATTAATAAGTAATTTCTATGTTTTGGAACACTAAACAGTAACTCTGCAGGTAACATAAGATTAATACAGACGAGAAGATGAATTGTAGTAGTATTGTCTGACCATTACCACTGGATCATATGGAAAGAGACTGACCACCTATAGGATTGAAGTATATGCATAGATTGGTTAGTCTGATGTTAATTTTCCTATCACTTTGTAATGTTAACCGAACTGTGTCGATCAAGTTGCCATTTGTCCACTATTCTATGCGGTTCAACATTGTAGGTGATACTGAGTGGTTAACTGGCAGGAAATCCTGGGCATAGGTTTCATTATGATATTTGTCAGTCATCAACAAAACAAACCAAGTACTATTAAAACATACACCACTGATCAAATCTAAATAAAGAATCGATGAATGTTATGAAGACCACAAAGAAATGACGGATAACCATAAAGGTTTATTCATAAGCATAAAAGAGGTAAAAACAGCAAGAAGCCCATTTTTATTCATTTCATCGTTGAGTAATATCCTTCCCATATTACCATTGTAAATTTACATCTAACTGATGAGACAGTTACATTCATAGAACATAAAGAAGAGCATAATTTAGATAGTTTAAACAGGTTCATGAACGTCATCAGTTTTATTTCCCAGCCAACTGAGTTTTACTTTATTTCAAACGATCATTAGGGTGGTTTCTTATTAAATATGAAGTTCATCCTGTATACGACCAAAATAGCTTCTAACGGTTAAATAAACACGTACAAATAGGAAGAAATCAGAAGGCAGTGATGAGTGAAGAGAAAAAGCTCTTAAGTGGAGTGTATACGGGATCGCAACGTTTATGCTGGCAAGGGGAGTAGTTGCTTACTACGATGCATCGTGTCACTATGCTTAACCGAGCACTTTCAGCTAGTTGTGTCCACTAAAACAAACATGATCAGCATCAATGAACAGAGCCTATATAACTGTTTAATTTAGAAGTTATTTTCAGTTACATAAATACCCTTTGTTATATTACGATATGATTGATATATTTCGAAGACTTCTCTAAACTCCATTTGGATTCATCTTATTGCATTATCAAACTAACAACCAACTACACTTCTTTCATCAATCAGTTACGTTATTGGATATGGTTACATTAATGATTGAGTTAGTTGAGGATGATGAGAACCAAATGGGTCATCAATTTGTTCTGTAAATCTCCCTGATAAGTCTCTTCTTATGTCAGTAAAAGGGGACAACCTGTGTTTGGTTGTCTAAGAAGAATTTTAATTGATAGTTGGTGTGGAAAGGGAAAGAGTTAAGAATGATGATTGATCTTCCGGAACAAATTTCTTTTGGGATATGCTACATTTTAAATGAATAAACACAACGTTAAAAGTTGTATTGAGAACTACAAAAAGTATCCTTCAAGTGATACAAGTATTTATAGAGAGGTAACTGCGTATGATACTTTATGCCAGTTGGCCAGATATCGTCAACATCAACCTTCTGTGGCAGCGAATAAATCGACTTCCAGCAGAGGAATATATAAGAAAAAGATGCTGGAGGTGGATAGGAGATACATTGAAGAGATTATTAAACTGTATCACAAGACAAGCATTAACTTTGAATCCTGAAGGTCAAAGGAAAAGAGGAAGACCTAAGAACATATTGCATTAGTAATTGGCGATAGACATAAAGAGAATGAGCAGCACTTAAGAAGAGGTGAGAAGGCAAGTCTAGGATAGATTTGGTTGGAGAATATTAGTCGGCGGCCTGTGCTCCATATGGTTGTAACAGACATTGATTCATTGATTGACTGAATGTGGTTCGAGAATAGGAAATGAATAGAAGGCATATGTGACAGTATGTTATATGTGAATTTATACGAAAAGTAAAGAGTTTATGTATGTCTACTTCAATGACTAATTCTTAGTCGCATCATCAGACACAGTTGATCTATTTATAGTCGTCACTGTGTATACCAAAACTGAACAATCCACACTAGTTAGTACATCTTAAAGCCATTCAATACTGTATCAAATGATATTCATAGTTAACAATTTTTGGTAGATTCAAGCATCATATAAACTATTCTACTAGTGTGTTTACATTCACTTTAATTACTTCATTTATTATCCACTTGTAATTCTATCAATCATTCTCATTCTATGAATCGTACACCAACACACAAACTCCCCCCCCCCCCCATGATACAGTTGATCTGTAGACTTCAGTTACATAGTTTTACTTCATTCCATTAAATTCCATTGTCTCATTTACTTACTTCATTGAATAACTAACAGAATGTCAATTATGCTGTGAACAAATGTATATCATTAGTTAACAATTATTAAGATATTTTAGAAGGTGAAAGTGAAAGATGGATAGAGAGGATGGAATAAGTGAATAAGTTAGCGAGAGAGTGAGTGAGAGAGTAAGAGAAAGGGTCTTCTATCGTTATTTCAAATTGTCTTATTCAATTCACTAAAGTAATTAGGATGTAGTGCATTACGTGTCTAGTGATGAATTAATAATTGTTTAATACGTTTGGAAATGTCAACTAGAAGCTGAATGTATCCAATAGATGAATACATTCAATTACATAAGAATGAATGAGGGAGGTATGCACTTCACTCGATTAGGTTACACTGTCAACGAATTTATTGAATTTTCCTGCCAAAAAAACATTTGATATATCTACACTTAATATTGATTCATCCGATCCACTTCTGACTTTGAATTAGTGCATTACTAAGTAAATGGTAGCTTTGTCAAGTTTCAGAATTCCAGTCTCTTGTATATGATGAATGTAGAAATGTCAGTCTATTGATTGGTTCTATGAATACACATGAGGGGAATATTGAATCTGAAGCGTCATATCACGATTTGATCTTTTTAACAAGCGATCCACTTGTAAACCGCTAAGTTACTATTTGTAGTTTTATATTATGAAGTTTAGTCAATTCTCTTTATTAATGGGATCTAAACAATTAGATATGAAGTCGGAGAAAATATTATTAGTTAGCTAAGAAACTTGAAAGTTTTAGGTTCGACTCCTGATGGAGATATGAATAGTCATTATTGTTGAGTTTTACACAACAGTAGAATATCTATCTACTACTGCGTAGTTTTGAACAGTTTTCGAAGTGTTACCACTCTAACATACTGTTGATGAGTCATATACTAGATAAAAACAACTATAAACTGATTCAGAGCTTCAATTATGATCAATCAATGATGAACATAATCTGTGATATGATCATGTTAATCAAAAGAAAGTTCGTTTAAAGTCAGAAAGTATGCATTGTTAAAGTGGCAGGGGGAGAGTTATTCAAGATATCTCAGGATTGATAATCACTGCTGAACTAGAGCTCAGTTCATTGCCGGCACACCGATCTAAGGTAACTATATGCCAGTGGATATTTATATCATTGGAATGTGTCTTTCTGTTGTTAATGTTAAGTATTATAATTAATCAGTCTGTGTTGCTATGCATGGATTCTGGCTTCCATCTTCTAGCCATAATCATAGTTTATACGTACTTGTAACAGCGTTATATTGAGACAGTCCTTTCGGGACGTACACACCACAACAGAGATTGATTTACTACAGCCTTTAACATTAACAACCAGAAAATTAAAAAAAATACTTTTAATTTGGGTTCATTTTCATCTTTGTCTCATTTACTTTGTTTTTGACGGCAATCGTTTTGATTGAATGAATACTGCTGTGATGTTTACAGAATAGGTCGATAGTAAACATAAATACAAGTTAAAACTTGTTTACCACCATTTCTCTATCTGTTCAAGTAGACATATGGGTATATTAGTCTCTAGGTTATAATAATAAGAAATGGAGGAGGGTGCTGGTGGTGGTGGAGTGGAGTGGAACAAATAGCCTGAGGAGTCATCATTATTAATAACGTAGCTGTTGATCCTTTGTAATAAACAATTCACTTAATACGATGGCGTATCAATAATTAATCTCAGTTACATAACTATTGAAACTAGGAATCACTGAGTAACGAATTTTTTACTAGTATAGGGATTCTCAACAGTGAGCATTCATAACCCTGAGGGAAGGGTAATCGAACCTAAGACCGAACTGCTAATTAAGTGTTTACTCTTCAGACCACTTAATCGGAATCCAGCATTTACAATAATTTACGAGCAACGAACACCTCTTTCACTTGGATTTATATATGTCGTTGTCATCAAATGCATTTTGGCTAGACTTTTGAATTCAGAAAGTAAGCGTAGTAGATGTTTCATTGGTATAGTAGATGTAATAATGGTGAAGATATTTGCGGATTGTATATTCGCATCATTTGATTCTATTCCCATTTATTCATTGTATCATTTTTAATTTTATACCAACTAGTTAACTTGATTATATAATCATACATTTGCCTCGTATTTAATGAAGACTTTATAAAGTTTCAGTCTTAAAGTTAGGTGTTATAGAGATTTTCTAGTGTGAAATTCATGTCGTCTTACTATTGGGCTTCACATCTCTTCTTACTCAAGACTTCATAGGTGATGGAAGGAGTGAATTGAAACCGATAATATTCATTGTTGAATCGCTGAGCTAGCATTCAATGGTTGATCTCCTGGACTTCATTTGATCTCGTTATCATTAATGAGTTATTGCCTCTTTCCTTATATGGATGAATCTTAGTGAAGTCAGTCACTAGTCAATCAGTTTCTATGTTACATTTTGATTTGATGCTATTTTTCTATCTTCAAGATCTGTGGTTTGTTTTTAAACTGTATATTATCAATCAAGGTATTTATGAATGATGCACCTTTAAACCGACTGTTGCTAACTATGATATACTGCGGTGTTTAGTGATGAATTCAATCATTCTTCTGTAAATTTTGTTGTTCTTACCTTTATTTAACTCTATGAAAGTTGTAAATCATGTTGTATGATGTATGTAAAACCTTTTAGATCTGTATTTATATTCTCTTATTTCATAGTTCATCTTTGTTTAGTTCATTATGATTGAATACTACTGACCGTTGAATGTAATGTGTATTGTTGTTTAAATGAGTGGATACTTCTGACGGGTAGTTTTCATATCAAATTTAAGGAACTGTTGTCTTTAAATAGTAAATTAGTAAGACTGAAACTGAGCAAAATGTACATACACTATTCCTGAAGTAGTTGTCATTGTATCATTGTATCTGTGAATGTTTGTATTTAGTCACATTGAACAGATGAACAGCACAGTTGAGTTTAATGATATGAATTGACCTCGATTAGACAATTATTTAAATTAAGGAAGTACTGAATAGCTTAATCATCCTAGTATAGGACTCCTAAGTTTCTTTGTGAGTCTATGATCCTGTCAGATTATAAAACTTAAGACATTTAAGCTCCGTAATGAATTCCTAACCGTTAAACCCCTGACCAGGATAGTTGATATTTCTAACTTAGTCAATTAGCGATGTATATATGTGTGTCAGCTCATTCATTACCATCAAGTGGATAACTCCCTTCTACACTACATGGTTAAACTCCACAGGTCACGTCTTCTAACCAAAACTCCAGGAATTACCTACAGAAGTTAGTAACTACTAAGTTGTTATTGATCATAATTAGGTGATGTGAAGATGATTAGATTTTAATTAATTATCACGAAATATTAATCATAACTCAGATTGTCTACACCATCAGGAGATGTTGATTGAGTTACTTTCGTTAATTTTTAATTTCTATATATTTCTTATCTAATAGTACAGTTTATTGATTGACGGGAGTCAGCTGATTCCTGTCAGGTGACTCACTTATTTTTAAGGTTGAAAAAGATACAGTCTGTTTAGAAGGTTACATTAATTATCATATTCGATAAAAGTTTATTATTCTTTTTTCATGTATTCGTGATTGTAATGAGTTCAGCTGATGGATAGATGAAGACAATCAGCTGATTGATCACGTGAATGTTTATAATAATCGTTTGACTGATTAACTGTTACGTAATTGGTTTATGCATAAAAAATAGCAGTTTAAAAATAAACAATTTTAAACAATGAACGGTGTATACTGTAACTGACAATTAAGTGAACTGAATGAATTGATGTTCTGTTACTTACAGCTTTAATTATCCGTCATGTTATTCATTTATGTCAATATTATGAAGAATTTCATGAATTAGAATGGTGATATTCTCAATTCCATAGATTCAAAGAACATTGATAAGCATCCAAAGTGATGCTTCATATGAATAATAAGAACAATTAGTGAAGTCAATTGAGTGTATTAAGGTATAATGGTGTTAGTTAGAGAAGAAGAGAATTTTCTTGTTAATGAAATTAGTGATTCTATTCAGACAGTTGTAGTAGTACATGAAAAATTAGTTACTTCAATTGTCGAATTAACTAGTAGTTGGTTAGCATAGATTGACGACAGAAGTGATGTGTTACATAATACACAGTCAATAAAAGTAGTCTGATGTAACAGTTCAAATGGATAGTGTTTGAGGTTACTTACTTACTTACGCCTGTTACCCCTCTCGGAGAAACATAGGGAATTCATCAGTGTTCTCCATTCAACTCTGTCCTCAACAATCATTTTCACCTGTTTCCATTTCCCCATCATCCTTTTTATG
The DNA here is from genome assembly GCA_025215515.1 of Schistosoma japonicum. Taxonomy (NCBI): domain Eukaryota; kingdom Metazoa; phylum Platyhelminthes; class Trematoda; order Strigeidida; family Schistosomatidae; genus Schistosoma; species Schistosoma japonicum. The sequence continues at coordinate 1,190,632 of CM046064.1, read as the reverse complement.
TCTGCTTCCAGCTCTCGATGCAGTGTGTTCTTTGGCCTTCCTCTTTTCCGTTGTCCAACAGGATTCCAAGTTAGTGCTTGTCTCGTGATACAGTCTGATGATTTCCGCAATGTATGTCCTATACATTTCCGACGTCATTTCCAGTGTTTGAGGTGTAATAGAATAAATAGTCACCATGAATGGGATTAGTCAATAAGTATGGGATTACAATTAGATGTCTCCAGAAAGATTTCTTCATGGTTAATCTGAAGAGTATTCTGTCCAACTATTCTTAGATTTCATTTCTATGACAGAGATGCATGCACGATGCCTATATTATTTGAGATGAAAACAGAGATGTTGACAAAATCTAACAGAAGTTTAATAGTTACCAGTATTCGATTGAATTCATCGTCGAATTCGATGTGAATTAAGAAGTTTACTCTTTTCAAATTTTGTTAAAATCGAAACCACATGGTTTCTTGACATGATTGATCTACACAAAATCAATATGGAATGCACAATCTACTAAGCTTCACAATAAGGTACTACTGATCACTAAGATAAATTCACTTTATTCCTTATCGTTGAGAGGTAGATGAATGTACACAGAGGATATGATCACCGATGAAGTGAATGAAATTCGGGGAACCTAAAATTAAAGTAACCCACTTAAAGTGTTTCATTCATGAATACTGACAATGAAAAGTATACTTAAACAGAAAACATAAGAAACTGACTACTGAGACCACTGAAGAAAACGTTGTCTTCTCAGTTACTTAATTCAGTGGTAAAATTCTTCGAATGGATGGACATGACGTGTTCTTCTTAATTCAACTTGTTCATATGGAACAAATAATACTGACCACACAAACGAATATCTATGTAATATCTTGCATGAGTATTCAAAAGAAGTAAATCATTTAGACCCGGATTCTTGGACATGTAGTTGTTTCGAGTAATGCACTGATTCATCCTTCATAATCATCTATCTGATTAAAAAGGATTGAGTGAATGGGAGTTTAGATCAGAAATATCTTCACAATTGAGAATATGGTAATTCAATTAATTTGTTTGAATTCATTTGAGGTGTCATTGGCCTGGATAAAAGATGCAATCTGTTAATCAATGTCTGTTACTTTAGGTGGCGAAGAGTCTGCCAACTAGTATTTTCTAACTAACGAAAGATTCAACTGAATACATTTTGTTTGTTGATAGTGATCCAGTATTTGTGTATGTTTTTAGTAGGTACTATTATTGTCATTCGAATAATGAAGTATGTAAAAGAATCCAGAACACTGTTACTAACCATAGTAACTATCGAAAATGATGGAACAATTTATGAGTTTATCTACACCATTCCTTAAAGATGTTGGAAGATTTTTATCAACTGGCCATCGTAAAACTTCTTTCAATAACAACTAATGTTCCACAGTAGTTCATTATAGTTGAAAAGTGTCAAAGAAAACTCAAATGACAGAAGATTTTCATGTTCAAGTCATGTATGTTCATTCTGTTGTTTGATATGAAACAAATTGAGTTCTAGTCCTGATGTGATACCATTCAGTACTCGAATACACCTACATTCAGGTGACAAGTTCCGAAGAGGGTGAAATATGCCTATTGGGTTCCACTTTTCAAACGTAATCCAGCATAATTGATGTCTAGTCGATTTTTCATTGTTGTGTAAGCTGGCTGAATTGGTGTTATTCACATGTATTAGTTTAGAAACTGAAGGAAGCGTTCTTGGGACGAGAGGTGAACAGTCTACAAGATAAAAAAGGAACAAAATAACTATAAGCAAAAGCTCGGTAAGATCATCTAGAATTACACGTGTATAAAATCTTAATTGGTTCTCCAGTACGTCTTACATTTAGACAATAACAGACCAGATAAATCATTAGTCATTCTACTTGTAAAGTGAATTACATTGTCTAATGTACATAGACGTTACTTCACAACTTCCATACCATAATCACTATGACATAGATACACATACATTTGTTCGTATAGAAATTACACGATGAGTTTAAGTAACACTATTTCATGTTAATTTCATTTTTGATTTATCGACAGATGACGTCATCGATTATTAAGTGAAGATCTTGGTAATTTGAAATCTCCTTAACGTCTAAAGTAACAAGATAAACACGTTTATGATGTGTTCCTCTTTCTTAAAATGCGATAAGTGACTTCATGTTTCCCAGTGTATTATCGTCTTGATTGATAGAGTTATCTTCTGAATGTTGCGTTTGTGTCTTGTTGATTTGGTTTTAGGAGAATAAATCAGTGTGTTGTTGGTTGCTGGTAGCTGTTTGTCCGACTAGATCAGTTCACGAATTAGATAGTTGCAGTTAATAGTTTCTTGTATAAACGTAGACTGAAGGACATAACAGCTCGTTTGGATTTGACACCAGATATACGTCTGTCAAACAAGGTACAAGTATATTGAATAGCAATCCATAATAGGATGAATTTGTATATCCCCATTGATTTGTCATAGCGTGAATCTGGTCAGTCACTGTTGCTATATGTGCATTTTGATTGGATTGCCTCTATATAGCAAATAATTACAAGTATCATTTAATTTGGATTATGACTGGCAAGTGGAATCCAGGACGCACGTTTCGTCCTATTTGGGACTCGTCGGCTGGATGTACCTGCATCCCAATGTTAATGTTCACACTGGGATTTGAACTCAGTCCGTTTCGTGTCAAAATGCCACCGCGTTTATCACTAGGCTACTGAGTCCAGACAGTCATATTGTGCAATGGGCGAATTAGTAATAGGATGAATTTATATATTCCAATTGATTTGTTATATAGTGAATCTGGTCAGTCACTGTTGAACGCGGTGGCATTTTACGTGAAACGAACTGAGTTTGAATCCCACTATGAACGTCAACATTGGGTTTCAGGTACATCCTGTCGACAAATCCCAAACAGGACGAAACGTGAGCCCTGGATTCCACTTGCCAGTCACAATCCAAATTAAAAACAATCCATAATGTTTAAATATTTGATTGTAAAACATAAGCTGAAAAAATAGAAGATACCCGTAGGTTGAAAGGTCCTATTATGAGTGCCCTCTAAGTACCACTGGTAGTAAACAGTGTAGAGATTACACACAGGAGGTGTTAGACAACGATAACTAATTGGTTAATAAGGTTGTGATTCTTCATCAACCTGGGCAGTTGAGACATGTATTCCCTATGCCTAACCATCATCTACCTCACTGAATGAGTTTGACAATAAAATCAAATTACAACAATGATTATTAGTATGTACTGTATTTGTATGTAGAGACCATCTTACTCTAATTCACATGAGAATCGTATTCAATGGATGAAGTTATTACTAAGTGACATACTTGGGTATAAATCATTGTTACTCAAATTGATTTACCCTTTATCTCCTTCTAGGTCTTGAATTCTTTCATTATCTCATCATACACTTCTCTGTTAATTACTTCTTCTTATTCAACTATATTCTAATTTTGATCTTGTTAATGTGCATGTTAATGCGCCTGTTTAAGGCTGATTTACTAATTGCCTGATATACGAAATACCTTTTTCCCTGTTTTATTTTTGTTACTTACAATAAGATAAATGCGTGTGTGTGTGTGGTGCGGGGATGAGGGTGGGAGTGATAATTTCGTCACCATTTTTCTCTTCTCTCACTCTTTATACATTTCCATTTTTGTCTCCATGCCGCCTCACTCATTCCAACACACACACACATACATACAGTCATAGAGACAGACAGGTAACTGCGTCATAAATTGGTTTCCTCTTATCAATATAAATATGTTCGTTGGTGTGATATACAAAACTTGTATCTTTATTGTATCGATGCCTATATGTTCCTACTACTGATGACATCATCTATACACGTAGATAATGATATTTACCACCAAATAATGATTCTAATTTCTGTCTACCTTTCCCTGGTTGCTAAATGATAACATCAATTGACTATTGTCATGTATGCAAATATATATGGACAACTAATACGTCACAATACATAGAAATAGTTTGTCTTATGAACATATGGAGAACAATTGATAGTATTTTGAGAGTTGGCAGTGGGTGGGTCGATGGGAAAACATGTACATGTTACCACAAACTGATTTGAATTTATCAAAAGTTGTCAACCAGAATACATTTGATGTGTTATGAACTGTAGCCTTCATCATATTATACAGAAAAATAATAACCTTGGTCGGAACAATTGTTGTAACCAGAAACATAGACCATTGATTCTATGCCTCTATGTCTGCCTCGTAAGTCATGGTTACCAAGTTGGAGTCATGGATACAAAATAATTGAACCAGAAACTAGTGAGAGACAAAGAGTATTTCACACATTTGTTTAGACGCATATGAAACCTTAGCACACTGAGAATCAATAAGAAAAATAGCATTCATACAAAACAAAGTTAATGATGACTGAAAAAGACTGGAGGGTGGACAGAAACAGGTAGGCAATCAGTTAGATATTATTTCGTAATAGTAAATGATAGGGCAACAGTTCATGAGTACAATCGGTGATTAGAACAACGGGAACATAATAACAGTTGGAATAAAATGTTCGATGTATATACACCCGAAATGAGTGAAAGAGTTTTGAAAGTTGTTTGTTCATCTTGATTCATCAAACCAACAGCACCCAATAGGCTTCTCATTCTAGTTAGAGGAGCAGAACTATGTTTATCTAATAAACTTCAAAAGGTAATCTTAGAGTTCAACCACAATGTAGCAGATACACATCAGTTATAATGAATGAGGCAGAGTAGTGTATAGCAAATTAACTGAAGTTATTAATATCAGTCGTTAAATGTATTCTCAGCTATTATGATGTTGGATCCTGAGCTATATTCTTTGTGGAATCATTAGTACACACTGATGTTCATACTAACGTATAAGGTGTCAGATACTAAACTTTGTCTTAAAGTTAAGGTCTGCGGATACACCCATTTGAAGAGTCCTAATTTAAACGAAACTAACCTCATGAATTACAATGTAAGTCTGTTGGGGATGTTAAATCCCCAAAACTCACTTGGCAAACCGGTTATTTTTGTGATTTTATTGTGTAAATTTGAATTTCCTGTTTTCGCGCCAAAAATTCCCCTTCTCACCTTCAGTTCGCGTTTCCCACTTGGTAAGACGCTAAATCTTATTGGTTCGTTGTTTATTTTAGTACGCTATTTGTAACATTCCAAGGGCGCTCTCTATTTTTGTATATATACGCATGAGTTGTGTGATGGTCGTCGTCTGACAGGCTGCCTGTGGAATAAACGCTTCTTGCCGTCTTTGGACTTCTTACTCTAGTTAGCTGGGCTGGGGCGCTGTGGAATAGCTTAGCTTCCTGTTACTGTGTCGCTGGTCTTACGTTCGTTAGCGGTTAACTCGGTGTCACCATAAACTCATGAAACCTTAGCAAAGTCATAAGGTGTTTTTCATTAGTCTGTTTTTTGATTTTGAAGAAATTAGGCACCTACAACTAACAATTTTATTAGAGATCACATTAAATTCTGATTACAAACTTGGATACCGTCATGTCATATTATCGGTTATATTAGTACAAATAGAACAATATTCTTATCGGAACTGGAAACATAATCAATCAGTGAATCAGTGGGCTGTTTTCTTCTACGATGTAACTCATCCACAGTACTCATGTATGAAGTGAAAAATGGATTGGATTTTAATGTTACCAAGTAATGCTGTAAGTATTAATCAACTAAACATTTAGATTTGTAATTAGGATGAATTTAGATCTTCCAGTTGATTTGTCATGAACTGAAACTAATCGGTCTCTATTGCCCTTGACAAATCAATGGGAAGATTCCAATACGTTCTAATTATATACATATCCATTGCACAAATGTGACTAACTGGACTCAGTAGCCTAGAGGTGAATATGATGGCGTTGAGCACAGAACGGTTTGATTTCGAATCCCAGTGTGAACATCAACAGTGAGATGCAGGTATATCCAACCGACAAGTCCGAGAAAGGACAAAACAGGTGTCCTGGATTCCGCTTGCTAGTCACAACCTCACTCAAACAATGCTTAGATCTGTGTTATGTAGTTCAAAACTGTTATTTCAATCAATTGTCAATACAGAGTAGTGAAGGTGGTAACAACTTTTGCACACCATGAACCACAACTTATCACTAAGCAATCAGTATAATTAAGCATTTTGTTTTATCTAATGAATTATGCCTATTGACAGAGTGCACTGATCGACGATTGTAAGATTCCTCGCAGTTTAGGATGATGGTAGATACCAGTTAACATCCTAGTTGGCAATATTACTTTTTTTCTCCTCACTCTAATGAACGAAATAATAAATGAGTACACATTAGAATTTATGCATCTTCTACATAATGAAGTAATTAACTAAAGTAGTTGATTTACAGATAGTCAATCACAATCAATATAGAGCTTGACATACATCTACCTTGGCTCAAGGTACTAAACTATGGTGAGATGAAAGTAACAAGACAGTCACAATAGTCGTAGTAGTAATGAAAATGAGTAAACATAGCATAACTTGGAAGGGGGTTTGTAACTAGGAAATATTGATCGACTGATTGATTGGATGCCATGTTAGTCAGTAGCTGCATTCACCTGGCGCGGTGAATGGTGGTATGGGATGGGTAAGATGTCTGGTAGATTATCATGTAGAGTTATATTCATTTTTAATGCATACAGTGTTAACATTGGAACATGGTTGAACAAGAGTTTATCATAAATTTGTATTTATGTTTTGTAATTGTTTGTACTTGATTGTTTCCTTGGGGAACTATGGAACAGATGTTTTGAATAAATTACAGTGACATTATTATTGATATGGTTCAATATAAGCTAATTAGTGAATAAGGAGGTAATTCATCCCGTCAACAAATGAGAAAACATGAACAACAGTAGTTGCTTTCTTTCATGTTGAGTATACAGTAGTTACTTATCAATAGAAATAGGTGAGATCTAGGACTATATCGTTATTTCAATAGCGTTAATAGATCATTAGACTAAGGATTAAATGTTCTCCACTAGACCTTAGCTTCTTAAGTATGATTCTATATGGGACCAGTAGTGAGCAGTAACATCGAGGAGTCACATACTTACCTGCTTACTTACGCATGTTACCCTTTACAGAGGACCGTAGGCCGCTCACCAGTGTTCTTCATTCAAGTCTGTCCTGAACAATCCTTTCCAGCTGTCTCCAGTTTCTGTTCATCCTTTTAATGTCTGCTTCCAGCTCTCGATGCAGTGTGTTGTTTAGCCTTCCTCTTCTCCGTTTTCCAACAGGATTCCAAGTTAGTGTTTATCTCGTGATACAGTCTGATGATTTCCGCAATGTATGTCCTATCCATTTCCAACGTCGTTTCCTGATTTCCTCTTCAACTGGAAGTTGGTTTGTTCTCTCCCATAGTAGGCTATTGCTGATGGTTTCCGGCCAACAGACATTCAATATTCTACGTAGACAATTGTTTACAAATATCTGTACCCTCCTGAGGATGTTTGAAGTAGTTCTCCACGTTTCAGCTCCATACAGAAGAATTGATTTGACGTTCGAGTTGAAGAGTCTAACTTTGAGATTGGTAGACAGTTGTTTGGAGTCCCATATATTTTTCAACTGTAGAAATGCTGCTCTTGCTTTGCCGATCCTTGCCCTTACATCTGCATCGGATCCTCCTTGTTCATCGATGATGCTCCCCAGGTATGTAAAAGTATCCACTTCTTCCAGAGTTTCTCCATCAAGCTCGATTGGGTCGGTGCTCTCGGTGTTGAATTTGAGGATCTTGCTCTTTTCCTTATGTATGTTCAGGCCTATTGATGCTGAGGTTGCTGCTACTTTGGTTGTCTTCACTTGCATTTATTGGTGTGTATGGGCTTGAAAAAGTAGATCATCGACGAAGTCCAGATCATCGAGTTGCATCCTACTTGTGTATTGAATCCCGTGCTTCCCCTCAGATGTAGAGGTTTTCATGATCCAGTCAACCACTAGGAAGAAGAGGAAAGTCGGGAGCAGACAGCCTTGTCTGACACCAGTTCTCACTGGGAATGCATCTGTCAGCTGTCCTCCATGCACAATTTTGCACTGTAGTCCGTTGTAAGAATTCCGGATGATGTTGACGAATTTATGTGGTACACCATAGTGCCGAAGAAGTATCCATAGCGATCTCTTGTCTACGCTGTGAAACACCTCATTGTCAATGAAGTTGATGTACAGTAATTAGTTCTAATCAGTCGATTGTTCAATGATGATCCGTAATGTTGCGATTCGGTCTGTGCACGACTGATCCTTGTGGAAACCATCCTTGGACAGCATCAAAGCAACTCGTTAGGTGTGTGGAGCATTTTCCTCTTCGTGACCGGAATATAGTAGCACCTCTCCGGTAGCTAATATTTTCTGTCCAGTTTGAGTCCAATGCGTTTCACTGATCCCGAGTACAGTCAAGTTGTATCTCTTCATTTCTGCTGCTATCTGGGTGATCTTCCCTGTGTCCCACATTGCCCGAACATTCCATGTACCTATAAAATTTTTGTTCTGGTCGTTAGAATGAGGGGGGGCATTGGCCTCATGACTTCTGAAGAATCTCGGCCTTCATCATGAAGCGTCATAAACATTGCTTCCACTCCTAGGACAAAGTTTAAATGGTTTAGTTTGTTTAATCTGGTTAGCGTTTTTTTTAATAGCAAGTTTGTGTTTTATGGGATGGGAATACTAGTTCCATTTCCTACCCTCCTCCTTTACCCAGGCTTGGGACCGGCAGTAACCCTAGAAGAGCTGCAGGCGGAATCAAGGAGTCCCATACTAGGACAAAACTGGCATTACGAAACGTTTCTTGGTTTTCATTGGTTGTCTAACCTAGATTATTTAATGACATCAGCGTCAACGATTCTGTCTACTTAAAGCTCAATTTCTTTTAAACTACTCTTTCAAATTTTAATTGATTGAATTCATTACAGTTGAAAACTACAAAGCACTAGACACACTTTAGATTCCAATTCTCCTTGGTTTTCAATGTTACCCTTGGAACATCATTCTGTGATGAATTTAATCAGTAAATACTTAGTACCAGTCTCCACGAAACCACCTCTGTTCTTTCAAAACTTGACAAATATCTTTGGAAAATATATTGATTTCGGTGTATTGTTTATTGTTTCAATTCATCGAATAAGAAACTTGGTTGAATTTCATTGAAAATCAATGTGAATTAAATACCTGTTTCATCCTTTTATGAAACATTTCAACAAATTAAAAGGTAATCTCCATAGTAACTATGACAGCTTAACTATAATAAACAGCTGATTAATAATCGACTTCAACACTCTCTAAAAGTTCTAATAAAAAGTAGTAACTGATGCAATTCACACATGTTAACAGTGTGACAGTTTAGCATCAATAACTATGATTGAATAATCGATTGAATTGAGAAACTTGTCAGCTGAACACCCAACAGTGACTGTGATGTTCATGATTAGTCTTTACGGCATTTACAGGTATTTCTCAATGTTCTTTGGTTGTTTTTTTTTAATGCTATCGATGCCACATCGGAACCACCTCAATTAGTTATCTACTAACGGATAAAAGAAATAATCCAATGTCAGACAGACAGATACAACACAGAACTTCGTACGTACGTACATCAGTTCAGGTCGCCATACCACAAATCCAATGTAACTTATTATTGTTCCATATTCTATGATCAATGTTTATCATTAATTATTTGCATTCACTTATCACAGTTCTCGGCGGATGTGTATCTAATTGTTGTGTGTGTGTGTACAGATGGGTGAGTGGTGGGGGGTATTGTCGTGGGTAACTATGGTAACTTGTAGTTATTTTTATGTGCAGATCAACTATTATAGATTAGCATAAGTAATTGATTACTGGATATGCCAAAAATGATTAATAAAGGGTTATTATGATTATTAATGTATTCCATGTAGTTGAAATGAAAATATGCATACACCAATCTAACCAAATACATACATCCACACCCACCCACACACACACATACAAACACACTGGGGTTCAGATTGGAGTACATGTACACACACAATCAATTATTTCCATTTATTTGTAATTAGTAACTAAGTGAAATGAAAGTGATTTATCAGATCAAACAATTGATCAGTGAAAATCTAATCATCAATAAAATGTATTTTCCATTGTTATTGAATACAACTGTATGATTTAATCAAATGTACTAATTGATAGACAAAATGCAGTAGTTACCAATTCATGTATAGATTTATTTGTAAGTAGTTCTATTGAGAATAATCATTAAGTTTATTGTTTGTATTCAACATAGAATAATCACAATGATAAGATAATAAAGAAGATTGATAGCCCAAGAGATTAGTTGTAGTGTTAGATTGTGTGCTATGAACATAGTGGTTTAACTGTGAAGCTTTCATCATCATCCTGGACAACTTCATCGGTGCAGACTTCCGATAAAAGTTTCAGTTATTTGGTTTCCTTTACAAGTGATTGGTAGTTTATTCTGTTTATCATGAATTTAGCTGGTTGTTGTTGTTCATATTTACATGCCTATTTTAATTCCATCCCCTTTTTTGATCGTATTCATCATCATAGAATTGTAGTTATTGTTGATTAGTCTTCTAGTCGACTGATAAATTAGATCTATTTGATTATGCTAATTGATCTTCTTCATGTTATTTCGTTCGAAACCACATTTTCTCAATCAAACCAGTATTCGTAATTGTCCGTATGTATTGATATAAGAGAAGATATTTTTGTAGAGTATGACGACTAATTGTAAGGAAAAATTGTCAACAACAACCAGTCATACTCATGATCAACAGAATAAACGATCAATCACGTGGGAAGGAAATCTGATAATTGAATTCTGTTAAAAGTATACATCGATGAAATCATCCAAGATGACAATGAAAACTCTATTGTTAAACCATCCAATTCATAGAAAGTAATATAACTACAACTACTTTCTTGAGTTAGAAATCCCGTCTACAATCATATAATGAAATAGTCTCAATTGAATGACTTCATGAATACAGTTTAAAATATTCATGTTTCATTGTTAACTATTCATTTCAGTGATGCATTAGTGAATATCTTCGATTATTATCTAATGAAGATAATCAACTGAATGAAATTATATTGTTTCTTCTCATTTTATATCTCTATTGAGTTCATTGATATTCATGAATATCATCAACTATTCCAATATACCCAAAACTATTACATAATCATCACATGATCAATTACAATAATCAGTAGATAATTAATATCAGAATTTCAATGAATTAGATTCTATGAGATAACCATGTGTGTGTGTGTGTGTATTTGTATATGAATGAGTGTATTACACCATCGAAAAGACTAGAAACACACATGAAACAATTGAAGATGAAGAAGAAGAAGATGAGATAAAATGTGATGTATAAAGTTAACAGAAGAATTAAATCAAATGAAAGTTGACGCCCATTTTCATCATCATCATCATCATGATAACCAGTTGAAATGGATAAAACTAGGCGTTACTGACTCAATGTAAAACATGAACATCATTATCACCACCACCACCACCACCACCAACAACAACAACAACAACAACGACAACAACGATTTGTTTTACAAATACAGTCACTACTTTGTTTTCATGTCGTTCATTATCATCCATAGTGGATAAGCATGTTCTGACAGACAATTGAACTCATGGCTACATGCAAATAATGGATACAAGTACGCGCGCACACACACACATAAATAGTGGCCTACACTCAAACACTTTAATGTTTACACTATGATTGTCATTTACGAGAGAGAGAGAGAGAGTGAGAGAAAGTAAATTTGAAGGAAGTTGTTCATGATGAGGTGAGTTCAATTAATCGATTCAGTTCTTGTTGACTCAACAGAAAACATAATAATCTGTCAATTGAAATAGTCGTAATAGTCATGACAATTGAAAAGACTAAACATGCAGAATATAGTTGAAGGAGACATAATGAAAATGTATTGATGAAGGAATAATAGAACTGAAGATGATGATGAAATCTGACTGATTCCGAGACAAGCTAGTTGAATAGGTTGTAATTTGCATGATAATACTGTTGATGTAAAGTCTTCAACTTTGACTGAATGCCTTCGAGTTAATTTGCTTAGTCAACTTCTTGATACTCTTTCATTTCACTAAACCATCTTGAAGAATCGAATTTCACCAATAACGATAAATAAGATCGTTCATTTTATGATGATTTGACTGGTCGTACACACATAATACAATACATGTAATATAATATGGGATGACCACTGCTAAGGAGTTCCACAGTAGAGCGATACAACTGTCAAGTGCTCCCTGCTTTTTACTGGTACCCTGCCAACATCAATCTGTGATATATTCAGTCAATATAATACACCATTTGTTCTAGTGATGATGGTGATCATGTGTCTTTCATTCTATTTCATGAGGGATTTGAAAATACTCATTGACATTGAAGATTATGATACTTTAAGAAAACAATTATCAAACCGTACTTCCTTGTTTCCAATGATGCATATTTGATCAAGATCATTCTGTGATGAATATTAATAAAAAATTTAAACAACTATCCATCTTCAACTTAACTAACAATCTGTTAACTGAGGATGACTTTATATCTTCCGGTTGATTTGTCATGAACTGAAACTGGTGAGCCTCTGTTACCATATGTGCATCCTGATAGGAATATCTCGATACATCTATAAATCACAGGCATTGCTAAAGTTGAAATGTGACTGGCAAGCGGAATCCAGGATGCGTGTTTCGTCCTATTTGGGACTTGTCGGTTGCATATACCTGTATTGTAATGTTGATGTTCACACTGGGATTCGAACTCAGTTATCTTCGTGCTAAGTAACCCCTATCTTCACCACTAGAATACTGAGTCCAGACAGTCACCCTTAAACAATACTTGTGATTTCTAGATATATCGAGACATTTCGCTACGGATGCACATATGACAACAGAGGCTGACCAATTTAAGTCCATGACAAACCAATGAAAATACACAAATTCATTCTAACTACATACACACCCTTTGCATAAGTGTGACTGTCTGAACACAGCAGTCTAGTGGTGAACGCGGTGGCGTTCTGCATGAAGCAAACTGACTTTGAATCCCAGTTAGAACATCAACATTGAGTCACAGATACAACTCCTAAATAGGATGAAACGCATGTCCTGAATTTCACTTGCCAGTCATAATTCAACTTAAACAATCTATTAACTTGTTATATTTGTTGCTTCAATTTGTAACAAAATCATCAATGATTTACATTCCATATTTGTATTCAGTTTTATTTGTTAGTTGTTGTTGCTTTGATTTCTTTCTCTTTATAATTTGAATATTCCTGTAGAGATTATGATTATCACCAGGATACTAAATTGTTCCTGTGTATGTCTATTTGTGTATGAGTGTGAGTGAGTGGAAAAAGTGAATAAATTCCACTTTATGTAACATTGAACAGTGAAACTTTAGTTTGTCATAAAATAAGATCATACAAATGGTTAACAAATTAACAAAATAGAAATAACAATTAATTGTATTAAGTATACAACATACACACACACACATACTATAAGATGAGAGAAGGAGAAGGAGGAGAAGGAGAAGGAGGAACAGGGATAGTGTACTGATGATGATTATGCAATATTATTGATTATGTAACTGATTGAATATTTCATTGATCAATTCCTTCCTGTCTCTATCTCTCTCTCATTCATTATATTTACATGATATCTGTCTGTTATGACGAGAGAATTGGGGGTGATTGGATGGATGGGTTGAGTGCCAATTACTAGTGCCTAGTTGGTTATTGCGCGTCTGCCCTGTGCCCACTTAGTCGCAAGCCGAAATAAGAAGAATGCGAGCCAATAGGTCAGCCAGACAGAATCGAATCTATATTTCAAGCATTCTTTTATATATACATAAAATCAGACCACACAGCGAACCAATTAGGAAATTAACATGAATACAGAACGAGGGGAATAGTGGTAGTGAATAGGAACAACTTGTACACAACTAATTGACTGTAGTCCATAACAAGAGACAATATAATAACAGTAATTATGCTAAACGGGAGAATAGGCCAAGCGGGGCGTAACAATGATAGAAACAAAATGTTTACATTACAGACAATTAGAATAAATGAAATAGTGTTCTCAAACACAGTTCTGAAAGTTTGTTACACTTCTTTGTGGTCCGGCATAACACTGTCAAATACTTATAGTAATCATGATACATCGACACAGTTACTTCTTGATGCATCATATATAATGCAAACATAATAGTGATTGTATTCTCTATAGAATGATATACTTGTAATCGATGATGAATATCAGACAATTTATAGTTTAGTTGAACATATTCATTGAAGTGAATTACGATGAACTATGGAGATTGGTATTAAGTTGAGTTGATTGGGTTCTTCACAGATTGATGTTGGCATGGCACAACTGAAAAACAGTGAGCATTAGAAAACTGTTTCGTTTTAGTATGGAACTTTTAAGCAATATTTGCCCACTGATGAGAAGTCGTGACTGGTGTAGTTCAAACTTGTCAGGAGTGAGACAGTTATCATCGATGACAATAAATAATCATCATGCTGTATAGAAAAAATTTATTAAAGTGGGAATTCTATCACTGGACAACACCCTACTGATGTTCTCGATTAGGCATTCACTAATGAAAAGGCCTTAGGTTCAATGTCTCCAATGAAATTAAGAATGCCCACTGCTGGATAGACTCTGCTTTTCAATGGTACCCTATCAACATCAATCTGTGATGAATGCAATCAACCAAACTTAATGTTAATCTTTATAAAACGCCTCAATTTAATTACAGTAAGCAATTCGCCAATGATTCATTTCAAAACATTCTTGAAGTCGTAGTGATAAGTAGTGTTTGGATGGATTCATACTTGTCAGGAGTGAGACAGTCTTCATCCATGACAGCTGATGATCACCCCAACAATATCACAATATTCATTTGATGTTTACTTAAAAAAAAGTTGCATCGATTAGAAAAGGTAAATACACGTAGATATTATGTGCGAAATTTTCGATAACTTATTTAGCTACTTCGAGGCCAAACTACCTATAAACTATATGCGCAAGGTACTTGTAGACAGTACATTGTTCAAAATACCTTTCAACGTTAAATGTATTGCTGAAGCTTTTGGAAAACTTAGGTCTACAAAAAATTCGGGAACCGACGGCCTCCCATCAGTCTTCCTCAAAGAATGAAGTGTGGACATGTCACTTCTACTCCTCAAATCGTTCACCTTGTCAATAGATACAGGAGAATACCCAAACATTTGGAAAACTAGCTATAGCACCCCCCCCTCCAATTCAAGGCCGGTGATAGAGCATGTGCAAGTAGTTATAAGCCTATAAATACTACTCCCGTTCTTTCACGAATCATAGAGGGAATAACAATAAGTGGTATCTCAGAATACTTTTTAGCACAAAGCCAAATGTTTAAATCACAAAATGGTTTTATGAAGAGTTGATCATGTTTAATCTGTCACTTTAACTTCTCTAATCACATTACATCTTGCCGCGATCTACGAAAAATAGCCTTAGTCCTATACTTCGATATATCTAAGACCTTTGACAAAGTATCACACAGCAGACTCTATTAGAAATTATACTCCATAGGGATTCGAAACCTTTTGCCGAGCTGGTTTAAATCATTCTCAATTAATTGATATCAGATTACCGAAGTAAACTCAGCACAGTCACCTAAGAAAGTTACCAATGGGGTTATACAGTGAAGCGTACAAGGGCCTCTCATGTTTAGAATATATATCAACAGTATCAGTAGCTGTTTTAACTCTGGCAAAATCTTCTTATATGCAGATTACTTGAAAGTTGTTTACTCATGCGACAGAAATGAGCTACACAACATTGTTAAGATCCTACAGCAAGAGTTAGACAAAATCACTGCCTGGTGTAAAGAACACCGACTTAATTTCAACACTAAGAAATGTGGATGGATCAGCATTGGGTGTCGCAACCTAAACCTTCACTTTGAAGTAGATGGGGAACAAATCTCGGAATGTGAAGCTATTATAGACCTGGGATTAAGACAAACTAATGGTCTTACATTTACGAAACAAACAACATTTGTCAACTCAAAGGCCCTCAGACTTATGGGTTGTATAGGCCATAACTTCTATCAACATTAGTCTAGATTAGTACTATATAGTGTCTGTGAATGTCGGCTACTTAAATACCGCCTACTCATATTCAGCAGCCTCCGAATAAGTGATAAGCTGAAAATTGATGGAATACAGAGATACTTCACAAAAAGACATTGGGGATAAATTGTGGACTAAACTACACTACACGGTGAGATACATTAGGCTTAGAACCACTTTGGAAAAGACGAACTTTGCTCGATCAAACATTCTATTTCAAAGCTGTACACTGTTTAGCATACTCCCCCGAACCTATATTAAGATTTATCGATGCATCTAGTTACAGTCTCAGAAACCATACAGGTACAGTGTGGTTTCAACATTGTAAGACTAGAATACAATCTAATTTTTTGTGCACAAATTCACTGCAATTTGGAATAGTTTACTGGCAGGAATCCGTACGTTAGCACTAATTACTTCATACAAGCGATAAACCAACTATTAAGTGATTCCACAGAGCTGAATAAACTGTCGACTTTTTCAAACTGTAGTATAACACGTAATTTATTCGACCCGCTCAATGTGTAACACGCGTATGTAAACTAGATACTACCGAGCAGTACTTGGAACAGTATATCAGAAGATCTGTACCAAATACTCCACGACTTGCCACTTAACCTCGACTTAATCAGTAATAGCTCATTAGGGTTCTGAACCTTTAAACACTGCAAGCATGGACGTTATAGTAGGAAAAATAACAGAAAAAAAAGGAAGATTCTGGTGTGAAATTAATTGTTTTACAACTTCTAGCTAACTTTACTTTTTTTTCTATTTGTATATTTTTCCATATTATCATCTCCCCGAGCTTATGGATTTCTCTCATAAGGGATGGGTCTCCTTTAAATCAACTTACTCCTAACTCTAGTTAACAACGTGCTCAATGCATCAATAACTCACCGTTCAAAATCAACCCACACAGATTCCACCACTACGGAAGAATACCCACATAGATGTGTTCGGTTGGAGCTCTTATCCATGTTCCATATATTGTTAGCTTTATCCTGTATCTGCATATGCTGAATAGTCCATTCTGTTTGCTCCCAGCCGGGTCTTGGAATCGTAGCTCCTGGGACGAAAAGCGCGCTGTTGTTTGTCGGAAGTGCATATACTACAACATGCAACTCTGGCACTCTAGTACTATGAATTTTAATGTCGTTGTCCTTGCTTTTAATTAATACCTTCGTAGAGTGTGAATCCGCTTTCAATGACTATCAAAATCCTTGTAAGTAAACTTATATCATGCTGATCATGCCTTTAAACTGGTATACTCTCATGTACAAGAAGCTACTTGAGAATAAATCTATTATTACTATTATTATTATTATTATAATAAACATTTCACTAATTCAATACCATTGGTCACATTTTCTCACTAAACCACTATACGTTACCTTATCCAGTTAGTTGCTAAAGTGGACGGAAGAAGAGGTTGATATTGATGAGACTGAAAGAAAACTAAGACAAAATACACATTTCGGCAACCTTCGGTTTTGAAATTCAAACTTAACAATCTATAAAATATGCTGTTCTTTCCATTAAAGTAATTACAACTACTACTTTAATGTCAATCATGCTATGCCATGGAGAAGTGACAACTTGAACTGATGGACGTGTACCAGGTTCTGTATTCTATATTCACTGATACAATATCAGTTCACTAATGACTAACTTCAGGAGGCAATTCACTAATTTTAAGTAGAGTTCAACAACTTTGTTCTCGATACGTGTATATAAACTGGTAGAAATAATTGAAGGCAATAAGGAAGAGTAATTTGTCTACATATGATTGTCTCATGGAATAATTCCTTTGATTAAGAGAGACCAGCTTAACTGATGCTGGATAGGTTCTGTTGATTTCATCTTTCTTGAAGTTGAATTTTACAAAGACAAACTTTACTTAATCGTAGAGTATTCAGCTTTATTCGTTTTAATCT
This sequence comes from Schistosoma japonicum, assembly GCA_025215515.1. Taxonomy (NCBI): domain Eukaryota; kingdom Metazoa; phylum Platyhelminthes; class Trematoda; order Strigeidida; family Schistosomatidae; genus Schistosoma; species Schistosoma japonicum. Next base: position 1,172,480 of record CM046064.1, on the reverse strand, counting down.
TTTCAAACTTAATTGTAGATTTATTTATTTTAATGATAACCATCAACATTCAGACAACTTTTCACTGTAATGAATTCATTCAGGAATAAAAGCTTCTGTTATCCCAGCATTACTGAAGACTTTCATGAAGTTAACTGTTGTTTCATGTCAAATATACATTTTGAGAATGAAAAAGGTATCGACAAGGCACTAATAATAACAATCAAACAACATGTTAGAGGTTATTTTAATTTGGATTGTGACTGGCAAGTGAAATCCAGGACGCGCGTTTCGTCCTATTTGGGACTCATCGGCTGGATGTACCTGCATCCCAATGTTGATGTTCACTACCAATTAGTCCATTGCACAAACGTGACTGTCTGGACTCAGTAGTCTAGGGGTGTACGCGGTGGCGTTTGACACTAAACGGACTGACTTCGAATCCCACTGTGAACATCAACATTGGGATTCAGGTACATCCAGCCGATGAGTCCCAAATAGGACGAAACGCGCGTCCTGGATCCCACTTGCTAGTCACAATCGAAATTAAATTATACTTGTGAATATTCGCTATATCGAGGCAATCCACTCAGGATGCACATATAGCAACAGTGACTGACCAGCTTTACTGTATAACAAATCAATGGGAATACACAAATTCATCTTACTATGTTAGTGGTTAGTTTCTCAAAACAACTAGTATAGATGAACTAATGATTGTGAATGTAACACTTTTGTTCATTTCTCGACTAACAGAGGCATTTTATGCAGTGATATAAATGTTAATGGACTGTATTCATGATTCATGATCATCGTCTAATGTCTAACTGCCATCCTTTTAAGAGCTTCAGCATTTACTGTAAACAGCTTCGTTTATGTTGTATGTAGGAAGTAGATAATTAGACATTATATCTTCAGTATTCATGGTTACTAGATGTATGTCTGTCTCAAAGAAGTACAGATACAGTAATGTATAAACACTACTCAGAAGTTTAACTCTATGACAAAATAGCTGTTTAGTGCTACTTGACCATTAAATTAACATTTACCAGTCTCTACAACATTCACTTACAATCAATATCAACTTACTGGTGATTCATTGTCGGAATTAGTTTCTGGAACTCTAACTAGATAAGTAGTGTTCAACACTTTCTGATGTAAATCAATCACCAACTAATTGTAATAGATGACATCTTATAATATTTCATAAATTAACTGAATTCCTGTTTAATGATTAAAGAGTTCTTGGTTCGATACCCGGGTATAGACAATAATTTTATACTGAGATAAAATAGCTGTTGATTAACTGTTATGCCAGACCACAAATAAGTGTAACAAACTTTCAGAACTGTGTTTTGAGAACACTATTTCATTTATTCTAATTGTCTGTAATGTAAACATTTTGTTTCTATTATTGTTACGCTTTGCTTGCCCTATCCTCCCGTTTAGCATAATTACTGTTATTAAACTGTCTCTTGTTATGGACTACAGTTAATTAGTTGTGTACAAGTTGTTCCTATTCACTACCACTATTTCCCTCATTCTGTATTCATGTTAATTTCCTAATTTGATTTGCTGTGCAGTCTGATCTTATGCATGTATAAAGGAATACTTGAAACATAGATTTGATTCGATTCTGTCTGGTTGGTTTGCCGGCTCATATTCTTCTAATTTCGGCTTGAGACTCAGTGGGCATAGGGCAGACGCACAATTACCGACTAGGCATTAGTGATTGGCACTCGGCCATCCAGCCCCATATTTTCTCGCATCATAACATTAACAATTATTAACTTTCATTGATTGATTATTTCATTCACATCAACTTATGATAACAAATTCAAGTATCATTTTTATGCATTTTTCTATTTAACATTGTCCTATTTTTATTTCATTGTCATTAATCATACTACTAATAATCAATTCAAATAGTTACTGAATATGTAGGGATAATAAGGAAGAAGAAGAAGAAGAAGAAGAAAAAGAAAAACTCAACATAAGTTATGCAAGAATAAGAATAATGATTACCTCAATTGACATAATCACTATGTTAATTAGTCTGAATTATGACGTCGATTACGTCATTGGTAGTGTTTGGCTTAATGTTGTATGTTGGATACAATTAGATCTAAATGATAGAAATATGCTGTAAGTTTTAGTGTTTTGTTTATTTTTGATTTAAACGCTTATTTCTAGTTTCAGTTACGGAGGGTGTAGAAATTTTCGCATACATGGACAGCATCATCGAGGATCTCCTGCAGATATGAAGGGAAAAATTGGTAAGGCATGAGCGAAATTTTTAAAAGTTTATTTGCAACTCAAACCAGCTGTCTGCCAGCATCAAAGTCAGGATTTTCAATGCAGATGTGAAGACAGTTGGTTCTGTTGTATGGAGCTAGAAGTTATAGTGAAAAATACGAAAAGCATTATCCTTCAGAAGATACAAGTATTTATAAACAGCTGTCTGCGTAAGATACTTTGGATCTGTTGGTCAGATGCCATGAACAACAACCTCAGTCAGTGGCATAGAACAAAGCAACCAATATCTAGGTAATGGAGAAATAAGGAAAAGATGATGGAGGTGGATAGGAGACACACTGTGGAAATCATCAAACTGCGTCATTAGACAGACACTAACTTAGAATCCTGAAGGCCAGAGGAAAAAAAGAAAAAAACACAAGAACAAATTGGGTGGGGAATTAGAGACAGACATGAAGAGAATGAATAGCACTTCGAAAGGAGTGTAAAGGAGAGTGGAGGACAGAGTTGGTTGTAGAATGGTGGTCGGTGGTCTATGCTTCATATGGGGTAACAGGTATTGATTGATTGATTATTTTTAGTTAGACATTGAATTGAGTTGATTTTGTGAAGATAAACACTACATTTATTTGTTCGCATACTACAATCTGATAATGACCCAGTAATTTTGGCGACTAGGCGTTTGATAACCTGAAGGTCCTGAGATCAGTTCCATCGGTCAAAAATCAATGTTGCTGAGGTGTTCTATTCAAAGAATGAAACGACTAATTTTATCCAACTAACTCCAATCTATGACAAAGTTACGTAATTAAACTTCACAAAATCTTAAGTCATTTAACCATATGATTCATTGTAGAAAGAAAATTCAAGATAAAAGAACAAGGAAAATCTCTTTAATCAGAAAAAAAGCATCTTAAACAATAGTAATAATCAATAATAAAATTTCTGCAAAGAAGAAAGGAAACAAGTTGTAAAAAATCTAACTGAAACAGATTTGTCAAAAGCGGAGGCTGGGTGAGTGTCCATGAAGTGAAGGAGTCCTATGAAGGGATGGGGAACTAACTAAAAGATGATGGGAAAATTTTTTTTTCAGTTGATACTTACTTACACCCGTTACCCCTTACAGAGGACCATATGCCACTCACCAGTATTCTCCATTCAACTCTGTCCTCAGCAATCCTTCCCAGCTGCTTCCAGTTCCTCCTCATCCTTTTAATGTCTGCTTCCAGTTCTCGATGCAGTGTGTTTTTTAACCTTCCTCTTTTTCGTTTTGCAACAGGGTTCCAAGTTAATGCTTGTCTCGTGATACAGTCTGATGATTTCCGCAATGTATATTCTATCCATTTCCAACGTCGTTTCCTAATATCCTCTTCAGCTGGAAGTTGGTTTGTTCTCTTTTATAGTAGGCTGTTGCTGATGGTTTTCGACCAACAGACATTCAGTATCTTACGTAAACAGTTGTTGATAAATACCTGTACTCTCCTGAGAATGTTTGCAGTAGTTCTCCACGTTTCAGTTGATAAATTGAACTGACTTCTGTATGTTTGCTGTTTGATAGATGATTTAACTATCAGACTTTGTTTAGATTGATTGGGATGATTTATGTTTGCTCTATTCAATAGTTTAATGTCTTTCCAGGTAGATTCCTACTGACAATGGTATACATGTACTGACATTTAACCGTAAAGAACAGTTTATCACCTGCAATACCTATCACAGTTACTTTAACTGATTGTGCAGATAATGTCTTCATTATGTTCTCATCTATTGAATGTATTATCTAATAGTGATTTGTAGATATTTTGTAAACTTATTGAGCTACATTTATGCCTAACAACATTAATAGGTGTTGTTTTACGATTATGAAAACGTTCTTCGACGTAAAACAGATCGATCTGTTTATTGATTGGGATTGTTGAGTTTATAGTTGGTGACAGATATGATAAGTAGTCCATTATGAAGTCCTATAGGTAATCAATAAATATGTCTGTTATATTGAGTGATTGAAGAAGGGCAACTAACGCTTAGAATTGTCTTTTGGAAGACTATTTAAATTTATTTTTGGGGATACATAAGTAGATACTAATAAAATGCAGATAACAATAAAGATAGGGAGTGATGTGGCTGAATACATCGACCACTTCACTTATCTTGGAAGTCTGATTAGCCCTAATGGGTTACTATCTGACGAACTCTCTGTATGAATTTAAAAAGCTCGTCTGGCTTTTATGAACTTACGTCACCTATGGAGTAGGCAACATATTCTTCTATCAATGAGTCTTCATCTTCTGAGGTGGTTAGTACATGTACTACGTATATCTGACCACCGTCTGTCTTAACTCGCGATGTTGGCTGATATAACAGCAGGATGGAATCAGTTCATAAATCCATATCATCCATGCCATTTGTCATCCAGAAACCATAATCATTTAATCATTTTCCTGTACCCTCAGTTCCTAGTCATTATTATCTCCATTTTTTTTAATCAGTGTCATTCTTCCTATTGACGAGCTGGATGGTTAGGTTTTATGTATGTATGAAGAAGTGTTTAAAAGACAATATGATTTTGTTTGGTTGATTTATCAGCTTATATTCTTCTTATACCTGTCTAGGATTAAGTGGACATCAAGCAGATGTACAGGAATCGACCATATAACCTCATTGACAATGAAATGGATTTCTGTATCCTCAAAGATGATGTTGTCGATACTTGTCAACTGATCTTTTTTTGATCATGAACAATATATCTTCTATATAAGAAAGAACAATGAATAAACACAATAGAAGCATCATCTACAAGTTGTAAATGGCATTACATTCAATAAACTAACCTTCTTGTCAGTCAATGCACATATAAGAACGTTAACTAACTGATCAACACTATGACGTAACATCATGCAAGTAGATGATTGTGGACATAAATCCGACTATGAATGTAGGTGGGGGAGGGGAAGGGATAAATTTTTCAATCATTCAATCATCAACGAGTATACAGAAATCAATTAACTTTATCAGCTGTTAAAAGAAGAGACTAATAATTACAAAATGCAACCGTGAAGAAGATCACATTACTTGTACACATTACAATAATACAACTAGGCACAACAACTAGTCAGATACCATGACAACAAATCAAATGGTAAATCAGCTGGGGAGAAATTCTAACAGGCAAATTAACTTTAAAGTAAACTTTGCTATTGTCTAAATCCTCTATTTCAGTGTATAGAAAACCATTTACAATAAGGTGGTTTTGTGGAGAATAGTTTTGATTTGTTATTTCTATTTGCCATAAATCAGTCAGTCAGTCAGTCAGTTACAACGTAGAACTTGGTACATGCGTACATCAGTTCAAGTTGCCATGCCTCAATAAGCAGATAGAGATTAAATTGTCGGACCAAATCCCAGAGTAGGGGAAGGTAGTAACAGAGTAAGTACTAATCGAAAGGCATAGAGATCAGAGATGAGATGATCTTGATTTACTAGTTATTACTGAAAACTGAAGAACACTAGACTTCTGTTTTGTTTCAGTGTTGGAATTCTCTGTTAAGCAGCAAATTCACGACCGACCACAAGTGTATAGAGTTAAACAGTTGTCATCAATGACTCCGTGTTATCATCGCAGTATATCAGAAGCTAATTGACTTTAGCCATAACTAACTGGCTGACTAATAACTAGAAGTCGACTAGCTTCGTAGCATCGATAGTCAGGTATCCTGTGAAGGTCAACGATTCGCTCACTGATGCTTATATAGTGAGTAATTAATGTCACAGAACAATTCTATACTATGATAAAATAACTGTTTTCAAGTTAATATGAGATTTCAGGTAACTGAAATCATCCTATGACGTATACAATCAACAGATGTTAATTGTACATTTACAGATCATTTTTGAACTTGTTATCATGAATTACCCTGAGTAAATAACCACTGGAAACCATAAAACACTAGACAATTTCCTCGTTAAGTTATAAGATTATTTGGCAGTGTATATCCTCGAAGGAAATTTACTGATCAATAACACTAGAAGAAAGTCACACAACACTGAGATGAATTAGCTTGACAGTATTTTAATTATGTTAACTACTGAAAAGTTTTGAGTGTACCTTGTTAACGATTTCTTGCAAAGTATACGACCTAATGAAATTGGATTATATGGAGTTGTGAGATTCATGTAGCACATTACAAGGGATAAGTCAGTTGGACGTAGTTGTTGATGTTCACACTAAAAGCCTAGTCGTTTACCATTCACTTCAAATGCTAATTCACTATCAGACCATATCTACTCTCTAACATATACAATGGATATAAAGTTTCACAAGAAGTTTGTGTTTTCTGGCTTTCTAGCTACCTTGAAATTTGTATTTGATTTCATGAATCAAGGTAGACTACCAAATCACTAGAAACTACTAAGAGGCATTTAACAACAGATTAGTTCATACACTGGACTTCTCAGTGAGTATCTACGACTTCACTATATAATGGAACCTAAGACATTCAAGTTTCGTGGTGAGCGTTTAATTGTTAGGCGAATCCCATGAAAAAGTAAAAATTAACCGTATTGAGTGTGAGGTATTTACTCAGTAATTGTGATGAATGAAGTATTACAATGTAATACGAATTGATTAAAGTTACCAATGTCAACTGTCCAATCTGAGCTCAGTAATCTGTACCGTAAGCATTCGTTGAAAAAATTAAGAATTATAGGCTTGATGCTATGATAGAGTTTTGAGTGTCAGTCAGTCAGTTAGTCAGTTACAATGTAGAACTTGGTACATCCGTACATCAGTTCAAGTTGCCATGCCTCAATAAGCTGATAGAGATTAAATTGTCGGACTAAATCTCACAGCAGGGGAGGTAGTAACAGAGTAAGTACTAATGGAAAGGCATAGAGATCAGAGATGAGATTTGAGTTAAAAAGTGATTCAGTAAAGAGAAAATTATAATAAGCTCAGAAACTAGAATTTGGAAGAAGACAAAGAGTAGATACACCTGAGCCATTGCGAACGATTTTGAGCCAGCTCTGAGTGTACACTGTCTCCATTCATTTCTATATTAGAACTAAGCAGTTTTCCAGTAATAATTAGTCGTTTTTACTACTTGTGTAGTCATAATCAAATTCGGCCGCAATCTCTACAGTAACCGAACACCATCTTGAAATTACTAAACAAGTACTATCAGATTACATTAGACTAGAAGGAGAAAACAACAACAACAACAACATGAAAGTTGACATTTGAATCTAATATGTGAATGATGCAAGAACACATGGAGTACACTTGAACTGTTTGTATTAAATACGATGTAATTGTAGTATTAAGAATCGGAATTATAGTTAATTACTTAATATAGTACTTATTTATATACATTTGATATGATGATGAATGTTGAATAGCTGATAGTAGACAGAAACCACAGTTCATCTAGAAGTTATTTGTTACGTATCAGTTGTCGACAAGGTTTATCGACAATTTCGAGAGATCACACAAACATGATATCAATCACTTCTCAATGATTGATCAGTGCATATACCTCAATCCTACAGAAGAACACTTACCACTCGAATATTTCAAGAGGACTGATTCATCCAGTAAGTGTCTGTTACCCACTAGTGGCTGAGGATAGGCCTGGATTACAAGTGATAAATATCACGTAAAACGTAGAAAAAGCAACCCTATTACCGTCAACCACGTAACACGACAACATAAGGCGGACGGTATAGAGTCACATAAGCTGTTGATTATATGACAACCAAAATGACTGGACATGCATCATAATGATTACTACTTAATGATTATTCGATGTAAGACGATAATCATTAGGTGGTTGTAAATAGTGAGTATGAAACTTTACTTGGCCTAAGCTTGATAATAGTTGCTATGTATCAGTAAGATGTAACTGTAATGTGTGCAATGTTCAAACAGACAACTAGAAACATTGAAACATGATGGCTTTACTTCAAGATGATAATAATAAAGATCTTGGAACTTCTGAGATTGCAAAATTCAGTAATGATTTGCGAATTCGACAAATTCCGTTAGGAAAATGTACAAATAAGTCACCAACTATACTAGCTGACAAGTATTTTAAACGATATTCGTCATCGGCCAAGTATTTTCTTTCAGTGAAATCATCAAGATTTTAATCAGAGTGATGCTTTCTGTTTACTAATGCGCTTTAATAGACATAGGGTCGTAGTCAGGAAATGTTGCACTGATTGATAAGTAATAGATTTAGTTGTTTACAATCGTCATAGATTGATGTTGCTGAGGTACCACTGAAAGATAAGGAGCACTGGACAGCTAATGAATCTCATTATACGACTCCTCAGAAATGAAAACCAATGATTACTCCGAGAAATCGAACTCAGAACTTTCAAGTTACCAAAAGCTTAAATATCTGCATCAATCGGCAACTGGAATAGAGAAGTAGGATTTCCACTTTCAACAATTTGTGATATTCCTCCATGATCATCCATTATCATTGGTGATAACTGTCTCACTCTTGACAATTACTGGATATATCAAATATATTCTGATGTAATATTCTCAAGGTGTGTATTGGCTTAGTGTGAATACACTAAATCCTAGCAAAGCTACACTCTACATATTGTTCACTGGAAGTTGAATAAATTATTCGAACTCTTCATGTCGAATGTCGTTCGAACACACAGTCGGTGGAGTAGATGAAGTAGACATAATGTGTGATGCTGAATGGTCACAATCTATTAATGTAACTTCCTTTCCATCTTTTTAAATATATTCTTGTCTGGTAAGACAGTAAGTGTTGGAAGAAAAACATGTAAGTCTATCAATTACGGTTAAGATGGGACAAGTAACTGTGTTATAGGATTCTATAACTTTAGTGTAGAGCCATGTAAATTGGGATACTTCACTGTTTCAATTGAGTTGAGTAGCGTTGAACTATAGGTCAACGTTAATCAGGCACCTACACGTGTATGTACTACTTATTAATATTACCAGTAGTAAAATGTTCATTTGCAACAAACTATTATTTTTTAACTTTTTACTTATTTTATTTTTAATTACGATTCATTGTTGTACAACCTAGGTACCCTACATAGGATCGTATCTACAATATACAGGACTGATAGGAATCTGGTAATAATGTGTAGAATTCAGTAACCATACATATCTAACTCAAGTTAATTTGTAATTTTTACCATGGTGATAATCCATTATGATTGATCCTACCCGTCTCTTTCAATAATGATGGAGTTTAAGATGAACACACAGAGTTCAAATATGTTGAGAGTGAGTATCATTGTTGACAGTGGGTGATTATTACTGTTATAGTAGAATAAAGAATCGACAATCACAACCTATAAAGTTTATTCTCTGTGTTATCAGGACTATTATTGCTAAGCTGCATCTGTAACTATGATATTTGTATTGCTTAAATTGTTGACTTTTTATAGACTCATTATCGATTGGCAAATTTGGTTTCCTTTTCATATTGTTGTAACTTTAGTATAGACTCATCATCTTGAGTTCTGTACATAACACTCTTAGTTCAGTGTTTAACGCATCTTCTATCTCCTATCACTGATTGGCCCAGAGTGTGTTAGGTAAAAGTTTTTGTTCTTACTCAATAAATGACTTGACCTCTAAGCATGTTTAGTCACATTAGCGTCTATCTAGCTAATCAGCCTCTACGTAGTTAGATCGTATAGGTTATAGGAGCACATCCCATCGGTCCGTTCTAGATGAAACATCAGTAGTAAACTTATCTCGGCCGTCTTGTATCTTGCATTCACACTAGCAGCCCCTTAAGGTAGTTTCAGTCACTTTACCTTATAAACCAATCAATGTTGAAAATATGAATAACTTCTATGATACCTGGAATGGTATGGAGAATTTTTAAGTCAGAAAGGTTGTTCTTGTTAGATTGCTTCGTCTAAAATGAATGATGCAATAACCTACTTCCATTTCAATAATACTCACAAACCATAGGAACGTCAATAAGATAACTAGTTAGACTCATTGATGACACAGTAAGCTGGTAATCATATTTCGAAAAAATTTCATATCTCATTTCTATCACACGTTTTTGCCGATGAAGTCATCCAGAATGGCAATGTAAGCTCCTCAACTAAATCATTCCATTATTAGAATGCACTCTAATCAAAACAATTGTGACCTAAACATTCTGTCTTCATTTATCCATTTAATCATGATTGACAAGAAGAAACACCTATCCAGTACCATCTCCTGTAGTGAGTATATAGGTAAGTTTATGTATGTAAAACAGAGGCATTAAAAATTCTAGAATCACGTGAAAAACCTACTGAACTTGGTAACAAAATCAATAAGTATCCAGCTGAACAATGAAATTAATCGCTTACTCAGAGACATGATAGTTATAAGTTTACTCTGTGATAGAATCGAGTATGTACACTAATGATGAGTTCTAAACCACTAAATCGCGCCTAGAACTGATTATCACTGGTTACATTGGTGTCCTTAGTAAACAAAAATAAAACAGATTCCATGTGCTTCTCTGTGATTATCATCCTAACATGCTGAAAGTATTTGTAAGTTGTTAAGATCATTGAAATTGTAGTGAATGTCATAAAATGACTTGATTTAGGTAACCATTTAAAATCGAGCTCTATAATTGAAGATCTATTTCCTCTTAGTACAAAGACCTATAAAAGTAGTATTTATTTCAGATTCAACACCTATTAATGAATGAAGTGAGTTTGATAGTTAGAGACTTCAGAAGATAATTACTGGGGTTCAACTTAGAGAACATAACCAGTGGTATTCAACAATGTCTGATTTATAATTCAATTACACAGAGAAAGTAATGAATGCATTTCTTAAGGAAACCTGAAATTCTATGGTTCAATTTGCTGATAAGATCATGGATGTACACTGTCAAGTAAAAGTTCACTATTAGAATGAAAAATCTGTCCAGTGGCAGTTAATAGTTTTTACTGGTTATCTGATCTAAATATAGTTAACAATATTAATTTCATACTGATTAGTGTAATAATTGTGAAGTTAGAATGTACTTGGATCTTCCTGTTGATTTGTTATAGACTGAAATTGATTGGACTCTGTTGCCACATGTGCATCCTGAGTGGAATGCTTTAATTTAACGATAATTCACATGCATTGTTCATTTTTTGATTTGGATTGTAGCTAGCAAGCGGAATCAAGGACACACATTTTGTCCTATTTGTGACTCATCAACTAGATGTACCTGTATCCTAGTGTTGGTGTTCACATTGAGACACGAACTCGGTTCACTTCGTGTCGAACGCCCCTGCGTTCTCTTCTAGGTTACTGAGTGCAGACAGCCACACTTGTACAATGGGCATGTATATCTAATGTATTTAGATCTTACATTGATTTATTATATACGTTATAGTATAGAAGCGGAAAATTTGTATAGAGACGAAACAACATTGAATGCATGTATACATTCAGTATGAAAGAGATATGATATCAGGGGGATGGTATAAATGTTATCAACTAATTTCAGTACATAATGTTATGTGTATACAATAATTTCATTATTCAGTAGTATCTTATCATTTACTCTTAATGCTAATACTGATTAGTTGTTATACAAAAATAAGAATGTGATTCATATTTGATTTATCAACGAGAACAACAATGGAAGACGAAGAAGAAGAGGGAATAATGTTTCAGGAAGCTTGGAAGAGTAATTTCTGGAGGTGGTAGTGTGTGTGTGTGCTAAGGTTTCGCGAGTTTATGGTGACACCGAGATAACCGCAAACGAACGTAAGACCAGCGACACAGTAACAGGAAGCTAAGCTATTCCGCAGCGCCCCAGCCCAGCTAACTAGAGTAAGAAGTCCAAAGACGACAAGAAGCGTTTATTCCACAGGCAGCCTGTCAGACGACGACCATCACACAACTCATGCGTATATATACAAAAATAGAGAGCGTCCTTGGAATGTTACAAATAGCGTACTAAAATAAACAACGAACCAATAAGATTTAGCGTCTTACCAAGTGGGAAACACGAACTGAAGGTGAGAAGGGGAATTTTTGACGCGAAAACAGGAAATTCAAATTTACACAATAAAATCACAAAAATAACCGGTTTGCCAAGTGAGTTTTGGGGATCTAACATCCCCTGCAGTGTGTACTTGGGGGGGGGGGTGAGAGATGGTTGATGAATAGATTAATCACTATCCAGTCAAATTACCTCCTATCAAACAATAAAACTATATGAACCATTCTTATTGCATTCTATGTCAATAGAATTAACTGGAAACGCTTATTTCATTTTGAATAGTGTACTGATGTTGATAGTTGACTCTGAAGAAACACAATCAATACATGGGACTAACTGAAACCGGTTCCAAGAACAGAACAAACCACAGAAACACACAAAAACTTAGATGCTCTGTTAAAAGCTGTCAATAAAACACATTGATTATCTGTTTTTATTGTTAATATTTCATGAAAACTGTAGTTGAAAACAAGTGAAAAATAGAAGTTTTTCATATAAGTAGTATATAAGTAGTATAAATAGAAATTAGTGTTTTCATATGTATTTTTACATTTTCAAAAATATTCTCTTCATTATTCTTCATATAAACATTGTTGATTGTTGTATGCTTCACATGAAACTTGAATAATCTTGTTTTTCTTTTGTTTACAGTCAAATTTTACTTTCTACATGTAGATATACTAACTAATCAGTAGTAATCAGTAGTATAGATTATTAGTTATAATGTAGTCTTCAATTAATTTATCATACATTTTTTTTCAAATAAACATTCATTAGTGTAATCCATCAATGTGTTACCATGGTATTTATCTGATAAAATTTGCCAAATTTGTTTATTCACTTGAATTGTATTAAGTGTTGATTGAAATTTCGGTAGTATTATGGATAATGTTCTATAATGAAAAGTGATGGTGATGGTGATGATGATGAGGAGGAGGATGAGGAGAAGAAGAAGAAGATACAATTATCAATGGTGCTTGACTGAGCATAATATTCAGTCAACATGAATGTTGCCGAGTAAACATTATGATGTATATGAAGAGAAGTAAAAGTTGGTAGAAACAGTAGAACCTAATTATATGGATGGTGTTGACATTGTTAGTGAATATCAATTCGATATTGTGAATTCATATAGATTAGATAACCATTGAATAACAAGAACTAATGTAGAACACAGTTATTTCATCATAGAATTAGACTGTTAATTAATAGCTTCATTAGGAGTGCCAGATTAAGAATAGCTAACTTTAGGTAGTAACTCCTAGACTTCTAATGAGAAGAGGTGATCAGTTGTATTCAACCATATCGGTTAGTAGGCAGTTACCCAATAGTTGCAATATAATGTGAATTAAGTGAAGGTAGAAATATCAATCTTTGAAATTTACTTTTTGTAATCAGTGTTTTCTGAGTTCAGTTCTTCAGTGTGAACAAGCAGTACGTACTGCTAATTAGTTCCCTATTTGAACGAAACAACTGTTGAGTGCTAGTTGGTAGTTTCTATTAGTTCTTTAACCCAGGTAGATATGTGATATGGAATTTCAATCTGACCTATGTGAAAACATTAGCCTAACGAGTTAGCTTTAGTCTACTTAATGCTATCATCGATATCATGAATCGTATAACTATGATACACTATTCGTCATTATTGAGTAGCGATTTCGTCTTAATTAAAGAGTCTTCATCAATCCAAACTCATGACTTACGTGATTTTATGCACAAAAACATCAGATCTCAAGATTAAAGTAATACATAGTTCAATAGTAAATATCTTCGAACTAATGATAACTTTTGATTTGATAATAAGTTACGTAATCACTGAAAATTATAAAGTGTTAGGCATCTGTTTCGTCCCTACGTGGACTCTTCAGGAGTGCTCATCCCCAAACTACACAAGGAATTAGAACTCAAAACTCAAAAGATTCGCAGAGAACTCTTGGTTGTTAAACCAGTTAGCCAGCTTATGATGATTTGTTTAGTAGAATACTACTAATGAAATGATATTGAAGGTAAGTTTTTTTAGTAAAATATTAATAAATTCATTTGTATGATTGGTCAAGAATGAGGATATCACTTATTCATTGAGAGAATGTTAATTAAAGTATACTGAAGAATAATTTTTGTACTAAAGAGATCAATGATCTACTTCATGTTGATGTTATCGTCAAGTTATCGAATGCATCATTTACAATTATAACATTCATCTTAAAGTAAGCAACTTCACGATGATCATTCTACATGAATCACACATCATTATCATAATCAACGTCATCAACATCCAAATCATCATCATCATCGTCATCTTTCAAATCCTCATGATTATCGTTCAAATCATCATCTTCACCATCAATTGAAACTTAACTACTTACAATAGTATAGTTCAACTTACTTGAAACATGGTTGTACAATTGTATCAAGAAAATGTATTTGTAATTCTGGTATAAATGCTTTTTATGTCGATCTAATGAAGATAGTGGAGTTATTCCGTATACCTTTTCTAAATCGCCTTGATTAAAGAATTCATGACAGATTAATTTAGCTGTATCATGTGTATTATACCAATTCTTGTATTGATCATTTAAATCACATACTGTCACTAATATGGATAGAAGTAGTTCATGATGTCGTAGATTACATAGATTGTATACTTCATTTGTCATTTGAATAATTTCTGGCATTAATGTTATATGCTGATATAGATCAGTTGATAAGATAATCTGTTTCAACAACGTTATACATCTTTCATATTCCTGTATTTACATGAAAAGAAAGAAGAGAAAAGATCATAAATGATGTGGATAATCAAGCAGTTCATAAGTTCAACTTCTTTATAATCAACCTTCATTGATTGCTACAGAGATTGCTGAATGTTAATTTGATTAAATTAGACAACTATTGATAACTGAGAAGCACTTCATAGATGTTTCTTATTAGTATGTGATTCTTCAGCGACGTGCATCCATGACCTCATCAGAGATTGAACTGACGACCTTCATATTCCACTGTGAACACTTTACAAGTAGACCACTGAGCCAGATCTCAACGGTTGATGTTTTTAACTCAGTTAATTTGTGACATGTTTACATGACCTCATCAACTGTGTTATCTGTGGATATTATTGAAAATCACTGCTTTAGTGTCTTTAAAACTCCTTTTCGTCCATTATGTTACTACAACAATATAAAGTATGAAGATAATCTCCAAGGCTAAAGTTTTATTATTACATCACAGTTGCTAATCTTAATATTTTAGTAATAAGGATTATGTGTATTGTAATTCGTATGATAAACTGACATTGTATGGAGAATCATTGAGAACTAGGAGGCATTGAACAAGTGGTTTATTCATCATTCACCTTCAGATCAAACTCTAAATGATAGTCATGTAGTATTACGAATCGGTTAAAGTTGAATAGACAAACGATTGAATCTCAACTCAGTAGCCTAGAAATCAAGCACTGGTCTAAAGAGTAAACTTTCTAGGTTTGATCTCCGATGGAGTTAGTGATATGCACTTTGAGCAGTTTCATGATAAGAAGAAATAACTATTCACTGCTTCTCACTTCTCAGTAAGATTATTCGGTGATGTAAATATAATGAATATCGTTAAATTTGTTAGAGATTTATTCAGGAGATCAGGTCAGTGTTCGTCAATGCGTTGATCATAGAAGGTGAAAGGTGTTACTTCAGTGACGTAAATAAAGAGTAGCTCTCAGGTTTGTACATAAGTGGTGTTTGATACACGTAAGTAAAGTGTGTCTGTAATCTTTAGAAAATGGATGCCTCCTTCTAGGTTCAACTGTAGGTCACCCAGTTTTATAATCCATGATCGCCTCTACTAAGCTATTTGAGCCTCCACTGAATATATTGTATTTTACTTACTATGAAAATCCAACAAGCGATGTTAGTTCAAGCGACTAAGGAGCACAAATTACCAACCTATCACAAAAGTTGAAGTAAGGTTCTTTCCAGAAAAATACACTTTCATTTTTCTCCTCCCCCCCTACTCTCTCAGTACACCAATCCCTCTACTAGTCAACTTTCGTTTCAATATAGTAGTTGTAATATGAAGAGTTATTTAAACTAAATAGTTATATCATAACTTTGATCATTGCTAAACAGAACCTAACGAAAACATTACATTAATCACTACCTGACGACGGAATTCGTGTTTAATAACTGATGTAGGCCCTACAACAGTTAGAACAGAGTAGATCTATATCAGGTCTGATTGGGTTACTAGCCCTAAGGGTGGAAAAATAAACTTACATGCTCGGGGTGACTTACGTATCAAACACAGTATGTTGGCGACGAATCAAAGTGCCACACGGGAAGTAGCCAGCTGAAGTTTCAAGTCTACACGTTGCCAAGTACTTATTTGATTAATTTACCATAGCTCTACCTGTCTAGCCGACGATTTTAGTTTGAACCACATTTGTGAGTGGACTAAATTTAGTAGGTATCCTATTATTGGGGAATTCAATACACCTCTTATCAAATGAATAGAAGTTACATATATATATAGTAGTAACTACATATAAAACTTTCCCTATTACGTAACAGATAACAGTGTATTCATTGACTGTGTAATAAACTTGTATCAATATCATTCATCACTTAATTGTAACAATAAACAAATAGGTGACAAAGTAAATGTAACTTTTAATAGTTTGATACATTGAAACAAAGTTAACAATGATTACTATTATTATTACTACACTAATACGTGTTGTTAAGTTATTTGAAGAGTAAAGATTGTCTAAGTTCTAGTTTAAGTGGGTTGTTGTCACATTTCCATTACTTAACATCAAGTTGGTTATTTACAATATAGTTGTGAATGTGTTTTAGATCTTACCGTTGATTTGTTATGCTACATCTAGCCGACCAGTGTCAGCTAAGATAAAACGTGCGTCCTGGATTCCGCTTAACAGGTCACAATCTAACTCAAACACACTATACAATAGTTGTAGGCAGATGAACTGAAATCATATTTGCACTACACTATTTACTGTATTTTATTTGGAAACATACTATACTGATGCTTTCATTGTTGTAGTTCTCTTATTTTCTATGTGAACTGATGTTTTCATCGACTACTGTGTATGATTCTGATGATACTCTTTCCAACTATGATTTTATGATGTGAAATTTATTAAATTTGAATTTCATGTTGTCAGCTTTTCTTGGTTAAATACCTACTGAACACCAAGAATCAATAAACAATCGTTCTGTTTTATTATGTGAATCTCTTACAGTACTCAACTAATATCGTCTCAGAGATGGCACTCAAAAACCTTCACGTATCTTGATGAAGATTCAGTTTATATTGAATTAGTATCCATCAGTTGATATCTTCATCTTAAGTCAATTCATGATATTGTGCAACCTATGCTTTAACACTGGTATGCAGCTGACAATCAATCAATCAATAAATGCCTGTTACCCCTCGTGGTGTATTGGCCACCTACCAGCATTCTCCAAGCAACACTGTCCTGAATTCTCTTTCCTCTTTCTTTTCTCAACTGTTACTTATTCTTTTCATGTGTAAACGACGGTAAACTTTGATTTGACAAATTCTTTACTGATAATATTTTGTATCAAAAGGAACTTTTTCAGTAGTTGATCCCTGCAGTGATTATTCAACAGATAACGATTGGTGTCATGTTCATTCAGTATCACGTTCATTAGAATTCGATGTATGGTACTTGAAACGTAGACAGTAAATTTCAATTTTACGATAATTGGGACTTATTAGCAAAAGTATACATAGAACAATTTTAAGCTATTTACAATTGATAATAAGAAATTTTGTAAATAGAATGGTGAATCTCATTGTTACATTATGTAAACTCTTATTTACTTATATGCATTGTAGCTAACAAGAGGAGTTCAAGGTGTTTATTTCATCTTAACTGGGGATATTTAAATGGATTTACCTACATTTGATAAAATCACCGCGGAGCCAAAAGGTCCTGGGTTCGATCCCCGGTGGGGTCGTGACTGTGCACTGCCGGAGTCCCTTACTAGGACGAAACAGATATCCAATGCTTTCAGGGGATCAATGGTTGTCTGATTTAGATCACTTCGTGTTATCAGGATTGAAAATCTTATAAAATATTAGTGTATCAGGAAAATCATCTCAGGATGTTCATATATCAACAGAAACTGACTCGTTAACTTTATCTGACAAATCGGTCTAAACTATGCAATAATTGATCACCAGGAAGTACTGGACTTCTGTTTCGTAATAGTATGGGATCCCCCAACAGTATGCATCGATGAGTCCACCAAAGATCTAACCCAGAACCTTTTAACCTCTCGGTGAACGCCTTAAGACCAAACCACTGAATCGGCCCCTAACGGTCTATATTTCAAATTTAGTTGGTTATTGGGCAGTTACCCACTGATGACAATGAATAAGATTGCGGAAACGTATCACGAATTGACTGAATTAGGAATATCAACCGTTGGGAGTCTAGTCAGTGATCTAATGATTAAACATCGAGAAGCCAGAGGGTTTTAGGTTCTATCGCTAGTGGGAACGTGAAGGCACGTTACTGAAGAGTTAGTAAGAAACATCTGTCATGTGTTTCTAGGTGATCAGTGGTTGGTTAGTTTGGGCCAGATTGCTATTCCAAATTAACATTCAATAATCTCTTGAGCACCCAACTGGAAATTGATCTATTGAAGTTCTAAACATTAAAAATTACTGCATAATTAGAATATGTTTGGATCTTTCCATTGATTGATCATGGACTCAAATTCATTAGATTCTGTTGCCAAATGTGCATCTAAGACGATTATCTCGATATAACGATGGTTTGAAGCATTACTTAAGTTGGATTGTGACTGGCAAGCGCTATCCAGGAGGCATGTTTCGTTCTAATTTGAACTTGTCAACTAGATTTGCCTGCAACCCAGAATTGTTCCTCAAACTATGAATCAAACCCAAATTGGTTTCATATCAAACCTCATCTTGTTCACTATTAGGTTACTGGGTCCAGACAACCATATCAATACTGGAATGTAGGCAAATGCAGCTGACGAGCCCCACATAGGACGAAACGTGCATATTAGAATCCAGCTTGAAAATTCTCCCTTATTCAACTTAAATTAATTTCAAGATGAATAACAAACAATCCACTTACCACATTAGTCATTTGACTGAAAATATTACAATCAGTCATGTTCAATATTCGCATAGTTTGATCAATATGATGATGCTCTAGAATTGATCCTTTATAACCATAAATAGCAGCAAGTGGTGATTGAATAAGTGTCTAATGAAAACAAAATGTCAATAATACAACAATGTAATCGTTGTTACTGATGAAATATTCTATGAATATAAGAAGATTTTTAATGTAGATACTAGTTATAGATGAAATTCTATAGGAAAATTGTTCTATTGAGTCAATGAGAAAGATAAAACTAATCCATGTAACTGAGTTTTAGGAGACTATTTCAATTACGTAAGTTGTGTGCAAACTTTTTCATTCCTACTTTTATTACATCCTTCTCATTGTATGCCTCCTGTCTCATCTATTGACTGTTAGTATGTGATTTATCATTTGTGTGTACTACATTACTCTAGTTCACTATCACTATCTACCATATTTTGTATTCATGTTAATTTTCTAACTGGTTGATTACATGGTCAGGTTTTGTGTATCTATACACTTATACTTGCAATGCATATGATATTAGCTCACAGAGCTGAGAAGGATGATAGCTGACAGGTGCATTCCAAATGAGGACTGGTATCAGACAAGGCTGCAAACTTTCGCCTATCCTCCTCCTTCTAGTGGTTGATTGGATCATGAAAACCACCACATCTGAGGGGAAGCACGGAATTCAATGAACAAGTAGGATGCAACTCGATGATCTGGACTTCGTCGATGATCTACTTTTTCTAGCCCATACACACCAATAAATGCAAGTGAAGACAACCAAAGTAGCAGCAACCTCAGCATCAATAGGCCTGAACATACATAAGGGAAAGAGCAAGATCCTCGAATTCAACACAGGGAGCACCGACCCAATTGTACTTGATGGTGTAACTCTGGAAGAAGTAGGTACCTTCACTTACGTGGGGAGCATCATAGATGAACAAGGAGGATCCGATGCAGATGTAACAGCAAGGATTGGCAAAGCAAGGGCAGCATTCCTACAGTTGAAAAATATTTGGGAGTCCAAACAACTGTCTATCAATCTCAAAGTTAGACTCTTCAACTCGAACGCCAAGTCAGTTCTTCTGTATGGAGCTGAAACGTGGAGAACTACTGCAAACATCCTCAGGAGAGTACAGGTATTTATTAACAACTGTCTACGTAGAATATTAAATGTCAGTTGGCCGGAAACCATCAGCAACAGCTTACTTTGAGAAAGAACAAACCAACTTCTAGCTGAAGAGGAAATCAGGAAACGACGTTGGAAATGAATAAGACGTACATTGTGGAAATCATCAGATTGCATCACTAGACAAGCATTGACTTGGAATCCTGTTGGGAAATGGCAAAGAGGAAGGCGAAAGAACATACTGCGTCCAGAATCGGAAGCAGACATTAAAAGGATGAAGAGCAACTGGAAACAGCTGGAAATGATTGTTGAGGACAGAATTCATTGGAGAATACTGGTGAGTGGCCTGTGGTCCTCTGTAAGGGGTAACGGGCATAAGTAAATAAGTACACATATACATAGAAGTTCTTGAAATATAGTTGACTTTGTCTGGTTGGTTTGCCGGCTTGTGTTCTAATTAATCTGATGTGAGACTGAATAGGTATCAGGTAGACGCTAGGCATCAACTGGACTGTTGTATTTGTTATCGGTCACTGTAATTTGGTGCTTACATGGTTATATCAAGCAATCGATCCTAAGTTCTTGTTATAACACGATACTGAAATGATACTTTGAGCAGAGATGGATACTTAGATACTGGCTGGTGTATAGTAGTTGTTTACTATTAAACTGAGAGTATTGAAGAAACTCCGATGAATCTTAAATGAGTTTATCTACAAAACAACACATTGGATTGTATATGATTATGTAAGTCTAAAAGCCTATAGAAAACATACTTAGATTGATTATAAATTAGTTAGTTCTAAATTAATCATGAAAGTTCTCTGTAGGCATGGATTGTTAACAGATATAACAACGCTAATTGAGTCATGAACAATCAGTAAGTGATTCACAGAAGAGAATCTCTTTTCATCACTTGTACTACGATGGACACGTGAATGCCAACATGACAACAAGTAATAATTGTACATAGCAACAAAAATATTAAACTGGTCTCATCAAAATAGATTGTTATTCTTAATGAAAATATCATGGTGATTACGTAATGAATTAAGTTGATGTTGGACTACAAAAAGTAACATAAGACATTTTAGAATACATAATTAGTAATCATATGAATTATATCATACGGGGGGTTAAAGTGAACTCTGGAATAATTGACTAAAGTTAATAATTTTGAGGTTGACAAGGGTATCAACAAAACAGAGACCTATTGATCTCAACAGATAACTTCTAACCATGTAGAAAACTTCATGAAACGAATATGTTTTGATTGAATACCTTGTAATGGTGAGATGTTAAATAATAGTACTTTTAATTCAGTCGCTATTACCTTTTCATAATCAGGCGGGATCATATTCTTGGACTGTCCTAGGCAAACTACGCAATGAACTGCCAATGTATCTTATATCAGCAAGTGAATTAATAGATACGTATTGAAATAGCCACGTGGATCTATCTCACATTCTTCATTCTAACTTTATTGTTATGTAATTACTGTATAGGCTTTATGTGAATAAACCAAACCCTAATAAAACTACGTTGTACGGATTAGTCATTGAACCAACGTTGAATAAACTTTTTCAACTCTTTGAGGTCATTCTCATTCACGCCAACTGTCAACGTTCAAAGTAGACATGTCATCTGGTGTGGTATGTCCATAACTTAGTTTCTGCAACTCCCCTTTATTATTCCCTTAAGATGGTCTCTTAAGTAAGAAGCATTGAAGTATCAGAGGTAACTAAAAGATTGGACTAAAAATATTAAAAAAAGTTTGATAAAACCCTTCTTCTTGATACTAACAAACTCAATGAACTCAAAACATCTCTCACGATCTAATAGAAGAAGATGGAATTACTACTGAGGACAACTGAAAGGAGATTAAGAAAACAATAACTTCAACATATCAGGAGGTTTTGGGTAGAAAGGAACATCATCATAAACAATAGATTTATGTTGGTACTCTGAATAAGATCAATGAAAGGAGGAGCAGAAATATAGCAATCAATGACAGCCAGACAAGAACAAAGAATGCCAAGGCACAAGCTGAATACACAGAAGTTAATAAGCAATTGAAGAGGAGCATTAGGTCACATAAATGGAAATACGCAGAAGACCCAGTAATGACAGTGGAAAATGATGCTAGACAAGGATACATGAGGCATACGATACAACGAAGAAGTTAGCTGGGAAATTCAGTAATCCAGAACGGCCAATCAAGGGTAAGGCTGGCAAACCAAACGCTGATACCAAAGAACAACG
The DNA here is from genome assembly GCA_025215515.1 of Schistosoma japonicum. Classification (NCBI taxonomy): domain Eukaryota; kingdom Metazoa; phylum Platyhelminthes; class Trematoda; order Strigeidida; family Schistosomatidae; genus Schistosoma; species Schistosoma japonicum. The sequence continues at coordinate 1,149,679 of CM046064.1, read as the reverse complement.
AAGTAGGTGGGTATAATGCTGGAAAGAACTATTGAATAAATCAGCCCCACTGAACCCACCAGTCATCGAAGCAGCAGCCACGGATCTCCCTATAAACACCCACCCATCAACAGTCGAACAAATCAAAATGGCCATCTAAGTGGTAAATCAAGAGTGGTAAGTCAGTAGAGCCAGACAACATACTAGCTATGCGACCCACTGAAGACAGATATAGAATCAACTGGGAAGATACTTCACACTCTCTTCAGAAAGATTTGAGAGGATGAACAAATGCTAGCAAACTGAAGAGAACGGTACCTTATTAAGATACAAAGAAAGGAGACCTTAGTAATTGCGAGAACTGCAGAGGCATCACTTTACTTTCAGCACTAGGGAAGGTATTCAACTTAGCGTTATTGAGCCGAATAAAAGATTCATAGGACACTCAACTTTGAGATCAACAGGGTGGATTCCGTAGAACCGACCGTGTACCGACTGTATCGTGACTTACAATTCAGTGTTAAACAGTCGATTGAATGGAACTCGCCATTTTGTACCAATTTTTTAAACCATGAGAAAGCATTCGACTGCGTGGATAAACAAACATTATGGAGCCTTCTTTGAAACAATTGTGTACTTGATAAAGAAGATAGTAAATATTATACGGGATTCTTATGATGAACAACACTGCAAATTAGTGCAAGGAGGGGGGGGAGTTCACCATTATCAGATACCATTATCAACAACTTACTATGGCAGAGAACAAACCATTCAATATCGAGATAATGAAGAAATTAGGAAAATATGCTGGAGGCAGATAAAACATAATTGAGGAAATCACCAAACGACATCATAAGACAAGCACTAACATGCAATCCTGAAAGCCACAAGAAAAGCGGAATAGCCATTTCGTCATAACATGAAACTTTTAATCAGTACGCATCCATGATCTTATCGGGAAATCGAACCCAGGAAGTTCGAGGTTTGTCACGAACGCTTAACCAATACAGTATTGAGCTGGCAGGCATCGAACGGTTGATATTTTCAAATTATTCATTTAGAGATTCATTTTAACGACCTCATCTATTGCAGTCGACGGGTAATTGTCTCACATGCAACGTCGTTGAAATCCACTAGTCTCATCTACTCCCTAGAACTTCAGGAATTATTTCATGAAGTTAGTCACTAGTGAGCAGATATTAACCGTAATCGGAGTGTCGTGGTGATTGTTAAATTTGGATCTTTTTTTTTTATTATCAAAAATCGGTTTACGCTATTTATTATTAGTAAAATATAGCGACTAAGGTCTAGATACATAACAGATTCCTCCATAGATTTATTCAAAAGAGATGACGTTACGTAGTTATCAATTCGTTCTGGTGCCAACAAAGACAGCTACTCACAAGCAAAGTGTGCAGAACGAACTCCTTTAAAACATGTGGAATATGCATATATGGCACTCTTCTAAATGAAGTTAACACTGAAGGCACTGCCCAAATTGATAATGACAACTTCGTAAGCTTCAGAAAAATGACATCATAAAAACCACAACGTGTAGGCATATACTTTGAATAAATTTGTGTCTGCCTGTTGATTTATTTTGGACTGAAATTGATCAGTCACTGTTGTCATATTGCACAAGATAATCGGATTACTCGCCACAGTGACCAACTGGACTTAGTAACCCAGCGGTAAATATGGTGGTGTTTGACGCCTACAGACTATGTTCTAGTCCCAATGTTAGCATCCCCATTCAGATGATGATCAATCTAACTGACATGTCATAAACAGGACTAGACAATTGTTTTAGATTCCGCTTACTCGCTATAGTCCAACTTAATTTAATCTTTCTTCAATTTATTTTTAAAATGATTACAAGAAACTGCTCACTTGATAGTTATTATTAAATCCTCTATGATCAATATCATGACATAATGCACCAACAAATAGGGTTAATTGTTCAATCTTATCTAAATATTGATTCATCAATGTTGATTCAATATTCAATGCTACATAGGCCATATGTCCAACTGTAAATGCATGTGTCCAATTATGATATGTTGGTGTACGATAATTCTTTTTCACAGTTAATATGAAACAAGCTAATGTAGTTCGTTGTATATTCCAATGTTTTATAAAGCCAAGTTGATCGAACATCATCATTATAGCCTAATGAAGACAATGAAAAGAAGGATAAGTAAATTGAACATTGAACATCTATTAAGAGCCCTATTAAAAATAAATCCTTTAAAGAGGAAACATTTTTCTAATGAAGATTACAAGTTGAAGGCATAATGAGTGTTGAGTGTTGAATATCATGACACTTAGATGAATTAGTGTTTCGTTATCATGACATTCAAACCATCTTCTTTTAGCTGGTACTTCATAGAAGGCTTGTGTTATGTGTGTTCAGTTGACTGAGTATGTTTCTAATTGTATTAATGAAAGAAGCTATTATTACGTAATACAACAGAGTTGAAAATAATAACTAAATTTGCGAAGTAACAAAAAGTATGTTAATTCATCCAACCTACAGATAACGAAAACTCATTAAAGCATTCTGTGTATATAATGATACTTCTAGGAGCTTCTTGAAAGCTGGGATTATGTATTAGAGTAGGATGTATCTAGAAAAATGCATGATATCTTATAAACTCTTTATATAAGCAGTCTAGGCAGACTGAGGGTATCTAATTAACAACTTAATTATAATTAATACTATGGAAACATTCTTAAAGGAAGAATATAATGGTCGTAGTAATGCGATGTTTCGTCAACCTATGGTACACAGATGGCGTGATGTTACAGTGGCTATAGAAATCCTAATGTAATCAACTGATGTTCGAAAGTATGAAATATATCCTACACATTCTAGAAGTAAAAGATGTTTACATTGCTGGCAGGATTCTTATTTTATAGTAAGCCGTTAGAAGATATCAAATACTTTATGTCCACGAGTAGTTATGTGAGTATTGATTGTCGAGTGGTCGATCATCGCTTAGTTAAAATTTAATCATTTAACGCTAATCAAGACGATGATCTGCAGCAATGCCTTGAGTTTCATCTTGCTGAATAACGCATTAGTGAGAAAGATTCTTTTCAAAATCTGTGAATTCTCAGTGTTTCTAAAATATGTCAATGCTGATATCACGAATTGACCTGAATCAAACAACCAATGATCCCCTGGAGGCAATGAACAGCTGTTTTGTACTAGTACGGGACCCCTCAGTAGTGCGCATCCATTACCCCGTTGGGTACCGAACCCAGGACCCTCTGGCTCCGCGACGAGCGCTTTACCATTGAACCACTGGGCCGGATCCTAACGGTTAATATTTCTAATTCCGTCAATTCGTGATACATTTGCGCGACCTCATCCATTGTCATCGGTGAGTAACTTCCTCACACCCAACACGACTGAACTCCACCGATTACGTCTTCACACTAGAACTCTAGGAATTACCTCAAGGAGCTAGTCACTAGTGAGCTGATATTTAGTTACAATTAGGGGGGTTATTGTGGAGATAGTTAGTGTGTCTATTTGTCAAAATATTTGATGAATCATTGTCGTTGGTTACTCGTTCTCCTGTAGGACAGCTTCAATATCATGTTACGTAATTAAATCTACAAATAATTTGTTCGGTAACACTGTTTTAAAATACTGTCAATGATTTGTTGATGTATTACGTAAATGAACTCAGTAACTGTCATTCTGTACTTAGTTACTGGGTATCAATGACAGCAGTAACAATAGTCAGTTTACAATATAACAACACAATATACATGACAACAAATAAAACAATCCCTAATGGATTTATTATTGCTGAATTCTGTTCATTTACACTTCATGTAAGAAAAGTGATTTCATTGAAATTTAGATGTAAATCTGTTAAATTTTTGATTGTATGATCAACTAATTGATTCACTTCATTATCTGTGATCTTTAAATATGTAAGAGAATTAATCAATGAGAAGTTTTCAGTTATTAAAACCAATCTGTATTATTGAGATGTTGAAGTAAAGTTCTACACCAATAGAAATGTACAATCACTTACATTTTATTCAAGGTTTCTATTGTTATATCTCAAGAAAAATCATCTATCACAATATCTAGAGAACAGTGTGCTAAAGATTCGCGAATCAAGGTGACACCTCGTTACCTGCTAACGAACATAAGACCAGCGGCACAACAACAGGAAGCTAATCTATTCCATAGTGCCACAGCCCAGCTAACTAGAGGAAAAAGTCGAAAGTCAACAAAAAGTGTTTAATTCCACAAGCGGTCTGTCAGAATATATCAACACATACATCTCATGCGTTTATATACAAAAAGAGAGCGTCCTTGGAGTGTTACAAATAGCGTACTAAAATAAACAATGAACCAATAGAATTTAGCGTTTTGCTGTGTGGGTAACACAAACTAAAGGTGAGAAAGGAATTTTTCAGTACGAAAACAAGAAATTTAAATGTACACAGTTAAATCACAAAACCAACAAGTTTGCCTAGAGAATTCTGGGGATTTAACATCCTCAACACAGTGACCTTGATGGAACCAATCAGTGCGAGCACACATCTTCCCTGTGACTACTACTTCGCAAGGCAGAATAAACGACAACTGAGCCAACTACCAGACAGTCATATTATACTTCACTCATCCCTATATATATATATATATATATATATATATATATATATATATATATATATATATATATATATATATATATATATATATATATATATATATATATATAAAACTACTCAATGCACCAATATGGAATTTTACGGAGAATAGGAATTGTACAAAACGGAAACAATAATGACTGGGAACTGAGGTTACAGATATGTAGTTAATTGATTACAGCACCTGAATGACAAATGATACGACACCAGTTTATGAGTCTACTAAAAGGTTATTTAAAATAAAGCAGCCGATTTACATTCATTGAAAATCAATGAAGTAATCAACTTAAAATCAATTTAGAAAGTTAGTTGAACTTCTTGAATTGTCCAGTATAACAGCTCCACTGATGCAATTAGAATGAATTTGTATCTTTTCCTCTATTGTTATATGTGAATCCTGTGTGGATTACCTAAATATAGTGATGAATCTGGACTTGGTAGCCTAGTGGTGAACGTGGTGGCGTTTGATACGAGACGGAGTAAGTTAAAATTACAGTGTGAATATCAACATTCGAATGCAGGTGTGTCTAGCCAACTAGCCCCAAATAGGACGAAGTACCAGTCATAATCCAACTTAAATTACATAACAGTAATCTAAGGATCAGTGTAAAGATCTTATTTTTTAAATGAAGTAGAAATTCTCTTTTCTTTTGAATGTCTGCAGCTGAGACTTCTGAGAGTTTTTTTTCTTTCAAATTTCATATTCATCATGCAATTTATTGAATATTCAACTACATTTTCAGATTTCTCTAAGGAATAACCTACATTCTACTGTTGCTATGATGTTCACTTACTTAGTGTCATTAGCAAATATTATTGATTACTGATTATTGATTACAATAATAGTGAGTGTATCTACCCAAGATTGTACAGAATTCAGGTGTTGAATTTTATTGATAAGTGAACACATTTCATTGAAAATAAAATTAAATATTTTCTTGTTTCTATGCAACAATCAACATGATTCACTTGTTTCACTTACTTTCATGTGATAAGCAACTAGTTCAGTGTTCAATTCATTTTTATTCCACATAACATACAATTCACTTGTTAGATAAACCTAAAAAAAAGTATTAAAGTAATTGACATAGAACCAAGGTGATGAATATAAATGCCTCTGTTATTTAACTGTTTATATGTGAATACTACTGATAAATGTTGATAAGTATTATAGAGATTCCAGTTAGAAGGTATGATCAATCATGATAGGGTTGAAATGTATATCATCGATTAATGTTAGATTGTAAGTGGTAAGTAGAATCCAAAAGGTAGATTTCGTCCCTTTAAAACTCATCAGTTGGTATACCTAAATACAACATTAATCATAATTGTTAGTTACTGTAACATGGAATCAATCTCTTTAAGCGTGCATATATAACAATAGAGACTGATCAGTTCCACATGATCAAGTTTTGAAAGCTTTCAAATTATTTGTACTTGTCAGCTGCTCATATGTGGTTGTCTGTACTCAGTAGCTTTGTCGTAAACTCAATAGAGTTTCACATGAATGAAATATATTTCAGTCGTAGTATGAACATCAACACTAGAGTGCGATAGATACATTCATCTGGCAAGCTCTAAATAAGATAACTCAGCTCCTTTATTCTACTTACCAGACACAATCCAACTTTAATGATACTGTCGAAAATAGAAATCAGTCAATAAATGGTTATCATAATGCATTTTCATGAAGAATCTATTTTGTTTGATGTTGTCTTTTAATAAAGATGGATAGGACACACGCTGAGGAAATCATCAAACTACATCACAAGACAGGCACTAAAGGGGAATCCTCAAGGCCAAAGGAAAACAGGTAAACCAAAGAACACATCGAGTTGGGACTTGGAGGCAAACATGATAAGAACGAATAGCCCTTGCGAAGAAATGGAAAGCAAAGCCCAGGCAGAGTTGGTTGGGTAATAATGGTCGATCGTCTATGGTCGAAAACAAGGTGATATGTATTGACTGATTAAATGTCTTCGACTAATAGTACATTTGAAGTTTCAAACCTTAAGGCCTGAGAGTTCTGAGTTCATTGAGAAATCTCATACTGATTCGAAACCACTGCTTAATTATATTCAGTTATTAATGATTTTCTAACGAAGATGTTTCTCTAAGATATTTATATCTATCAGATTTGAGTATAACTACTGATTTATATAAGAATCACCTAAGGGACGATTTGATCATTCCCCTATTGTAGCCTCCAATGGTTAGTGCTCATGCAGCAGAAACAGCAGGAAACATGCAAAACACTTGTGACCATGAGGTTGACAGAATGAAGCCTGATGAGGATCTAATTCAGTCAGTCAATCAGTCAGTGCTTGTTACCCCATGTGGAGCATAGGCCGCCGACCAGTATTCTCCAACCAACTCTAACCTGAGCGACCCTTTCCAGCCCATCCCAAAAGCTCTTCAGTCTCTTCGTGTGTCTCCGATTCCCGACGAAGTGTGTTCTTGGGTCTTGCTCTTTTCCTTTGACCTTCAGGACTCCATGTTAATGCTTGTACTGTGACACAATTTGGTGGTTTCCTCAGTGTGTTTCCTATCCACCTCCAGCGTCTTTTTTTAAATTTTTCCCTGGTCTGGATTTTGTTCGATTTTTTCTCTGCCATACGAGGTTGTTGTTGATGGTATCCGAAGTATCCTACGCAGACAATTGTTTATAGATACTTATGTCTTCTGAAGAATGATGCTTCTAGTAGTTCTCCAAGTTTCAGCTCCATACAACAGAACTGTCTTCATATCTGTATTAAAAATTTTAACTTTAATGTTGGCTGACACTTGGTTTGAGTTCCAGGTGACTTTCACTTGTAGAAATGCTGCCCTTACCTTTCCGATCCATGCCTTCACATCTGCATCAAACCTTCCTTGTTTATCGATGATGCTGCCCAAGTATGTAAAAGTGTCTACATATTCCAGAATTTCACCGTCAAGTGAAATTGGGTTGATGTTGGTTGTTTTGTATCGGAGGATCTTGTTTTTTCCTTTGTGTATGTTGAAACCTACTGCTGTCGAGGCTGCTGCTACATTGTCCGTCTTTATCTGTATTTGTTGCTGAGTGTGGAAAAGGACAGCTAGATCATCTGTAAAGTCCAAGTCATCTAGTTGCATCGATGTTACCCACTGTATTCCGAGATTACCTGGAGATGTTGCAGTCTTCATGATCCAATCAACTACCAGCAAGAAGAGGATGGAAGACAGTAAGCAGCCTTGTCTAACACCTGTCTTCCCTTAGAATGAATTCGTCAGTTAACCTCCATGCAGGATTTTATAATGTAGTCCATCACAGGAGTTCCGTATGGTGTTAACTATCTTCTAAGGTGCGCCATAATGGCGTAGAAGGCTCTATAATACTCTCCTATTTACGCTGTCGAATGCTTTTTCGTAGTCGAGAAAGTTAATGTAAAGTGGTAAATTCTATTCAATTGACTGCTCAACAATCAACCGTACGGTAACGACTTGGTCGATACACAATCAGTTCTTACGAAATCCAGCCTGTTGATCTCGAAGTTGGGCGTCGACTATGTTTTTCATTCGGTTCAACAACACTCTGTTGAAGACTTTTACTGGTATCGAATGAAGAGTGATGCCTCTGTAGTTCTCGCAGTTACTGAGATCTCCTTCATTTGATATCCTGATGAGATATCCTTCTTTCCAGTCTGTTGGCACTTGTTCTTCCTCCAAAAATTTTCTGAGGAGAATGTAGAGTATGTTTGCGGTTGCTTTTATATCTGTCTTCAGTGCCTCGCTCAGCTGGTATTTTGTCTAGCCCTGCTGACTTGCCACTCTGATAGCCATTTTGATTTCTTCGACTGTTGGTGGGTCGGTGTTAATGGGGAGATCCGTGGCTGCCGCTTCGATGACTGGTGGATTGAGGAGAATCTAATTGACGAAACAATATTGTTTACTTATATGTGCTGTTCCTTTATATTGTCTATTTCTAAAAATAGACATTAAAAATAGAATCTTTAGTTTATTCAGTTCGTTATAGATTGTTGTTAGGGTACCGGTGAAAACCACTAGACAGCCGTCTTGATCCAGCATTAGATTCCTCAGAAGTGCACACACTGATGTATAATTCAGTAGTATACAACCTTCGGAAAAAACCATATGGGATCATTCAGTTCACTACTGATCAGTATTTTCATATAAGTCGAACAGTAAAGAGGTTTGATGATTAAACAATGTATAAATATCAATTTATAACACGAATTGGTCTGAATTAGACAACTATTGGTTACCAGAAAGCACTGGACAGCTGTTTCGTACCAGCACAGGACTCTTTAGAAGCGTGCATTCACGACCATATCAGGGATTGAAAACCCAACATCCAATTACAATCAATGTCAGCTCACTAGTGACTGACTTCTCGAAGTAATTCTTGGAGTTCTAGTGACAAAACGTGACCAGTGGATTTCAGCCATGTCGGATGCGACGCAGTTACTCACCAATGACAATGGATGAGGTTGCGGAAAAGTATTACGAATTGACTGAATTGGAAATATCAACCGTTGAGACACAATTCGGTGATTTAGTGGTAAAGTGTTAACTGGATAGCTATAGGGTTGTGGGTTCCATCCCTGGTGGAGTTGTGGATGTACACTGCTGAAGAGCCCCATACTAGTACGAAACAGCTGTCTAGTGCTTCCTGAGTGTCAGTCGTTGTCTAATTCATACCAGTTCGTGATATCAAAATAACATTCGACAGTCTCCACAGCACCCAATTACAATATATAAATATACTAACAGGTATCAGTAGTCATTAAGTAGTGAATAATTTGTCGTTTATCTTAGTTTTTTGCACTGTCGATCGAACTTTGTTAAAATGTAATAAAGCAGCCTCTAATCTCAGTGATTGAACATCGCTTGCAACATGTTAAGTTGTAAGGTGAATTTGAACAGTAGTCAGTAGGCAACTCTGTTATTCAGCACTCAGCTGCAAGATTTACCTAAAATACTGAGTGCACCCTGATTGATTTGAATCCGAACTAAACTACTCAGAGTGGAGCTGACCTCAGGTAGAACTAGCCAACATTGATCTATCACTATAACTTTGGCTAGTTCTACCTGAGGTCAGTTCCACTCTTTAGGATGAACTTATATTCCCGTTGATTTGTTATGGACTTAAGTTTGTCAGTCTTTGTTCTTTTATGTATATCTTGAGAAGATTGCCCCAATATATCAGTTAATCACAAGTATTGTTCAAGTTGAATTGTGAGCATCAACGTGCAGGTACATGCAGCCGATGAGTCCCAGATAAGATGAAACGCTTATCCTAGATTCCGCTTGCCAGATTAAAATTAAACTTAAACATTTTTATGTCTGTCTAGTTTTGCTTTACTCCGATCTGTTTGTATTACTTCAACTGAGACAAAGCTAAACATCTAAGAGATATGACATCGTGAATAGTATGCTGTAAAGGAAAAAATGTTTAGGGCTATTCGGTAAGAAAACTTGCGTTTAATCTCAGCTTTGTTTTTTTTGCTGCCGACATATTAGTAATATTAAGGGAATTCACGCTCTGTGATGTGTCAATAACAAATACTAGGTGATTCTAGTACGTTGTCACACAAACATTATTAACCATTTAAGATAAAAGGTAGGGCTCAGTAAAGATATCCAAGCAATTTGAAATGTGAGTTAACTGAAGTTGTTCTGTGGTGTAGGGTACCAAGTTTAGTTGATTGTATTCGTCGCAAAATGATGTCGGTTAGGTACCACTGGTAATTAATCAGCAATCAAAACTGTCCTAATCTCTGACTCCTCAGAAGTGTAAACCCCAAATTTCTTCAGAAAAATCGATCCCTGGGCATTCAGGTCCCACAGTCACCCCTAGTTCATTAGTAAAATTTCCATTTTTATCAATTTTAATTTAGCGTAACGACCAGCCATTGTCATTGGTGGCAACCCTCGATAGGTTTGAACTCCTCCATTTCTCACTGGAATTTCAGAAAAATCTTAAAGTTATTTACGTGTGAGCTTGTTATTGTAACTAAATTTAGGTGGTCCTGTGTTCCCTAACAGAATTAAAAATGTCAGCTGTTGAGGAGTCCTATACTAGAACGAAACAACTAACCAGTACTCCAAAGTCTTCATTGGTGCCCAACTAACATTAATCAGTAATGAATGCAAACAACTAAATAGAGTGTAAGTTTTGACTATTCTGACAATATTGACACCACCTAGTGATACAAACTAGTTTACATTGTAATTCAACTTGTACAATCTACAATTTACATGAGGCATGATAATAGATAAGAAACTAGTGATGAAATTTGTTAGTAAATATTTATCATATTTTGAAAATTGATTAGTTTTATGAAGTTCTACAATCATTGAAAGGTTTCCATCATCCAAGAATACATCGATCATGTATACACTGCAAAAAAAGTAGAACAATTAAAGTAATATGTATGTCTTTCGACAATCTAATGAAATAGTTTACAGTATGTCATCCATGATATGGTGTAAACTCTAAGTAATACTGATAACGGTTGATCAGATTATTGATGCCACCTAACCGGAACTAATACGGTGACTGCTAACGATAAGCTCTCCTGATCGATACCCTTAGGTCTCTCCTAACTCAGATAGAAAAACACAAGATATTTATGTCAACAACCGAAGTCAGTTCACGTTTCTTAGTCTTCCTTCATATTCATGTAAAATGTGACCTCTTAGCCAACTGATGTAGCAAATAACATTAAAACAGAACATGAACAACATTGATAAGGAACCGGAGGATGTGTGTGTGTGTGTGTGGGGGGGGTAAAGTGTAAACAACCAACTAGTTATAGTTCATGGATGAAAAATAACACATCAACAATTAAATAGGTCAAATGAGCAGTTATAGTGAGAATGGAATGGGGGAATATACAAATAATAAACATAAAACCTTTGGTTTAATTACAACTAAAATGTAGGAAGTGATCTTCTGGAAAACAGTTCTTGAAGTTGTGCCATTCATCTTGATCTACTAAATCTACAATTCAAGTTAATCATGATCGTGTTTACGTATATGTCGACATTTACTTCTATGATAACACTACATAATCACAGATAGTCAGTATGAAGCCTTATTTAATGTAGCTGACAAGTTGACTGTCATTAAAGAAGAAGGCATAGTTGCAATCTTTAATGTAGTAGTATTCTCTGTGAGAATCGAATTCGCGTCGCACAGCATCATCATCCATGATACTACCGACGAAGGCCAAAGTAAAACGCGCGATTAAACATGTTTCTTCTGAACAAAAATCAATTAATCGATCAATGCCTGTTACCTCATGTGGAGGTATGGGCCATCTCTCAATGTTCTCCAATCAACTCTATCATACAGTCACCTTATCATTTCTTACTAAGTACAAAATGTTTATACTTGAAATGACAGCTTCCGAAAGCCAATACAGTGCATAAGTTTTTGATTAATACTTCATTTAAATTCATTTACTTGATTTTATAAAGAATTTTAAAGCATAATTCTGATGAAGTAACATGACTAGAGGTTACATCTTGTTCAATAACAGACATATTGATAGACTAACACAATCCTTTCAATAGCTAGGCAGGATTATCTTTTGAAATACCTCTTTGGATGTAACCTATTTCACAACAACAGGTAAACTTTAAAGGCATACGTTAAAATGACTGGATGTTTCAATTTATCATTGACATAATCACAAACTAAAGTCAAACTGTAAAAGACAATGTCATATTGAGCATTACAGCTGTTGATGGATTACTTTTCTAGGATTTTAGCAACTGTACCTCTTTAGAACTCAGCATTCATGTGAAGAATCTTGACTGGAACTCTGAATGTCTTTATGTTGCATAGTTCTACTTCAAGGCTTTTTGTCAATAAACCTTGAAAAAACAACTATTACTTATATGTAACTACTCTTAGTTGTGTCGTTTGTGCAGATACGTTTTGTTCTTGCAAATTGTAAATGAGTCTATTTTCCATTCTTGCTAAATGGAAGCTCGGTTTGACATTTAGTCTACGTAATGGTTTTCCACTTTCCTCTCAAAAACTCAATAGGGTTCTCTAGTTGTTCACATTGACTAATCACTAAGTAGTAACCAATCTCATGTATGTTTTGTCCTTTAGTACTGATCAACTTTTATCAATTAGATATCAGTGGCACTATGTTCCCTGGCACTTAAGTTGTCGAGATTACAAGCCAAATAACTCAGTTGTGACAAAAATATACTGTGTAAATGTGTTATTTATGATAAAATACACCATAAACTCAAGGCTGAAATAGAACCTTCATGATGAATGCTAAACTGCATGAAACCAGATGAAGTAGAATTTCCTGCAAACTATGGATTATAATCTAACATCTTACAACTGTTCATTAAAAACGCCTAAATGTTTTCAATACTAATCATCATCATCAGCTGACACGGTGTCGAAAGTATGGATTATGGTTCCACACTTAAAGGTTTATACATATCCTAAGTAAAGAGAATTAGAAATAATTTAGATTCTTTTCGATCTACTACTGTTAATGTGTACTACTATGAAGTTTCATATTACACCTTAGTCATTAATGACTTCACAACTGATATCAGTTTCAATATCCAAATGTGAATTTTGAAGAGGATTATCACAATACAACCTTTCGTCATAAGTACATTTAGATTATAGCCAACAATGAAATCTAGTACACGTGTTTCGTCCTCCTCAGGATTCTTCAAGTGTTAGTACTGATAATATGACCTTTCATTTCAAATTTTAAAGCTTTATCGATCAAACTATTGTGTTTAGATAGCAGCTGTTTAGCACAGTCCAAATGAAACTATCAAAAATAGTTTCATCTCAATGCTAATGTTATATTATAGAGGATGAGGGGAGGATTTCAAATGAGTAACTAACTTTCACAACTGCCTATTAAAAGACTATTTCATTTATTTTGATTACATAATCATTTTATTTCTATTATTGATCTTCTCCCCTTCTTAATCTACCACTAGACGTTACCATGTAATTTTCTATTCAACAACAACAACTAATTAACTATATATCTGTTTCATCAGTTCATAGTGACCATTATCCTTCTTCTGCATAGATATCATTCCTCTTATTAATCCTCTGTGAGTTCAAGAATTTGTGCATATTCTATTCAGTTACGGGACTAGGACCTACGAGGCAGACATGATGGCATCGAACAATATCCTTGGTGTCTTGATTTACCGATAATGGTTTCTATCAAGGTTACGGGTTTTGTATATCATGATAGGTAGTATCTCATGTCATATCAGTTATCTTATAAGTCATATATATATACTACTTATAGAAAACAATTGAAACTCACTTCAAATCAAGTTGGTTAATATACTGAATGATTGAATCTACTGAATCAGTTGTCAATATTTTCATAGCATTGTTGATCTTTACTAATCAAAAAAAAGAAAGTGATCAAAATATCCTTACTCATACAGTGTAAAGTTATCGAATATATTGACGACTTCAAGTTGTATCAGTCCTGTTGAATCAGTGTCTGATGAAATCTTGGCAGACGTTTAGAAAGTTTGTTTCCCTTCTGTCTACTTCAGATTATGATTACTTAGTAGGCGTGATATGAATCTACTAATCAACAGAGTAGTATACTATACATTCGTTCACTGTTTTACTATATGACTGTAAGAGTAGAGTAAATGCACGAATAGAAGTTAGATACATGTGAACAGATGTAGACGAAAGTGATGAATACGTATATTATGTATGTTGAACTTAAGTATACCTCGACTGGACGATAATGATTTGAAGCAGAAGTGAGTCGATAAAAAGTTATAGAAGACTAAACTATGGTGTTACATCCAACCAGTTAATTAAAATACACATGATAACCAAAATCCCTGTTTGAAGATTTTGTCTGGCTTGTCTCAAATATGATCACAGTAGAACAGATAAACTTATAATGCTTATTCAATTAGGTCGTGGATTTTAAACCAAGTTTGTAAGTTTCATTTCAAGAGTTCATCGTTTCATCTGAAATCAATCATTAAAACACTTCTTGTAACTGTTTAAGTTGAATTATGACTGGCAAGCTGATTCCAGGATGTGTGTTTCATCCTATTTGGGACTCGTCGGCTACATATACCTTCATCTCAATGTTGATGTCCACACCGGGATTTGAACTCATTTCGTTTCGTGTCAAACGCCACCACACTCATCACTAAGCTACTGAGTTCAGACAGCCACTTTTTTTCAACCGCTACATATATATATATATAATTAGATTGAATTTAGGTCTTCCTGTTGATTTGTCATGAACTGAAATTAATCAGTCTCTGTTGCCATATGTGCATTCTAAGTGGATTGCCTTGATATAACGATAGTTCACAAGTATTGTCTCATTTGGTTCACAGAGTAAAGCATTACAGTTTAAGATAAAAAAGAACATAGGAACACCAAAACTATCCACCTATGCTAAAGGTTTAAACCATCTTAAAAGGAAGTGAAGAATTCATCGGTATCTACAGAAATAAGATATTCACAATATGAAGATGAAATCAGACAAATGACATTTAACTTAATTTTGTTACAATGACAATTCAACATAAAGAAGTTTTCAGAGGATTATCTACAGTTCCCCATAAATAACTGCTGAATTATTATCTACATTCACGTTTGTCTAATGTAAGATTTTCAGAGGTTTACAAATCCATGTCTACATGTGATGAATGAACAATCAAACTCATAATGCATTTGTATTCATGATCACTTACATTCTTTGAATAGACTATCAAACATCCATGGTGATTGACTCCATCGCATCTTAGTCATAACCTACAATGTAGAAAATATACTTTCATAGATGACTTTCTCTATGAATAAATGAACCATCAAAGAGAGTTTGAATCATGAAAATCATCTCTGAGTTGATTCAAATGAAACTCTAATTCAGTATGAACATTCAGTTGACATCACATTATGATAAATGTAGTTTGAATTAGACAAATATTTACAATCTGGAAGCTATTGACTACTATTCCATTTTAGTTTAGGACTATTCAACAGTTGTCTAGTGCTTCTATAGTTTATACTTCGGTTTTGACTACACACAGAAATTGTTAAAGTTGGATTGTGACTGACGAGCGGAATCTAGGACGCACATTTCGTTCTATCAACTAAGAGAATTATAATTTACAATATCCTAATGTCATAAACTGACCACTTCTTTGTTTGACCAATTCAGTCCCAGCCTATTCAAATAATGTACAATATTGAATATCAGTTGACAAGTGGACTAAGTCATTGACAAGTGGACTAAGTCATGTTGGTAGATGTAGGCTGCGTGGTTGGGGTCCGCGAGACGAAAGTCACCAATGGTTAGAGACCTTGAATGACATGGCTCAGAATCGTTCGCAATGGCGCAGGTGCATCCACTCTTTGTGTTCTCTCAAAATCTAACCTTCTGAATTCTCTATCTTTCTCCTTTCAAATTTATCTCACTGAACTATACTTTTCGAATCATATCTTTGCTCCCCAATTTTCTCCATTACTACTAATATTTTTACTATCGCTATCACTCTTGGATTTGAACTGACAGTTGCGTCTCTGTGCTGATGTGGTATGGCAACCTGAACTGATGTACGTACGTACGAAGTTCTGCGTTGTATCTGTCTGTCTATTAAAGATCAGTTGAATGGTTAGCCTTGGTTTCAAATACACAATGTCAAATCCCAGCATTACAAATACAATTTCTCTACCGGTTGACAACGATCCCTTGAAAATAACATTAGTTAGACGTAATCTTCCCTTCACTCCCCATCACCACCACCACAACCCTCACAACTCAAAATATATCAAATGGGGACCATATTTCATTAAACGCTCAAATGACTACACTTAATTGTTTTTCTATAGGATAATGTTTCAAATCTTTAATCCATTCTTGCTCATTTTTGTCAAAATGATACATCGAAATACTTCACTGAACAGTTGATTTATGTGTAAATAAGTAGATTGGCAGAAAAAAAAGAAAACAATCAAAAAAACTAAATATGAATGTTAGATTTACGATAATCGTTTCGAGGTTAACGCCTAATTTCTTTGATTGAGTATGTCACAGATGCTGGCAGGGTGTAATTGAAAGCCAGGGAGGATCGGTTAGCAGTTTCATTGTAGTGTAAAACTCCTCAGGAGTGGGCACCACAGATCCCGCCCCAAGGGTTTAAGGTTAGTGACTAGTGGGGTTTAGATTTGTCAGGAGTGAGACAATTACCATCGATGACAAGAGATAATCATCGCGCTATATATCACAAATTGATAGAAGTAGGAATTCTATCATTGGGGTCAGCCCATCGGTTCAGAGTGTTAGGTGTTCAGCAACCTGAAGACTCTGGTGTGAAATCTAGGGTGTGAACTGCTGAGGAGTTACACACTGGAACAGAACAGCCTTTTAGTGCTCCCTAATTTCAATGATACCCGACCAACATCATTCTGTGACATAGTCAATCAAATAAAAATACCGATTTCCATAGAAATAACCATCTCAACTTAATTTGTTGTTTGTATTTATCATAGATTAATGTTGAGAATTCTACAAATGAACACCTGCCCAGTAGTGTAGAGAGTTACGATGAGTTCGCTAAACTGAGGACTGAGGGAGGAGTGTTCATTTACCTGGCAGAACCAAAGTACTCACTGATAAGAAATCTAATACTAGGACTAAACAGTTATCTAGTGCCCCTCCTTGTTTTCAATAGTACCCAGACCCAATAAATAATAAAAAATATTCTCATCACTTTTAGTGTCATCAGGATATTAGCAAGTGTTGAATCTTTTAAATGCTAATCAATATGCTTTAGTTATTGTCGACATTGAGCTGTTATTAATGGCTTACTATGATCAGTGTATTCATGAAGTCTATTATGAAGTCATGAACAGACCAAATGGTGAACAGATTAATAGTGGCTAACGGTAGTACATCATTGTGAATAGATCGAGGTTGAAAATAAAAACTACTGAATATTAATTCAATAGTCTAATAGTTATTTGTTAAATGAGTTCCTTGAAGATCCTGGTTACTAATCATAGTAGGGTTGTGGACGTGAACCAGTAAGGTGGTCTTATACATACATAGATTGACAATAGTTTGATAAACATTGAAAACTAGATATCTATCTAAGTTGGGTTTTAGACTCATAATCACTATAAAACTATGATCTATTCAACATCACATCTCATAGAGTGTTCTATACAAGTTGATCATTCAACTAGATTCCAATAGCCTCATTCTCTAAGTTTTCTATCACTTCACTCACATAGTTCAATACATATAAATTATTATATTGTAGATTGTAAATTGTGTTAAGGGGGGTTTGTTTTTCGATTAACAAGAGTTAAGTATAATTGACAGCAGTAAACATGTTAATAGGTCTGTTTCTATTCAATGATAAGGAAATTTCCATGACTTACAATTCTACATAAATCAATGGTGAAGTCTTTCACTATAATATTGTAGTCTGGATAAAGTACCTACATGATGAACAACAACTTTCAATGATAACATGAATTTGTAAAGAAACTCTAATGAATGTGTTGAATGAAGGTGGATATGAACTAAATCCACATTTATATGATGCTTCATTAAAGGAATGGATCTTAGATCATAATTACTTTAGATTCTAATAATTAAATATCTTTTCGGTATATAACACCACTGACTTTAAGCAATTAGTATTGAGAAGTTGATAATCTAGATTGTATAAAACTGTATTTAGGGGGGCGAATGAGATCCGACAAACAGTCCAAATTCAATTAGACCAACAGGTAAAATGGTAGTAATTTAATAAAAATGCTTTAATCATATCAGTTAGTTACAACGTAGAACTTGGTACATGCGTACATCAGTTCAAGTTGCCATGCCACTATTAGCAGATAAAGATTAAATTGTCGGACCAAATCCCAGAGTAGGGGAAGGTAGTAACAGAGTAAGTAGCTTTAATCATATACTGAACATCATATCACATCAAAATATACAAGAATTAAAAGTTGAAATCTTAATGGAAAAGATGGAGGGGGAGATTTGATGGGGATGGCGGGTAATCATAGTAACTAAAAATGATTAAATTGGTGTCTACTCCAAAATATCAAGAATTAAAATAAAAGAAATGGAGACAATAATTCGATGAAACTCAATACATTTGGAAACTTCGTGGACAAGTGCAGGAGGGGGGGGGTTAAAATTTCTAAATTGATTAAGCGAACACAGAGATTATCGTTTCACATCATCATTATGGGTGATCATGTTAGTTATGTCTGAAGTAATATCGATTACTTTCAGTGATATTCATTTTACGGGGGGGGGGGGGAGGGAATTATATTCTACAACTGTATTGATTTATCTTGAATGGCATAAAATTCTCTTTATTGATCTTATTAGAACCAATTAATCAGTGAATTTTCTCAAACATCTTTTCAAGACAAAAAATGAACGGAACATATACAGATTAAGTTAATGAGAAACAAACAGTGGTAGCTAAGTTAATTTTGTGTAAATAGGTCGTTGTTGTTGTCTATATCCAGCAAATAGTAATACCGATAGGGTATCATAGAACATTAAAGAACATTAGTCCTATTTCGGAACTCATCAACAGGGCGCACCATCGACCTCATAAAAATCCACGAATCACCCTGAGGACACTCTTTTATCAGTTCCCCCTAGGCCTGGATTGTAAGGTACCATTTGGTTAATTTGTAATGCAGCCCAATAATCACTTAATTTCATTATTGATAACTGTCACACTCTCAATATGTCAGAACTTTATCAGTTACTACTTTCATTATAACTTCGGGAATATATTAAAGTGAGTCATTAGTTAATTGATCATTATATTTAATCTGAAGTGATTTCCGTACAACGTATTATTGTTTGAAATGGAATGTCATCATCATCATCAACGTAGAGCGCGGCGAATACTCACATAGGTTCAAGTTGCTATACCACATTAGCACTACGAGTTTACAGAGGTAACGTATTCAGTACGAGTCCCAGTTTAGGAAAATCAATACTGACATTTTCTTCAATTCATCTCTAAACTAGTCTATGACTTTCATAATTATTAGATAAGCTATTCAATTATATAAGACAGAATATTAGGAAAGATTTTAATGAATACCATTAAGTATTTATTACTTACTAATCATAATTGAGTAGTTTCATCAAACTATCAGCAACTGCTTCATACATATTTCTGTCATTGACTAAACGACTTATTCGTAATGTTTCTTGATGTAGAACCTATGAGAATAATAAAAACATTATCAAACCACACAAATTCAACAGGATAGGAAATGTTTTCAGCAACGTTATCTAAGAAGATCTTTGATGAAAACATTTGTCAGGACAATGGAGTGAATCTGTGTTTAACACAATTGAAGCTAATGTGTAACATGAGTCTCCATTGACACTTGGTGTACGTATATATGTATGTAGAAAGTGTTAGAACTTTCTGTTGACCTTCAAATTCAAATAAAATAGACTGAAGAGACCATTCATATATGAAAACATCAAGTACTTATGTTCTTCTGTTACAATTCTTAACATAGTTTTATTCAAGTTCAAGATATCAGTTGATCAGTAGTGTATAACGTAGAACCTGGTGTTGATGCCAATGGATCTAACTTACGATACCACATCAATACAACGAATTCAAATCACAGAAGTTAATTCCGTAATATAAGTTAACAAGAAGGAGGAAAACAAAAATGTTCATGAAAGAGTAATACAAGTTAAAATCTAGAAGAAGATGAAGAGTCAGTGCATTTTGGCCACTATGAATGATCCTTAACCATGTAATGGAGTATCCCAAATCATTTGTTACGATAGTAGCCCTGACACAAAGCAAGTAGTCTGCATCTACAAATAAGACTTAGATCAATACTAAATGACTCCATGAACTGATATCAATTTCTAGTTTACCCCCACCCCGACCCCTATTAGATTTCTTCTATCTTGTTTTTATGTCAGTTGACGACGAGGTAGGTAGTTGTCACCTGAATCGATAAGTGTTTATAACCTCATCAACTGATTCACTATCTTTTCATATTACTGTGTACTTAACAACAGTGTTCGTAAAATTCGATCATTCCTTGATAATTGAGTGATATTTAGAAGACATTTATAACCAAAGACTTTCAGAGGATGCATGTCATCTATTTTATAAATACTATAGATCTTTCATCCTCCCTTCATATATCAGAACTGAGTGCAGTGTTAAGAGGAGCATACCCACATACGTCAAAATTGATGCAAGTTGGCAAGAACCAAATGCGTTTTCTGAATTTGTACAGAGATTTCGCCAGACACACCCTTTAAGGCTGGTGAGACTTCCAAGATAAGTGGATTAGTCAATACACCCCATAACTGATATACCAACTAAACTATTTCAAGAAGGGTTTTCACGGTAAGAAAACTCGAACTACATCGTCGATGTAGTAACTGCGATCAAGAAGTGCTTTTATTTACATTCTAATTCTACAACACCTCATGCATCTTTTTTTTCGATTTGTTTGTTTGATGTCTGTTTTCTTCAATTTCCTTAATCTGTTGTACTTAGTAGTTAATTAGTGAAACTGTTTTGATATCTTCCCATAGATGTTTTTATGAAATTCTATTGATCCGTCACTATATGAATGCCTTGAGGTAATCAGCTCAATGTATCGTTACTTTGTATGTATGATAAAAGATGAACTATAGTTGACAAGTGAAATAGACGATTTTCATGTTTTATCCCATTAGGAATTCATCAGCTACAGTTCTGATGTTAAGATTGTACACTACAACAAGTTAATTCGACTAACGATTTTCAATTTGCTGTTTGTATTCACTACAGATTGAAAACTTGTAAAATATTCGGTAGCTGTTTCATCTATTCACAGTATTCTTCAACTGTATGTAGCTTCAACTTCACCAAGAAACTAAACACAAAGCGTTTAGGACCCCATTGAATCAATGTAGCTCAGCTTAAAGATAGAATTTAAGTTTCATTAACTTTTTGATATAGTAAAACGATCATTCGATTCATCAATGGAACTGTCTTAATAGTTGAGAACAAACTTAATTAGATTAGATTGTCATGAATTTGTGAAAATGAATTGTTTACATTCATCTGAATGACACTATAGAATAATTAATAACCTTCTTTTTTCTTAAAGATAAAGTATAGAATCATCTGCTTAGCATTACTGTTTAGTTATGCATATTGAATTAATTGTAATGGGGTTCGAACAAACAACACTGATCAAGTCGTTTTATTAAATGAAACTTCGGTTTAAAATATTTGACTAATTTAATTTGTATTGTGACTGGCAAGTGGAATCCAGGACGCGCGTTTCGTCCTATTTGGGACTCATCGGCTGGATGTACCTGCATCCCAATGTTGATGTTCATAGTGGGATTCGAACTCAGTCCGGTTCGTGTCATACGCCACCGCGTACACCACTAGACTACTGAGTCCAGACACTCACGTTTGTGCAATGGGCTAATTGGTAGTGAACATCAACATTGGGATGCAGGTACATCCAGCCGATGAGTCCCAAATAGGACGAAACGCGCGTCCTGGATTCCACTTGCCAGTCACAATACAAATTAAATGATACTTCTGAATAATCGCTATATCGAGGCGATCCGCACAGGATGCACATATAGCAACAGTGACTGACCAGCTTCAGTCTATAATAAATCAATCGGAATATACAAGTTCATTCTACTATTTGACTAATTTGTTGCTTATAGTATATTTGAATTAGTATAACATGATATTTAACCAAAATTATTCACCTATGAATATCTCTCATGTTTTATGTAAAACTATCTGGAACCTTAGTACTCTTCTAAGGTTACTGCCTGTCTAAAGCTCAGATAGAGGAGGAGATTTGAACATGTGGTTAATAACCTCATTTTGTAAACAACAATCTTATGAAAGAAACACTAATCATCTTTTATCTAGTATAACTCTAACTACTACCTATCATGTTCATTAGATAGGAATGTCACTTTGATTAGTAACTATATTACAATTTAATCGATAATAAACGATTAGTACTACTCAATGATCAATCAATGTAACTATCTCAATACTACTTGGAGATTATTTTCATCGAAAGGAAATCATCGGTAACATGGTTGTTACTTCTTACTGATGAGTTTCATGACAGTATATGACAACTATCAAACATTAATTCATTGTATACAAATGTTTGTTTATGCAATAAAATATGCCAAGAACCAGTAGTTACATTATTGAATACTTTCACTTCATGAAAGTATTGTAGTCGATAACCATTGAATAATCTTTCTTTGTTTGCAATCAACAGATCACTTATGTTATTCTGTGAACTACAAGAAATAATAAGTAAATAAGTAATATGATGCAATGTGCCTAGAAATGAAATATAAGTAGAAGGGGTGAGAAGGTGTTAACTTTTTGTTCAATTTAACACTATACCTGGATCTTAATTTTGCTACTGATTCGAACATTTTAACAGACAGGTGATCAAATGTAGCCCATATTATTAACAATAGGAAGATCAAACCCCTTACCTATTCACCAATTCATACACGTTGTAAGTGGTTATTGGAATTTAGTAGCTGTAAGTTATTGTCATAATATCTCCAGATGTGAACAACAACAGAAAGGTATACATACATTCAGTTGATGAGACTCATTAAAGACAAAACACACTACCTATGTGTTATATAAAGTGATTTAATCAGGGTAACCAACTTCCGTAATTGTCTAATAGAAGACTATTTCATTTATATAGAAAACATGTTAGTAGATTATTGCATCTTTATTATTGTCATGTTCACCTTAGCTTAACCTCCCATTAGAGCCATGAACCGTTATCATATTACTTTCCATTCAGTAACATGAACCAATTAACTGTATATCTGTCCCCTGCCAGTTTCTATTCATTATCGTCCTTCTTTTATATGAAAGGTATTCTTCCTTTTGGTTTGTCATGTGGACAGATTTTGTGTGTATATAGACGAAAGGATGAAATATAGTGGGATTTGTCGGTTTTTAGCCCACCTATCTTGTATCCTTTGATCTATCTTGGTTACTAAGAATCACGATAGCCATCGTATGGTTTTAGAACAACAGCCTTGTTGTTTGAGTTTCCTAGTATTGGTTCCTGTCACGGTTACTGCCTCTATATACTATGATAGAGTGTAAATCATAGGATAATAGTGAGTTTCACTGATCAGTTTAATCTAGCTTTGGTAAAACGCTTAAAGAAATATATGTAGAAGAGTTGGATTATTCTTAAACAATGGATCTTATAAGCAGTAAATGACTTGTTAGAGTTTGATATTTATGCATCAGCAGCATTGAAGATGAACAAAAACAGTAAATAACACCACATAGATTAAGTTTTAAGTCAAAGCGTTAATAAACTCAACAGCTCACAAATGAAGTTGTACACAGACAATCTACATGAGTCGCATAGAATTAGAAAAAAGCTAAAGAAACGCATTGAATGCACGACGTTATCACACTGCAGCAAAGTATAGAAAGTCACAATGTATCGAGTTTATTCTTCGTGCTACAAGAAACCAAACGATTAAGCTACATCATATTAACTATTCAGTTACAGTGATATTTATAGCAACCAAATTGTAAGTTATTCACGGACTTAGTAACAGTTGTTATAGGTATTTTCCTTCCAAAATTATTGAGACATTATTATTCTATTATTTGGAACCCTGCACACAATCCCACCTCCTCCCAGCTTGCCTCACACTTCCGCACAAGCTACACCTCATTCATTTGGAGAAAAGTTGAAAAAACCTATCTGATGCACCATTTTCTCAAAGAAACTAACTACCGAACTTCAAAACAATGTCAATACATCTACTTCGATTAGCATGATTCACATCATCCAGTTGAATATGAACAACATTTCGAAATTCATCACAACAATCTTATCACTTCGCATAATCAACATCACTCACTCAGTCACTCACTCACCAGAAGATTCAACAACAATAGAAAATGCAACTGATTGTATCTACCACAAGATACAGTCTATTTGACAAATCCCATGTCCCATTCACATACATTTCCTATAACATAAGTTGTCTTAGAGGTGAACCAATGTTGAATCATACACGTACCAATGCGCACACACGATTGTGAATGAAGGACAATTTGTACAATGTCAGAGAACGTTTAATTCCACAATACTTGTATTTGGTGGAATCTGTGTTGGAGTTATTGAGAATATCAACGGAAGTGTTTCAATGTGGTCATCTTCTTCAAACAACTCGTCGTGATCAACATTGTTGTCAAATTGACAAATGAAAAGACAGTGTGTTTCGACGAAATCCTTCAAGATGGTTGTTCGATTTTTGTATCGTGATCATCAGTTGATGGAAATGAAATTTGAGAGAATGAACCAACCGAGAATTCACTTTCTATCTAATTTCAGGGTAACAGACCAATGTAATATTTGTCATTAATTAGATTACTGTATAGGATATTTATGAAGATAGTCATTTGTCCCAAACTCCTTTGTTTAGTCACTATGATTTGTCTACTTATGAACAAGTAGATAGTTATTGTTATATCTTGTCGACAGGTAATCTTGTTTGTTGCTGTTGTTGTTGCTGTTTAAGGTAGTAATTGTCATTCAAACAGTACCTACAATCTACAGAGAATTGATAATTTCTATTGGATTTGTTCCCATATCATATGTTTCTATTGTCTAGAACATTGCTATTTTAGCTATTCTGTAGTTAGCTGGTCACTTAAATCTTTACACTAATATCTGTATCTAAGTTCTAACTTCATAAACGTAACATCAATACATAACGTACATGGTGTTAAGATATTTAAACTAGTTGTGACACTATAAAAGTTATGAATAACTTGTCTTACTTACTTACGCCTGTTACTCCTCTCGGAAGACCATAGGCCGCTCACCAGTATTCTCCATTCATCTCTGTCCTGAGCAATCCTTTCCAGCTGTCTCCAGTTACTGTTCATCCTTTTTATGTCTGCTTCCAGTTCTCGACTCAGTATGTTCTTTCGCCTTCCTCTTTTCTGTTGTCCAACAGGATTCCAAGTTAGTGCTTGTCTCGTGATACAGTCTGATGATTTGCGCAATGTATGTTCTATCCATTTCCAACGTCGCTTCCTAATATCCTCTTCAACTGGAAGTTGGTTAGTTCTCTCCCATAGTAGGCTGTTGCTGATGGTTTCCGGCCAACAGATATTCAATATTCTGCGTAGACAGTTGTTGATAAATACCTGTACTCTCCTGAGGATGTTTACAGTAGTTCTCCATGTTTAACCTCCATACAGAAGAACTGTCTTGACGTTCAAATTGAAGAGTCTAACTTTGAGGTTGGTAGACAGTTGTTTGGAGTCCCATATATTTTTCAACTGTAGGAATGATGCCCTTGCTTTGCCAATCCTTGTCCTTACATCTGCATCGGATCCTCCTTGTTCATCGATAATGCTCCCCAGGCACCTAAAGTTATCCACTTCTTCTAGAGTTTCACCATCAAGTTCAATTTGGTCGGTGTTCTCAGTGTTGAATTTGAGGATCTTGCTCTTTCCCTTATGTATGTTCAGGCCTAGTGATGGTGAGGTTGCTGCTACTTTGGTTGTCCTCACTTGCATTTGATGGTGTGTATTGGTTAAAAGAGCTAGATCATCCGCGAAGTCCAGATAATCAATTTGCATCCTACTTGTCTATTGAATTCCGTGCTTCCTCAGATGTAGAGCTTTCGATGAACCCGCAGCTCTTCTAGGGTTGTTCTCGATCTCCAGCCTGGGTAAAGGAGGAGGGTTGGGCATAGGTCTAGCATCCCTATCTCGTAAAACACAAACTTGCTAAAAAACGCTAACCAGATTAAACAAACTTAACCATGAATAACTTGTCATCACCATTTAAATGTTCCACATAAACTGAATATAGAGAAGCTGCCTTTTTATGTTGTAGAGTAGGATAGTCGATAAGAAACCCTTGAACTTAAGTTTCCCTACTATATGACAGTCGTCAGGAAGATGTACATCGAATCTACTTTTAACGTAACTCACACACTTTCTTAACTGATCTATCACTGAATATAATGAATAGAATAATTCAATACTTACTTCCCAGGAAGTTCATCTTTGTTATTTGAACATTGATTATTGTGTATAGACCATAAACAAACAATACAATAAACATGTACAATTGATTGATCAAATGTAGTGCACATATTCATCAGTGTATTGTACTCTTTACAAATAATACCAAGATGCATTAGAAGGTATCGTTTAGCATTTGATTGATGTAAGTCATATTCTGTGTTATTGAATATTGTTTGAAGTGTATCATTTATACTTGTCTGTAATACAGTAATAAATATACAAACAAAGAAATGTAATTGGGTATTCAATTGAGATGGTTGTTACTGAGGAGATTAGTATGAGTTCATCACAGATTGATGCTGATAGGGTACCACTGAGAACCAGTTAGCGATGAACAACTATTTTATTCTAATGTGGAACTCTTCAGCAGTGCGCACTTTAGATTCAGCACCAGGGGCTTTTGATTGGCAAACATCTATGAAGATTGTTGACTCCCTATGGATATCAGCTTATTAGTCATTATATTTAAGAGGTAATTCCTAGAGTTCTACTAAGAATGCATGACTAATGAAGTTCAACTTTAATGGCTATAAAATATCAAACTTATGGTGAATTGACTGAATGAGAAATGTCAACCGTTGGAATCTGGTTCAGTGGTCTAATTGTTAAGCAAAGTCTGAAAGTAGTGGTAGTATTCCATACCACGACGAAACAACTATCCACGGATTCTTGATTGTTGATGGCAAACTAATTCAGACTAATTGTGTTATCAGATTCAAATGTAAAAATATCATAAAAACGTAATAATTTAATACTAAAACATGGATACATTACATTTGAATTTGTTCATGAGATGGTGTTCTTCAAAGAAGTACTTTTGTGAAGACTTTGGTTAGTACACATTAATCAGTTATGGTAAATATCTATATTGTAGAGGGAAGGTGAAGTTAATTGACGTAGTAACGGTTGCCTAGTATGAAACCGGTATGGAGGGTAGATGACATAGCGTCGAATCCGCGACATTATGTCCCCAATTATTTTTTTCTGTAGTTACTATGTAGATGTGAGTTGATGGTACTTTTGTTGGTTGTATTGATATGAATTGTACTTAGAAAATCTTCGGAGATTTCAATGAAAGTCATTTCAATATTGAATTTGCAATAAAATATAAAATAAATGATGTGAAAACTTACCTAAAAGCTACGATGTCATACACTTCAGAGAAGATCTAAGAAAAGTAACGTACAGAAGACTTCACGAAATGGACTATCCAGATACAATCTAATTCCAAATGCATTGGTAGGATGTAATATGAGGTACGTGATTGTCAATGCCTGTCTAACACAGAGCAATTCGTGATGTCAAATTAATATTCAACAGTCTTCATAAAA
The DNA here is from genome assembly GCA_025215515.1 of Schistosoma japonicum. Classification (NCBI taxonomy): domain Eukaryota; kingdom Metazoa; phylum Platyhelminthes; class Trematoda; order Strigeidida; family Schistosomatidae; genus Schistosoma; species Schistosoma japonicum. Next base: position 1,121,528 of record CM046064.1, on the reverse strand, counting down.
CCCAATAACAATCAATACCAACATCTTAGTGGCTGGGCATTTTTCTGGAACTTTAGTGTTAAGACGTATGTAGCAGTGCTTTAATGTTAGGTGGTTACTCAGAGATAGCGATGGATGAAGTAGTTGAAATATATCGCGAAATGACTGAAGTTAGAAATATCAACTATTGGATGCTAGACGGATCACTAGTCAAAAGGTTTATCGTTCGCCGTGAAACCTGAATGTGTCAGATTAGATTCTCTCGCACAGTAGTGGAATGCGATACTTCGACGAAGTAGCTGATTTTGAATGTTTTCTAGTTTTGACTGTGTTTAACTAAGGACAATTTGTGACATCGAATATCAGTGGAAACTTTATTTTTATTGACTGTTATACAGATTTATATCATGAATGGATTTAAGTTTAAAACTAGTGAAAACAAGAAATTAATGCATATCAGTTTCGTCCTATTACTGAACTCATCAGTAGTTCGCATAATCATCAGGTTACATGAAAAACACCTAAAACTGCCGTATTAATATTCAACAAATGCAATTTTTAACTTTAGTTCGTTTGTAATAATATTTGAAGGTTATGAACTCAATCTTCAGTGAGATTGACGGGATGCTATACAAAGGAGTTCTATTAGTCCAGTTAGTAACTACTGGTTAAGATAATGGCTAAAATTGTTAGAATAATAAAGTAATAAGCTAAATTCAAGTTTTGTCATTCCACCTCCTGTAAGTGGATTAGAAAAATGTCCTGGAATGACTAGTGTATGAATTATCAAAGTTGGATCCTTCTGAATAGAAACAAAAGCTTCATTCCCTCTTTATTCCGTTGTAGTATACAAATGTACTCAAATGATTTAATAGAAGGTAAATGATTGTAAATTCGACAAATGTTTATCAAAAATGACTTCACAATACGATTTATAGATAGAATCACAACCACAAGGAGTTTCATTAACCGAAGAGAGAGTTCAGTTGATGATTAAATAGTTCAAAGATAGGAATCAATAGATATTTTTAGTAAACAACTATCAAGAAGTACTGGGCAACTAGTTCCTACACTGCCTTCTTCAAGTAGCCTATGATTTACTATTTTATAAAGGATAAACACTAGATTTAGTTTACATCATTGTGTATCTATAAGTTTACTTGTTCATCTAGATCAGGGTACATTGGCTGCATAAAATATTCACTTTCCATACTCATCTCCAAATATTTCCTGGTTCAGCTTTCTAAATTACAGCACAAAATGTAGATAGTTCAATTCTAGAGCATCTACTACTCATCAAACACTCTGTATTACGTAAGAGTCCTTTCAAAGTTATCCATAGGATCAAACTAACAGAACCTAATGAAGTACAAATCAGTAACTTATGAACTTGTGAAACATTAGTCATTCATAGCTGAAACCGTATCTTTTTGTCCAAATACTACATATGCATGGTGTTATTTTATCATGACCAAGGGGAAGGGACAAGAGAATACTATTCGAATTTTTATTTGGAACTGGTCACTTTCTTAATACCCCCACCCCCACCCCCACATTCTTAACGATTACTTTACAAGCATTAAGCAGTTACGTAATGGCTTTTTATAGATACATTTGCTAAATACTTCATGATTCCATATCTGAATCAATACTGCACAATGTTGTGGGGTCTCAAACTAGGATGAAACAACTATTCAATACAGGTTGATTCTTAATAGTACCAAAAGCAAAATCAATCTGTGATTAATCCAAAAGAAAAAAAAACAACTTTAGGATGCAATTAACTTTTCATAGTTATAATGTATTAATGCAGTTAACTAGTCACTGTCATTATGAATGTATCAGTTACTGTAGATGACTTCGTCGTTAAGACCAGTTTACTTCACTGAAATACGATGTCATTTTCATGTTATTGAAATTCACCGACGTTATTACATTCTGAATGATTTTAATCTAACCTACATGATCAATTGTCAGTTATTGAATAACACAGAATCCAATGAAACACTTGAATATTTCAACTTCAATTTCGTCAATTAGTTAACTTCATCAAACTTTTAAATCAAATTGATGACGTATGTATCGTGTTTTGTTGTTGAATCATCTATAGACAACTGTAGATCAACTGTAGACAACCTAATTCTATGGGTATTTCATCTTTAATGGGAATAAGTAAAGCGTTAAACAAACATCAATATACAATTCAGCATTCAATAAACTAACCTCATGAATTTCTTTAATAGTTAAATTATCAAATGAATTTTCAGAAAAAGATTTTTCAATCTAGAAAATAGAAATTTTCAAAAATTTATTAGTTATCTACTTATGAGTAGTCTAAAACTAGTCAAATCAAATTCACTTAGGATTTTAATTGACATGGTTTATGAAGATTGATTTGAAGTTCTTTAGTCGATTGAATTCATCTTCAATTGGTGTTGATAGAATACCATTGAAAATCACGTAGCGTTAAACACCTGTTTCCTCTTGCTAGAGGACACCTCAGCCATGCACACCCTCGATTCAACCCCAAAGATTCAGGTTAGCCAATTAGATAGCCTTAATAAAATATGTAAAAGAAGTGACTTTCATTTGCTTCAAGGTGTACACGCATGTCTTTTCTGATGAATACCAACTAAAACGGTACCTTGGTTGAAGAAGTGTTTTTCTTACTAAGTACCTACGATCATTGCATAAAGTATGAACAAATTGTTTGAACGACAATCTGTTCATGATTCATTCATTGTCAGAGTAAACTAAAAGTTTCCATATTTAAATGATCTGGCTGAAAAACTACTTCGTTCTCTTTTAGATTTGTTCACATCATCTATGAAAGGCTGTTTCTTTAAATAAAAGTAAGCAGATCCATAAAACTGAAGACTTTACATAAGAGTCTGATCAGAATTCGCTAACTCACATTTTAACATGAGTTTTGTGTCCTCCCATTGATTAGTCATGAACTGAAACTGATCATCCACTGTGCATCCTAGATAAAGCTATTAATCATAATTAATGTTTAATTTGGATTATGATTGACAAGCAGAATACAGGATGCACGTTTCGTCTTATTTAAGACTAATCGGCTGAATATATCTGCATTCCAATGCTGAAACATGCCAGTTTCAGTCCATGACTAGTCAACGGAAAGATATAAACTCATCCTAATTAAATATATACCCGTTTCACAAGCGTCACTTTCTGAACTTAGTAGTCTAGTTATAAACTTGGTGGTGTTTGACACGAAACCAAGTGAGTTTGAGTCCCGGTGTGAACATTAACATTGGGAAGCAGGTATATCCAACTGATGAGCCCCAACAGAGACTGATCAATTCTAGTCCATGTTTATTCAATGGAAAGATGTGAATTCATCCTAATTAAATGCAATATTGAGTTATTTAGGCATAAGATATCGCTTCATATATGTCCATCTACATACATATATATGTAAGGAAGACGAGTCTAGTCATTGTAAAGCCAGTATAACCAGCAATTCAACATCATTACTAACCTGTAATAAAGTCATACGAATATAGAACTGTAATTAAAACATGGATTGCAGTATCGACATGTTTATAGAACAACATGGTATTATTTGACGGCTAATCTATTTGCTCCGATTAGAAAGTAGCACAAGAGTTGATAAATAAATGAATAAAAGCAGTGACATCTTATTTAGAATAAAAAGGAAATAGAAAACCGAACCCCACCATCACACTACTCTGAAGACTTGAAACAATCACCGTTGTAAGAACCCATCTGATGCACCATTTCCACAACGAAAGAAACTAACTACCGAACTTCAAAACACTGTCGATAATATCAACCTCAATTATCGTGATTTATATCATCCAATTGAATATGAACAACATTTCGAAATTCATCACAACAATCTTATCACTTCGCATAATCAACATCACTCACTCACTCACTCACTCACTCACTCACTCACTCACTCACTCACTCACTCACTCACTCACTCACTCACTCACTCACTCACTCACTCACTCACTCACTCACTAACTCACTCACTCACTCACTCACTCACTCACTCACTCACTCACTCACTCACTCACTCATTCATTCATTCATTCATTCACTCACTCACTCACTCATTCACTCACTCACTCACTCACTCACCACAACATTCAACAACGATAGAAAATACAACTGATTGTATCCACTACAATTTACAGTCTATTCGACGAATTCGACGTCGAATTCACATACATTTCCTATAACATGAGTTGTCTTTTAGATGAAGCAATGTTGAATCATACACGTAACAATCCATACGCATGATTGTGGATGAAGGACAATTTTTACAATGTCAGAGAATGTTTAATTTCACAACATTTCAATGAACTGACAATATGCACATATCCACGAAAATCGACTCAATCCATTAATCTATGTGAATGAGATGAGGTGAACTGGACATATGTGGAATAAAACAAGTATGATGACAAATGTTGTTAAATGAGATCATCATTAGAACATAATGATGAAACATTTGTAGAGTGATTATGAATTGACACTTGTATTTGAAGAAATCTGTGTTGGAGTTGTTGAGAATGTAAACGGAAGTGTTTCAATGTGGTCATTTTCTCCAAAGAACTCGTCGTGATCAATGTTGTTGTTAAATTGACAAATGAAAAGACAGTGTGTTTCGACGAAATCCTTGAAGATGGTTGTTCGATTTTTCTGTCGTAATCATCAATTGATGGAAATGAAATTTGAGAGAATGAACCAACCGAGAATTCACTTTCTATCTAATTTCAGGGTAATTGACCAATGTAATATTTGTCATTAATTAGATTACTGTATAGGACATTTATGAAGATAGTCGTTTGTCTGATATTCTTGTTGCTAATCACTACATAGAAATTCTACTCTTGCTTTGCCAATATGTATCTTCACATCTGAATCAGATTTTACTCCTTGTTTATTAGTGATGCCACCAGATATGTAAATGTTTCCGCATGTTCATGAGTTTCTCCGTGAAGAGTAATAGGGTTAGTGATCGTTGTTATATAACTGAGAATTTCGCTGTTTCTTTGTGTATGTTGAGGCCTACTGTGAACTACACGGAGTGCTTCTATACTGTCCGTCTACACCTGCATTCGCTGTAGCGTGTGGGACAAATGAGCATGGTCTTATGCAAAATCCAATCGTCTAGTTTCATCTAAGTAATCACTTAGTGTCAGTCTTTTAAATGTTACTTCATCAAATGATTTTTAAAAATTTTCTTTCATATTTTTCAGGTAATAATGTTGTAGTCATCCTTCTAATTTATACTAATAGAACCTCTGTTAAAGTTTAAACTAAACTTAACTCTTTACGGATGTTAAACATTATTTTGATTATGCCCCAATGCATGTTTGTGCGGAGTAACTGATGAGAACCAAACGAAATGAAATGTGTTATTATCTTATTGTACATCTTTTGTTTCTTTAAACTTCAAAGATGGAGAACAACGGCATCTTACATAAGGACTAATTCAAAAAATACCATCGTGATTCTATGAGTCAGTTTGAAGTTTTTCCAGGCAACTGGAGATACTATCACACTGAACTGATCTTCAGTCAACAGTCTTGAAGAAACAATCTTTCGGGTTATGATGTAATTCAAAGACAAAGTAAAAACTAGCCTGTATTCTTTATTAATTAACGTTTGATAGTCATAAGTAATTCCATTACTCAATTAAATGTAAACAACCAATCAAAACTTCATGAAATGATTATTCAATGACACCTTCCAAACTATACTAACCCTATTTCATAAAAAAATCAGTTGGAATACAGTCACTTCAATTTTATTGATACAAAAACCAACTAACACAAAACTGATTGCGTTTAGCAAAAGAAGTGTACTTTGATGATGATAAAATCACCCCCCCCACACACATTCTCATAAAGACAAAACAGAACATTCAAATTGTGACGGTACAATAGTAAACCAGTAAACCAGAAGTCTGTTTTCTTCATTCAGTATTCATCACATATAATCGTATAGTAGATGGTTTCTGGTTTATTCAAAGAATGATCTCATTTGTGTACTGAGGAGAACTACGGAGACAGAAGGCCACTTAAAAACAAGCATCTGCTATTCGTATGTGTCACCTCCTTTAGAGTGAGTGAGAACTCAGATCATGACAAAAAGTAATCGAACCAACAAAATTCAGATCTTTCTGAATATATTTATTGATTAACACTACTAGACTGTCGCCTAATCCTAATTCAATTAATTTTTAATGTAGTGTGACTTTCATTTGATGCCATTGGTGAAAACATTTTCATTTATAGCCTGTCATCTGAACTACATCAGTTATAAATTTTTCCTAGAATTCAATCGAGTAAATGCAATCAATAATTGAGAACCAACCAATACAAAGTCAATGAGATCACAAGTGACAATAGCTAACATGGAATGATTATTTCGAATCCCACTGTGAACATCAACATTGAGATGCAGGTACATCCCAAATAGGACGAAACGCGCATCCTGGATTCTACTTGCCAGTCACAAAAACAAATTAAATGGAATGATCATTGTTCTTTGTCACAGATTAGTGGAATTGGGATTTGGTTACTGATGTAGTAGTACTTATGACTAAATATTCTCCTTTAAGCTTGATTGTCTTCAGCTAGGTATTGTATAGATGAAGTGTTGGTGTGAACTTCCAGGTAGGAGTACCGTGTTAACATGAAATATGTTATGGTACACTGTCAACAATAATCACTATGCACAATTATTAATAAACTAAAAAATATTCCAACGTTTTGATACATTAGTTGTTTTAAACAAGTTAAGTAAATTTGCTTAAAATGAACATCCCTAATGATGACTTACATCTATTTTCATTTGGCCAACAAAAATTTCCTCTGATGAAGCCTATACAGAGTCGAAATGTATATAAAAATATTATATGGAATAAGCCTAATGAAAAAAAATAATAAGTAATTGTTTATACTTTATAAATGATTAAACAAACCTCTGATTTTATCATTGCTGAACATGACATCAATAGTAAAACATGGTAATCAAATGATGTAGATGCTGTGAGGTCTCAGAAGATCACCATCAAGAGGTTTCCAATTAGAAAAAACCGAGTGTCTTATACTATCTGCTTTTCACTTATTTAGTAGATAATTAGAAGTTCTTATTCCCAGAGTGATTCTTGATAGATAACCACTTTAAACTAAGCAATACTAGAGAAACGATTTTTCTAAAAGGCGGCTTCTTGCAATATCTTATACATGACCCTATTCACAGACCATGGAAAGCGTCTGATCAGTAGATTTTAATGAGTGAGCACCACGTATCTGGTTTTAGTTAACCCGTAGATACTTTAGTCAATGTCACACATGACGTGTTTGAACGTCATCTGTTATATCTTCCACTATGTTTACGAATGTATCTTCCGAAATTATCTACAAGTAAGCATTTACTTACTAATGAATGGCATGGCATGATAACTGCAGCTGATATTACATAATTCTATCTTTGGGCATTTCTAATCTTCTTGAAGTATGAAATAAGTCACATTCCATGAACTTCTTCTACCTGAAGTATCTTTCAATAATTAACATTTGTATCATTCCCAATCAAATATAGCCAGTTGTCTTCCCAAATAATTTATACTACTACCAGTTTATTTAGTATACAATGAAGATGGTAGATAAGATTTGTAGCTCAGGAGAATCATTTTGATTATACTTCATTTCTTGAGCTGAATGATTTAATTGTGAAGTTTTCATCATCATTCTGAACCAATTCATGTATGTAGACTTTTGTAAGAAGTAACCTGTAAGAGTATCACTTCAATTGGCTGACAGTTTGTTTTATCAATCTCGAATTCCATTGGTTGTTGTTGTCACTTGTCCAGTAATTCTCTTCCTTCTTGATCTGATTCGTAACACTGTAGTTACACTAAACATTTTTCGATCAATCGATACATTGGATCTACTTCAGTCTGTTTGGTTATTACACACTGATATAAGTACGAAGCTTCTTAATGTTCTCTAGTTTTCTATGTGTGATTTTTGTCCCAATGTCGCCAACATAGTCAGAATTTCGTATAATCACAGTATCCAGTTAAAGAATGAATGCTAAATTTATTGTGTAGACGTCAAGTAAATTTCTATAGAAGATAATGTACATTGTGCGGAAGTTGTATTCCTACATAATTTCTGATCTTCTTAGGGAATCTACATTCTACTGTTGATATTTCCATCATGTAACTCCAATTCAATCTGTTCACTTTGAATACTGAAATATTTAAGTTAAAATACTTGGAAACATATTCCATGGGTATAATGTGATGTCTATTGACATGTAATTGCAGTATTTGTAAAAGAATGCGATGTTTCCAGTTCTAGTTGTGTACATCAACACCAGGTCTTATAACATACAGAATGTATTTGGTTGTTGAAATTTATGTTCTTTTTTTTTTAACAACACCTTCCACTTCCTCTTCCACACCTTCAGTTAACTTCCTAGTGAATCTTTGAAGTACTAATAAGTAACTGTAACTGACAGGTTTCCTTAATATCATAGTCATAACAGAAATGCCAACTTACTGGTTGATACATAAACTTTTTTCATTAAGATGTTTCACATGCTCAAACAATATTTGTAAATCACATCGAAATGAGACTACTGTTAAGTGTATTCCGAAATTACGTAATCAGTTCATGTGAAAAAAAGAATTTCATACCAGTAACTTCCTTCAAGATAATCAATCAACAACTGATTCTCACTTGGTTACTCTTCTTATTAGAAACAATTTCAACCAGTTCTGTGTAGTCACATTAACAACTTTGTCCATAGTGTTAACAGTTCAAGATGGTGTCATGTGATAGTTTGTCTTCTCCATTGTGAGACCATAGTAGTTTTACATGGTTGTTTATACATACTTTCATATCGGTGGCCTGTTTGGAATCTTGGGCTACCATTTTTTGCCCAATATCTCAACAAATCACATTTTTGTCTTGTTTTAATAGCTCAATCATGCCCTAACATCATACTGTGTACCCAGGCGCCTGTATAAAATGTCTACGATCAAATCAAGAGTAATACAGGTAGATCTAAGATATCACGGTCAACACACGTTAAAAAGGATCAATATTCATCAGATGTCTATTCCTGAAATTCTAAGTCTTAACTGCAGATCTCTTACTGAAAAAGTGAACTAGTTACAATTTCTTCCTAGTGTAAACATATACTGTAACTATGGTTTAGTCATAGTTTAAGAATCTTGGCCACATGACCTGTACGATGACGATTTGGCAACGCTGAAAAGCTTCTACATTTTTCGTCAGGACCCTTGTATCATCAAGAAGTGTGGTGGTGGTCATAGTGTTGCTACTTTACAAACATGATCCAGTGTAAATCCAATCATGCACGCTTTATATCGATTGTCTGACATTTAGATGCCGTCCAAGACATTTGAATAAATACAAATACACATATATTACCACTGCTTCTGTGACTTCAGACTGCACATAATCGATTCTCTTCCGTTTTAGTCATGAGATCACTAAATTTACTACAACTACTCTCAATGTGTACATGGAAAAGTGAACAACTTGTTATGATACTGTATGTTGAAAATTTTTATTGCACTTAACAAACTACTGAAGTAAGCTATTATTATTAACTTATCCCAACTGTAATCATGTTATAAAGAGATAAAGGATTGGGAATCCTAACCTACAAGGTCTATTTTGTGTGATATCAGGACCTATAGTGTTAGAGTGTATCATCAACTATGATATTTTTATTGTTGAAATTGTCAACTCCACAAAGATTCAATAGAAGCCGTCCCAAATTATTGTCACCTTAGCATGATTCCATTATTCTGATTTCTGCAAGCAACTCCCTTAGCTCAATGTTCATTACTTTTTGTATTTCCCATTACTAACTGGTATAGTATGAGATATATAAAAGCCATTGTGTTTGCTAAATAAACGATTTGCGATTGTCTCCTGTTTGCTGATGTTGTTCTGTTGATCTTTATCTTTGAAGAAATATTTACTAGTTCGGGCACTGTACCAACCAATAAGCGTCAACTGAGTCAGGTTGTAGTTATAGTACACGTCTCATTAGTTCATCTAGACAAGTGATCAGTATATATCTCTATCTTTACCACCACATTAACACATTTAAGATTGTTTCAAATGAGAATACCAAATTTCAAAGTATTACGTAACCTATGACGTAATGATTCCATTCATAGAATTTTAATATCTACGATCTAAATATTCACTTGTAGAACAATTGACGATAAATATTGAGATATAATGAGATGATCTTGCTATTCTTTAACACCAAGTTTATTATTTCTTGATTCAAATCCATGATACGTGTAGTAATCAAGATCTGCTTGTGATCTATGCAAACGTTAAGTTTCTTTGATATACCGACAGATCCACCATCTTGATCACTTAGTCATTTTCCTATCCACTTCATGATTAAATGTAATTTACATTGATGATCTCAATTCCCAACTTGACTTTAGTTAGATTTATTCCTATTTTTTAACACTTAACGTATCTGACTACTAGTAGAATGAACTTGTATATTCCCATTGATTTATTATAGACTGAAGCTGGTCAGTCACTGTTGCTATATGTGCATCCTGTGCGGATCGCCTCGATATAGCTGTGAACATCAACATTGGGATGCAGATACATCCAGCCGATGAGTCCCAAATAGGACGAAACGCGCGTCCTGGATTCCACTTGCCAGTCACAATACAAATTAAATGATACTTCCGAATAATCGCTATATCGAGGCGATCCGCACAGGATGCACATATAGCAACAGTGACTGACCAGCTTCAGTCTATAATAAATCAATCGGAATATACAAGTTCATTCTACTACCAATTCGCCCATTGCACAAACATGAATGTCTGCACTCAGTAGTCTAGTGGTGAACGTGGTGGCGTTTGACATGAAACGGACTGAGTTCGAATCCTACTGTGAACATCAACATTGGGATGCAGATACATCCAGCCGATGAGTCCCAAATAGGACGAAACGCGCGTCCTGGATTCCACTTGCCAGTCACAATACAAATTAAATGGTATCTGACTACCTTACAGCGATCTGTACATAGCCAATATTCAATGAGAAGTCTAATAGTTTGTAATGAAACATTCATTGATGTACAATAGACAATTTTTAATTGAATGAATAAATGACTGACAATAATTGACAAACATTTAAAATGTTACTTGTAACGTCCACAACTGAATTGTATTTTAAGTAGACACGTCAGGTAGATTATCTAGTCAATCATCACATGATAGAAATTCTAGGATCTATGACGTTGCTTCAGTCGGTTAGTTCATAGAAATGCTCTATGCTACCTAATTGTGTGAAATATAATGATATCTTCTGACTTACTCAATAGTGTAAATGCATATGATTTATTGTTCAAATTTAACACTTCCATAATATATTTACATTCTCCTGCTTTGTCATTGGGTGTGTTGTGGAGATTCATGGATTAGCTCACTACTGTCTGACTTCTGTTGTTAATTCCTGTACTTCTAGTGAAAACATGTGACTAGTCAAGTTCAATCATGTCGAGTAAGAGGTAGTTACTCAGTGATAGAAATAAATGACGTCTCAGAAATATATAGTCAATTGATCAAAAAAGTATCAATAGCCAGACGCAGACCTGTTAATGGTGAATGGTTTACTGAAAAATCAGAAGTTGCTGAACTCAGTTCCATGGTGTGGTCATAAATGGTAACTGATAGAGGTTCCCATACTGGAACAAAGCAACTATCCAGTGATTCTCAGTCTTTAATAGTTGTTTAACTCAGACCAATACTTAGTATCAAATTAAAATTTTCCTCTTTAGTTTTCTGTTTTATGACTTGAGAAATTTCATGAGTTCGAGTTCAGAAAGTAACACTTAGATTCAATTTATAGTTTAAATTATTACTATATGTAAGATACTTCAATGATTTCGAACCATCAAATGACTCTCATTCTTATAAAAATCATCATACTATTAAAGACTAGAGTGATTTTTGTGTGAATATAATTGACTATTATTATATTTCAGTAGTATATTAACCATACGTATTTAATTTTATTACATGGATTAGTTACGTCATGTCATAGAATATTGTACTTTTAAGTGTATTCCACAAGGATGTACAAAAGATGAACAAAAGAAATGCTTAGGCTGTTCGTTGTACATTTAATTCAGCTTAACATACTACTTAATAGAGATTTTATACTACTTAATGATACATTTTAGCATAACCATTAAAGGTAAGCGAATAATGAGAATAGGCATCATTCTAATTAATGTCTTTTTGTGTGTATAATCTTGTATAAAGTAAAACTTATAAACTTTAAGTGAGGTAACATTCGATTAGTTGTTTGTATTCATCACAGATTAATGATAATTGACTAGAATTAAAATCTGGAGAACATTGGTTACCAGTTTCGTCCTACTATAGGACTCTTTAGTAGTGTGTAACATTCATTCTTTCAGGAAACCCAATTCAAAGCATTTAGCTCTAACAATGATTGTTTAACTATTTGATGTTAACACTAGGATTTGAACTCAGCTTACGTTATGTTTTACTAGTTACTGAGTCTACACAATCACACATAGACGGAGCGACGTTTGGCATGAAACAAACTGAGTTCGAATCTCAGTGTAAACATCAACGTTGGGTGCAAGTACATCTATTAGACGAGTCCCAAATAAGACGAAACGCCCGACCTGTATTTCGCTTGATAGTCAAAATCGAACTTAAATAATACTTGTAATTAATAGCTATATCGAAGCAATCCCCTCTAGATGCACATATATCAACAGAGACTGACCAGTTTCAATCTATAATTAATCAACAGGAGGACCGAAATTCATTTTAAAAACATGTCCATGTATTTGCAGAGTCGATATGATTGTTACACGATGTACAACAACTCAGGATGAAATCGTCAAACTATATATTTCATGTTACTCGTTTGAGACTGTCTGTATGATTAATATGCCTGTAAGTTGTACTATAGATGATGAAAATACCAGTTGCTTTGACATTTTCTCTAATGAATGTCAGTGAAGTATCAGGCATTCAATGATATCAGTATTGTCGAGATGTACAGTTAAAAATGATGATGATGTTGTAGTGGGAAAGTTGTTGAAATGGATAAAATAGATATATGAAAAAGAAAATATTTATGGAGGAAGGAATATAAACACAAAATGATCAAATACTAGTTAAGTTTACATAACAATTAGTTTTTTGGGATCTGTATTAGGACAATAGGTCAAGGATATTTCCAGTATGTTCCGAATAGGATAAAGAACATTTTAATTCCATTTATCTAAATGTACATTCTTCCAGGAATTACAATTTATGCGAATGTTAGACAAGGTTATCGACTTTAGAAGAGATTGAAATATGTTCATCATGAAGAACTTTGTAGACCTAACAATCATAGTTTATGCACAAAACATCAATGGACTACTCCTGTTGTTTATATGAATTTCCGAGACTTTATAGAAATTCAAGAAGTAACATGATTTGGAGCCATTAGACTAAATTTTTTCATTGAACACTTTGTTATATCGGGTGATTCAAGTGGGACAATTAACTTACCAAACTGCTTTTCATAAGATTACTTCATGTATTTTCAATTAAAAGTATATTTACTATTTTGTTATCATTATTGTCATATTCCAGTCACCATAAGCTCTTGTTAGAGTTTTAAACTGTTATCGTATCCTTTGTCATTCAGGAACTATAGTCAATTTAATGTGTATTGTGGTGGATACTACATATAAGTCATCCATAAGTAGTAGGTAGCAGAGCGTCAACGGAAATTGGGAAGAATCGGTAAACAGTAGATGAGACGAGTTGCGTGGGGGCAAGAAGTGAAGCCTGATTAAAATACAGAAGACAATCGAGAACAACCAAGAGAAACAGGCTGATAAACGATACAGTCCAGACAACGCGGAAGATGTACAAATTGGTGCTTGAAAGTAATGTATGTAATATTTTATGAGCTACTCTGTTTCGCCAAATAAACATGGCTACCCGTTTGGTCTTTTCACAGTATCTGTACGTCTTCCGCCCTCCTTCCTTCCAAGTCCCTAGTCATTATTGTTCCCATCATTTTGCCTGTTGGTATGATGCATGATCAACTTTTGTATGCATATAAATGGATGAGTAAACTACACTTTGATTGTCTGGTAGTTGGCTTAATCATCTTCTATCCAGATTAGGAACTAGTAGTTACAGGTCAAATATGTGCTTATACTGATTGATACTATCAAAGTGAATGTTTTTCCAACGTGTTATGATTACTTGATTATTCATGACATAACCCATGTAATGTCTTCAAAATAAACGAACCTAACTGTAACCTAACAAAGTTTTCATTGTTCATACAAAATCATTGTATCTTCTTTAAATTTTTCTAATTTTCTAACAGTTTTCTTATTGATCAATAAAGTTTTTCGAGGTCGTTTCAATTTCATTTTACAAAAACTTATATTCATAAATATGACATTACCATAGCAACCAATGATGTAATACTTACCATACATAGTAATGTATTTGATTCATCTGTTATGAACATTAATACACTAATTGAATATTGAGATTTATCAACTATCTAAGTTAAAGAAAGAAAATTAAAGTAACAATAGTGAAATGTTACGAGTATGTTTTCATTGTTGTCGATCTCTATTGATACATTTACATCCTGAATAGATGAATCCAGTACAGTTTCAATTCATTAATATGATTATAGTTGTATTGTAGTGAATCAAATGAAATGGTTTCCATGGAATTCATATATTATCAGCATTAAAACTTAAGTATATCACTATCTATACTTAATAGATTAATGGAAGAATCAGTGATAGCTGAGTAGCTGAACATCAAGATTAGACTATGTCAAACTCAACGATTTCAATGTAGACAAAATCTATGTCCTGGCCTGTACTCACATACATAGTGAGCACTAATTGAGCAAGTATTATTTAAGTTAGATTGTGAAGGGCGAGTAGAATATGGGACAGACTTCTCGTCTTATTTGGGATTTGTCGGTTAGATGTATCTGCAGCTCAGTGTAGATGTTCATAGGTGTGACTGTATGAACTCAGTAGTCTAGTGATGAACGCCGTGACATTCGGCATGAAAAGAAATAAGTTCAATTCCTAGTATGAACACCAACATTGCGGTGCACATGCATCTAGTAGATGAGTCCCAAATAGGACGAAACGCGTATCCTGTATTCCACTTACCAGTAACAATCCAACTTAAACGTTACTTGTGATTAATAGCTATATCAAGGCAATCCACTCAGGATGCACATATAGCAACAGAGACTGACCAGCTTCAGTCCATGACAAATCAACGGAAAGATACAAGTTCATCCTAATTAAACGAACATTCTTGATAGTTATAGAAGATATTTCAAGTTTCTAACAATTAATTTAATGGAATTTGGAAACACAATAACAGTATTTAAAGTTTCCGTAACATGATTTGATCTTAGCCGGATAGTTGGTCACAACTTAAAAGGATTATACAGATGGGTGAAACTTAATTTCGCTGATGAACTTGTAAGAGCTAATCAAAGTTAAGGTGATTATTTAGGGTTGTATGTAGAGTCATGTTCAAAATGATTGAAATTTTTTATGAGGATGTTATTATTACGACTTTGCAAGCTGTTGAATTACTTTGTACAGAGTTGACTTGCGTTTGTGGAGTAAATAAGACCTTAGCGTCATCCACAAACACACGAGATGAAGTCCCCTTCTGTTCCGATGGTTACTGACAGAAGAAATCAATAAAAACAGGTAACTTATTTAGCCAGTCTAGATTGATATTCAGGTAAATCTGCCTGTTGGCAATATTGTGGGTAATACAGTTACTTGCTTCTCTGGCATCGTTGTTTGTCAGTTTAGAGCAAAATAGTGCAGTGGTACCACCAATGCAGTGACATATATTCAGAAATGATATTATGTTAACGTCTGTCGCTAGGAGGCGTTGGAAAAATTGTTGAACTAGATGAAATAGCTATTAGAGAGAGAAAGTATAATAGAGGTAGATGTTTATCAACTAAATGAATAAGTACTAGTTACTTTTATCCCACTTGTAAGTTCCTAGCATTTACGACAGAACATTAGAAAAGGGATACTCCTAGTATGTCCCAGATAGAATTAGATGAACTCTAACACCAATAATTCAGATGTCCGTCCTCCCAAAATCTACAACCTACACAAACGACTGGCGAGCTTACCAGCCACTTCGAAGGCTTGGATGCATTTATTGTGTTCTAGTTCATAAAAGACATTTTGTGGACCAAAATACTGATGTTCACACACAAAACACTGAAGGGTATTGGTCACGTCTAAAGGAGTTTAGGAGACCTAATAAGGATTCTAGAAAGAACATGATTTGCAGTGACATAGAGGAGTTTCTATATCATCCATACTATGAACTGAACACTAATGAATTCGTTACCAACCTTCAAAAGTTCATAACTCTTGTAAACATTTTGTAGTATCTGTGGGCTTTTTCTAAATTTTTCTTTATCGTTTTTCATATTGAGTTATAATTTCATCTACAACTACATCCTCAGTAACGATTCAAAGTCATCTGTTATCGTTCAACTTCGTCAGTAAAGTTCAATTTCACCGACAGCTGTCTCATCGAAGTAGAAAATTCCTACACAGTGTAATCAATGCAAGACTTCCCAGACTATATGAAAAGAGCTTAAATTGATGATCGCAAACACCAAATAACACACACACACAATGACGAATTAACCTCATCTTATTTACTGTTGAACTTAATTCTTATCATTGAAACAGTTTAGCACTAATACAATACAACTTACTGCTTACTGATTGTTCACTGAATTTAATCACTGTATGTAGGCCTCGGCAACAAGTACAAAACTACATGAAACTTAGTTCATGAAGAGCTTCATACTAACTACTCTCAAAACATTCTCTGCACTAAATATTCACTATTTTTGTTTCTACAATTAAAACAACTCAGTTTATCCACATAAATTTTGAGCTTGTAACTTTAATTTAAAACAAATCAAAATGTAAAGGCTGTCCTCGTATTCCTCCTTTCTTGGATTATATTCAGCCTACCAACAGACATCCATTCTTTATGGTGGTGCACCTTAAGACCCAAAACCTCCTGATATGTTGAAGTTATTTTTTCCTTAGTCTCCTTCCAGTTGTCCTTCATAATATTGCAATCTTCTTTTAGTAGATCGTGAAATGCCTGGAATTTATTGTTGAGAGAATTCTTCTGAATTCGTTGAGTTTGTTAAAAGTGCTGCTTCAGTTGTTCAGTGCTTTTTCAGCTTCAGTTTCATTTTATCCACCACCAGATGATGATCTGAGGCTATGTCAGCTCCTAACCTTGTTCTTACGTCTTTCCATGGTCCTTCTGAACTTTTATTGATACAGATGTGGTCGATTTGGCTCTACATAATGTGGTCCACCTAAACTCATGTAGTCTTTTGTATACGTTTGTGGGAGAATACGGAGCCACCTATGTTCATTTTGCTGAAGACATAAGTTTGCATACCTCCCACCGTTTTCATTCCTTTCTCCCAGTCTATGTCGTCCTATGATATCATCATATCCGATTTAGTCGATTCCAACTTTGGTGTTTAGGTCTTTGGCTGAACGTTTATCGATGGTTGACTACAGCCTCAAATAGAACTGGTGTTTGTTATCTTTGTGGCTGTTGTTGGTGGACGCATATCATTGGATGACTATCATTGTAATTCCCCCTTTCTTTGACTTTAAGGCTGATTTTATGAACCTGGGTCCATGAGGTTCCCATTCTATAAGTGCTATCCGTGTTTTTGGAACAGCATTAGTGCTGCTCTTCGTGTGTGAGGCATTTTTTTCTTCATAAACGGAATATAACAGTACTTCTCCTGATGACAATCTTAGCGGTCCATCTTGTAATTATTCAATATTGGGTATTCGAAGTATCTTCAGGTTGTATCTTTACATTCCCTCAGCCATTTGGATGCTGCTTCCTGTTTTCCACATCGCATGAATATTCTATGCTCCTATATTAATTGTTGCTGTGATTTTCTGAATGGAAATCGTGCTCACAACTATCGAAAAAACTAGGCTTTCACCATGAGGCGTTATAACTCGTTGAAATGTTGACTTTCCAACTTGTAGAACACAGTTTGAATGTATTAAGTTGTGTTTTCTGGTTAACGTTGTTTTAGCAAGATTATTTTTTACGGGATGAGGTTGGTAACCCTCCTCTTTTTTCCGCTATCGAGACCGTCAGCAACTTCATGAGGTGGGGATTTTAGGTAGAAATACTACCAATAATGCTAATACGAACACTGTAATTATTATTATTATTATTATTATTATTATTATTATTACTACTACTACTACTACTACTACTAATGATAATAATAATAATAATAATAATAATAACTGTAATATCGTTACACACACTGTGGTGGTAACTACTCACAAAGTCACCCATAAGTAGTAGGTAATAGAACGTGGAGATTTTAATGACCGATAAATCAAGTTAGAAGGTGATAGAACCCTCAGAAGAATTCATAACAGCTAACACAGTTAATTAATCTAAAAGAATTCACAATTGAATCTGTATAACAGATAATTGTTCTCATTGTAAATTATATGACCTAAAAAAAATCTGTTATTGAATGTTGATTTTGAAATTATCTTATTAATTATTTGTAATCTTCTATGATCAGTTCTATTCATATTCATTAAATAAGCATCTTTATGAATCACACTTATGATAGAATTATGTGATATTCATCATTGAATTAGTTGACAAGGATATTTCAATGAAGCTGAAATGAATAGTTTAATCGTAGAGATTTTATCGTCATTTTGAACTACATTTTTATCGAAATAAACAATTAATAGAAATGTGGAATGTGTATGTGAGTACCTACTTACTTACGCCCGTTACCCCTCTCGGAAGACCATAGGCCGCTCACCAGTATTCTCCATTCAACTCTGTCCTCAAAAATCCTTTCCAGCTGTCTCCAGTTACTGTTCATCCTTTTTATGTCTGCTTCCGATTCTCGATGCAGTAAGTTCTTCGGCCTTCCTCTTTTCCGTTTTCCAACAGGGTTCCAAATTAATGCTTGTCTCGTGATGCAATCTGATGATTTGCGCAATGTATGTTCTGTCCATTTCCAACGTCGTTTCCTGATTTCTTCTTCACCTGGAAGTTGGTTTGTTCTTTTCCAAAGTAGGCTGTTGCTGATGGTTTCCGGCCAACAGACATTCAATATTCTGCATAGACAGTTGTTAATAAATACCTGTACTCTCTTGAGGATGTTCGCAGTAGTTCTCCACGTTTCAGCTCCATACAGAAGAACTGTCTTGACGTTCGAATTGAAGAGTCTAACTTTGAGGTTGGTAGACAGTTGTTTGGAGTCCCATATATTTTTCAACTGTAGGAATGCTGCCCTTGCTTTGCCGATCCTTGCCATTACATCTGCATCGGATCCTCCTTGTTCATCGATTATGCTCTCCAGGTATGTAAAAGTTTCTACTTCTTCCAGAGTTTCACCATCAAGTTCAATTTGGTCGGTGCTCTCGGTGTTGAATTTGAGGATCTTGCTCTTTTCCTTATGTATGTTCAGGCCTATTGATGCTGAGGTTGCTTCTACGTTGGTTGTCTTCACTTGTATTTGCTGTTGTGTATGGGATAGAAGTGCTAGATCATCCGCGAAGTCCAGATCATTGAGTTGCATCCTACTTGTCCATTGAATCCCGTCCTCCTCCCCAGATGTAGAGGTTTTGATGATCCAATCAACCACTAGGAGGAAGAGGTAAGCCGAGAGCAAACAGCCTTGTCTGAAACCGGTTCTTACTGGAAATGCATTTGTCAGCTGTCCTCCATGCATGATTTTGCACTGTAGTCCGTCGTAAGAATTCGGGATGATGTTGACGAGTTTCTCTGGTACACCGTAGTGTCGAAGAAGTTTCCGTAGTGATCTCCTGTCTACGCTGTCAAACGTCTTCTCATAGTCGATGAAGTTGATGTACAGTGACGAGTTCCATTCAATTGATTGTTCAACGATGATGCGTAGTGTTGCGATTTGGTCTGTGCATGACCGATCCTTACGGAAACCAGCCTGTTGGTTTCGAAGTTGAGCATCCACTGAATCTTTCATTCTATTCAATAACACTCTGTATGTGAGTAGCAGATTGTAATTCTCCATCAACTGAGATGGTTGGAAATTGTGTTATGTATGGCTGATCATCGTCTGTCTTTAACGAGCTATGTTGACTGGAGTAGGATTAAGATAAAATGAATGTAGGTAAGGTCAAGCTAAAGCATAGCATCCGTTTATGAAGTCTTCGACTACTGTTCTGATCTAAACTGTGTTCGTAAATGTAGGCTACAAAAATGAGGTCCACCTGATAGTCATTATCATCATTAGTTAGAGATGCTGGGTGATATGACTTAAAATCTGTCACAGTGACGTAAATGTATTCACTTTTTATGTCATGACAGATCCTTAGTTCCATTGTTCTTTCGTGCTTTTGTTTGTTTCATTCCTTCCTGTTGAATTATACTACTTTTTTTTAATCTCGTGAATTCGATCTTTTCTTGCTAATGTGGTAAAACAACTTGAATTCAACAACAAAGAACACACTGGATGGGAAATTAGAGACAGATATGAAAAGGATGGGTAGCACTTGGGAAGAATTGCAAAGGAAATCCCAGGATAGAGTTGGTTGTAGAATGTTGGTCGCCGGTCTATGTTTTACATGGGGTAACAGTTATTGAAAAATTGACTGAATTCGGACCCACAAGTAAACATGTCGGGTTCTAAGTTGTGCATGACTGAATCATTAAACCCACTGTACAATCATCAATGTAAAGTAAATTTTCATTCAATCAACATCATAGTCTGTAACAATGACTCCTGAATTAACTGAACTATAACTAACAGGCATTAACTTATTGATTAATTGGCTGATTCATTGACTTTACTTATTGAATTCTAAAGATTTCACTATCTTTCCACAAACTGTCATCAGTATGTACATCAAAAAAAGTGAACTATTAAAGTTTCGACAAAAATGATCGATGGCTGGTTCTGTTGACTTTGGAATTGACTATTTGATGTGCCTAATCATGCCAATGTTGTGAACGTGTTCATTTAGGCTTATCTACTTTACTTTGATGTTTAACTTTCTCGATACTTCTTATTAATTGATGGATTGAGTTGATTTTCATATATATATGCTGTTTGATACATTTCCCATATTCTTATGTATACATTGATACAAGTACTCTTGGTCTTATCCCGCATCTAGACATGCTCAATGATCCATTCAGCTCACTGTCAGACAACTTTTGCGATCATAACTCCCTGGTCAAGTAGCGCACGGTTCTTAGTCTTATGTAGACCATGATACAATGTATATATTTGATGTATTAGTACTGTAAACTTTAATGCCGTTAATTTGGTTCTGGATTCATATCTTTATAATGTTATGCATGTCCTGACAGTGACACTGTAGACTGGCATGCTCACATGTACAAAATGATACTTCTGAATAACAGCTGTTTATTTAACAGTTAACTGGTATTCAAATTCATTTGCATGGAACATTTGGTTACTTTGTTCAATGCAGTGGTTCTTATAGTTGCTGAATGATGTAATTGATGTTTCTTTTATCCCAATTTCTTTTTTATATCCGTTGGATTGTACCAAAAACACCAAATGAATATTAAACTCTATGTAACAGTAAACCAGAAAGTAAGTAGATGCTGAATATTCTGGTGAAAATGATAGGCACATCGTTAACATGCAACAACTAATTAATATCCTTGTCACTTTTGTTGGTATTTTCATAGGTTACTTCATTTGAAAGTCGATGACAAGTATGATGTTGACTATAAAAACGACGAGATGATTATACGACTACACAATGCAACTTAACGTATACAACACTCAATGCATATCAAAAAGTTACAGTTGGTTTTACTTAATATGAACATACTACTACTCTTTTGCAATTTCTAATTTAAATCTTTTCACTCTTAGTTTCGGAGACATTATAGCTCGTATCGTACTTTCCTAAACCAAAAACTCTATTACCATCTAGACTCAGGCCTCAAGGAACAATAGTTCGCTAACTCTCCCAAGTAAAGTCGAAGTTGAGGCCCTAATATTCCTGTATCGGAAAGAAAAATTAAATTCTCTGGAGTTAATGATAACACAAATCTTCGACCTGTATATTTTTTTCTCAAATAACACGTAACAAGTTTGGACAATGAATCTTTTGTTGTACCTTCTCTTAGTGGACTCTGCAGGAGCACTATTTGTTTGCAAGCGTGATGGCGGCAAAGCGCAAAGGTGCCAAAAAAGTAGTTGAAGAACAGGTATCTTTGGGTCCTCAAGTTGCAGAAGGCGAATTTGTGTTCGGAGTTTGTCACATTTATGCATCATTTAACGACACATTTGTTCATGTAACGGATGCAACTGGTGCTGAAACCATTGTTCGTGTCACTGGTGGCATGAAAGTTAAAGCTGATCGTGACGAATCCAGTCCTTACGCTGCAATGCTTGCAGCTCAAGATGTCGCAGAAAAGTGTAAGGCATTAGGTATAAATGCGCTACACATCCGTATCCGGGCGACTGGTGGTACTAAGTAAGTCCTCTTGTTAGTTTTTATTTTCTTCAGGGTACGGACCCCGAGTCCTGCTGCACAGTCTGCCCTACGAGCCCTAGCGCGTTCAGGGATGCGAATTGGTCGCATAGAAGATGTTACGCCTATTCCGACTGACAGCACAAGGCGCAAAGGAGGACGTAGAGGTCGTCGTTTGTAATCCCAAGCACAGAATACAATATGGTTTGAGTTCATTATCTTATGTTATTTCAAATTCTTTGCTATCTGGGTGATACTGCATGTGGCACCTGGTATAGTGTAAAAAGTGTGTTAAAGCTACTAGCAATAGATATCTTTTTAATATTCTATGTAGACGTTCCTAATAGTTAATTAGTCAGGCGAGTTGTTTACCTGTTTATAGTCAAATGATCAGTTCCGTAGCTGTTGCTTTTAATCGCAGTAAACTGATTAACTTGTATTGCAATTTAGGTTTTCGAAACAAGGACAGCATGTCGCTTTACAGTGTCCTTATGTTAATGTAGTTTTTCCTATAAAGTTAATGGTGTTATGAAAGTCCATGTGTAGTAGTGGGATTGACGTCTGTAAGCACGTTAATCACTCATTGCATAATATGTCAGTGTAGTCTTCTTTGACAGTGCAGTAGGATAATATATATGTCTATTGGTCGCTTCTCATGATGGAGGTTTGTGATTATTTTGGTATCTACCTGGAACACATCTGAGAGTACCGGCTTCAGTAAAACAAATACTTAAATGCAGTTATATAGTCAGTGAGGCGTAAAATATCCTTGTAAGAACATCAAAAGATTACATGAAATGACTAACAAAGCAGCCGACGCATTCTAGTCGTTTTAAAATTGCGGTAAGCTTCCCAGGGTTTGGATCAATAATATCTTACTTATATTGACTTGTAGCAGTCTATAATCGTGGGTGGACTTAGTTCATCCTAAGTAATAACTACTTATAACCGGTTTGAAGCTCTAGTCTTTGTCTTCCTAACTTTTACATTTACAAGAGTCCAGGAATCCACGCGATCGGAGTAGGAATATTCAAGATAGAGAAACTTATGTAGGGGTCTAATAGCTCACTCCGTGTCACGAAGGCTAACAGTATTTAATTATGAATAATATCGTATTCTTAAAAATTTGGTCAATTCCGTCCTTACTGTTTGACTTGTAGATACAATCATTTTGGGATTTATAAAGATTTTCAGTACAAGGCATAATATAATCACATTACTTACTGTGTCACATCGATATCCTAATCGAATTTTTATGCTTTTCAAATATATTTGTGTGGTGAATCCCTCGCCTTTTTCAAAGGACAAATTGCAGTGCATAAAATATGCTCTCAGTACTTCAGGACTGGCCTGCGTCAACCCCTGAACTAAGGATAGGGAGTGAAGAAGTTGAATGCGTTGATAACTTCACTTATCTTGGAAGTCTGATCAGCCCTAATGGGTTGGTGTCTGACGAAATTTCTGCACAAATTCGAAAGGCTCGTTAGGCTTTTGCCAACTTACGTCATCTATGGCGTAGGCGTGATATCCGTCTATCAACTAAAGGACGAGTATATTGCACAGCAGTTCGTCCTGTTCTACTTTATGGCTGTGAAACATGGCCATTAAGGGTAGAAGACACTCGTAGGTTACTAACATTTGATCACAGATGTCTTAGAAATATATCTCGTACCTGCTGGGATCTCCGGGTAGCTAATAATGAGGTTAGACGAGGGGTATTAGGGAATAATGGTAAATCTGTTGATGAGGTTATGAAACTTCATCGACTGAGATGCTTGGCGCATGTGTTACGTATGTCCGAACACCGGTTACTACGTCGCTCAATGATGACTAGTATTGGGGTGGGTTGGAAAAGGGTTAGGGGCGGCCAAACCAAAACGTGGCATCAGTCGTTGAAGTCACTAACTTCTGGTCTGAGCCACATTGGTAGATGTCGACTACCTGGTTGGGGTCCGCGTGACTGTCGTACCCAGTGGTTGGAGACTCTTGGTGACATGGCTCAGAATCGACCACATTGGCGTAGGTGTATACATTCTTTGTCCTCACGTACACCTTGAGACTAAAATTACTCTACCTTTCTTTCTACAAACTATTTTTTTTCTCTCTCTCTCTCTCTACATATTATATCCTTATATGCAATCTTCCTTTTATATATTACTACGATTAAAGTAACTGATTCTATGAATTCGGTGATCATCTTGCTATGCTGTTGAAGTGTGGCAACTTGGACCGATGCACTTATGTGCCTGGTCCTACGTTGTATCTGTCTGTATGCTCTCAGTAAACTTACGTATCTTGATTTCACTGTTTTCAGCTACAAAATTTTGCGGCTGCGTGGTACATTAAATGCAACGTTACCAGACAACCTTCCTCAGAACGCGATTTCCTCCTCTTCCTGTTTTCTTATTTCCAAAAGATGTCTGCAATGACTACGGATCATAACCAACTCAAGTCTCTGATGTGTGAATTTACAAGCGTCACTATCTTCCCTGAGACTACTGACATACTTTGGGAAAGATCGATTTTAAGGTGCTTATCACTGATATGAGTCAGTACTAGCTTACGCGTATCGATGAAAATTTTAGCCTCTCGGAATATGGATAGGTCAGTGACCTTTGTTAATCCTTGTAAATTGTATTACTGTGAGGATCTAATTTCGCTTTGGATGTATCCGCTGGTGTGGATACTACGTGTCCTGGTAGAAATCTAGTTATTTACGATTTGGCGTGAGGAACGGGATTCCTAACGTAAACGATGTAACTTTAGGTTTTTTTGGAATTTCGCGAAATGCCTCCTTGCCGTGATAAGTGCATGCAACTAAAATATGCTATGTAGATGAAATAAGCATTCATCCATTAGTTTATTGTTGTCAAAACTTAACAACAACCTGTTCATTAAAATGGCAACAGATTGTTGGTTCGCTAGTCTAATTCGACAACAGCGAACACTCTTCCTAGAGATTGAACTGGTTACATAAAGCCTTATGTTAAACCATAGGATATACGGATTAGTCATCCAGAAAGAGAAGTAGGTGACGGGTAGTTCGCCCGCATTCCTCACTTTTATGTAGCTTTGAGACTGCGTACACCATAAATCTCACTTATCCTTTAAATCTATCCAAGCAACACCACACCGACCATAGAGGTCTCTGAAGTATCGTTCACAACATGGAGTTATTAACAGAATGCAAGGGAAAAATGGAGAATTAGCCCATAAAATTGTGGGCGTTCATCGACTAGTGCAGTTGAGACGGGTATCATATGTCTGACCACCGCCTACCTTGTTGAGCAATGGAGTGGAAAAGTTAGAAACGGCCAAACCAAAACATGGCACTAGCCTGTTGGTAGATGCAAGTCTCTTGGTCGGGATCCGCGTGATGGCCACGCTGAGTGACTGGCAAAACTCGGTAGTGGCTCAGAATCGACCACAGTGGCGCCGGTGTACCCACCTTTTATGTTCTTCCAGATCCTAAGCCACAATATCCTCCCACACACACTTCGGCCTTATTTTTCTCCGTTGTATTCTATTGCCGTATCGTCCTCGTGAATCTCGTCGGGGCGTGGTATG
The DNA here is from genome assembly GCA_025215515.1 of Schistosoma japonicum. Lineage (NCBI taxonomy): Eukaryota > Metazoa > Platyhelminthes > Trematoda > Strigeidida > Schistosomatidae > Schistosoma > Schistosoma japonicum. The sequence continues at coordinate 1,095,281 of CM046064.1, read as the reverse complement.
ATAACTTGGGCTTATGCACACATACTGCGGTCTGCATAGTCCGTGAATGGTTGTACACCCTTGCCACATGATCTTTTACTTTTTACGACACAGTTACTTAATCAGAAGCATCCCTGTTAGTGCGCACTGCACAATTAATAACATCAAGGCCGCACATCAGAAGAATACCGTACGAGCTAATAATTTGCCGAGTTACGCTGTCAAACGACGCCACGGACCAAACTTTACGTCGCATTCCCGTGATACGGGTCTGAGATGACTAGTCCAACCCCAATAGTTCTTTACTGGCTTCAGTATTTGGTCAAACTACAACATTTGATCATTCCTATGTATCCTCGAACCACGTAGTCATCAACATAGTTTTGCGCTACTGGCTATTTAAAATCACTATGAATATACATTCACACAGACTCAGAAAACTAGTGTGGGATAATTCCTGACACTAAGTCTATGGTTAAAGTATCGTACAACCAGTGCTAAACTAGGGACTAAACTCGGTTGTCCAGAGTTGCTTACAGTTACAGTCTACCACTGCACTGACATAAAACACCCAAAATTGGAAGTAAAATCGTGAGGCATGCCAATCAGCCTATCTAATGTTGACTAAAATGTCAGTAACCAGGCGATTGCATAAGTTTTGGTCAGTGCTCAGCCTGGGTTGGTTATATTATACAATAAGCACACACTTGACCTACACACAGATTTCATTCACAAAATAATATACATCAAATCAATGCCCATGTCTACATTTCCCAACATTCAGCGTAACTAATTATAGACCTCATGTACAGTTTATATTGTAATTCAAATAAAATGAATGACTTATTCGATCTGAATTACATGAATATTTAACTTTCACTATGAAAAAAATTAAAGACATGAAACGTTTAGCGATCAGAAATTATGGCGTGGAGCACTAGATAATGACCAAAATGTACACGTTGATTTGATATTGGGTCATTATCATAAATAAGAAAGAAATGTGATATTCCTATAACCACAGGGAGCTCATTGAACCACCCATCTCGCTCTGCTCTCGAACAAAAACTTCATAGTATTGGTAAATTGTTGTGACGGCCATCAGAATACCTGTCCCACTTCCAATAGCACCTGAAACAGTAAGAAAGTGTTACTAAGCGGCTAAACTGAAGTAATGAAAGCGGCAAAAGACTACTGAGACATTTCTAGTAAAAAAAAACATAGTGAAGCATATAGATGCATGCACACGAATGCTTCAAAAACGTCAATGACACGTACTTTTTTTAAAATAGATAAATTACTAGGTAATTAAAGCACTTAAATCTCCAGCATTAACCAGTTTTTACAACCGCACTAAGCAGGCATTATGCCTCACAAAAGTGCAACTCGGAACTTACTACTCGAATTTATGCTTAGTTAGGCTATATTAACAATAATATTGCTGTTTAACGATTAAGCTACCTAAGGAGTGCCTACAAAACGTGGTCGTAGGTTAGAATTCAACCTCTGCAGTGGATATTTGAACAATTAGTAGGTATACGTGTTAAAAATTCTCTGCCATGTCAGGTATGCATTTACACCTTTTAGCTTAGCACACATTTACACCACCATCCTACTGAGCGTCACTGTATATGCACATACTGATCAATTGTGCAGACACATGTTACCACAACATCTACGCAGGAAGCTGGAGAAATTGTGACAAATTCTCAGCGTATTATGTATTGAGTGGTATATTATTTTCGGAATGTATAAAGCTTAATTACTAGTTTTCATACAACTTAATAAGTGTTTGATGTGAAACTTAAATAAGGTTACAGACAAAGATGTTCATTATGATATCCTACTAGCAGCACTAACAAGTTACTCATTAAACAGTGACATCAGAATCTCAAAAGTTACCAAACAAAGGAAGCGACGCAGGATCTATGACGGCAGTGTATCGTTTCACATTGTTACGCCACAGCTGTCACGCCGAAATATTGAGACCAGAAATAATGATACAAACAAGTTTTAAGAAAGAAAATATATGTGAAATGAGGAATATAATGTAAAGGTCAATGTTTAAGATTAATTAAGTAATAAAGTATGAATCACTTCGAGCTACTCTCACTGACTGCTCTACATTGATTAGTCACTTAGCTTGAGAGGAAAATATAGACTTCACGTCCACTACAACGCCCTGAATATCTAGGTAAATGTAGTTATACATAGTCAATGTAAGAGGAACCCAACACAATCGTGTGTTCATGTACTCGGTTCCATAACCATATAGAGGCTATTAATACTGCTATCCAAACACACGAATTATTGGGTGGGAGGCAGTGTCTAAATAATTATCTGCGCTCCAATTAGTGCACAACAAAGAAGTGCTACGAAGCAGACCTTTGAGTGCCAACTTTTTTTATCATCAAAAATGATCGTAAATTTTGACGATAAAATGAAACCAATGAAACTTATTAGTAACTCACCTAGGAAATCTGCCAAAACTGATAAAGCGCCAATGCACAGACCACCTAGTGCGGCTGCTGTTGGGATGTAACGATTCAGTTCATGCACCATTGAATTTTCTCGATGTCCTGGAACGACAGTTTGTTGTTCTTTGAGTTGTTTAACTACATCTTTAGCACTAGAATTCGAGACATCAATCCATATTTTACTAAAGAAGGCGCAGCTTCCAAGCATGAAAGCAATGTACAAAATGCCATGTATGGGGTCTACCAGCATATCACCTAAAGAATCTGGAGGCGTCATGTAGTAGCACAATCCACCAATAGGCACAGATCGAGAACCGCCCTCACCGTCAGACCAAACACCCAAAATATTGATGATAAAGTTGCCTCTAAATTTGCTAGCTAACATCTACACAAGTTTGTTGGATTTTTAAAAACACTTACTTGTGACATCACATAAAGATTAGAGACGAGCGCACTCTGAAGCATGATCGGAGCATTACTTGTGTAAAAAAGCTTGATAGGATAGGATGTTGATTGTCCGCGATATCGGATCGACTTGACTGCAATATCGACTCTAAAACTCTAAAGACTTTAGTAAACTTCTATCTAACACACCTGGAAGTAAATAACGACTGCAAAGACAAGTATGGTTGCAAGTATATTCATGAGATTTGGCAGATTCTGACGATAAAATGCCTCCCTAAGTGCACGAACTTTGTCTGTACGGGTGGCCAGTAGATGGAACAGTGAAATTATAGCACCCTCAAATTCAGTGCCTAGTAATATGAACGTAAGACTAAACATTTACCTCGTCCAGTGTTGATAGTAGTAGGGCTGATAGCTCTCCATACAATAGTTTCACAAATATTTGTTGCAATAAACAATGATATGCCTGAACCTAAGCCATAACCTTTCTGAAGGAGTTCATCCAACATTAGGACCAGAAGGCCTGCAAATGTCAACTAAGACGAGAATGCATAAAAAATAACTTCAAACCTGAAAGATTATTAACAAACATATCCCAGCTCCTAGTTCACTTGGTGCACCATAGATTCCGGACATAACATACACAGAAGCCTGGCCAACAGTTATAACCATACCAAATACTGAGGAGTGAAAATTAACAACATCTTACATTTCTGGGCCCCGTTAAATAAAGCTCTATCCTTCGGTGCATCACCAACAGAGAGCACCTGAATCCCAGCGAGAAGCTGCATAATTAAACCCGATGTTATGATTGGGGATATCCCTAGCTCCATGAGTGTTCCTTTGTTTGAAGCAGAAATCACTCGAAGCCAGTACAGAGGGTCGGCAGATTCAGATGACATGATACCGAAAAGTGGTATTTGGCAACAAAACAGAAAGATCATTAGAGTGATTCCTGTCCATAATACACGTTCCCTAAACTGGATCTTTCGTTCAGGGCGAGAGATTTCCGGTAAAATCGCACAAAACGGTTTAACGATATCCAAAAACTTAACTATGTGAAATAATTAGAAAACAAACTGATTCGATAAACAAACCCGTCATCGTCAGAAACAAAAATCACAACGCGTGGCGGCTAGTAATCATAAAATGGAATGAACAAACAACGTACAATATCCAATACATTCATAACAGGTCTAATGTCTGATATTGATGTAATGGCCTAGTATAAACGGATCTATTTCTTTGAGCTCACACCTTATTGTTTTGATGGGGCTTCTCGGTTGTTTCGGATAAAAAAGTGAGAATTTATTCGGCCTTTGTATTTCTTGCTAATGTTTTATGGCATTTAAAGTTGTTTTCGCACTCTTTCTTCTAAACATTGAGAGTTTTTGAAACTAGTTAAGGTTGAACTTTAGCCAGTAAAGTGTCTTATTAATGCAATCATATTAATCAATTCGAAAAAGGCAGCATGTATTTATGACGATGCAAATTATCGAGAAGATGAAAGGGAGTAAAGTGAAACAAAAGTTTTGACAAGATTAGTGGGATTAGTTGTATGAATGAAGATAACAAAAAAGTGTTAGGAGATCTGTCATCCTAAAAAATGATCAGCTAGAGTCCACGGAAGTCCTCGAATTAGTATGCCAATAACACATAACAGTTGACAGTAACAATCCAAAAAGCGTAATATGAGCCATCAAAATGAAATATAAATTTAGTATAAAAGAATCGGTGAATTACCAATCCCTAAGGTCTGGGTCTAGGTGGCCACAGTGTTTTTGGTTTTGCAGAGTACGACACAGGCTATATTGCTTCTGAAACAAAGAATGAAAAGGCTCAAATCAATAATTAAAAATAGGAGCAACCTACAATATTGTCTCTCAGTGCCCAGAGTCTAGCTGTGCATCAAGCCTACACTTAAACAATCCAGAGGGAGGTGTAACACAACCTATTCAGGTAGCAGGTTCCATAGTTTGCTCATCCTGACCACAAAAGATGTCAGAATGAATTTTTGTACGAGCTCTTTCATGTTCTATCTTGTGTAGGTGTCCTCTTGAATCAAATTTGGGACTAAATCTTACATTTGATTCATTAGGATGAAGGGGGTTGTGAGTTATATGATACATCAAGACCATATTCCACTGACTCTTTGGTACTTTACAGGATGCAATTTTAATTCTTTACGTTCCAATACCATTTCTGTTGTTTATTTCTGGATGTCAAATGGGGTCCGTTGAAACAAATGCTCCTTCGAAACGGAGCATGATAAGAGGAAATAATGAGACACCTGAAATGCGATAATGATCGATTGTGTTGCCACATCAGAAGAGCGAGAAATCGAACCTTCATTTTTTTGATTAGAGACTTAATATTATTACGCAGCGATTATCCTGAGTTTACTGACCTACTAGCGAAGAACTCAAATTCAACGTCTCTCTTACAGCATCTGTCATCCACTAACTCATTTCCTACATCGGTCATAAGTATTATGAAGTTCGAGACCCAGTTAATCCAGAAGTTACTGATGCACCTGAATTCACAAATATTCTTGCTCCAATCAAACCTATCCCAAAGTCCTTAAGGGGAATTGTTGTGAACAGAAAAACAACGGAAGTTATTTTTGGGAACTCTATTCAATTTATTCAAAGCTCGTGAATAAACTAACACTTATTTTTGCTCTTAGTTCATTCTACTAATCTTAAGCTTCCGTTTGATGTATGACTCATCGTCATACCATTTTCTGTTCCGAAGTTATTGTAATTTAAACGTAGCCTTCGCTACACCATTCCCCGACCTTTATCCCCTGTTTCGGACATATTTGTATTTGCAAAATTGTTCTACGTTGCGGTCCTGTAAATCATCTATTTATTCATGCATTTTTGTACACTAATTGACAATCGCATGGCTATCGCATTGGAGTGGTATTAGCAGGTGAATAAACGTGTTCCAGCCAACTCGTCTTCTCTCTCTCGCGCTAGAAAACCAATCAGGTGAACGAATAGTTTTCCGTCTCTCTCTCTCTCTACCCCTAATTATTTAGTCTAACCCGGAACTCACGCGATATCATCCTCAAGGTTAGTCATTCGACCTATCACTGTCAAGGTCTTGACCTACTTATCGACAAGTCGCTTAATCGCACATCATATTAGTGGGTGGATAGAACTAAAGGACACAACAGGAATATACAGATCTACTCTATTTCCCTCCTTGCTATCCTTTTCAACGACTCACTGTCTACGTGCAACCTATCCTGTAAGTGTGAGAAAGAATGAGGTGATACCTGTGCATAAAAGGGGTAACAAAGTGGGGGCTTACAACCATCCTTTAATTTCCTTGCTTTTTGCAGTAGTGAAAGTCGTTGAAAGAATAACCAATGATTGTGTCCCTAACCATTTTCTATATAATCCCCCAACTATCTTTGACTCAAGACGGCTTGCTTCTTGATAAGTCCTGTAACACTAACCTGCTTACAGCATAAATATTTGAACAATATCAGTAGATCACAACTATCCTGCTCACATTGCTCTCTCAGATATCTCTATAGCCTTCGATATAGTAAATCATGGAATTATTTGCAGAAGATTGCAATCTATGGTCATTAATTGGTATCCACAAGAATGGCCAAGTGGTTACTTAAGGGATACGTCTTTAGAGGCTGAGGTTAGCTTACTTATTCTAACCGGCTTATAATGACTAACGGAGTGCCACAAGGTTCCATTCGCAGACCACTTCCTGTCTTACTGTTTATAAATGATCTTTCCTCTAATTTAGATTCACGAGCCGTTCTTCATGCAGATGGTGGTAAGATATGAAGGGAACTTCAAAATAAATTTGATGTTATGATTCCCCAGGACGTCCTAGAAAGGATACATGAGTGAGAGCCCAGCAACCTGGTTCCCTTTAATTCCAATAAGAGAAAAGTAATAGTGGTGAACAATGGTGGAGAATCCTCTACGTACACAATGTGTTTTAAATATCACTCCTTTTACGCCAGAAAGGGACCCTGGTGTTACCCTCTATAATACTGTGGGCGTAAACTCCCATTCACAAACGGCAGCCGATAGGGCATACAGAGTCTCAGTGTTTCTGTCTAGAAACATATGCATTCAGAAGAATTGTGATCTCTTCACCTATATCAACAGTACTTACATAAGAAATCGCGTCCAAGAAAAAAATATATCCCACTGTTAAGTTTAGCATTTATAAACGACTGACAATTTTCTAGAACTGTTCTTCCTGTGAACGATTCATTATTTTTGGTTGTATACGAAGTAAGCATTTTCATCTTATTATTGTTACGTTGCCCTCACCATATACTTCCGTTTAAGACATCAACTGTTATTATATCGTTTCTCATTCATAAACTATAGTTAATTGACTGTATATACGTCACCACAGTTCACACTCACCATTACTCTTATTTTATATTAATGTCAGTTTTTTGATTGGTTGACGGTGTGGTCTGATTTTGTGTATATATAAAGGCACGATTAAAACATAAAACTGATTCTGTCTGTTTGGCTCATCAATCATTGTTTTTTCTCTATTCCGGCTTGGACATTGAAAGTCGCGGGGCAGATTTTTCCGTTCCCCGATTGGCAATTATCAAGGGCACAGTGTATTTTCAAAATACATAACGATTGGCTACGAGGCTTAAAGTTAATCCAACTTACGCAGTGATTTGTCATAAGTCGTAAAATATAATATAAAATATATTATTCAATCAGCACAAAGAGTCGCATTTAGTGTCATAAATCTTATTTGAAAGAAAATCTATCAATATGACTATTACATTAGAGCAAATGCAATCATGTCTACAATAGCAATTTCTAGCCTCTCAAGAACAAATGCTCTAGTCATTAATGTCAAAAATTGCTATTCAGTTTAGAATAACTTCTGAACAAAACAGAATTGATTTATAACTCAGTTAAGTTCCAGAATTTTCTTTTGATGAACAAAATAACCATACATTTGAATCATGATTCTGCAGAATCGAAGATCATTTACAAGTGAAATATAATGATATAGATGACGCAGAGAAGGTATGTTTATTAACACAAAAACTTGGTGAGCATAAATATACTAAATACGATAATTACATCCTGCCACGACATCCAAGAGATCTGACTTTTAATGAAACTATTGTCCATTTAAATATTCGATATTCTGTGAACCAGACTCCTTATTTCATATTCGTTATACATTCGTTACAGTGTTCAGAGGCTCTACTTACGGCTCACTCATAAGGAATTCGTTGGGCCACTTTAAAAACTTTAATTTTTTTAATTAGTGTTTAACGTAGTACTCCATAAAAATTTCAGCTCTACGAAAAGAACTGTCTTCACATATGTATTGGAAATTCTAATTTTAATGATAGCTGAAAGCTGGTTTATGTTCCAGGTGTTCTTCAATTTTAGAAATGTCGCCGTTACCCTGCTAATCCACGAATTCACAGCTGCATCAGATTCTCCTTGTTTATCAGTGATACCGCCCAGGTACGCAAAAAACTTCTATATCTTCCAGACCTTCTCCCTTAAGTGTAAATAGGTTGGTGTTCAGTGTTTTGTTTTTTTGAGGATCTTGATTCCTCCTTCGCCTATATTGTGGATTATTGCAGCAGAGGCTTCTGCTACATTGTCTATTTTCACATTCATTTATTGCTGTGTGTGGGATGGAAGAACTAGGTTGTCTGCACAGCCCAAGTCGTCTAATTGCATCCATGCTGTCCATCATACTCCGTTTTTCTCCTTTAATGGTGGATTTTTCATAATCCAGTCAACCGCCATCATAAAGGGAGAGGGCGAGTGTAGGCAGCCCTGTCTGACACCGATCTTCAGATGAATCTATGAAATGCCCCGCGTGCACGGTTTTGCAGTTTAGTCTGTCAGAAGAATTCCATATGGTATTGACTATCTTCTTGAGTACACCATAATGTCGAAGAGAGCTGCATAATGTTCTTTTATCCACGCTGCTAAATATTTTCTCATAGTCAAGGAAATAGATGCAATATCATGAGTTCTATTCAAATAACCGTTCAATGATCATCCCCAGAGTCACGATTTGATCGGTACACAATCAATCTCTACAGAATCTGCAGGTTGATCTTCAAGTTGAGCGTTTACTGGATCTTTCATTCCCATTAATAACACTCCGCTGAAGATTTTTAGTTTTACTGAAAGTGGAGTGATGCCACTGTAGTTCTCACGCCTACTAAGATCTTACTTTTGTATCTTGATGAAATATCCTTCTACCCAGTTTGTTAGCACTTGTTCTTTCAACTAAATCTTCATGAAGAGAGTGTGGAGCATGTTCGCAGTTACTTCTATATTTAAACTTGGTGCCTCGCCCGGTTAGTATTTTGTCTGACCCTGATGATTTGCCACCCTTTATTTGTTGAATGGTCTTGTTGATTTCTTCAGTTGTTGGTGGGTCGATATTCATTGGGAGATCCAGTGATGCACCATCGATGACTAGTGGGTTGAGTTGGGCTTGTATATTCAAGAGTTCTTCAAGGTGCTCTACCAACCTGTTTCAGTGTTCTTAGGTCTCTGTGACTGGTCTGCCATCCTTATTTTTGATTAGTCGTTTCAGTTTTCCGTATTATCTAGCTATCTTCATTGTGTTATATGAGTGTCTCATGTTTCTTTTCAGCTTCATTTCTACGTCTTCCATATATTTAGTTTTATCCCATTATATGATTCTTTTCACTTGCTTGTTAGCTTTTGTCTATTCAGCCTATGCCTTGGCTTTCTCTGTTCGGCTGTTATTCGTTGCTGTCTTCCTGTTCCTTCTTTCTTGGAAATTATCCATGGTGCCAACAGAGATTTATTCTTTTTATTGGCACTCCTTGAAACCATAAGCTTCCTGACTTTTTTGAATTTTTTGCTTTCTTGGTCCCTTTCCGGTCGTCGTCCGTAGTATTTTCCTCGTCATCTAAAAGACCGTGAAGGGCCTAGAACTTCCCGTAGAGATTTATCTTGAATTTGCTGAGCCTCTTAGCATCCCGATAAAGGGTTGTGTTAAACTTATGAAATACTGTCGTTCCAGTTGTCCGGTACCTCTCTAGTTACAGTTTCATTTTGGGCACCACCTGGTGGTGATTTAAAGATATGTCAGCCTCCCTCATTGTCCTCAAGTTTTCCATGGTTTATCTGAAGTTCTCATTGATGCATATGGGGTCGATTCGGTTCTCCGTAATGTGGTCTGATGATACCCATGTAGCTTTATGCATGTACATGTGGGGGATTATCATGCCATCTATAATTATTTTATTGAATGCGCATAAGTTTGCAAACCACTCACTGTTTTCGTTACTTTCTCCCTGTCCATGTCGTTTGATTATGTCTTCATACTTGGTGCTGTCCACTCCAACCATGGTGTTTAGGTCTTCCATTAGAATGGTTGGGTCCTTGGTTAAACATTTCTCGATGACTGACTGCAAACTCACATAGAACTGATCTTTGTCGTCATCGTGGCTGTCGTTAGTGGGAGCATAGCATTGGATGACACTCATTGTGATCCCATCCTCCTTGATGTTGAAAAATAACCTAATAAGCCTAAGTCCATGAGATTCCCATCCTAGAAATAATATTTGGGCTTTTCGGGATAGCACCAATGCTACTCCTTGTGTGTGGGAGGCATTTTCCTCTTCGTGACCGGAGTATAGAAGTACTTCTCCTGAGGGTAATAATTGCCGATCAGCTTGTAGCCAACGGGTTTCACTTATTATAAGTATCTCCAGGTTGTATCTTTTCATTTCTTCAGTTATTTCCATGCTTATCCTCGTCTCCTATATCGTGCGGACATTCCATGTACCTATATTAATGGTTGCTGTGGTTATCATAAAGAGCATAGGCCTTCTGGCTTCTAAAAAGCTTGGATTTTACCAAGGGGTGTCACAGTTCTTTGAAATAAAGACCTTGCAAATCCCAGGGCATAGTCAAAATAATTTTAATGGCTTTTTTGGTTGGCAAGGTCGTTTTATTACGAAACGGAGACTAAAAAACAAACCTTACTTATTTGCCCTTTAAGCATTAAAAATTCATCATGTACAGTACCAAAGAGTCAGTGGAATATGGTCTTGATGTATCATATAACTCACAACCCCCTTCATCCTAATGAATCAAATGTAAGATTTAGTCCCAAATTTGATTCAAGAGGACACCTACACAAGATAGAACATGAAAGAGCTCGTACAAAAATTCATTCTGACATCTTTTGTGGTCAGGATGAGCAAACTATGGTACCTACTACTTGAAGAGGTTGTGCTTCATTCTCTTACTGTAGCAGTCAATGCCTTATCTTAGTTTGAAGGCCAGTTATCCAAGTTGGCGGCTAATTTGCAGCGAATCTTGTGGTTGCTGGTTTGTCTTACCTGTGTTCACCTTTTCAAACTAGTTTCTTATGTACTTCATCTAGTATTTGTGGTAGGAAGCTTGAGGATTGTACTCCGAAAATTATTAGCTTACCTTATTCTATCGGGCATGCCTTTTAATTATTCGATTGTCCCAGAAAACATAAACAGTTTTTTGAAGACGCTTATTATCAAATGCTAGTTATTTTATAATGTCGTTTATTTTTAAATGACATGTTCTGCCACCATAGATTAATACAGTGTTGGCTACTGCGCATAGTACCTTTTATTTAACAGACGAATCTACCCCGCAAGTGCCGTAAGTTTGTACAAGCTGAATGAGCTTTCTAAATTCGTACAGAGATTTCATTAAACACCAACCCATGAAGAATATTGCGACCTTAAAATAAGTGAGGTGGTCGATATGTCCAACAAGTAATAAATCACTAAATATTATTCATTTCTGTCTAAATTATAGGATTTGTTATTGAAAGTCTGAGACTGCGTTCACAGTATAACTTACACTGAATTTTTTTTTAATGATTAGGTTAGCATAACAATTTAAACAGGTAATACTCAATATACTGGGGATTTCGATGCAAGGGACAAATGTTACAACCACATCTTTATCTCAAGTATCGCAACCACAAGTATGGTCCCCAATCAACCCAATAACTCATCAAAAAGCGGTGACTTCCGCACATTCTGTTTCCGGCAGTGATGTCTTGGCCTCCTCAGTACAGGCATCTCAAACAGCAGCATGTTACTCACAGTCAATCGCGCAACCCACTCAAACAAGTCAGATAAACTCAGAACTACCAGTCGACGGGCCTCTTGTATCAGATTGTTATGCCTCCCTTTTGGGGTTAGCTGAAACGTTTAGGACAATGAGCCCTCCTAATATGCGACTCGCTGTTCATTGTCTCAAAGCTATTCTTCAGTTCAAACTTCCTGTCAATTTAGAAGCTCGTACGCACTTACAACTTGGGCGGTTATTGTTTCATTATAGCAAAAGTGATGAACAAACAAAATTCCACTTAGAAAAAGCCCGTACTTTAGGTGCACACCTAAAAGCGGATGATGATTCTATCAAATTTGAAGCTGCTACATTATTAGCTGAGTTTTTTGAAAGAAAAGTAATTTTTTTCTCTTTTATGATTTCAATTCGGTACATTTTTTGTCTCGTGCCAAAGATTTATTCCGTAGGTAAGGTTGTTTATAGTTGGATGGGATATTTATTTTAATGTCAAACTGATTGTGGGTTTATTCTAAAACTTTGCTTTCGTAGTTTTCGTTATCTAGCTACAGCTAATAAGTTGCATAGATACCGACAGTAGAAATTTGTTATCATTATTGCTTATTATTACTACTATCATTTAAAAATAAAATTTTGTACAAAATGGCACCAAAAATATATGCGCCACACAAGTACGAAGTGATGTCGCAAATAAAATAGTGTATAAACGCAGCAAGGGGCGAATATAATTTTTAATAGGACAACAAGAGGATTACGAGGGAGGAGATACGGTTCAGAGAGAAATACAAACAAGGGGATTTCATATATATTAGGAAAGTCATTATACTTCTATGTTAATAGAAAACTCCAGCAAGATCACTACTGGCTTCTATTCTGTGCCACATCTGATAAGATCTCAAGCTACTTATTTTTGCCACCCTAACCCCCAACCAGATAATCGATATGAACCGACATATCAGTCCTATGCAGCATCTTTTATTCCACAGTACCATGCTATAAACTGTCTACACTTTTTCCAATCCGTCCCGGCGTCGGCAAATAACACGATATGGGAGCTTCTAGGATGGCATTGTCAAAACATGACCAAGCCACTGAAGCTAGTATTTCAAGATGGTGGCATCAATGGAGTTGTTAACACCGCGCCCAAAAAACACGATACCCAACCCCAGCATTATTAAGTTTAGAGTAGAGCTGCTCCTATCGAGGCATTATAAATACGGCCTATTTATAAAACCCAGTTCTGCATAACCCAATCTGGCTTTCTTTGTATCAACTACAGTTTTCAACTGAACTTTCTGTAATAATATTCGAACCGCTTGATAACTTTAATTTCAGAATATTACAGATTATGAGTATTATAAAGGACGAGTTTAGATAGATGATTGGACTTCCATAACAAATTTTCAGTAGACTATTTTGTATATTCCAGCTGCTTACTTATTTTACATTCTATTTTTGTTATTTTTATTTCGCTCATCCTAACTTCTCATTTAGACCATTTACTGTTACTATTTCATTTTACGTCCATAAACTGGAACTAATTATTTATGTACTGACTACCTCATTTTTCCATCTTTATTGTCTATCTCGTACAGATACTATTATTCTGATTGGGCTCCTATGTGGCCTGGGTTTCTATGTATGAATATAAATGATTGTTTGAAATGAATAAAAATAGTAATAATTCACTGCTCTGAACTGATTGGCTCATTAACAAATAGTCTTCTTATTACGGATTTGCCAAGTAGTATCGAGGTAGGCTTCTATGCTTTAGGATTACCTGGTCATAATCAAAGTTCATGCATCACTCGATTACCGGATTAAGCTATGATTTAATCGGTTAGCTGCTATTTCAGTATTCCATAATTGTCCAAATCAAAAACACATCATTAAGCAATAAATGATGAGGACCAAAATAAACAGAATGAATTTCCACCTTATTTTACTTCAGAATCAGTTCTTGTTCCTTTTAAATTATACTAGGAACTCTGAGGTCTTTCAATAGAGATAAAATCTTTATAGAGCTGTCCGGATTTTGATATTTTATTATTTTAGGCACCTCTGTTGATTGCTGTTTTGCATAATCACACACTTCAAACCCTGAATATTTATTGATTAAAGTAATATTATTCATCAAACCAATTCCTTGCTACAACAGCTTTTTTACATAGTGTTTTTTGTCTCTTAATTTTAGGGGAAACGATATGAAGCAACTTGCATTTTAAACGATGCTATTAGATTATCAAATAACAGTCCATATTGGCATTGCCGAATATTATTGGAACTAGCTGTAAGTCTTAACTACAAATACATAATGTTAACGGAATACATTTGTAGATTGCATTTAGATTCCTTTCAATTTCCCTTCTCCTCGAAATTCAATTAACTTACACATCCATTGGATCGAAGTAATAAACATAATTATATTAAGTAAATAATGAAATTCATCTATCAACCAAGTACAGGTTGACGTACTCGTTTGTACATGAGGCCTAGTTGTTACTAGCCAGCTATTCAAACTGAATTAAGTTAGTTGGAGTTCGAAATTACAACCTTTGGACAGAAATCTAATTACCAAGCTATAGCTCCAAGTAACAGTAAAATTCTGGGTCTCCTAGCATCAGTCATTTGTTGTCTGAATCCATCTAGATTCACACACGCATTACGTCTGAGACTCCAAATATGTTTGCGAATCCCCTAGGTCGTTCTTAGTTAAAAACGTCACCATTATGGGTCAAATAAAGTCTACGTCATTGATTTACAATAATCTTTATGAAAACTAGTTAGTTGTGTATTAGATCTGTGTAGAGTAATCAGAGTAATAATTGAAGGATTCTTTATAGGATCTCGTTGTGATTGTTATTGAATCTTGTTTACTTTTTCGTCTTTTCTTCGACACTTAACAGTTATTGATTTAAGTAACGGAAGAAGCCCATTATGTCATTTTCTTCGGAGTTGTCTGTAGTTGTTGATTTACTGTTAAAATCTAAAAGGTTCAGTCAAGGTACGCAGTAATTGGTTGGAGCAACGATTTACACTTACTACTTTTCTCTATTCTCCTGTGGAAACTGTAAGTATTGTCATCAAATGCGTATGTTTTACCTTTAGACATAGCCAAGAGTTATGTTGTTTGTCAGTGAGAATCTGTTAACTGTAGGTTTGAGTTAGCAGTGATTATCTTCTGCAACACGTCGAAGTTATTATTGTTGATATAGTGGCCTTGGGTCTTCCCTCTTCCTTTTAAGTTTGAATTAAAGTAAAATATGTGACTATCAGTCTAAGCGTATTGACTTGCTCCGTATTTTGTGGTAACTGAACCATTCTAAATAACAGCTGCAAACATTATTGACAATTGGAGAATTTCACATCTGTTACCCTGATGTGATAGTCAGGCTATATTGTCTGGGATACTCGTTCCTTTTGATCCTACAAGTTGATGGGAGAGTATTATGACGGAGTGTGGCAAACTAAAGGGCTGAAGGCGAAGTCGTCACTGTTTGCACAAAAGTGTGATGACAGTGAACCGTTTCTCTTGGATTATCAGTTTCTGTAGCGATGCTGCCTTTTCATAACGAAAAGACAGAGTCGCTAAAAAAAGTCAGCCTTAAATATTCACACCTCACTTAACTCCACGAATTTCCGTCTTCGGCAAAATAGTCTAAAAGCACATAATTACCAAATGAACTATTACTCACAAAAAGCCCACGCACGATCAGGCTCAAATAGTTGATCCTACAGTCGGGCTTCGTATTTGTTAAGATCACTTCTAACAATTTTATTTTCATACACCTGGAAGAGAATCTATCGACATTACTAACATTTATTCCCACACTTCTAACAGCACTCGAGATAACCTTATTCAAACAAAAATCTTATCAAGCATTTTTAAATATTAAGCATATATTTTATGCTTATATAACGATTTACTAGATTATAATGTTTGTTCACTATTATTGTTCATAGCAAGCTCACATTGCTGAACGAGATGTAAATTCAGCTTGTGAAATTTTAGCAATGGGCTCCGAATACGCGCGTCTACATAATTCAGACTATACAAATGGTTTATTTCTATTAAGTAAATGTATGGTAAGTTGGTTATTATAGCTTCCTTGTTTTTTATTATGTTCAAGTATATGATACCTATCAGTAGAATTTATCTAGCGTACTTAATCATATTTTTTGAGTTGCATTGTAACTGGCAAGTGGAATCCAGGACACGTGTTTCGTCTTATTTGGGACTTGTCGGCTGTATGTACCTGCATCTCAATGTCGATGTTCACACTGGTATTCGAGCTCACTTCTTTTCGTGCCAAATGCCACCTCGTTCACCACTAGACTACTAAGTTCAGTCAATGACACTTGGAATTTTACTTAATCATATGATTAAACAAATGCAATTTCTTCCATTTCATAAGTTTTTATAAAACATGAACAATCATCAATGTGTGGGGTGAAATGAATTGATTTGCTTAAATTCATCCACTTATGCACGAAATCGTGTCATTAAGTAATGTATTTTACAAGTATAATTTTGAATGTAACGTGCAGGTAATAGTTATTTGGTTCCAATAGTAAATAATTATCATAGTGATAAAGTTCAATTCACATATGAATGGATTAAGTAAGAAAGTGAAAGAGGTCATGATGTAATCTGGAATGGCAAACATGCTAATTGTTATGTTTACAGTAGACAAGATGCTGGAAAATTAATGTTATTTACCGAAATTAGCGACAAAGTAGTCGCAATCACGATGATAGTTTTAGCAGTTGTAGGTTGCATGAGAAAAACGCGTAACTTGACAAGAGTGAAGGGGTGGTCAAGTGTTTTAAGTGATTAGTATAAGAAATAGTAAGCTAAACGTAGAAACAATGTTATTATGAATAATTAAGAATTGTAATGAAAGCTAAAATGTGTTTACAAAGGTGATAAGTAAAACAAATAAAACGAGATGCAGGAATTTTCTTTTACGTGTTTTTGCCCGACTGTAGCTGCTACCTTGACGTGGTGGTCAGGCTTGCCTATCGTGATGACCCAACCGAGCTATACTGGCTGGAACATATGTTCCTGTAGGTTCTACCATGCCAGGCAGGTCGATTGGAGAACGATGAGACTAAAAGCAGCTACTCAAGGTCTGAGGGCGAAGTCGTACTGCTGACTGCAGAAGGGTGTGACAGCAGTTAGGTGTTTTCCTCGGACAACCAGCATCTGCAGCGATGCTGTCTTCTCACAAGGAAGGAGGGGTTAGAAAAGGTCGACCCTAAAAATGTCACACCTCACCCGACCTCACGGATTTCCGTCTCCGGCGGTATGGGTGCCCATTAAGGGCTTTTAAGTGCGGAGCTAATACTCAAAAAACTTTTCATAAAAAGGCCGTGCCTAACAGGCCTTAAGCAGTTGTCCCTTGGGCTCTGCGGTCACGCTCCCAGTTCTCTGAGACCAACACTAATCTACCTTCTTTTTCAGGTTTCTCAAGAAACGTGTTTTTGAAGAAGAATCAAGGACACAAAAATTAAGTGGAAACACCTGACATCATTTATCACGGTTGTACTAGATTAACTATAAATTCGTTTCGTATACATAAATTTGGATTAATACGACGAATAACCACTACTTTTGCATAACTTAGAAGTTTAACATTATTCTATCTACTGATAATTTGAAAGATTCACCAAATAACCCGCGCTCATGATGTATCTTCCTATGACACTTCCTATAGCAATTTAGAATCATTCAGTATTGAATTTTTTCTCAAAGTTTTTGAGATTGTTTAATATAATACTCTTTCCGTTCTTACAATGTGCGTCCCACTGCATGTCCATGTAAAATGGTAAATGCAACTATAGAAGTAGTATGTTTCAATGGCAAATGTCTGCCTTATATTTAAGTATTTCTAGTTATAGCTAGCAGGTAATTGATAAGCCAAAGTTGTATAACTTCTCCTAGAGGATTTACTACTGCCTCAAGGCGAAGATAGTAAGTGAGATATCATATGAGGAGCTTACTATCGGCAAAAGTGAATTATACCATTGTCAGAGTTACAGTTTAATTAGCTTACTATTTTGTTCATTATTAGATAATACTTATTTGATTTTATTTACTTACAGTTACTTTTAGCAAGTAGACAACTCCCAGAAGTTACAGTCACACTAACCACTGCTAGCCGATTAATTGAACAATTCAAAGGGACTATGTATCATCGTGAAGCTTTACGTGTATTCTACCTTGTTCTGCATGTTTCATTTTATCTTATTTCTGGTCAAGCAAAATCTGCTCATCCAATATTAAGACAATTACATCAAAGTATTCAACAATTCGCTGCTATGGATGAAGGTAATTTGTATTACTTTATTGTGTATGTTATGTATAATCTGGAAATATACACTGCTCTTGATTATTGCTAATCAGTGTACAGACATGTCTGCCCCGCGACTACCAGTCCCCAAGACGGAATGGAGGAAAAAACAACGATTGATGAGCCAAACAGACAGAATCGGATCAGATTGAATTATATTTCAATCATGCCTTTATATATACACAAAATCAGACCACACATCGAACCAATTAGGAAACTAACATTAATACAGAAATAGTGGTAGTGAATTGGAACAACTTGTACACAACTAATTAACTGTAGTCCATAATAAGTGACAATATAATAACAGGGAATATGCTAAACGAGAGGATAGAGTAAGAGGAAGGTAACAATAATAGAAATGTAATGTTTACACTACTCACTACCAGAATAAATGAATTAGTTCTCTAAAACACAGTTACGGAAGTTCTTCACTCTTCTTTAGTAGTCCGATATAACACATAAATACCTCACTAATTACTATCGATAATTTTTGATTTAATTTTTTTAAAAATCTGTTCATTTATGATAATTTTTACAGCGGATAATGCATCAATAAATGAAATTGACCGGTTTCATTGGATGCCACGTGAACATATGGTTATATTAGTCTATCTTGTTACAGTAATGCAATCAATGCAAGCTGGAATGTTGGACAGAGCAAAACGTTCTGCTGAAAAAGCCTTAATACAAATTGAAAAACTTTCTGTATTCGACACTAGCCCTTTGCTTACTGTATTCCATTTAAGTTTATTAGAACATACTGCTATGGGTCGTTTAGTAATGGGTGTTCAAACAGCCGCTGCACAAGATATTGGTCAAGCATGCCGTATATGTCAAGCGAATCCGACATTAATGTATAAGCGTCTGCCCCAGCTGCATACATTAATTGGGTTATATGCCATGTCGATGAATTGTATGAATCAAGCAGAGAATCAGTTTAAATACGCTTTAAAAGTAAGCTTTTGACTATTTATTAAATAGGTATTTCTATATGTATCTTTAATTTACACTCCTGATTTAGTTTCAACTCAGGAGGGATGATTTTGACGAAATTGTATTCTGTAAACCGAGTAGTTTAATTTCATGTAGCTGTCATCTTCATTGTGGATGACGACTTTGCTTGCACAAGCTTCTGATAGAAGCAAGTCGTGAAAAATGAGCTGTCATCACTGCTCCAAATATAGCCATTACTTACATAATGTTGAGACTGGTTGTCAGTATTCCTGCGGTGACAATAATGATCGAACATCTCCAGTTCAAATAGGTAAGATTTTACAAATCTAGAGCAGAACTGCTCTCACCGAGGCGTTGTAAATCCCGACATTCTTCTATCAGTTCATTACAAAGGCTAATTTGATACACAGACTCCTGTGCCTTGTAGTAATTCTTTGAACTTAAATGGTGCATACTACATACCACATTTATAGTTACTTATTCTTAATAGATTAAATACTGTTTGGATTGACTATGCATTATCCATAGTAAGAAATCATTTGCATACTCAAGATTAACAGTGTTTCTCCAAGAGTCAGATCGACACCACCATCGCGTACTTTCTTCGTAGCCGTTTCCAGAATTTCGTCGATGATAATGATAAAGAGAATTGGTGAAATTAGGCAACTTTGGCTAACCCATTACTGGAATGAAACAGTGGCAAGAAATGTTTTTATTCTTACGTTCTGCCTGAGATTCTTATGTACAGAGTTTTTAAGATGCTAATAAACTTCTGAGGTGCACTATTTTCAAACTTGCTATTTCAGAGCATATTTCTATCTAGTGAATCGATAGAGGCTTTGGTGTCAAAGAAACACAACACTGCACATTGACAATAATTTCTATTGTAACAAGTTGCTATGAACGTCTTCCTTTTGAAAATTATTTATAACGTAACTTCGTATGTGTACTTACGAATTCAGTTCATACAAGCATAAACTTTGATCATAAATAAATAAAACGCATAAAATTTAATCCGAATATATTCAATTGACAGAAACCAATTTTCTTGATCATATACATCTTGAAATTGTATATTTTGATTAAACTATTAACGGGTAGTGTTTTTTATTTGAAACAGTTAAATTGATGCATGGTTATTCAGTGAAAAGAGCTTAATTCGTTATATACTCGTTGTTTGTCAAATTCATTGGGTTTAGAACGAAGGCGTGATCAGTGAAGTTCAACGATGTTTAGTTTGTGGTAGTTACCCACTCCTCAGTAGTAATCAATCAGGTTACACAGTATATCGCAAATTGACTTAAGTTAGTAATGTAAGCCATCGGATACTGATTAACTGGAGTCCTACATTAAGACGTTACGGCTGTTCAGTACCCTCTGGTTTTCAGTGCTAGTCAATCTGTGTTATGAAACTTCATATTCAATCGTCTTTACGAAGTCAGTAATAGAGTAACCAAAGTATATTTCGTTATTCGAAACATGGAAGCCTGTTTTTTTTTCACGAGAAAAACTTAATTAGTCGTAATTTGTTTAAGAACAAAATGACGATCAAATTTCAATATTAATTTTTGTTTTTAGATGTCATTAACTAAAACACTGCAGTAATGTATGTATTCAACATCACTTTGTAAATAGATACTTGTAATAGACACATTATCACACATGATATTTGTTCAAACAGAATAGGATAATCTAATTCTGGTTTGATTTTTGATGTCTAGAGGTAGTCGATAGGAAACTGTAACTGTGAATTTTATGCTACTTAACTCTCGTCAGTTAGGTGTATCTGCAATTTTGTAGAATTCGATACTTTTTTTCGGATTCGGATCGCAACTAACTTCCGTAGAACGAAGATTTATACATTGAATAATTATTTAATATTGATCAACTTGATATCTATTTAGCTCTGTTCAGGAATAAATTCTGCTGATCAAGTTGCAGTTTCACCACTAGTCTTAATTACTTAGTCACATGAATTGTGTTGCAAGTACTCTTTTCTAGCGGGTGATAAATAGCTCGAATTTTAGGTTCGAAATTTGCTGCCGACTACTTCTGTGCTAAAAATTTTCATGTTACTATTTTTTTATAGCTACTGCTTCAGATGACGCCTTTATCCGACTGGCTGTCTTATATTTGATTATGTTATTTCGTTACTGTTTTCCTAAGAACGTCCTGATTACAAGTAGTATGTGCTTTAATTACTCGCATCTTCTTCCTTTGTAGATTAAATCTTTTGAACCAATGTAGGAGTGTACTGCTAGTTAACGGGGTTAAGACTCAAAGGACAGGAATCGTTATATCCATTTTCGGAGGAGTTAGTGTTCGTGTTATCACTTAGTCGCACAGTCAATGTCGATATTATGTGCATAACTCAGAGACTTAGCAGTGTATTTGATAGTACTCACTCTTCTAGAATCTCACCATAGAAGCAGTAGCTTCAGTTCTTTGGTCATCAGCTTCTTCAAAGCGTATCCTTGAACGACGGAGTTTAAAATATTTAGGTTTAACACAAAGTATTAGGAGAAAAATGACAAATCAATTAATAAGATTATGAATTTTCATAGACCGAGATGGTTGAAACATGCATATGTTACATATGCTTAACCACTACCTATAATGATGCATGATATTAGCTGGCTTAGGCGTAGGGTGGAAGGGGACTAGGGCGGCCAAGTCAAGACGTGGAATCACTCCATGAATTTGCTGACCGTCAGTCGGATCTGCTTTGATAGATAGATCCAAGACCAGTGGTTGGCGACATTGTATGGTAACATGGTTCCGGGTCAGCCACAGTGACGCAGGTGCTCCCATTCTTCATCTCTTGGATATTAGGCTTTCTTATTATATCATATTATACCTTTTTTATTTTCTTCTTGTTAAACTGTATTCTGGTGTTAGTCTCATGCTAATAGAATATGAGAACTTGAGCAAACGAGTATAAATGGCAGGCTCTGAATTGTTTTTGACTGAGGCAACAAATTTGGTTGGAAAACAAATACATGCATTGAATTCTTATTATTCCATAGTATTTTCTCTTCGATTTCCAATTTTTCTAGGTGACAATAATTCTAGCTATCTTTGTATATCTTTAGCTTATTGCTGGACCTCAACAAACTATTGGATGTCGAAGTGGTTCAGGAGATAAAAATCTATTGAGTTTAACGACGTCTACAAGAGCATCATGTCAACCAGATGGACCACGCGACTCTTTATCCGTATTAATTTGTCTTAATTTAGCATTAGTACATATACGGAAAGGTAATACAACTGAATGTGAGGTGAGTTTGTCAATTGTTTGGTTCATTTGTGATTGAAGTTAGGTAGTGTGAAGGAAACTACCTGGCATAGGTTTTGTTTTATTTAACACTCGTCATAGTAAGCCATACTTACAGTCCTAAAGGGATTAACATTGCTTGGCGAATTCGAAATCGATTTGCTCAACTGTACATCCTGAGATGCAATCACTAAGCTATTGAGGCCATGATTGACCTTTTATACAACTGAAATGTACGACCTCCCCCCCCCCTCCAAACTGAATTAAAATGGGCGAAATGTTCAATTTTCTATGCATATAAAATTTCGAATTTTATACGCTAATCGTGTATGTTATCTTAAACAATATTCCACCCACCCTTCGCAACAAAGGTATATCTTATAATGGAACTTCTTTGTTTTGTTCTTTACTTTGACACCAGCCACTGTGTTAATATGACTGGTAGTCTTGTTTTTCATGATGATCCGAAGGAGCTTTATTAGCTAGAATGTCTGCTGTTGTTAGTCTTCATCGTTGTTGGGATATGCATAACCTGCCCCCAACTAAAGTTTACCTCAATTCAATGTTGACTGATGTTGAAGAAGGATGAAAGAGAGCTAGGGGTGGCGACCAAAACATGGCATCAATCCATAAAGTCATTGATTGTTGGTCTGAGCTGTGTTGGTTGATGCAGACTACTTTGTTGGAGTCCACACGACAGCCATAACCCAATCGCTTGAAACTGTGTGAAATTGCTCAGAATAGGTCACAGTGGTGTAGGTGCATTAACTCTTTATGCTCCATTGAAGTGTGAGATTATTTCGTACATTTCTCTCCACGAATTAATCCTTCCTTACTGTATCATATATTATATGTCCCACCTTTCTCAACTTCCACTTATGTTACTACTACTACCACTAATTTGGTGTTTATCTTGCTACACTAGTGCAGTGTATCAACTTGGACAGATTTACATTTACCAGGTTCTCTGTTATACATGATTGATTGACTGATGCTTACTTCTTTAAATTCAAGTATTCCAAGAAAATCGATCAGGCGTTCGTAAGACTCAGAGCAGAGAATTAAGATCAGATGGTGAAATTGTACTCCCAACTGCATCGAGTGGGGGAGGTGATGGTTTGGGTTACAATTGTAAAATGTTCTCAAACTATATATTTTTGCGAAAGCTAAATCGACAGTTGTTGTGAATGGTTCTGATGCAAGATCATTTGATATTATTTTATCAAGGAATTTAAGAAAATCTATTACTAATCTAATACAAAGGAAATAAATTTCGAATATTGTCGTGGGATGAAGATTGAGAAACATGCAGAGAAACATATTTTTATCAATAACACAACGATAAATAAGCACCCATCACATATCACTTTCAACTTCAATGTACTAAAACTATGTACATCGGGAAGGCAGTTGTTAATGTAAGGTTTTACAATATACATATTTCCCAGGTACCAAGCTGCTTCTTGTCTACTAATTAAATCATTTTTATAGATTGAATACGGATGTCACTACAAAGTTTGTGTTGCTTTTTAAGTAATCCAGGTTGCATGATTTTGTTGACTGTACTAGTTTGTGGTTGATTTATTCTTCTCAAAGGCATTGTTAAATGAAGTATTCTCATGTGGTGCTCATGTACTTGAAGGTTGTTATTGTCTTCGTGCAGCTGCAGATTATGTACGAGCTTTTCAAGCATTTTATGAAAATCGTCTATTAGATGCAAAATCATTTCTACGTGAAACTGTACGATTAGGGAACGAGGAAGAATTACATCGTTTATCAGCTTCAGCGTTTATTACTATGGGTCAAATACATTTAAATGAACAGAATACATCTGTAAGTGTAGATTTTTTGCATGTCTTTTCACTTTAACTCACTGGATCGCATCACTTCTAGAGTTCTAAACGAGGAGTTGTAATGATTTGACAGAAGTATCCTATATTCCACAATGCCGTGTAACAAACTGATTATCATTTTGTCTTTATTCACTTCAATATCGGCATCAGCAATTAATGCAGGGTTTGATTGCCTCTGAGATGGCAGTCGTAAGACATAGGGAAGTCACGGAAGTCGGTGTATCAGTATGCTGACTCTTATTAAATCTTGAATAGTGACTGGCAAGTGGAATCCAAGATGCGCTTTTCGTCCTATTTGGGACTCATCGGTTGTATGTACCTGCATCCCGATGTTGATGTTCGCACTGGAATTCGAACTCAGTTCGTTTCGTGCCAAACGCCACCTCGTTCATCACTAGACTAGTGTGTCCAGACAGTCACACTTGTGCAACGGGTATATATATATATACCCATATATAATTAGGTTAAGGCTGACCAGTTTCATTATTATCATTAATCGTGAACAAACATGATCTCACCTCATCAATATTGATATGATGTTGCTACAAGCTTTTAATAACTCAGAAGTGACGTTGATCGAACACAGTCATTGGGCATCCTGTTCTGGGAGAGCCCAGGTTCCTTCTGATGCGTTGTAAACTTGATACAACCAGACTAACATTGAGACGGCGCTAAAGATGACCCAAATTAGCATAAATTGATCACACTTTCATTATACCGAAATTGACCCCTGTCATATCACCACCAGCGAAAACACAACTACTGAAATACGCGAAGTTTTCCACTACTAACGGTTCACCGCAAAAAGCCAGAGCAGGTATAAACTGTCGCCGATATCATAGTAGCACTTTGCAAAGTATGTGCTGCACTTACGCTTGTTTACCACTAAAAGGTTAAATGTGATTTGGCAATTTGATTGTGCTAGAAATGAAGAAATGCAAGCACTATTACAGGCATGTCATTTTTAATTCACTATATTATCATTCTCCTCACTCGATAATCATTCACTGCTTGCAATATTATTTATGCTTCATATTGGTTAAGATTGCAAGGTTTGGAAAGTTATTTCATGCCCTAATTTCCATTAATCCTTTCTACTGAATACTTCAAATATCTTCATAATTGTATTGTATAAACTGTATGTTTGTTTACTTAAGGAGGGTCATAAAATGATTAGTGCAGCTATTCACATAGCTAATCGTTTACCTGATATTGGAATACAATTGTGGGCGACTGCTCTACTTAAAGGTGTTGCTAATCTACGTGGTGATACACAAGAAGAAACACGTTGGTTTACTGAACATGATCGTTTCTCAAAAATTGTAATACATGAACATATGCGTGCTATTTCTGCTCCAGAACATTCACTTATTGAGGTAAAGTATTCTTTTCATTTAGTCTATCTATTGATTTGCTTATTTCATGAAACGAAAAATAACCTTAAAATGCTTTTTGTTACGGAAGCATTAAGTCTATATTGGTAGGTGTAGACTACTTGGTTAAAGTTTGCATGAAAATCGCTGTGAGCGACTGGAGACACTAGATGACATGGCTTAGAGTAGGTCACAGTTACGTAAATGTATTCACTCTTTATGTTTTTCTAGATCTTAAGTTTCATCATTCGTTCATACGTATGCCCGTTTCCTTCTTTCCTATTGTATTCTATTGTCATGTTACATTTGTAAATTTGATTTAGTCGTGGTGATGTAGTATGGCAATTTGAACTTATACCTATGTGCATTAGATCCCATGTGTCTCATTACTGACTGAAATATTGAGTAAGGAATACTAATTCTAGGTGCAGAAAACTAGAGAAATATGATAATGATATGAATTTTCATTGACTAATTGAGACGGGCATACTGAACCACCACCTACCTGACCCTGTAATGTTGACTGCTGTAGAAGTAGGATAGAATGAAGCTAAAGGTGGCTTAGTCGTAACATGGTATAAATCCATGCACCCATTGAATGTCGATTCGATATTTTTTTAGGTGGCGACAACCTGTCGTAACTATTGTTTAGAGATGTAGCCATCTGAAGTGACGGATATATGTGCCAGGTTGTATATTGCCCATGTCTAACTGACATGTAATCCCTTCTGTTTTTAACTATTCAAGACGTGAATAGTGGTAATGATTAGTGTATAATACGAAACTGAAGCAAAGTTGATAAGGAGTTGACTCCTGTTTGACTCCAATTCATGTAACTTCGTGAATCTTGATAAAGATTTTTGATAGTCAATCAGTGTAGATAAGTATTATGCCTTCTCTTTCAAGTAACTGTTTCATAAATATTTTACAATTCTATCAATAAAGTACAATTCACTGATAAGATTTGGCTATTTCTGAAATATTCTTGACAAATTACATGATTGACCAGTCAACGCCGCTCGTAAAATCCTGAAGTAAGCCATGTAGAAAACCACTTTTTTTAAGACATCTATGTGCTACTGAAAAACATTAAACCCTTATGATATAAACTAAAAATTGTAGTATCAGGCAGACTAGAATCTGGAGTACGCTCTACTGATGAGTTCCACAGTAGAACGAAACAGTTGTTTAGTGCTCTCTAGTTTTCAATGGTACCCTGCTAACATCAATCTGTGTCATTCAATCAGATAAAATACTTGTTTACTACTACTAACATCTGATTGGCTACTCGCTAATGAAAGTGTGATGTTGATTGGCTCGTTTGTCCATTTGGATTTCATAGATCTATCCTGATTGGTTATAATGATTGTTTGTTGAGAAATCTTTGTAAATGAATTAAACTTCTTATCATTCTTTTTTTACTTTGTGTTCCACAAGTGATTTTGTCATGATGTCTGATATTACACCTCGGCAGTATTGAAATTGTTTCAATGTTTTTACTTTATTTACATTAGTCAATTGAGATGTACTGTTTACTGAAAGTGTCTATATGCTCATTGCATAACTACGGGTTATTTATTGCAAAGTTTCCATATTTCTTCTGATATTGTATTCCTTATCTTCAGTCATTTAAAGTAGTTTACTGTAAAAATCCTTTAACAGTTAAAGTAAGCAAAGTATCATATTAGTAGTCGGCATTCTTTCTTTAATTGTACACCTTAATCTTGAACTTTCCCTCGTAAACTTAATTAGTTCATCATCTATTGTGATGTTTTGGTTTATAGTTTATTTTTACATCATTTCAAAAGTAAAAGTGCAGATACGTATGGCTTTTAGTGTTGCTCTTTTAGATACTATCAAAGTAATGAACTAAATGTGTTCTATCAGAACGAAATATTAATCAATCAATTATGTAATATATCGTCAATCATTTGTTATAACAGTCAACATGGTAATTTTTGATATCGCTAGTGATCTACTTTAAGACTGTCGATGTTCTCGTGAAAACTTCTAACTGGTAGAGTTCAGACAAGTTGGTAGTGAAATAGCTAGCACCAATCGAGTTAGATGATCGTTGGGCTACATTATACATTGATTGAAGTAGTTATTCTACCACTGAATACCTGTAAACTTAATATAACTGATGATTAACCTTTCACTGTAAGAAGACCT
The DNA here is from genome assembly GCA_025215515.1 of Schistosoma japonicum. NCBI lineage: Eukaryota > Metazoa > Platyhelminthes > Trematoda > Strigeidida > Schistosomatidae > Schistosoma > Schistosoma japonicum. The sequence continues at coordinate 1,067,325 of CM046064.1, read as the reverse complement.
TAAGATTCTAAGTTTAATACACCATGGGATTGTACATAGATATACATCACCATCTAAGAGTCATACCCTAGAATCAATCATATGTTTAACTCTCCCTGGTTTTCAATGGTATCCAACCATAATCAGTTGTTAAATTCATATCACTTTTCAACTCATTGATTTTTATTTCATATTTACAGTGGTTAGATGGACCATTACCTGAAATTCAATCATCAAATACAGTTGCATCGACTTCAGACACTAATTTATTATAATTACAACTTATATACACAATATAGAGGAGTGATTATTGTTTCATTTGATCATTTACTTGTTAATGTGTTTTGTTCGTTATCTATTCTTTTCATACTGTATTCTCCTCCAAAATAAATTTGTTCTGATATTCATGTTGAATTCAACTTCATTGAATGTTTAACTTGTTAACTTTATGTTCTCTGAAATTGTATTCATTACTATTATTTACTGTTGTCGTAGTAATAAACGATTTCATCTGTTGTACAAAGACAATTCAACATTGACTTCTTCATCTTCAGTCACCTTCTTTTCCTTCTTCTTCTGACTGTCTTCCACACACACACACACACCCATTCCACTTGTAATAAAAACAAAGTCATTAACTTTTGTGTTTTTAGTATTGTCGTCTTCTTTTTTGTTTCTTTTCGATGTTTATAATTTATGATTATCATGTTTTTTTTAAAAAAAAAAAACAATATAACTCAAACTACTTAAAATGAAGTAAGTAGTAAATTTTAAACAAAAACAGACTTCGTTTTTTTTTGTTTTGTTTTGTTAGTTCTTCATTTGTTTGATGTAATTTTTAACTTATATATGACCATTTTATTTAATTTAATAATCCTCACATGAAATCTTAATTGGTCAATGTGTGTTCAATCTAGTTATATTGGGGAATAGTTCAAGTGACTTAGGGTCTATGCTTCAATCAGTTGCTGTACAACATATAGGAATAAAATGGTTAGTATGCCAAAATATTGAAACCTATGATCTAGATAAAGGTAACGGATAAATGTATCTTTACCACTGTGATTGATTCTGAAACATGCCATGAAATGTCTTAAACCATTTACTGCGGTCATTACATGGTGGGGGTGGGGTGTTTGAAACTTGATAGTTCACATATGCCGATTTCCCCTCAGTCTACAATCAGTGCCTTGGAATCACAAAAATGTTAGCAGAATATTACGAACTTATAATTTATTCCCTAGATTCTCTTCAGTCGATGTTACTTACAACTTTTGGACATTTATGTTCAACATTAAGACGCCTAACGAGTAATATATATATACGTTATATTAAGAGGGTCTTAATGCTAATGTACGGATGTAGAATAATGTAAGAGAATCAAAATGATCGTTCATTTATAGAATAAATATACTGGACTCCTAGAAGGAATCTTTTTGTGAATACTATAAGTACAAAGTTCGTATGAGAAATTTACCAAAAAATGTCTTGATTATGCAATACCCAATGAAATGACCATCTTGGTAATTCATTAAAGATAACTAGCCAATCAGACTTATACTATGACTATTACCTGTTAGATTCGGGAAACGGTGGTTGTTTGGCACTATGCGTGTGTGGCTAAAAACGATGTTAAAGGTATGAATGAAGAGAACAAGCACTAACGAATGAGAGTTAAGACGAAATCGTTTATTTAATGGAAAGCATTAATTTTCATGTATCGTATACTGGACCAAACAGTAATAACAAATGCATAACACATTAAAGACTGAGATATAGGAGTTGTGTACAGAAATGTGGATAATGAGGTCATATTGAGATTAAAATAACTAAGGTACGTAAACAGATATGACAACGGTTATTGAGTCTATGGAAAGCTTACGATTTAAGCAATACACATTGCGTAGTTACTGAATGCATTGTAGTAGTAGGGGTACCAATATCACAAAGAGTAAACTCTACAGATTTTGATTCTTTGCCTCAGTATAACAATTAACAACTACGTAAATAAGGTTCAGTTAAGCAGGACAATCCTGTGGAATTATTAAGGTCATTTAAGTGGAAAGACATTCACATGACATGAACTGAGGTCGTGAAGCCAGATCATTACTGATAACGGTGTCTTTGAATTAACAAAGTTAGTTTATACTGCTTGATTGTGACTGCTTGTTCGAAATGTAAGAAATGTGAAGCCTAGATAATGACTCTTCTGTAGTCATAATGAACAAAGAAACGAATATAAATATAGTTGATGATTATTTTTACTGATACATTAAAGTTCCACAGTAATATTTCTACATGACTGATGCATCAGAATAACGTGCTGCAATACCACATCTAATGAGTTGAATCCTAGACGATCTAGACTATCTTGATTGTATGGTGTACTACAAATAGATATTTGTGTTTCCCTGAGTACATTTCTACTGACGATCATTTCACCGATTCACGAACTCATTCATAGTCTTACAAAACACATAGTGACAATTTATCTAAAGCATCCTACATATAGTTTGAATGATATTTTTCAGTTGAATGAACTATTTGATAAAGTTAACATTAACAGTATCCTTTAAACGAGTCATTAGTATTCACTACAAATTGATTACATGAAACTATTAAAATTCTATGGTAACACATAGACCTACATTCATTCTTGAAGGATCAATTCAAGCTTCTGTGAAACGGAATAAATTAGAAGTTAACAGTCTATTGATTATCCTAAAGAATTTTGAAACATCAACTTTATATCCACGATGAAGTGTTTAACAATTGATCTGCTACAGGTTTGTTGACATTTTAATCATACAGTTTATGGAATGTTGTCAGTAATACTGACATTAATTTACCTTTTCTATTATGCCAAAGTATAAGTTTTAACTCAATACAAAGTAATAGAATGTGAGATTCTGTTTACATTTTGACTAGTTCAATGGTTATCTCTTTTTATACAATTAAAATAACTTAATTGAGGTGTGTTAGGTCAGACCATAAAGAAGTGTAACAAACTTTCAGAACTGTGTTTTAAGAACACTATTTCATTTATTCAAACTGTCTGTAATGTAAACATTTTGTTCCTACTATTGTTACGTTTCTCTTACTCTATCCTCCCGTTTAGCGTAATTGCTGTTATTAAAGTGTCTCTTATTATAGACTACAGTCAATCAGTTGTGTACAAGTTGCTCCTATTCACTACCACTATCCCCCTCATTCTGTATTCGTGTTAATTTCCTAATTTGATTTGCTGTGTGGTCTGATTTTATGTATATATAAAAGAATGCTTGAAATATAATAGGATTCGATTAGATTCTGTCTGGCTGGCCCATTGGCTCGCATTCTTCTTATTTTGGCTGGGGACTAAGTGGGCACAGGGCAGACGCTCAATAACCAACTAGGCACTAGCGATTGGCACTCGGCCGACCAATCCCCCAATTTCTTACGACATAAAAAGGTGTACGTTCTTTTTAGCATGATCTTTGATCTGTAAACGATCATTTGGGATATCTCATTAAGTTTATATGAAATTCTCATGAAAAATCAACAACAGACTATTACTGAACAGTAGTATACTCTGTTTCCTTTATTTTTGTCTCCTACGATATTTTGTTATTAATTTCTATGGATATCCTTATTCACTCATAGCTATTTCTTTAATTCTATTCACTGAACATAACTTACTTAGTGTCTGATGAAATCTTGGAACCTATACAAACGGCACGATAGGCTTTTGTAAATTTGAGTTATTTGTGGAATAGGCAAGACATCCGTCGTCCGACTAAAGAACGTGTTTACTGTGCAGCAGTTCAATCCATTCTACTTTGTGAATATGAAACATAGCCATTAAGGATAGACAACATTCATAGGCTTCTAATATTCATTCATGGATGTCTTCAAAGTATTACGCAAGTTTTCTGGGACCACCGAGTAAGTAGTACGTGGGTCAGGAATCGAGTACTAGGTAAATACGGTAAGTATATTGATGAAGTAGTGAATCTTCACCAGCTGAGGTGGTTAGAACATGTGTTACGTATGTCTGACCACCGCCTACCTCGACGAGCAATATTGTCTGATGTGGGAGTAAGCTGAAAGAAAGCTAGGGGCAATCAAACGAAAACATGGCACCAGTTCATGAGACAGCTGTCTCAGCTGAGTCATGTAGATAGGTGCAGACTACCTGCTTTGACTCCTTGTGATGATCTTAACCAATCGTTAGAGACTTCGGGTGACATGGCTTAAAATCGTACGCAATGGCACAAAAGCATCCATTACCTATCTTTCTCCAAACTCTAAGCTTCTGAATTCATCATAATTTTCTCCATGCTTTATTGTATTTCCTTACATTTCATCTTAGATCTATAACTTTCTTCATGACTACTAATACTGGGACTACATCCACTACTCTGGGATTTAATCTCTATCTATTAAATGAGGCATGGCTACTTGAACTGATGTGCACATGTACCAAGTTCTGAGTTGAAACTGACTGACTGACGTACCCACATAATTACATAATACTTCAACTAAAACTTATTACATTTAACCTTCTTTAAAGTTTACATGCATTTCTTACGTCATCTAGATAGAAAGTTCTTCCCAATTAGTCATTGATACTAAGTTTAATAACAAGATTCATCCATTTGATGCCGTAGAACCTTGATAAAATGATTAACTTTATGAAGGTTTTCAAGTGCATTAAATACGAAGGTAAAAGTTGAAAATGAGAGAATACTTTTCATTAATTAATCAATGCCTGTTACCTCAAGTGAAGCATAGGCCTATGACAAGTATTCTCCAAAGAACTCTGTCCTGAGCTTTCCTTTCCAGCTCTCGCCTAGAGCTCTTCATGTCTGTCTCCAATTACCGACGCAGTGTATTCTTGGGTCTCCCCATTTTTCTTTAACCGCCAGGGTTCCATATTAATGCTTGTCTTGTGATACAATTTGGTGGTTTCCTCAGTGTGTGTCCTATCCACCTCCTGTGTCTTTTCCTAATTTCTTCCTCATCTGAAAGTTGATTTGTTCTCTGCCATTAGAGGTAGTTGTTGATGTTATCTGGCCAACGAATCCAAAATATGTTAAGCAGACAATCGTTTATAAATACTTGTATCTTTTAAATAATGCTTTTCATAGTTCTCAGTACAAATTTCAGCTCCATACAACAGAACTGTTTTCACATTTGTATTAAAAATTCTAACTTTGATGTTGGCTGACAGTTGATTTGAGTTTTAGATGTTTTTCATTTGTAGCAATGCTGCTCCTGCTTTTCCGATCCGCTTCTTTACATCTGCATGAGACCCTCGTTAATTGATGATGCTGCCCAAGTATGTGAAGGATTCTACATCTTCCGGAATTTCTCCGTCAAGGGAAATTGGGTTAGAGTTCGTTGGGTGACATTCATTGTAATCCCCTCCTTCTTTGTGTTGAGTGATGCTTTAATGATTCTAGGTTCATGTGATTCCAATCGTGTAAGGGCTTTCCATGCTTCTTGAGACAACATCAATGCCACTCCTTGTGTGTGTGAAGCGTTTTCTTCGTGACCGGAGTATGAAAGCACTGTTTCTTGAGAATAATCTTTGCTATCCAACTTGTAACCAATGGGTTTTACATATTTCAAGTATCTTTAGGTTGTATCTTTTCATTTCTTCGGCAGTTTGCATGCTTCTTTCTGTCTACCATATTGTGCGGACATTCTATCTTCCTATATTAATTGTTGATCTGGTTGTCATGAAGGGCATCCGATTTGTGGCTTCCGAAAAATGTCGGCTTTAACCATGAGGCGTCATAACAGATCTCCCAAATCTCAGTGCAGAGATAAAGTGATTTTAAAGGTTTTTACTGGTTAGCGTTTTTTTAGCAAGGTTGTTGTTTTATGGGATGCGGTCGCTAACCTCATGCCTAACCACCCTCCTTTATCAGGGCCTGGGACCAGCAGCTGTCCTAGAGGGGCTCCAGGCGGAGTTAATAATTTTCGAAATTAACGACTGAAAGCGTTTAACTATCGTTCAGATCTGTGAGATAGATAAATGAACACAAAGACATAAAAGTGATTTAATAACATTGTTAAACGGTGGTAAACTGTTTAGAACTAAAAGTAGGCAATAATATAATGTGAAGATTGAGTGTAAATATCAATTAACATCCTCGATTACATGGAGAAACACCATATACCGAATGTAATAAATTGCAACTAAATGTTGCAGAGATTTAAGAATGTCAATTCGATATCACTGTGTAGACAGTCAGGCAATTACCCACCGACAGTAATAGATGAAGTCGTGCAAACTTATCATGAACTGACTGAATTAAAAATATCAACGATTGGAAGCCAACTTAATAGTCTAATAGTAAAGTGTTAGCTGCGGAACCAGAGTGTCCTGGGTTTGATTCCTGGTAGGGAGGTAGATGCTCACTGTTGACAAGTCCCATACAAGAACGAAAGAGCTGTCCAATGCTTCCAGGTGATTAATAATTCTCTGATTCACACCAATTACTGATATGAAAGTAATATATCAAATTGCTTGATTGAAATGCAAACTACTGAAGATCAGTTATAAGTAGTATAACATAATACACAAAAGAAGAGGTAAAAGCACAAAAATTAAGAGTTGATTCCATGAGGATTATCCATTGAATTAATTTAAATGCTTAGATGACTCTAGCTAGTGACTTAAGCTTCATGCTAATGAGTAATCACTAGCAATTTCTCTTAGAAAACTGATGCTTCTTCTGTTGTTCGATCTCGTCGCTTAGGTTTTCAGTTTAGGATGCTACCACTAAACCGAATAGTTTATAACTGTTTGTAACATTTACCATGATCGATTGGTGTATAGTGACCACTGTTTTGATTGTATAGTCCTATTCAGCTCTGATAGAATTTCATCAATTAAGTCTTGAAATGTGTAGCTGAATAACTTGCATTAATTTTAGTGAGAAATTTAGAGAAATCAAAGCATCTGAAATGAAGTCATTACGATGAATTTGTATCTTCCCGTTGATTTGTTATATACTGAGACCGGTCAATCCCTGTTGCTGTATACGAATCCTGGGCTGATTGCCTCGATATAGCCATCAATCACATGTACTGCTTAAATTAGGTTGTGACTGACTAGCGAAATCTAAAACGTGCATTTTGTCCTATTGGGACTTGTCAGCTGGAAGTTTCTGTATTTCGATATTTATGTTCACATTGAGATTTGAATTCAGTTCGTTTTGTGCTAAACTTCAACACGTTTACCACTAAACATTTAGTGCTTGACGATAATGGAACTTCCTTTTAATTGTATATTGACTACAGACTGTTATCAACTACTTAACATCAAAAAACGTTTCATTCAATAAACTCACTTTACTTCACCTATAGAGATCAGATGATACGAAAGCGAAACGAGGGTAAATTGCATCAGGTGTAAGTAACAGTAGATAGATTTTGAATTTGATTAGGATTCACCCAGAACCACCCTCCTAACCTACATACTCAGTACTAAATTAGGTAGAATGAATACTGTTTCCACGTTGATATACTAAAAAATGTTGAGTTTCAGTGGAGCTCCAATATTAATTATCATTGATCTCAATGAATTACAGACAATCGTAGATATAAAGTCCTTTGGGAAAATTATGAATCAAGGAAATACTACAAATGTTGATGATTGTCTTGAAGTTTAGAATTTCGATCAACTGTCAATCAGTTAATACATCAACATAGATCTAATCTACCAAGATGCCTAACAAAAGTCAATCAATTACGTAGTCTGTGGTTAACTAAGAGAACTTGTTAACAGAAATGCATGAATAAGACTGTTGATCATAAACAGAATGAATTGATTTAATGATTTTGTAAATGATGTTGTCTAGAATAACAATAAAAGTTTCTTGAGTAGATTATTGCTGGAATGGCTCCCAAAAACCTCAACGAAGCTTCCAGATCCCTTGAAGGAACCGACGACATTCCATCCAATCACTGATCGATAGAACCTTCCAGAATCTTGACATGGCACTTTCTGATTGGGTAACAGTTGAGATTTCTTAATTCGGATTGGATGGATTATAACACTGATTTTTGCTGTTCAGAAAACTACAAATACACGAAATATTTTGTACATTACTTACTCTCCATTTTTACTGGAATAAAGTTTCTGTCTACTCGTCTTCTGTCTTCTAATTTGCGACCAGGAGGGTTCAAACGTTCGGGTGCTAAGGTAGTCCGCGGCTAGTCAAGCATCAAGTACGAGACTTAACAGTCATCTACATCATGTAGTAGACAACCTGATTAAAAGAATGTAATCAACTTGTAAATGATGTAATCAATGAAATTGATATTCATTGTAGATGATAAATCTATCACCAATTCAATTTTAAATATTGACAACATGAAATTGTTCATCATCATATTTATCATATGAAAATTGTTAGAAATATTAGATGACAATTCAGTGGTTCAACTGTTAAACTTTCACTGTGAAGCTTTAAAGTCTTGAACTCGATCTCCAGATGAAGCTGTGAATGATGAGTATGTTACTAGAACGAAACACTTGTTGAATGCTTTATGGTTTCTAGTCATTGTGTAATTCAGGTTAATCTATGAAATGTAATTCAAATATTGTTTATATTTTACTGTGCACAATTATGACTTGGAATATTCATAACCTAAGTGAATTGTTCTGGTAATATAGAATTCCAAAATGTTGGGTAGAACCAGGAACCCCTCGAAATATGTTCATAAAGGCGTAGAAATCAATAGGAGACACTGTATCCGATCAGCACGCAGATAGCATTCTTTTTACCGGAATGTTTTAGACAATGAGAAGTCACGTGATATGTCTTTGATTGGACAGTTATCTTACTATTGCTGTATTCAGTAGGATACAGAAATCTCTAGAAGCCCAAAGGATATTTGTGATACTATGAATATCTTAGTTTTGTGTATATAATTGAACCTTGCAGTGAAGTGTTATTTTGGCGTATTTTGTATCTTCTCACTCATGTTCACCTTAAAGTGTAGTTTCATCCTGAGGGGTCGTATCAACGCTTAGGAGCCGAATCGAGCGGTCAACCTAGACGAGATTAATAATTAACGACAGAGATTTCGCGGTCGATAAAACAATCAAAACCACGTGTCATAGCACAAATAAAAACGATTTTCCTTACTTTAATCAGAAGTGAATACTTTTGAATATTCCATATACATTAATTAGTTCATACTGATGAATTTATTTTCATCTACTTTTAGATGACGATTATATTATCCTACGATCATGCTGTCATTGAATTCCTTCAATTTTTACTTTTGATTATGTTGTCGACAAAAAAGATATAGAGAGAAGATGAGAAGAAAACTTTTAATTGTTAGTAGAATGACACGGATTGTATAAAAGGATGCTTGATTATCTACTTAACTAATGAAGTCCACAATTAAAACATTCATAGTATAGAATTCAACTTTATCACAACCATCACCTTCCATACTATGGTACTGTCTACTTAATGTTAAGTAGTTTTTTTTTAATTAAGAGACGAATACTCTTCAATCATTCATGGAGTTCCTTGAAAAAGAAACTACAAAAAATTCATTTAATTAAACTTAAAGAAAAAACTTCATTATCATTAAGTACTGAAAACATTTTGATAAACTATACCATCTATTTCATGTTATGATTTCTTTCTAAGTGATAAGTGAATTCTATGGTTTCAAATTTAAATGATGATTTAACATCATCTGCACTATGATGTAATTGAAAAAAATGTTTTATCTGGAATAAAACATTATTCACCATATTTAGAATAGGCTTGTATCTGAGTTCGAATCCCAGTGTGAACATCAACATTGGGATGCAGGTACATCTAGCCGATGAGTCCCAAATAGGATGAAACGCGCGTCTTGGATTCCACTTGCTAGTCACAATGCAACTTAAATTATTCACCATAGTAACTGGTTATTTAACATTCTTCAACAAATCATACGTTCAATCTACAATGAAAAAATTAATTTTACAAGCTACATTTGCAATTTTATGTTACTATGTAAAATCAACATTGAATGTACATTATGTTGATAATGACGATGGTGAAATTTAAGGGGAACAAATTTTCCCTCTGATTACTTATAACTTTACCTCTGCCCCCCGCTACCTTTTCGTCACTAAACGTTTAATAATAAGGACTATGAATTAAATTACTGTAACGATACAATTAAAACAAAATTTTACCGGCTAACATGAACGTATACAAAATAACTATGATGTATAATGTAGCCAATGAAAAAGGCAAGTATGTATGAATCTATAAGAAAATAGGGAGGTGTTATTCATTCTTGTTTAAATGGTTAAGTTTGTTTATTCTGGTTAGCGTTTTTTTAGGAAACTTCAACTCGAAAGTCAAGTTAGTTCTTCTGTATGGAGCTGAAACGTGGAGAACTACTTCAAAGATCCTCAGGAAAGTACAGGTATTTATCAACAATTGTCTACGTAGAATATTGAATGTTGTTGGCCGGAAACCATTAGCAACAGCCTACTTTCGAAGAGAACAAACCAACTTCCAGTTGAAGAGGAAATCAGGAAACGACGTTGGAAATGGATAGGACATACATTGCGGAAATCATCAGACTGTATCACGAGACAAGCATTAACTTGGAATCCTGTTGGAAAACGGAAAAGAGGAAGGCCAAAGAACACACTTCGTCGAGAGCTGGAAGCAGACATAAAAAGGATGAACAGTAACTGGAGACAGCTGGAAAGGATTGCTCAGAACAGAGTTGAATGGAGAATACTGGTGAGCTGCCTATGCTCCTCCGAGAGGGGTAGCAGGCGTAAGTAAGTAAGTAAGTATTGATTCTTGTACGAAGCTCTTTAGTATTGCTCACTCACGACTGCATCAAAGATCAAACCCATGATATCTCTGGTTCCACGATGAACATTTTACCATTAGACAACTAAGTCAGTCCTAAAATGGTTTGATATTTCTAATTCAATCAATTTACAATACATTTGTACATGATCAATGATTATCTAACAATTCAACAATCTTCACAATAACCAATGACAAGAAAAGATGGTTTTAAAAAATGTTCAGGCAATACAGAATTATGCACAAACTTATGAACTTGGCAATAAGTTTATTTACTTTTAAGGGTTCTAATCTAAACAATAAACATAATTCATCTATACACAACTGTAAATCATATTATTTTCATGAGAGCAAGAACAAATATTTGTGCAGAATAAGATGACAATTCATTTTATTTCGTTGGCTTGTAATTACATTGGCCGAACAGAAAGAAGAACCCATCTACGATTTAATGAACATGTTCCAAAAAATCTACGACTCACAGGAACAAAGCCATTTAACAGTGCAATCGCTGAGCAACTGACTGACACAGGACACCAAATTGTTACTAATCAATCATTTAAAGTGTTCAATAGACAAAAAACTTCAAATCTTCTAAAATATGCCGAAGCGATTGCCATTAAACGATTGAAACTAAACTTATGTGTTCAAAAAAAAACTGTTATAAGCCTACCTTTACCCTGGTAACTTAACTTTTGCGTTATTGTTTTCGTTGTTATTCTTCTTTCGCTAAGTTTCTTTTAATACGTTTTCTCTTCTGATCAGATTTAACAATTCCTTTTTCTTGGTTACATCATCGTTTTTCAGATGGTTAAGTTCAACTTTTGTGTTTAATTAGGTCATTTAAAGTTTAATAACTGAGTTTCATTCACTCTATTCTCAAATGCTTCCAACCACCTCTTATTGTGTAATCATTTGACGTCTGATCTCTATTTTGCCTTCTGGTACCTTCTCTTGGATCGTATATATATTCACAGCATTTTCTCCAGCACATTGAGCCATGTTCACATGTTGATGTAATCTCCATTTCAACTAACTCCATCTATTCTCATGAGTATGTTAAAACTTGTTTCAAATATTAATCTTGTAAAAGAGTATCATTCTAGGTTGTATGCAGTGGCTGATGAGAAACCAACGAAATGAAATGAATCGTCATCTTATTCTGCTCAAATATTTGTTCTTGCTCTCATGAAAATAGTAAAGGGAACAAAGTTTATGAAAAATCATATTATTCCTGGAACCTTCATAAAATATTGAAGTAATTCTTTTTTCAATAGGATCAATAATCTTTGAATATAGTTTATGTATGAAGATTGATATTTAGATCTACAAAATAGTTTTGGTGGAAGATTAAACAATGAATGTAACTAAATCTTCAAATTGACATGTAAACATTCCAATCAACTGTATGAATTGTTGTCTATAGAGAATGAATGTTAGGGTGGGGGGGGGGAAGGCATACAATTCAACAATCGGTATTAGGCACTTCACTATTCGATTTCGAATATACTGAAAATATCTTCTCCTAATGTTCTGTTTTAAATGCCAACAACGTGTCAGTAAGTTTAAAATGATTATCTATTCAGTTTGCTGACATTTACCGTTATTATGTTTCCTTTTGTTTACTACTATTTCGTCAACTTCAACGATTTTTCTGATCTTATCCCCCTCCCCATCCCCCGCCATTGACAAGTGTAACCGAAACCTCATTTTGGAGCATATTATTGATACCATTGGACTACCTTACACTTTACTCACATTTACAATTAACAATGTTAGAGTAATAAGCAGCTGTATCCTCCATAATACAGTCAATTTAGTGGTTTGTATCAGTATTAATCTACAAACACTAAATAAACTTTATGTTCTTACTGACTTTTTCACCAGCAGCCATTGCAACCTAAAGTAAATTCATCATATTTGTCTTTGTATATATTGAAATCACTCGTTCACCTGTTACCCAGTGTGAAGAATAGGCGGCTGACAAGTATTCCCTAACCAACTGTATCCTAGGCTCACCTTTACACTTATTCTAATGTACTGTTCGTTCTTTTCACGTCTATCTCCAATTCCCCATCTAATGTATTCTTTAGTCTTTTTCTTTTCCTTTAACCTTCACAATTTTCCAAGTTCGTGCTTGCCTTGTAACGCAGTTTGGTAATTTCCTCAGTGTGTGTTCAGCATCTTCTCCTAATTCCTTCCTCAGCTGGATATTCATTGGTCTGTTCTCTTCAGAGAAGGTTGTTGTTCATGGTATCTGGCTAACGGAACACGAGTATCCTTCGTAGACAATTGTTTATAATTACCTGCATTTTTTGAAGGATGCTTCCCATATTTTTAAATACAAGTTTCAGCTTCGTACAATAGAACTGTCTTGACATTTGCATTGACAATGCTGACTCTGATATTGGCTGACAGGTAATTTGAGTTCCAGATGTTTCTCAGTTATCAAAATTCTGCTTTTGTCTTGTCAATCCATGTTCTCGTATATGCATCAGATCTCTCTTGTTTGTTAGTGATGTTGTCCAGATATGTGCAAGTTCCCACATCTCTCAAGACTTTTCTGTCAAAGCGATTGTGAATTGGTTGGTGCTTATTGTCCTGTATTACATTTAAGGATGTTGTTTTATCCCTTGTGTATCTTGAGGTATATTTCTGGCTGCGGAGGCTGCTACCTTACCGGTTGTCTTTTTCTGCATTTGTTGCTGCGTTTAGGATAGAAGAACAAAGCATCTGCAAAGTTCAGATGGTATATCAGCAATCAAATTGTCCACTATATTGTGTGTTTCCCCTTAGACGTTAAAAGTTAAGTAATCTAGTCAATCACGAGGGTAAGGATGTTTGTTAACACCAATCTTTCATTAAACTGAATCTATGAATGTCCCCTAATTCCCATGCTTTTAAAGAGGCCGCCGGATTTATAATCGATTATTGTATATAATGATTCAATTTATAAAAAATAATATTTTGTTGGATATGGTATCTATTTCTATAAATAGTAAGATAGTTGATTACTCCTTCTCTCACTCTCACTACCCCTCTGGTTGTAAAAATTCACTGTGACTACATACTTTTCAATGTATCCATCTCATTTAACGTCATATAGAATCAACGAAAATGATATCGTTTCAGAAACTGAAAAAAAAAATGCAACAACACAGTGTCTAAATATTTTTTTATTAAACCAGACAAAGAATATTTACCGTATTCCTGAGTCATTCAGTCGATTCTTCCTTCTCTGTCTCACACTGTCTCTGTCTCTATGTGAGTGAGTGTGTATCTGTGTGTGTGTGTGTTTGTGTGTAGTTTCTTCACTAACTGGTCACCATAACCAGAATGAACTCGTCAATATGTTTTGCATTTCTCAGTTTATCATATATGCATCCATAGTGATTTATTGTTTCTAGTGTAGTTCAATTGTAAAATTATGATTGTTTATGCCTATTAATTGTCAAATACAATTAATGACTCATAGATTGTCGTTATTAAGTTAAATGTTCAATTTTTCATTTCTTGAATATTGAACAAAACATTATGAATAGTTTCATTAAAAAAGTTAGCAAGTAACTAACACAATAATGTACATTTTAAAGTTAGGAGTAGTAGACATTTAAAAAGAATTGACATTTAAATAGCATAGTAATGGATACTACTTACATGAAATCATATAAGTAGTATATAATGGAATAATGTGTAGAGTGGATAGTTAACGAAGAAAGAAACACTATGTATGTAGAATATGTAAGAAATAAGAAGATAAGCAAAAGAAGTCAGTATCGAAACATTCTGGAGTGTGAAGATAACAACAAAGTGCTAATAGATGAGTGAACATTAAGCATTTACAATTTATCACTTGCAAACTATTGACATCCGTCATACTTTGTGCGAATCCCATAATAGATTGATTGAAAGAGAAAGCAGTTTGGTTCTCAATCAAATGTTTATTCTTCACTGATTGTTGAAACATCACCATATATACTGTAGGCGAACAGAAATAGTACTTCTTGACTGCAAGGCTGCTTTCAGTTCAATGAACAATGATGGCTAACAGAATAATAATGAAGTTGGTAGGACCAATGAAGCGAACAATGATATGAAGACTGATTATTTTATGTGAGAAATTCTACCCAATACTGACTAGTTGGAATCCATAATAAGAAGAACATAGATTTATAAGGCAAGTAGACAGACAGTGTGCAAAATTATTCTTGTTATGTATTTACAACACTCATTTGTATATGCACATTCCAATTGTGACAACATGTGAGTTGAATGAAAATAATGACATCGATACGATAGGAAGATGATAATTTGAGAAAGTTAAGAAGAAGAAGATTTGCAGAATGGAGTAAATTTGTCAGTTTATTTCTAGGTTTGTTATCAGTAACTGCAAACAGACTAAAATTATTAAGGATTATGTCGAATTGAATGTTTGTAATGGACAAGACTGGATATGAGGGTACAATGGGACAATATGAATTGAGAGAGATGAACAATAACAGTGAGAGATTCATAAATCTGTGTACCTTCGGTAAAATGATAATAGGCAACGCGATATTCCCTCAAGGAGTTAGTCACTTGTTCCGACCAATTCATGATGTCATAGTGATAGTCAATAATCACCACAAAACCCAAATTGAATCACTATCATCTCACTAGTGGCTAACTTCTCGAGTTCTAGTAAGAATATACGACCTGGGGAGTTCAGCTGTATCGAACAAAAGGCAGTAACCTACCGACAGAAATAGGTGAAGTCGTGTAAACGTTTCACGAATTGACCTAACTATATTATCAGCCGTTGAGAGCTGACTAAGTGATCTAATGTTACAATCTTCCTCCTCAGAACCAGGAAGTCCTGGGTTAGATCGTTAATCGGTTGTGGATGCTCACTACTAAATAGTCACATACTACGACGAACTAACTGTCTAATACTTGGGGGTGATCAATCATTTTATAATTTAGACCAATTTATGGCATCTATCTAAGTATTATTGTTTAATGACATGGAACTTACTGGTCATCATCAACTGATCGTAGGCGGAGGGGGGGGTGTTGACTGGACTGATTTTTATTTTCGATGGTTTTATAAAAGATTAGCTGTTACAGTTGTAACTTGATCATTCTACTAAAGTACTTTTGTAATGCAACAACAATATTTGCAACAAAAGAATGTGAAATGTGTTTCATTAAGTACAAATTCAACATTCATACAGTTTAAACTCTTTAAGTAATAAATCAGAGGACAAATTAATGCGTCGAGGCAAGTTTACTGTGTGTATGCCAAATATGCACAAAACAACACAGATATTTATATTATTTAAGTTGAATTGTAACTGGCAAATGAAATCCAGAACGCGCGTTTTGTCCTATTTGGAACTCATCGGACGGATGTACCTGCATGTTATGATGCGAGAAAATCTGGTGATTGGGTGACCGAATACCAATTAGGTAAGCCTAGTCGATGATTGCTCGTCTACCCTACGCCGACTGAGTCCCAAGCCAAAATAAAAAGAATACGAGCCAATAGACCAACCAGACAGAATCCCATTATATTTCCAGCATTCCTTTATCTATACTTAAAATCAGACTGCATAGCAAACTAATTAAGAAATTAATATAAATACAGAACAAGGGAAATGGTGGTAGTGAATAGAAACAACTTGTACACAACCAATTAACTGTAGTCCATAATAAGAGACAGTTTAATAACAGCAATTATGCTAAACGGGAGAATAGGGTAAGAGGAACGTAACAATAATAGAAACAAAATGTTTACATTAAACACAAAATAAATGAAATAGTGTTCCTAAAACACAGTTGTGAACGTTTGTTACACTTCTTTGTGGTCCGGCATAACACTGCATCCCAATGTTGATGTTTACAGTGGAATTCAAACTCGGTTACAATACAACTTAACTAATATTTGTGAATAATCGCTATATTGAGACAATCCTCTCAGGATGCCCATATAACTACAGAGACTGATCAACTTCTGTCTATAATAAATCAATGGAAATATACAAATTCATCTTAATATGGATACTTATAGTATTTGAGTAATAGAAATAATCATTATTAAAAATTGTCTAATCCAGTTATTATCCAGTCACAGTACTGTATGTCAATATTCTAGAAAAAATCTATCAGGTGGTGAATAAATAGAATATTTACAGCTCCTTTAGAGCTTCTAAAGTCTTCATCGAGATTTTTAACAGTCATCCTAACAGAATTATTGAATTGATTCTTATTTCGAAGTTGTTCATCAACTGTGACTTACTGTCTAGAATTAATTAAAGCAGTTGAGAACAATAAAATGGTTAAATATACTTTAAATTCAAGAACTCATAAATACATTATTGAAGTTAACATACAAATGTACATCGGGACGAAGACAATATCAATTGTATTACGAGTAAGAAGATATGAATGTAATTGAATAGATCTGGTTTACTGGAGATAGATTGGTAGTATTTTTTAATTGTTTGTGTTTGTTAAAAATTACTGTTCATAGGGTACTACTGAAAATTGAAAAGAATTTAACAGCTATTTGTCCTAATACATAATTCAGTAGTCTGTGTTTCTTTGATTCCGCCAGTAAAACAAAACTAGGGTCTTCTGGTCTCAAGGCAAAGGTTTAAGTATCTATTCAATGCTGAAGTGTTTCACACAATGACAATATAGTTGTTCAGTCCGCCTCCTGATTTTCAGTAGTACCTGAAAAGCATCAATCTAGTATGAATATAAACAATGAACCTTACTATCAATCACCATAAGTTATTTATTATACACTGATTGAATTACCATCAAGATTAGTCATTTATTCATTATCATAATTCATTCAATGAAATCTCAGATGTTTAATTCAATAGTTCCAATTTCAAATACACCTTCTTATGAAGGTTTATTATCATCCAATCAAACATCATAAAGTTTGTATTAGTTCAATCAACTACAAAACATGACGAAGTTACTTCAGTCATTTAATCATCTCTTCAACTATGTCACGTATCAACCTGAATTAATCAACATATTTCTTTTACATAGATAGTAACTGTGAATTAATGAAATGAGAATATTGATGAATCATATGCAGAATCATATACAAAATGTATGAATTGCAAATATTAAGTAGTATATCAACATCTTATACATAAATATCATTATTTCAAGAGTAGTGTATATAAGTGGGTTTGTCTGTAGGCTTGTGTGTACGTGTATGTTTAGATGAAGTGTGAACATTGTAAATTATCATGTTAGTGTAGGTGAATCAGTAAAACAACTAGACGATACAACTTAAAACAACGGATATTCAGTCGACTGCATTAAACATTACTTATCAGAATAGAGAAAATGTTATTAATGTCACCGCTGTCAACTCATTATGTATGAGCGAAATGTCGTGAGGTACGATCAATCCCAAAATTACGGTAAACTAACCTTGGTGGGTTCAATACAACAACAACAACAACACACGAATATTGATTGCTGCATGCATGTAGTTAATGTCGATGTCTTTAAATGACTTCTGAAAAAATGCATCATTATTATTAAGCTGAAAAGGAAAGCTCAGGACAGAGTTGGTTGGAGAAGGCTGGTCAAGGGCCTATGCTCCACATGGGGTAACAGGCATTGATTGATTGATTACATTTTCTAGTGAAATCCATGCAAATGTGAAGATAGTAGCAATAGATTCACTATGGTATTCAAAATTTGTAAAAGTAAAGAGCCTTCTACCTAAACAATTAATTCAACAGCAACAGCACTTTACGGTAGTATAACATTTTTAGATGTTTTAATGCCTTTAGAATGGGCTAATATGATTAATTTGTATGTCCAAGTGGTTGACGTGACCTTCCGTGCATGAAGTCAGAATAACGAATGCAAAATGAAAGTTTCTAATTGGTCACTGTATGTTGGCTCGATGCCTACTTACTCCAACGCCAGAAATAACAGAACACAAGAATGATGAACCAATCAGACAGAATCATTTTGTATTTCAAACATTCCCTTATATATACACACAAAACCAGATCACACAGTCAACCAATTAGGAAACTAACATTAATCTAAAATAGGACCAATAGTGAATTTGAACTGCGGCAACGTATGCATAGTTAACTAACCATAGTTCATAAACGAGTGATGTTATACTAACAGTTAATACAATAACCGGAACGATAGGACAAGGATAATGTAACAGTAGTAGGAACAAAATGTTCACTTTGTATACGGTGAAAAATAATGAAATAGTCTACAGAAAAACAGTTCTTAAAGATAATCAATCTTCTTTAAGTGCCAGGTATACCAGGGGATTTACAAACAGAATGACTCGGTGAATCTTTTCCAATGATATAAACAATTCAATATACACATTTTCTTAGTTGTGTACTTCTTCAAATCAATCTGATAAAAACAACTACATTATCTACTGATGTTGTTGAAGAAGAGTTAGGCATTTTACGTGATACTTTAAAAGAAAATGTGTATCTTAGATAGCGTTGAATGAAATACATTTCAGAAGGTAAGCGCCTACTATTTAGTGGTGATGTTGCTAAGGAATTATTAACTCAGATGTTAGTCAGAATAGTTCGGAGAAAGATTAATGAGTTTAAGGCTTGTGATGGGGATTATGAAACCATAAAATGACGCTGAATGGTTAAAGTGCTACTTTTTTACAAATGACGAAAAGATGTGTGTTAATCAAATTTTCTGATCCTGTGGAGTATAAACTAATGGCCTTCTGTTGTACACTATGTCCTAAACAGAATAACATTAGTGTGCGATCTGGTTACGGATAAACAACAGTGATCTCAACGGAATTACCACTACAGAACATCTAGTTATCAGTGGATAGTCGATTAAGATAAATTCGTTTTCTACGTTTATCTACACAATAAACAGAAATTTCACCAACACAGTATATTACTTTCGCTTATGAATCTCTGAAGTTTTACTGTTTACAACGAAAAAACTAGATCTATGGTTACAAAAGAAACTTATCTAACCTTTAACCAACAACTCACTGTTTTATATAAATTTCTAGTCATATCAACTAACAAGTTGTTGACTATCCTGGTTAGTTTTCCAGAATGAGTAACAATCTTAATAGGTCACTCTAGTTAATTGGAGTCGATCTGTTGTCGCTATGTAGTATTTAACATTAAAGCGATTAGTCATTCACATCACTTCTGACGCAACAACATAAATAACATAAAGGACTCGGACTAGAAGAGCCAACATCTTGATTCTAAGAGACATTCAAATTACATATCAAACTAAAATTACTGAAAAGACAGTAAACATTCAGACGAAATTAATATGAAACTCTGTCAAACGGTTGAACAGTTGTTGGCATATTATTATTTGACAGCAGTTGGGTTGGAACTCGACGATCTGGACTTCGCGAATGATCTAGCACTTCTATTCCATACACACCAGCAATGCAAGTGAAGACAACCAAAGTAGCAGCAACCTCAGCATCAATAGGCCTGAACATACATAAGGGAAAGAGCAAGATCCTCAAATTCAACACTGAGAGCACCGACCCAATTGAAATTGATGGTGAAACTCTGGAACAAGTGGGTACCTTTACATACCTGGGGAGCATCATTGATGAACAAGGAGGATCCGATGCAAATGTAAGGGCAAGGATTGTCAAAGCAAGGTCAGCATTCCTACAGCTGAAAAATATATGGGACTCCAAACAACTGTCTACCAATCTCAAAGTCACACTCTTCAATTCGAACGTGAAGACAGTTTTTCTCTATGGAGCTGAAATATGGAGAAATACTGCAAACATCCTCAGGAGGGTACAGGTATTTATAAACAACTGTCTTCTCAAGATAATGTCCGTTGGCCGGAAACCATCAGACTGCATCACGAGACAAGCACTAACTTGGAATCGTGTTGGAAAACGGAAAAAAGGAAGGTGAAAGAACACACTGCGTCGAGAACTGGAAGCAGAAATAAAAAGGATGAACAGTTACTGGAGACAGCTAGAAAGGATTGCTCAGGACAGAGTTGAATGGAGAATACTGGTGAGCGGCCTATGCTCATCCGAGAGGGGTAACAGGCGTAAGTAAGTAAGTAAGTAAGTTGGGGTCGAGGGGTTGAGGGAAAAATGTGAGCGGTGGGGCGGGGGACAGAAGAAACAAACATTTTAACTTCATAGTTTTTATCACATTCATCAATCGTAGAATAAACTTTTCAGTATTATTTTCTATTTCTTCAATTTTACAATTAAGAAAAGAAAATCATCATGACCATGATTCTTAGGATGAATTTGCATATTCCGATTGATTTATTATAAATGGAAGCTGGTCAGTCTCTGTTTGGACTCAGTAGTCTAGTGGTGAACGAGGTGATGTCTGACATGAAACGGAGTGAGTTAAAATCCCACAGTGTACATCAACGTTCGAATGCAGGTACATCCAACCGACAAGTCCCAAACAGAACAAAACGCGCGTTCTGAATTCCACTTGCCAATCACAATCCAACTTTAACAATCATGATTCATTAATGATCATACAGTTCTGTATTTACGTTATCATAGTTTACGTTTCAATTCAATAGACATTTTTTTCATTCCATGTATATACTACTTAAAAATTAAATGAATCACACAATATATGTCAATTATTCCCGGTTGATAAGTTATTTGATAATATTCTATTAACAACAAATTAGTTAAAGTAAATAAAATGAAGAAAAATCGTCATGTGTTTTATTTGCATAGCAACAAAATATCTTAGTAATTGACGTAAATGTACCACTCATCCCACCCCCTAACCCCCAACTTCCCACCACTTCACTATCTGGAAAAAAAATGATTTCACTCGACATTATTGTTTTATTAATTAGAACAGTTTTTTTTTTCTTATGCAATTCTATGGATAAAGATAACATCAATATTAATATATTAAAGTATTACTTGAAGGAACTACTGTTATGAGGTACTTGTAATATGTAAGTTAGATTTGATTGAATTCATCACAGATTGTCGTTAGCAGAGTACTACTAGACATTTCAATTACAGTAATCAGGTTAATAGCGACTAACTTTAGAATGTTTCTGAAGCTCAAATGAGAAGTCGTGATTAGTGGAGTTCAAACATTTTGGGAGTAAGATAGTTATCATAGATTTCAGTATTTAATCATCACGCTATACATATCACAAATTGATGAAAGTGGGAATTCTGCCATTGGATGTTGGTTGGCTCATGGTGCAGAAGGTTAGGCATTTGTTAACCTGAAGATCCTGGGGTTGAATCTAAGGAGCGCACTGTTGACGAGTCCTATACTAGTACGAAACAGTTGTATAGTGTTCCCTGGTTTACACTAGTACCCTGTCAACATCATTCTGTAACAAAATCAATCAACTTAAAGTATTACTTTCCACAAACCATCTCAATTTAATTTGAATTACATGATGAATTCTATAAGCAAATTATTAATTTCTGTAAAGGATAACCATTGAGTTCTAGTCTAATGAAATTTATTATAGCTAATCAAAAAAACACGTTTTTCTGGTTAGCAACAGATAGAATTCTTGTATAAAAGAGATAATGTGAACGATGCGTTCATCGTATGCAACGAAAACATAGGACAATATTGATAATGAAATTAAGAAAATAGCCCCCCCCCCTCTCACAAAAAAACATTTAAGGTGATTAATTTCACCCCTCCTAGATCCATCGACGACAACCTAAACTGGTAACACCATTACAGTCCTGAAGAAAGCTTTGTTCATAAACATTGACTTCCATGAAAATACGCTATCAGAAATTCATAGTAACCAATCAATCAAGATCTCTGGAGAAGTTTATCTATTCAACATAGCTACTGATTTTCTCTAGCTAGAACTAATAAATTACTAAAATTGAAGCGATAATGAATAGTTTTCAATGTTATCGACTTCTTTAGACCTAAGTAGACTATTACAGATTGCCGTATCCAATTAAATATGATCACTAAAGCTGAATCAATGCAAAAATGAACTTTTTAGTTACTTAACGATAGTTCTATAAGCCATTGTCTGTATTTAGTTGTTAAAATGACTACAAAACTTTCAAATAAACTATTTATCTGAAATATTTCAGTAATATCAAGTAAATTCAACTGAACTGAAAATCTTCACTTTCATGGAATAGTTGTTTTCGTCCGTGTTTTACGAATGCTCAGTAATATTCGCTGACTAGAATGTATTTAAATGTTCTCGTTAATTTGTCATAAACTGGTTAGTCTCTGTTGCTATGTGCACATCTCGAGTGTATTACCTCGATATAACGATAAATCATAAGAATTTGTTTAAGTTGGATTGTGACTGGCAAATGGTCGCGTGTTTCATCCTATTTGAAACTCGCTGCTCGGATGTACCTGTATCTAAGTGATGATGTTCACACCGGGACTTTAACTCAGTTCGTTTTACGCCAAGCACCACCGCGTTCACCACTATACAGACACATCCAGCTAACGAGTCACAAATAGGATGAAACGCGTGTCCTGAATTCTACTTGTCAGTTACAATCCAACTTAAGCAATATTCACTAATGTTCCGAAATGAAATGAAATTTGATATATTTAAGTTTGATGATAAGACTATCCAATCAACAAAAAAGACGACAATGTTTTTAGTCGGTCGTATGTCTAAAGTCATTGCCGATAGTGCTACATGATCATAAGTGTATCATGTTTCTTCGTTGAGTTTGAAAATGAGAAATTTTTCATTGCTTGATATAAGCATAACAAGTTTTTGAAGAAGCGTCTTATTAACTGAAACAGCCCTAAAGATATACAAAATTAATAGAATATAATGGTGATGCTTAAATGGCTTGTTTCATAGTAGCTCAAGAGGATAATACTAGTTGTATTACGTTTTCTGAGCTAGATTGTTTAACTGTGAAGATTTCATTGTCGTTTCGAACGACTTGATTAGTAAAAACGTCTGATAGAAATATACTATGAGAATATCACCACGAGGATTTAACAGTTTCTTCAGTTGTCCTTGAATATGAGTGGTGTTTGTTGACATTTGTTCTGTAATTTTTTACACACCAGACTAAGAGGTTGACCTCTTCTAAATCCCCCCCCCTGTCGCTGCCATACGTGAATTTCAATTATTCGTTGAACGCTAAGACATATCTTCTCTTAAGGCCAATTATCAACACAGATTCGACAAGGAAAATGTGATCATTTTAAACATACAAAACACAAAGAAAATTAGATAATATTTAGAAGCTTAGTTTTCAGGTTAATTGATAATCACTAAGCATATTGAAATAACACCGCCTTGAGCCCCTTTAGGGTTAATGCCGGTTCTAAGCTCGAATAAAGGAGGAGGGTTGGGCATGGGGTTAGCTACCACATCCCATAAAACAACAACCTTGCTAAAAGAAACGCCAACCAGTAAAAACCTTTATAGTCGCTTTAACTCTGCACTGAGAGTTGGTAGATCTGTTATGACGCCTCATGGTTAAAGCCGACAATTTTTCGGAAGCCGCGAGGCTGATGTCGCTTCTGACAATCAATGTAACCATTTATATAGGTAGATGGAATGTCCGCACAAAATGGGAGACAGAAAGAAGCATGCAAATAGCTAGAGAAATGAAAATATACAACCTGAACATACTCGACATAAGTAAATCACATTGTTAACAAGCTGGACAGCAAAAATTATACTCAAGAAACAGTGCTTTCATACTCCGGTCACGAAGAAAACGCTTCATACACACAAGGAGTGGCACTGATGTTGTCCCAAGAAGCATAGAATGCCCTTACGCGATGGAAATCCCATGAACCTAGGGTCATTAAAGCATCACTCAAGACAAAGAAGGAGGGCATTACAATGAATGTCATCCAATGTTATGCTCGCACCAACGACAGCCATGAAGACGACAATGATCATTTCTACGTGAGGCTCCAGTCAATCATTGATAAATGCTCAGCCTAGGACCTGACCATTCTGATGGAAAACTTCAACGCCAAGGTTGGAATGGACAACACCAGATATGAAGACATTATGAAACAACATAAACTGGGAGACAGGAAAGAAAACGGTAAGTGGTTTGCATGCCTATGTGTCTTCAACAAAATGATTATACGTGGCACCATATTCTCCCAAAAACGCATACACAAAACAACATGCGTTTCACTGAACTACATTACGGAGAACAAAATCGATCAGATTTGCATCAATAAGAAGTTTAAAAGGACCATGGAAGATGTAAGAGCAAGGAGAGGAGCTGACATAGCTTCAGACCATCATCTGGTGATGGCTAAAATAAAAGTGGAGCTGAAGAAGTACTGGACAACTGGTGAAGCAGTATTACAAAAGTTTAACACAGCCCTTCTCCGGGATAATAACAAACTCAACGAATACAAATTAATTATTAGTAATAAGTTCCAAGCATTCCACCATCTACTAAAAGAAGATGAAACTAATATGGAGGACAACTGGAAAGAGATCAAGGAAACAATAACTACAAAATATCAGGAGGTCTTACATCATAAGGAGAACCACCATAAAGAATGAATATCTTCGAGTACTATGGACAAGACTCAAGAAATGGGGAGCAGAAAGTTAGCAATTAATAACAGCCAGACAAGAACCGAGAAAGACAAAGCACAAGCCGAATACGCAGAAGTCAACAAGCAAGTAAAGAGGAGCATCAAATCGGATAAACGGAAATATGTTGAAGACCTAGCAACGATGGCGGAAAATGCTGCAAGATAAGGAAACATGAGGCACCTATACGATACAACGAAGAAGCTAGCTGAAAAATTCAGTAAGCTAGAACGGCCAATCAAGAACAAATCTGCAAACTAATCAGTGAAGTGAATGAACAGCGAAACATTTGGGTAGAACACTTCGGAGAGCTGTTGAATAGACCAGCCCCACTGAACCCATCAGTCATCAAAGCTACAGCCACAAATCTTCCTATAAACATCGACCCACGAACAGTCAAAGAAATCAAAATGGCCATCCGAGTGGTAAGTTAGGAATGGCAAGTCAGCAAGGCCAAACAACCTATCAGCTTAGACGCTGACGACAGATATAGAAGCAACTGCGAAGATACTCCACATTCTTTTCAGAAAGATTTGGAAGGAAGAACAAGTGTTACAAGACTGAAAAGAAGAGTACCTCATCAAGATACCAAAGAAAGGTGATTTGAGTAATTGCAAAAACTACAGAGGCGTCACTCTTCGTTCGATATCAGGGAAAGTTTTCAACAGAGTGTTATTGAACCGAATGAGAGACCTAGTCGACGCCCAACTTCGAAGTCAACAGGCCGTCTTCCATAAACACCGATCGTGTACCAATCAAATCATCACTTTACGGTTCATTGTTGTACAATTAACTGAATGAAATTCACCACTTTACATTAGCTTCTTCGACCACGAAAAAGCATTTGACAGAGTGGATAGGAGAACGTTATGGAGCCTTCAACGACATTTTGGTGTACCCGGGAAGATAGTCAACATCATACGGAATTCTTACGACGGACTACATTGTAAAATTGTGCATGAAGGTCAACTCATGAATACATTCGAAGTGAAGACCGGTGACAGACAAGGCTGCTTACTGTCGCCCTTCTTCTTCCTGCTGGTAGTTGACTGGATCATGAAGACCACAACATCTCAAGGCAATCTCGAAATACAGTGGACAACATCAATGCAACCAGATGACTTGGACTTTGTAGATGACCAGCCTAGCTCTTCTATCCCACACAACATCAGCAGATGTAGGTGAAGACGGATAGTGTAGTAGCAGCCTCTACAGCCATCAGTAGACCTCAGCATACATAAATGTAAAAGAAGTTCTTCGATACAAAACAACGAACTGTAACCCAATTTCCCTTGACGGAGAAATTCCGGAATATGTAGAATCCTTCACATACTTGGGCAGCATCATCAATTAACGAGGGTCTCATGCAGATGTAAAGAAGCGGATTGGAAAAGCAGGAGTAGCATTGCTACAAATGAAAAACATCTAAAACTCAAATCAACTGTCAGCCAACATCAAAGTTAGAATTTTTAATACAAATGTGAAAACAGTTCTGTTGTATGGAGCTGAAATTTGTACTGAGAACTATGAAAAGCATTATTTAAAAGATACAAGTATTTATAAACGATTGTCTGCTTAAGATATTTTGGATTCGTTGGCCAGATAACATCAACAACTACCTCTAATGGCAGAGAACAAATCAACTTTCAGATGAGGAAGAAATTAGGAACAGACACAGGAGGTGGATAGGACACATACACTGACGAAACCACCAAATTGTGTCACAAGACAAGCATTAATATGGAACCCTGAAGGTTGAAGGAAAATGGGGAGACCCAAGAATACACTGCTTCGGGAATTTGAAACAGATATGAAGAGAATGAAGAACTCTTGGGAAAAGCTGGAAAGGAAAGCCCAGGGCAGAGTTGGTTAGAGAATATATTTATATGTATAGTTGATCAAATGACTATGACAACTACGTAAAAACTAAGCGATTAGCACTGTTACGTAAGCATAAAGAAAAGACTATGCAAATAAAATTCATGTAGTTATAATAATTAAATCATTAATCGATGCCTGTTAGCCCACATGGAGCATAAGCGGCTGACTAGCATTCTCCAATCAGTTCTGTCCTCTACTCTCCTTTCTATTTATTCCCAAGTTCTTCTCATTCTTTCCATGCATGTCTCCAATTTTCGACGCACTGTATTCATAGGTCATCCTCTTTTCATTTTATCTTCAAGATTTCGATTTAGTGATTATCTTGTGATACAGTTTCGTGATTTCTTTAATGTATGTCTTATCCACTTCAAGTGTCTTCACTTAATTTCTTCTTTAGTTGGAAGTTGGTTTTCTACCTGTCACAGAAGGTTATTACTGATGGTATCTGGCTAACGGATCCGAAGTATCTTGGACAAACAACTGTTTATAAATACTTGTATGTTTTGGATAATGCTTTTCGTAGTTTTCGTAGTTCCATTTCCAAACAATAGAAGTGTTTCTAAATTTGTATTAAAAATCTTGACTTTATTGTTGGCTGACAGTTGGTTCGAGTTCCAGATGTTTTTCATTTGCAGAAATTCTGCTCTTGGCTTATCAATCTATCCCTTCACATCTGCATCAGACTATCCTTGTTTGTCGATGACGCTATCGAAGTATGTAAAAGTTTTAACATATTCCAACTTCCTCCGGTATCTTTTAGTTTACAAATGATTCATTACAATAATTATAATTATTATTATGATGAATATGATAACTGGAAAAAAAGCTAATTAGTTATAATAATGGGAATAGTGTAATAAATCGTTTGTAAATTATAAACATCGGCTATAAGGATGGACAAGTCATAAGAGGTTGTACGCATTTCTTACAAACATCGAGGTCAGGTTTAAGAAATGTCGAAACCGATATGTTCCACTATATGTTGAATGATATTCGGGAATTCTGTGATGGGATAACTTTATCGTGAACAAAGTGTAATTGAATTAAATGATACATATGAATCATACTGATTCATCAGGTTTACCTTTGTTAACACTTAACTTGTGATCTTCAATCCAGATTGTGGAATAGGATTCATCGAGTAGACTTGTGAGCATAGAACAACAGCCTTGGTTTCTGGGATTTTTGGTACTCGTACCTATCAACATGACTGTCATCGTGCATTCGGACTAATTGTAGTTCACGTCAATTTATTCATTTGGATCACATTCCATTTTTTAAAATTCAATGTTCAATAAATAAGTTCAATTCATAGTCTTAATAAACATTCGAAATTGTTACTTCAACTTCAATTTCATGTCACTGATGACACACACCTACGTATTATTCATTCTCGATGGTGTGGAAGACTCCAATTTATAATCATTTACAGTAGAAACATGTTTCATGATTGAATAGTTAAGAATATGACTTAGAGAATAGCAATAGATAGTAATTAGTACTTCATGGTTAACTAAGTATTATTTCTAAATAGACAGTAATTATTCATATCATATAAAAGTAGTACTAATCAATGTTAGTTAATTACATAAATATTTCTAGTGTATATCAATCAATCGATCGATCATTATCTGTTACGTCACATGGGACATAGTCCATCAACCTGCATTCACCAACAAACTCTGTTTGAATAAACCCATACTCTGATAGAAGAAGAGCTGCTCAGCACTTCATGATATTCAGTGACTGTTTAGTTTTATCTTAATTGAATTGAAATTATTTTAATGGAGATAGATTATATGTTTAGTTACTTGTATTCGTCACAGATCACAGTTAGTTGAACACCAATGAAAACCAGGGGGCATTGAACAGGTGTATCTTAGTCGTACAAGGCTCCTCAGCGGTGTACACAACTTACTGATTCAAAGAAAGGCCTCATAGTCTGCAGATTGGTGAACGCCTTGCTTTCTGCACGAATACCAGTCTTTCACAAATCCAAACAAGTAATCAGTATATAAGGCAATAGATTATTCAGTTAGAAATCGTTGTACTCATGCTTTCAATTCTCATTACTACATAGTCTGAATAATCGCTTATCATGGAATTAGAAGCGTTGCTTGCACTAAATCCCTGATTTATTTCAGTTTGGTTAGAATTGAGTATCATAAGCGGCGTTGCTGTGAAATCATTACTATTATCAGTTATACATCACCTTATGTCTTCTGATAATCAAGTTGTTCGATTTGGAAGCCGAAGCATCAAAAAACTAGAATAAACGGTCCTGTTTATTATCGACTTACATTCCACCTTTATAAGTATGTTGTTTTTGACCTACTAATCCAATCAATCATATCGATACAAGCAGTTGTAGTAGGGCACAATTTACATTTAACTTATTTACAACAGACTCTTTTGCTATCTAATCCCACAAACACACACACACATGTCAATGAATTTTCATTGTAGTTAAACATTTTTCCCATGTTATTGATGTAAATTCATAGTGTTACTATCCAGTACACTTTCTATTCTCATCAATCACATTAGTCCATAATGGGGTTATATAGAAATCACTAGAAATAATGTTCATGTAAAGTTAAAAACATCATAATGTAAATTCTTATGTTATTTATATTGAAATGATGTTAGTTGACGAACATTGAATTCACTTCAATCATCCGTAATTGTTAATTAGTAGTTACTGTAAAAAGTAATAAGAAGATAAAACCTACCACAGGGGTATATTTATACTAAATTTCATTTTAATTGAAGATTCTCGTAGCAACCAAAATGCAATCAATGTGTTAAAGAAGATAACAATACATATGGAACCACTAATATGAATAAATAGAAACTTGAATTCTTTCATAGAGGTTCTAAATAACATAAAACCAGTTATCTTCTAGTAATTACTTCAATTTTAACTGTTTAATGTCGATTTCGATGTTTCTCAACTGGTCGATGTTATATAGTACTGTTGGCATGATGTACGTCATGTCCTTCCTATACAGAATCCACTCCACCACTCAGCTAAAATAGACCATGAGGAAACTTTTCGGTCTTTGGTGAATATACGCTAAGTACTAAAAAACATTACTTACTTACTTACTTACGCCTGTTACCCCTCTCGGAGGAGCATAGGCCGCTCACCAGTATTCTCCATTCAACTCTGTCCTCACCAATCCTTTCTAGCTGTCTCCAGTTACTGTTCATCATTTTCATGTCTGCTTCCAATTCTCGACGCAGGGTGTTCTTTGGCCTTCCTCTTTTCCGTTTCCCAACAGGATTCCAAGTAAGTGCTTGTTTAGTGATGCAGTCTGATGATTTGCGCAATGTATGTCCTATCCATTTCAAACGTCGTTTCCTGATTTCCTCTTCAGCTGGAAGTTCCTTTGTTCTCTCGTATAGTAGGCTGTTGCTGATGGTTTCCGGCCAACGGACATTCAATATTTCGCGTAGACACTTGTTGATAAATACCTGTACCCTCCTGAGGATGTTTGCAGTAGTTCTCCACGTTTCAGATCCATACAGAAGAACTGTCTTGACGTTCAAATTAAAGAGTCTGACTTTGAGGTTGGTAGACAGTTGTTTGGAGTCCCATATATTTTTCAGCTGAAGGAATGCTGACCTTGCTTTGCCGATCCTTGCCCTTACATCTGCATCATACTAAGAAACATTAATAGTTGATTAAATTTTACTGGACAAAGATTACAAACAATAAACATAGAGATGTGGTGGAGTAAAGCATTCGAATGATGTTGATAGCCTACATGGGAATACAATGTCTAAATGAACATTCTAGAAATATCACCTTACTAACTAACAATCAACCAGTTAACTAATTAATTACATAATGAAATGAAAACTCTGAATGAAATGAATTATGAATAGAATCATCAACAATGTATGAGTTGAAAGCAATTATGAGATTGTAAGAAATAAAGTGATGTAATCAGAAGAGAGATTCCGAGAATGATGCAATAGGTATGTTCTTACCAAAGGAAAAGATGTGGCATTGGAAACAATGATGCGACAAAGTAATTGAAATATTATTTTTTTTAATGCATACTCGTGATGGATTCGTGATAGACTCGAGGAAGTATTAATTACTGCTAGACAGTACCTAAAAAATAAGGGATTTCCACATACATTTATAGACAAGTACAAGAAAAGTAAAGATAAAAGCCGGAAGAGACTGTCGTAAGCTTTTTTTTATCTAACTACAATTTACAGGCGATGATGCATAATGAACAATCAATAGAAGACTAAGATCTTCACTAAACAGGACATATCTTGCTTCTAAACTCATCGTCTTGTAGAAAACAACAATCCGTTTAATACCATCAACAATTGATAGGTATGCGTTTCACGTTATCACTAACTGCATATATAAATTTATATGTATCTGCCATGTCACCTACATTAGTAGAACGGAAGGAAGAGTCTGCGCTTGACTTCAAGAGAATAGTCTCGGTTCATATATACCAAAATCCCTGAGGAATGATATAGTAAGACATTCACTTGACACAAGATATGTAACCGATACTTTGAAAACATTCACAGTAATGAATAGAGAACCCAAGTACAATCTTTTTAAATTGGCTGAGGAAATATCCATCAAATTATTCAAACGAAACTGAAATGTCCCAAAAGAAGTCATTATAAATCTCTTCTTACCATGATAATATTTCAATTACTTTGTCGCATCATTGTTTCCAATGCCACATTTTCTCTTTTGGTATAAGAACATACCTATTGCATCATTCTCAGAATCTCACTTCTGATTACATCACTTTATTTCTTACAATCTCATAATTTTGTTTTTCGCCATTAATTGATTTCAATTCATACTTTGTTGATAATTTTGTTCATAATTCATTTCATTCAAAGCTTTCATTTCATTTTGTAATTAGTTAACTGGATGATTGTTAGTTGGTAGTCTGATATTTCTAGAATGTTCATTTAGACATTGTATTCACATGTAGGCTATCAACATCATTCGAATGCTTTACTCCATCACATCTCTACAATTATAAAAATGTATTGTCATCTTATTCATGTAAGTTCTTTGTTCTTTCTTTCTTTATAGTAGTTGATTAGTAGTATCATGTTAATTGGTCGGATTCATGTTTTTTGTTTATCATAAATAACTTTGTAGAAGCATTTTTCTTTCATCGTGTCATTTAGTCATTAATAGAATAGAAGTTAACTATGATGACTCACCTTTAATCATTTATACTACTTAAATAACTAAACTACTAAATATACTGAACTACTTACTAAATTATCCATCTATCCAAATATCTAAACATAAAATATTCATCATAATAACAAAGAAATATAGACACTTCATTTATACGTGTTGAACAAGACAGAATTTACATAATTTATGTTAATCATCAGGTTTTGGACAGTGAACCACTAATGATTATGTTCGTCTAATGTAATGAGGTTGTATATAGTCAATTGGAAGTTTTCGTATTAATTGACACTTATTGTCATAGACTCAGTGAATTCTAATGCAAAATGATAACATATGTGAAATGTGGGCTGGAGTCACAAAACGCTACTATTAACGGTGTACTAATCAGTTTGATATTGATTAAATGTAGAACTGGGATCAGACAGATACAACGTAGGACCAGGCACATTAGTGCATCGGTCCAAGTTGCCACACTTTAACAGCATAGCAAGATGATCACCGAATTCATAGAATCAGTTACTTTAATGGTAGTAATATATAACAGGAAGATTGCATATAAGAATATAATATGTAGGGAGAGAAAAAAAATTAGTTTGTAGAAAGAAAGGTAGAGTAATTTTAGTCTCAAGGTGTACGTGAAGACAAAGAATGTATACACCTACGCCATTGTGATCGATTCTGAGCCATGTCACCAAGAGTTTCCAACCACTGGGTACGGCAGTCACGCGGACCCCAACCAGGGATACTTACAAGTGTTGATTACAGGGTAGTGAATGATGTTTTCTTTGTCTAGTCATTTTTAGTTCCTGTTGTATTCTATCGATTAAGTTGTAAGATGTTAACCACTAGCCTGAGTGATTTGATATCATATCCACCACACTGTTTATGTATTGATTTTTAATATAATTAGCAAAGACTTACACAGTTAGGTTTCGCAATAATTAGTGTTCGTTAGATCAACTTACCCTCAATCATAATGCAATATGAACCTACACTGCCCGATTTCACGGTGTGCAACAGTTGATTGGAGAATGCAGGTTGGCGGACTATGCCCCATGTCACGTAACAGATAATGATCAACTGATTGATTGATTGATTGATTGATTGATTGATTGATTGATTGATTGATTGATTGATTGATTGATTGATTGATTGATTGATTGATTGATTGATTGATTGATATACACAAGAATTCTTTATGTAATTAACAAACGTTGATTAGTATTACTTTTGTATTATATGAATAATTACTGTCTATTTAGAAATAATCCTGAGTTAAAGATGAAGTACTAATTACTATGTATAGATATTCTCTAACTCATATTCTTAACTATTCAATCATGAAACATGCCTCTATTGTAAATGATTATAAATTGGAGTCTTCCACACTATCAACAATGAATAATACGTAGATGTGTGTCATCAGTGACATGAAATTGAAGTTGGAACAATAATTTGGAATGTTTATTAAGACTATGAATTGAACTTATTTATTGAACATTGAATGGGACTTACAATCACCTCAATTTAATTGTAGATTACTAGCATTACGTATGTGCCTATTTTATCAGTACGCTAGTTTACACCTGTTTTAATTATGCATGTTTATTTGTGTCAACATGATATATTTCTCCGTTACCTCCCCTGGCTTCTATATTCTTCTTTTGACATCTTTGATATTTATTCAAATATACTTGTTGGTCATAGTTCTCGTTCTTAATGGAATTATCGGGTGCCAAACTGGAATCAATTATTATTTCTTGATATCGTTGACACATTGGGATTGTACTAATATAAATATGCCGTTATCAAAATCTAGCTTAGTGGTTACAACTGATGCAGTCACAATATCTCTGTGGCAACCACTTCTGTAGATGTTCAAATGTAGTGAGAATATCTGGAATAAAGTCTTCTGATTATCAGTTGTATTTATTGAAATTATAACTTATTTCAATGAACTCCACATTCACAGCAGTGTATTTATATAGTAACTAATAATAAACATAGTTTGAGATGGATTATGCCGAACAAGCGGAATCCAGGATGCATGTTTCGTCTTAATTGGGGTTCGTCAGGTGGATGCATCAGCATCCCACTGTTGATGTTCACACTAGAACTCGAACTCAATTCGTTTCATGTCAAAGGCCACCGAGTTCTATACTAATTACAGATACCTACACTTATGCAACGGGTATAATTATATATAGCTTTCGTTGATTTGTCATGGAATAAGATTGATCAGACTCTGTTGCCATATGTGCATTCTGAGTACATCCAGCCGACGAATCCCAAATGCGACAAAACGTGCGTCTCTTATTTCGCTCGCCGGTCGCAATCCAACCTAAAGAATGTTTGGGATATATCACTATATAGAGGTAATTCTCTTAGGATGAACATATATCAACCGAGACTGATCAGTTTCAGTCTATGACAAATCAACGGGATGATCCAACTACATTCTAATTTCATTAATATGCATATCTTTTTTTTTTATTTAATTTCAGACTACTTGCTTAAGAGTATTCTTGTCGATTGCTTCATAGACACTACAATCTAAACAGTTTCTATTAACTTCTGTATATGCATTAAAAGGAAATTACCTGTTTCATCTAACTTCCATCAAGCAAATTATTCATTCCTGAGTACATTCGTTACAGTCACACATAGGCACACACACACATTCGTATACACGACACATTAACCAACTTACAGTTTTCATTTCATGAGTGTCTGAATCTAACCAATTGATTGAATTAATCAAGAATAAAGAATTTAGCATAAATTATAATGTAATTTGTTAGTAATTGAAATTGTTGTTGATTGCAAAAAATTTCACTTACTCCAACTTGAATGCATTGAATTCATAATGTGGTATAGTTGAACTGGTTTACATCAAGACAGATATGACTACTGAAAAGCAGTTAAAGAAAAAAAAATGACGTGAAGTAATGTAAACTGATTACGTTGAAGATAAGACACTTCAAAGAATCTGTTATGACGAGAGAAATTTGGGGGGTGAGTGGGGTTGGCCGAATGTCAATGACTGGTGCCTAGTTGGTTATTGTGGGCCTACTTTGTGCCCACTTAGTCCCAAGCCAAAATAAGAAGAATGCGAGCCAATAGATCAGCCAGATAGAATCGAATCATATTATATTTCAAGCATTCTTTTATATATAGACAAATTCAGACCACACAGCAACCCAATTAGAAAATTAACATGAATACAGAACGAGGGAAATAGTGGTAGTGAATAGGAACAACTTGTACACAACTAATTAACTATAGTCCATAATAAGAGACAATATAATAACAGTAATTATGCTAAACGGGAGGATAGAGCAAGCGGAGGGTAACAATAATAGAAACAAAATGTTTACATTAAAGACAGTTCGAATAAATGAAATAGTGTTCTCGAACACACTTCTGCAAGTTTGTTAAACTTCTTTGTATTCCGGCATAACAGAATCGATTATCTATAGGTCTGCCATACAAGATACAAAAATTGATTATTGTATGCCCATATTTCTGCATTGATATTACTAGTCCTCAGAACAGATAAAAGTGAATACAAGTCAGTTAAGCTAACCAGTCAGAATCATACAAATGTTTCCAACATTCTCTTGTATACATAGAAAACTTGACTCCATAACCAACCAATCAAGAAGACAGCATTAATATAGAACAAGGAATTGAAGTAACATGTACAAAATCAACAAGTTATATTTCATAAATAGAAAATGATAGTAACAGATAATACGTGAGTTAAGAGGATGCACTATTTGTCTTTCATATAGTTAAGTGTGTGTTAATGATGATAATCAGGTAATGAACAGTAAACAATTGAAAACAGATGGGTAGATCAGCTTATTAGTTAATCAACATAGACATACAAATAAGGTGTATATTCTTCATGAAGCTTAGTTTAATTGTCAAATGATAAATAAAAAATAAAGTTACTATGTGATATTTTACTAGAATGTACTTTCTAGTTTATTTAATGTCAATATGGAAACAATCAATTCTGACAATGAAGTAATATGTTATTCATTCAGTGAACTATTATGTAATGATACTAATGAGGAAAATGTATATGTTTGAGTTTATCTAACAAAGTAAATGTTCACATTCATTATTAAAAGTTAAGTGCACTTTAGTTGTCCTTAATGTAGTCAATGAACAATAGTATTCAGTATTATTTCAGGTAGATTTATATTTGTTTAGTTGATGAATAATTCATATTAAGGTGTCAATCAATCAATCAATCCCTGTTACTCCATATGGAGCATAAGCCTCCGATTAGCGTTATCCAACCAATTCCGTAATGGGCTTCCATTTCCACTTATTCTATAGCGCTGTCCATTCCTTTTATGTCTATCTCCGATTCCCAATGAAATGTATATTAAGGTGTAGTTGGTATTAAATATGTCATTTTAACCTAAAACTGACAGTAGGATTAGATTACAGTGTTAGACCAGTGGAATTTCCAAACAAAATAAAAAATTCACAAAGTTGCAATGTATAGTTGAATTGGGTCTGGAGTAAGTCCAGTTCCTAATTTGTATGAATTTTATATTAATAATGTATCTTTGATATAGGAAAAGGGAGAGGGCTAGGATACTTTGAGATACCTGAAATTAGATGTTGGCAAAATGGTAACAATGGTATATACCCATCTAGTTAATGTTTTCTTAAAAAAATCAATAAGAATGAGAGAAGTGCAACAACAATAACTGAATAAGTGAATCAATTTCGTATGTTTTACATGGAACAATAATAGATACAAATAGTCAGAAATTATATAAACGTTTACAGTATCACAAGTTTGAACATCGTGTAATCTCATTCATCAACGTTGGCTCTTGCCAACTTAGGCAAGATATTCGTCTCTCAACGAAATGAAGGGTAAACTGCTCTACAGTTCACTACATCATACTGTATCGATGTGTGATGTGGTCATTAAGAGAAGACGACACTCGAAGGTTATTAGTTTCTGACTATAGATAGCTGACAAACATCACTCTCGATAGCTGGAATCACCAAGTAAGCAATAACGAGGTTAGACCACGAATATAAGGCAAAAGTGGTAAATCAGTCGATAAGATTGTGAATCTTCGTCAACTAAGGTAGTCGGGACATGTGTTTGGTATGCCCAACCACCATCTGCCTCGACGTGCCATGTTGGCTGATATAGAAGTAAGATGGAAGAGAGTCAGGGGCGGCCAAACCAAAACATAGCATCAATTTATCAAGTCACTGACTGCTGGTCTGAGTTGTGTCGGTAGATGAAGACTACTTAATTGGGCTCCTAGAGAATGCTGTAACCAGTGATTGCAAACGTTGGATGACATGGCTGTGAATCAGTCACAATGGCGCAGACGTGTCCGCTGTTTGTCCTCCCTTCAGTCGTTAGCTTGAACTTATTTTATAACTTTCTTCCTACAAACTAATGCCTTCCCTTCGAGCCATATTCTATATGTTCGCTCTTGTTTGTTTTCTTTATTTTACTATTTAAGTAACTTCTACTAATCTGGTGTTAATCTTGTAGTGGTTTCGAAATATGGCAACTTGGTCCGAAGCGCACATGTGTCAGGTTCCATGCTGATCATATATACATACATATGTGCATACATAAAAACTAGGAATATATCTTTGACCCTACTATGTACCATGGCTAATAGTGTTATACAGTCATCTGATTCAGCTTTTGTTTTGTCCATTCTTTAAATTTAAAAATAGAACCACTAAAAGTCTTGAATACCTCATTAATTATGTACATTGGCTGTATGTGAACTATGGTTTGCCGTATTGGTAATTATTTTTATTAATAAGAACTTATCCCAAACAGGTTCTATTGTCTTATTGGCAAAAGTCGGCTAATTGTCATCTTAAGAATCCTTCAGGAGTGGCATTATAGTTAAGTTCTACCCAGCTTACATCACATACGTGATGGCGAATTCAACTGTACTGCAATAAACTTGTTTTAAACTGAAGCTAATTTACAGGAAATATTCAATGAGTTTACATTCTAACATACAACACTCATTCTTTATAATAGTTGTTAAATCAATGGATTCGTAAATTATTGTAAAATTAAAGAGCTGTCGTAGTGATAGAAGTCGACGTGTGACAGTGAATACTGCAGTATCATCATTACGGTAATCTTCATGACTGTACAATGAATGAAATATCATTACCTAAAGTTACAAATGATAGAAAATTGTCAGTCATAGTTACTAGTGACTACAAAACCACCAATAGCTGTAAGGTGAGTGATGTGAAAGACTTCAGGATCCTATGAACCATTTGAAAAGCGTTTTTTTAATTTAAATGAAAACATGTTTCGAATATTATACTTAATATAGGTGAGGCCTCATTTGAAAGATACAAATCAAGCAGCAAATCACTGTTTCATGTATAAAGCAAATATATTGGAGCTAGTTTGGTGCAAAAGCATCAAAATAGTAAAAGGTCTTCCTGAGCTATAATATGAAGATAAACTTAGGCACCTCAACCTATTTTCGCTGTAGGTAACGAGGTAATCCAATACTGGATTACAGTACACAAACGGATGATTTCGGTATTGGTATATCTTATCTTTTGGTTCCATCTAAGAATGAAAATTTAAGAGACCATCTAAAGAAAGACCAAAAACTAAGATCGAATCGTTTACGCAGAGAATTTTATCTCTTGCATCAGCTTGTGAATTACAGGAATTCTATACCAGATTAAGTAATATGCACACATTCAGTGGGCACTTTCAAAGAAAGTGTGGATATTCATAATACTAAAGTTCACGAGGATTAACTAATTTCAAAGACCTCCTGTCATTATCCTTAACGACTGAAAACTGATTAAACGAACAAGATAATGAACAGAGATTCTAAATACAGCTTACTTATTGAATTACGAAAATGTTACAGATAGTCTCAACTTTTGAAGTTGACAGTGTTTACAGACTACTGAGCATTACTTATGTTTACATGAAGTAAAGACGCGGTTTGTTTGACCAACTGGAATAAAAACAAATACTATTTTTGATAACAATTAATAACCGATTACAGATACGGTCTGCTTATTTCAGTGACTAATCAAATACTCACCAATAGAAAATGATACATTGTGTTTAAATCGTGGATCCTACTTATCAGAGTAAATTACTGGACTAATTTATGTTACTAAGGCTAATCCTTAATTAGATGACAATGTGAACAACCTGATAAAGTGCCCAGAAAACTGCATTCATAATTTTCGATTTTTTTTTACCACGAACTGGTCGGACAACTATTGATCACCTAGAAGGACTGGACAGCTGTTTTGTTCTAGTATGGGACTTTTCAGTTCAACCATGTCGGGTGTGAGGCAGTTACTCACCGATGACATTGGATGAGGTCGCACAAATGTATCACGAATTGACTGAATTAGAAAAATCAAGAGTTAGGAGCCGACTCAGCGGTCTAATGGTAAGGCGTTCACTGTGAAGCAACTGGTTTCTGGGTTCGACTTCCGATGGGGTTGTGGGTGCGCACTGATGAAGAGTCCTGTATTAGGAAAAAACAGCTACCCAGTGCTTCCAGGTGATCAATGTTCGTCCAATTCAGATCAATTCGCGATACCAAGATTGACAGTCAACTATTTCCACCCAATCAATCTTTATATTTCTTTGTAAAAATGGAAGTGACACTGTATTCTCAGTAGTCTATTAACATCCAGTGATATCCTTGCTCCAGTGTATATTCAGTGAATTTAAAGCTTGTCAATGAATCCACTGATATCATTGATTAATTACTTTATTTGTGTTCTTTATAATGTTAAAAATTCCCATAATGCAAATTAGAACAACACCTATAAAAGAACAATATTGTTTCGTCAATTAGATCTTCATCAGATCGTACTCTCGAATATACTCAATAGTATTTCTATGCAAATATGTAAAGTGTTGAAGTAATCAACGTCATTTGTAAACCAATTGGAACAATGAGTTAGACCGATTACATAACTGTTGTTGATCATAATTAGTGGAAACGACAGATTCATAGAGGATAAATGTACTATTAGTTATGATGCGAATAATGGACACAACTCAGTAGAATATTTCAATACAGGAAGTAGATTAAAACTTAAGAGAATAAGTTCATTAGGATAAATTTACTAAAACAATAATCATCAAAAAATATTACGTAACAGGAAGTAATTGTTTTAACTATTGGAATGTCAACAGAAATCTCAAAGAAGCTTTCAGAAGTTTAGAAGGAGTTGGAAACCTTCAATTACTAAATAGTAAAATTTCTAGGTACCTTGACGTAATATCATTCAGCTGATCAATATCATAATTCCTTACTTCTGGCCTAGATGAATAATAATAATGATTTCTAGTTAGTTCAATTGAAATTTACTGGTATACAATTTCTGTCTCCTTTTCTGTCCTGTCATTTCCAACTTCAAAGGTTTTAGAGATTGAATTTAGGAATGTATCACTCAAATACATGCGGTAGTCTAAGTTAAACCATGAAATTTCTCACTAGTAAGGTGGATATTAAAGAGGCATGTTTCAGTGTATTTTGGCTAGTTCTATTTATATTACCAAATGTTGATAACTATCACTTAAAACACCTATTAATTATGTGATATCCTACTAAGTACACATAATGAGGAACTCGTTAAACTAAGACAAAATTTAATTGAAATGTATTTTAATCTTCTCGATGATTTATCATGGACATGCCATATGTATATCCTGGGTTGATTGCCTCAATTCAGCGATGGTTCAACAGAAAGATTAAAATACATTCTAGTTATATATACATATCGATTGCACAAGTGTAGCTGTCTGAATTCAGTGGCTTAGTGGAAGGACCCGCTGCTTTTTTCACGAAAAAAACTAAGTATGAGTCTCATTGTGAGCATTAACACTGAGACACAGGTGCATCGAGCCGACAACCCCTTAATAGGACTAAACTCGACTCCTGGCTTACGTTTGCTAGTCATAATCCAACTCAAATGAAGATAATTTCATTTGAATTTACATTTTTCAATTTTAAATACTCATGACTATTCTCAACTCATCATTCGTCAAAACAGTTCTCTTGCATGGAACTGAAAGTTTTATGGAGAATTACGAAAAATATTCTTCAACAGATACAAGTATTTATAAACAATTGTTTGCACAAAATACTTGGGATTCGTCGGTGAGATATCATCAGTGACAGATTATAAACTACCTTCTAACTGAAGAAGAAATTAGGCGAAAACGCTGAAGGTTGATAGGACACATATTAAAGTAATTATCAAACTGTATCACAAGACAATCACTAAATTGGAATTTTGAAGGTAAAATGAAAAAAGTAAGAGTACAGAACACATCAGGTGGGGAGGTGGAGACCAACATGAAGAGAATGAACAGCACTTGGGAGGAATTGGAAAGGGAAGCCCAGTATAGATTTGGTTGGAGAATGCTGGCTTGTGGCCAATGTTCCACGTGAAGTAACAGACATTGGTCGATTATCTAAGACCAAAATTGTGTGCCCAAAAAGTAACAGTTATCAGCTTTTCTTTACCTTGGCAACTTAACTCTTGTTTCATTATCTGATTGTTATTATAACGTCTTAAAATTCAGTTCAGTTTACTTTATTACATGATCATTCCTTCTCTTCAGACCAAATTCATTTCTTTGTTACATCACCGTTTTATATTGTTACATTATAACTTATTGAATTAGGTTATCATATCATATTTTAAATTTAATAACTAAGCTTAACTTATATTATTCTCAAGTGTTATCAATCGTCTCTTAACTGTCCGATTACGTAATCACTGAATAGGGATCACTTTTTGTTGCTTGGTCCTTTCTCTTACATTGGATATATATATATATGCAACGTTCTACCTAACCTACTACTTATGTCCACATATCAGACATCTCTATATAACTCGGATTTCAATCAAGTTCAACCAATCTCATGAGTATGTAAAGCTTTGTTTCATATATTTAATTTTATAAAAGAGTATCATTCTAGGTTGTACGCAACAGCTGATGAGAAATCAATGAAATGAAATGAATCGTCATATTATTCTGTACAAATAATTGTTCTTCCTCTTTACTAAGATAATAAGGGAAACAATGTATATGAAATCATTGAAAATTTTGAAACAATTGATAGATGTTTCGTCTTAGTATGAGATTCCTTAGCTGTATACATCCACTACCTCATAAAGGGGAACCAGAACTTTCAGGTTATGCGGTAAACGTTTAAACGTTAGACTACTGAATCTGCTTCTGATAGATAAATATATGCCTTTAAAGAGCTTCATTAAATGAACTATGTCTAATCTTTCCCTGCAATCGGTATCAATTCTCTATAAATTTCAATTGTCTACAGTTAGCTGATTAGATACTTTGATGATTGAATGATGTTGTATTGATTTCATTTCTACAAATGTTGATTGTTTTGATTATGAATTGTGCACTTTTATTTTGTTCAATGATACTATGGAAATAATATTTTTTGT
This sequence comes from Schistosoma japonicum, assembly GCA_025215515.1. NCBI lineage: Eukaryota > Metazoa > Platyhelminthes > Trematoda > Strigeidida > Schistosomatidae > Schistosoma > Schistosoma japonicum. The sequence goes on along the minus strand of CM046064.1, from coordinate 1,024,353 downwards.
TGTCATATTTGATTCGTCGAATCATTTTGTTGTTATGGTGTAATTCCTACCCCTTCTCCTCTCTCTCAAAGTAATTACTTTACAGTAAATATAGATGTTACATTTTTTGATCGATACATTCAATGAATTTGTATGTTACATGTATTACGTAATAGTTCAAATGACTTGATTGGATGTTATCAATACTATTCAATCCATATTCTATATCATTGAAATTAGCAATATAAACCTAATGAATGCCAATTTTGTGATCACAGTAGCTTTTACAGAAGCATAAAGTTCTTTGATTCAATCTTCTTTAGAGAAATGAATAGGCGTCACTAAGAAGTTTTATATTAAAACGAGTTAAACAGTCCTAGTTTTCAGTATTTGCCTAACTTACTACACCTAATTAATAGTTCAATAAAGTTTAAGTGTATTCCATCTATTGATACTACTCACTAGGAAACTACATTAGTGAATAATCAAGAAGTAGTTGATTTACAGATCATCATAATGATGAATGTTGGTGTAATTCGTTTAGACAAGGTTGTCTAGTTACTATTTTTATATTTTGGCTAGTCTATCAATCTTATGTAATTTTTGTTTATTAACCTTGAAAAATTAATGTATAAGCCAATAGTTAAATAGCAGTTAACTGTGTAAACCAATAAGAGTAAAGAAGTTTTTCAGTAAACTGTATATTCTGATTACTATCGAATACATATTGATTGTCCATAGAGTAGCGAGCCAATTTAATGTTTATCTAGTTCTTTATACTACTAAGCGAATGCCATCGATTAAGTTGTAATACGATTGCCAGTTTAAATGATTTCATATCGGAGAATGGAAGGGAGGTACTATGTAGGAATGGAACATGATTTAATGATAGTAGATGGAAAAAAACCTTGCTTCATTGAGCTTTCGTGCTATTGTATGCTTGGTTGCAAGCTATACATGCAATATTGATGGAACCGGCACTCCCTATTAAATTTAATCTGCCGTACAAAAACTCATTTATGGCCTGAATATCTCAGTAGAAGCGATCGTACATTATGAAAGTAAGTAATTTATGAGATAATTTACTTTGAAGCACCAGTTCCTTCATATTTGAGTTAGGCATTGTTGACAAGTGCTAAATAGTGTGAAACCTCAATAAAGTAGAGATATCCAAAGAATAACCTTAAAATATCTTTGAAAAATGGCATTGATTACTCTTGTTTTGTCAATCTGTGTAAAAATGTTTGTTCTGTAGAAAGTTAGTCACAGTCAGAATATCATATTGATACTGTTATAAGTGGTGAAAGTGAAGCGAACAGGCTTAAATCCTATGTGGAACATTGATTTCCTCAAGATTCCAAGTACTTCTTGGAGAATAATTCTCACTTACAGTAAAATGAAGCCTGTGATTTCGTCTCTACTATCTTCAGTATCACAAGTGCACAGTAAGCAAACGATAATGATAAGAATGTGACCCAGTAAACTATTACAAATCAATATAAAATAGGTAATCAGGGATATATTCCATCCAAATGATATGAAGTAAAACACAATAGGAATTGATGAAGTAATAAGTGAAACTCAGTGACTCAATAATCGATTGTTGATTAAGTCAGATATTATTCTCCCAACGGGAAATCAAGTGTCTGCTCGCCGGTCCGTTCTTTATTAATCTATGGGTGCCAAATATGGTCTACGAGAATGAAAGACATATGTTGGCTGATGGTATTTTATAAATGACACCTTCAAAGCATAACTTGCATATCATGACCATGTAAACAACTGTGATAGAAAATCAGTCGTAGAGATTATGGATCTTCAATCACTGAAGTAATTTGGCCATGTGTCACGTATTTCGAACCACTGTCTACCTCCACGCACGATGATGATTTGCTTAGAGGCAGGATAGAAGAAAGTTAGGGAGACCAAACTAAAACGTAACACCAATCTATCAAGTCGCTGCCTATTGATGTAAACAGTATTGGTAGTTGAAGACATCCAAGTGGTTTGGGTCTTTCTTGTTGAACTACTTCATAGATCTCATTGTGATAATCTAACCGAGTCTTGCTAATTTAGTATGTTAACTTAAGCTAACCCACATATATATCGCAGGATCTGCGTTGCTTATGACTGTCTGATATTCTGCTGAAAATTAATCAACTCATTCAAACCTTGTAACTGACTGAATGAAAAGAGATAGCGGACATGAAGAACCGAAGGTTTTAATTTTCGCATTGAACGGATTATTTAGTAGTCTAACCATTCAATTTACAACATACACACCTAATTTTATGTAGCAGATTGACTATAGTTAGAGAACTAGTGAACACTGTAGTTTGAAGTTTCAACATGAGATAAGAAGACTATTGATTTGACTTCTAGTTAAATTGTAGATTTACACACTGAATGTTAATTAAGAAAGCGAAATACTCGTCATATTCTCCTCAGTGATTAATCAAAAGTAATTGGCTATGTAATCGCGCTACACTTAAAGTTACTGGATAGTAGTTGAGGTACTCAAGTCTGTGATTGATTACATTGAGTTTGACCAGAATACAAACACAATGAACTTTCATATTCTTCTATGCTTGTTAATTGTGTCACTCTTCTCATTATTTTTATTCATCTATATTGTTTCTTTCTCTTCACTCTCGTTCCTCATATTTAGGGTGTGATTAGAAAACTTTCATGTTAAGTTCAAATTCACTGAAAAATTAACACCAATCGAACAACTTACACTGGTTAATTGGGAAATTTCAGTACTACGTTTCGTCGTTCTTATACTGTACTCTAGACCTAGAACGTATATTAGATCTGAATACAGAAATCTCTACCAGATACACAAAGTAATTCAATTCATAACATAAAGTGATTACTAGTTCCCTGATGACCACATAATCAATAGTCAATTAATTCTGAATTCTCTAATGGCAACTATGATCATTATGTTTAATAGGCATTTTCGACCATTAGATTAATAAACATAGCGAAAATCAAACCGTTCGTTCAAGTATAAGACTTTTTGGTAGTGGACATTCATAGCTTTGCGAAGGAATCAAACCCAAGACCTTCATACTTCACAACGACTTCTTAACTATTAGACTACTGAGTTGCCTGTCAGTATATGTCATTTTTAGTTCAGTTAGTTTGCTACGTATTTTCGCGATGTAATAGATTGTTATCGATGGTGATATGAAAACGTTTGTAGATTTCATACAGTTGGATTGACGAATATGCAAATTGTTGAATAAACAAAATGTAAACTGATATGACGTATAGTGAAGTTTGTTTACATTTAGATTGAACATGTTATCAATACATTATAGTTTATTTGTTCACATAAAATATCTGAATGCAAAATGATTTAAATGAGAATGCATACTGACGTGTTTGGGACTAGTCAAGTAGATGCACCTACCATGTCTTGTTGCTGACATTCACATCAGAATTCGAATTCAGTCCATTATATTGGCAAACTCCATTGCGTTCTTCACAAGAGAAAATGTATTCCAAGTATATATACACAGTCATTACAGAAGCTTGGTTGTCAAAACTCATAAGCCCACTATCAATGTGATGATCTTCAAAGATGAATGGATTCGGTTCGCGTCTCAGTGGGAACAATAACACAAGGATATGCCAAGTACCTCATGCTGACAAACTTGAAATATAACGTTCTAGATTAAACTTACTAACCCCATGTTTACTGTTAATATGGCTTCCAGAAACTACAACGAAGCCTCCAGAACCCTTGAAAGAGCCGAAAACATTCCATCCAATCGCTGATCGAACAAATCTTCCAGAATCCCGACGTGACGCGTTCTGATTGGATAATAGTAAAAACTTCTTAGTTCGGATTGGATGGATCATAACACTGATTTCGTTGTTTCAGAAATTTATAAATATACTATTATTTTGTACAGAATTTACTTTCTGTCTTACTGGAATAAAGTTTCCTATCTACTTGTCTTCTGAATTTGAGACTAGGAGTGTTCAAGGCGTTCGAGTGCTAAAGTTGTCAGCGGCTAGTCAAGCTATCAAGCATGAAATATAACAGTTACATTGTCAATTTTGTGAATTAACACTATATTTATACAATCCATCCACGAAAGATAAACAGTAATGAAGATTGATGAATTTCAACCCTAACAACAACATCAGCGAGAAGATACAAATGCATTCCAGTTATACAAAATGATTTATTTATGAATAATCTCCCTGTTTGTTTCATCATTAGATTGAATACCAGAAAATGAATAGTCCTTGACTTCAGTTTATAAAGGTTTTCAATTGATCATAAAAATTTAACTTCAAACGATATGTAATGATTTATCTAGAAAGTCACAGGTCGGTAAACCTGGCTGGCATTTCCCGGATAGTAATATCTAGTAACAGCTTGAATATAAGAGCGTGATATAAATAGGTGAGTGGGAAAAACAGAACATACCTGTAGAAGTGAGTAATAATAAATGCAACCTGGAAGTACTGCTGATCTTCTCCATTTTAGTATATAACTCCTTACTATATTCTACCCAGAATCTTACCAGAGGCTAAGCTTAAATCCTTCAAGCCTTTTAACAAAACATGATGTTCGGACTCCTAAGTGTAAAGTTAACTGATTACTTTTCTAATTTAAGTTCATTTATAACATTCAGCAACGTGATTTTGGTAGGTAACCAGACATGTTTATACTTCAATAATCCTATCTCGTCATTAGAGTTCTAAAAATTACTCTATGGATTTACTAGCTAATGAGTAAATAATGATTGATCTCTGCCGGGAACTGGATAATCACAAAATTTAGACATATCACATATTGTAACTAAGATATCGTTTCAATTTTCACGTAGCTGATTGTTATTTCAATGTGGTTTTGTTGAGATTGGTCTTGCTTTTCGTCACAGTTAGGTCTTTATTGGCTACAAGTGACAACTGTAAGATAGCTAATTTGTTATAGGATAGAACTCTTAAGTGTGAGTCAGCGCCAACAAACCCTCAACAGATCAAATACTGAACCCTCTTAGTTAGTACCTCTTGTGAAATACTGTGGTCGGAATCAACGTACTTGGGGAAGGTAGTAAGTTAGTTGGTAAGACTGCAAATCATTACTATATGAAGTGGTCGGGTTATACTTTGCGTATGACAAATCACAGCCAGTCACTGCACCATGTATTTTGTAGCGAATGAATAGGTTTCAAGAAACTGGAAAACAGAGGGTCGGTTACATATAAACGTGACATCACTTCATGAAATCACTGAGAGTTGATGCATATCGTGTAAGTAAACACAGACTACTTGACTGGGTTCTGACTATTGGTTGAAAATACTGTGTTCGAACTGACACAGATTCAGTGACAATAAGGTGGGAGTATTTTCATTTTATCTTCTCTTAGATCTTTGCCTATCAATGTAGTTTATCCATTTATTTTCACAAATCAATTGTTTCTTCTTGAGCCGTATTTTATATATCCAAACTACTTTGTGAGCATTGATGTTATTATCATATATGCTATTGTGGATTTCATGCTAAAGTACATAGGGGTTGTGAAAACTTGGATCAGTGCATATGCATACCAGGCCCTATGTTACTTATAACTGATAGCAAACTCATAACTTCAAGGGGAGGCAAAACGCATATTTTCTATGTCTTGAACTTGACCATGTTACAAACAACCCACGGTTTGTCATAAAAATATCCTTAGTTTTCTTAAGAATAGACAGTTAGCAATGTAGCTCCTTTATTATTTACCAGGTAATTTTCTTACTTCTTAGTTCACATATGATCCATCTTAAAGCAAATTATTATACGTTTTTACTGGTTAGCTTTTTTTTTGCCAAGGTTGTTATTTTACGGAATTGGGTTGCTGACCGCATGTCTAACCCTCCACCTTTATCCGGGCTTGGAACCGGCAGCAACCCTAGAGGGGCTCCAGGCGGGTCAAACAACACACCAACCGAGTGAGGCACTGAAGACAGATATAGAAGCAGCTGCAAAAATACTCCACATTTTCTTCAGGGAGATTTGGGAGGAAGAATAAGTGCCAGTAGACTGGGAAGAAGGGTACCTCATCAAGATATCAATGAAAGGAGATCTTAGCAGTTGCGGGAACTACAAAGGCATCACTCTACATTCAATACCAGGAAAAGTCTTCAACAAAGTGTCATTGAACCGACTGAAAGATCCAGTCGATGCCAAACTTCGAGATCAACTGGCCGGATTCCGTAACTTTAAACTTCATTAAACCATTCAAAGATATTTGAGCAGAAGTGACTTCACAGACACAGATTGTTTTTCAATGTTTTCACTTGTCACAGAGTGATCTCGTTTGATTGACATTTGAAATGAGGAAGCACTACACATCTGTTTTGTCCTAGTACGAGACTGTTCAACAGCCATACTCAAGACATCACTACAGGTGAAAGATTAAATTTTCAGGTTTGTGAATGATTGCCTAAAACAATCAGCACTAAAATTTTAATGGAATCTTGACGTAACTATGTGCATTTATCACTCCATCATAAAATCCCACCTCGATTCCCCACGTTTTATGGTGAATGTTTAATCTATGTTACAAGTTGGCTGGCTGGTAATCACTGATAGAACTCTTACTCCAATTAATTCATGATAAAGTACGAAGATCATCCCATGCCAGTGATGATTCCTACATCACTCCCGACATGCTAAAACTTCTCTAATCACCATCTCTCGCTTGAACTTTGATAGATCCATATAATGTTTTTAATGGTTAAACATTCTTCATGAAGCCTGATATACGTCTTCTAGCGGAAATCGTGTCAGTGAAATGTTGAAGAGTCCTATACAGAGATAAAACAGTGGCCTTTTTGCAACATTTGATCGTGGCCTTTCTCTAATGAACAGAAATAACAAATTCTAACATATTTAAAGTTAGAATGTGGCAAATAAGTAAAACACAAGGATCTCGTTTAATCTTGTTTCGAACTTGTAAGCTGGATGTACTTATATCCTAGAGTTGCTGTTTACACTCTATTTATTATGCCCTGAGTTCAAAACAAGACTGAACACGCGTCCTGAATTCCACTTGATAGCTACAATCCAATTTTTATCGTATTTGTGAACTTCAGCTATATCAAAGGAAACCTCTGAAAATGCATATTTGGCGACAGTGTCTATATGGAATCAAACAGAAGATTCGATTACCTTCAAACTCGAATGTATGACGTTTCTTTTTCCTTCATTTTCCTTACAAGTGAAACTAACAATAAATGTTTAATACTATGAATGCTCTTGTGTTGATAAGCGAACTAAATCAAATCGATAGTTCCTAGAAAACTAAGATATATGTCACTATTTATAGAATGTTCAATCTTTTGTCATGTTGTCAAGGTAACACAAACAAAAGTGTACAAGATGTAAATGGGAATGAATTAACAATTTGATATATACAACTGAACAATACAGGTGAATTGATCATTGGAAACTGTTGAATGAGTAAATAATTTTAATGCTTGAAATGTGTTCTTAAGCAAACCATTGAATCAGTGTATGTGAATTGGTACAGTTAAGATGATCTATAATGATAGTCAAATAACTGCAGTGATAACATCTCTATCTGAGGTTAGCAACCACAGCCTGTATAAAACAACTTAGCTATTAAAGCACTAACCAGAAAAAACGTTCTTAATCATTTTAACTCTTCACCTAGAGTTGGAAGTTCTTCATTTCGAAAAGTTATGACACCTTATAGTGAAAGTCGATTTTCTTCGGTAGTCACAAAGCCGATACCCCTTCTGACCACCAGAACAACAATTAATATAGGTACATGAAATGTTTGCACAATGTAGAAGGCAGGAAGAAGTGTGCAAATAACTGAAGAAATGAAAAGATGCTACCTGAAGATACTTGGAATAATTAAAACCCATTGGTTAAAAGCTGGACAGCAACGAACATCCTCAGGAGAAGTGCAGTTACACTGCGGTCAGGAAAAAAAAGCTGCACACACAACGATTTGCATTAATACTGTCTCAAGAAACACGGAAAGTAACTATAGAATAGAAGCCTCATGGACCTGTGATCATCAGATCATCTTTCAAGATAAAGAAAGGGGGGATTACAATGAATGTCATCCAGCGCTATGCTCCTACCAGCGACCGCCACGAAGATGGTAAAGACCATTTCTATGCCAGGCTGTAGTTATTCATCAGGAAATGAATAAGTCAAAGACCTCACCAATCTGATGGGAAACCTAAACACCATGGTTGGAATGGATAAACATCGGACAACAATCTTAAAACCTTTAGGTTTAGAAACACTAAATTATTAGATCACCGAGATCACAACTAAAGGTTGATATTTATAATCTTCAGTTAATTAACGGACATTAATGTACCTCATTGATTATCATTAGTGGATATCATTCACTTATCCTAGATTGTCAGATTTCACTGATTAAATGTTCTCACTAGAGTGCTATAACTAGCTCATGAAGTTAGTCTGTAGTTAACTAATCTAAGTTATAACGATATCAAATTCAATTAGGACAATGTTTACAATACAATAAACTTTACTCGAATGACGTGTTGTTTTTCCACTTTTCTTTCTAAAATTATACCATGAAATATTCTTTCCAACTGATTTAATGCATAGTAACTAAGTCTATGAGAATAGACTTGAATTCATTGAGTAATGAGTGATCTTCAAAATGAATAAAAGTACACTCGATTATAAACAACTAATCATTATTTAATCATTAAATAGAAGGAATACTCTTGGTTAATAATCATTTTCATCTCTTGATTTGATGAATCGTTCCTTCAATCAGTTGTAGTGTATCATTCAATTTTATTGTCTATCATTACAAACTGTTAATCAGTTTTTTTATTTCCTTCTAAGTAATTTAAACATTCTATCATAATTTAGAATAGGCTTGTATCATCTCATTGATTTGTAATGGACTGAAACTGGTCAGCCTCTGTTGCCATATGTGCATCCTGAGCAGATTGCCTCGATATAGCGCTAGTACACAAATTATATTTAAGTTGGATTGTGACTGGCAAGTGGGATCCAGGATGCGCGTTTCGTCCTACTTGGGACTCATCGGCTGGATGTACCTGCATCCCAATGTTGATGTTCACAGTGGGATTCGAACTCAGTCCGCTTCGTGTTAAACGCCACCGCGTTCACCACTAGGCTACTTAAATATAATTCTATCATAATGTTAAATAGTAAAGTGATTATGTAAGAAGTGTTTTATTAGTAAAGATTTTCAATGGAATTCTGTGTTTTAATGATTGAATGATTGAGATGTCTGTGAATTGTTACATAAAATACTTTATATATCACACATAAGGATTTTATTTGGATTGTGACTGGCAAGTGGAATCCAGGACGCGTGTTTCGTCCTATTTGGGACTCATCGGCTGGATGTACCTGCATCCCAATGTTGATGTTCACAGTGGGATTCGAACTCAGTTCATTGAATGAAAGGTTAATGTGTTGATTACTGAGTAGAAATATCATTACTGCATACAGATTTGATTGTTTCTTGGCTTCTAAACTCTTCTATCTTAGTCTAAATAGTTCTGGTTCGTATAACTTATATGTGTTGTATGAAAATGTTTGAAGAAATTACTTAAATTAGTCAGTCAGTTAGTCAAATACACAACGCAATCTGGCACATATATACACTTATTCATGTTGACATCTACCCCCCCCCTCCGCTACAGCTAACCCGCCTGCTATTGAAAATCGCAAGATGATTACCAAAAGTAGTCGAAGTAGCTTCAACGACAGTGGATTACACATAGGAAGCATAAACTGAAATGAATTTCTACCTAGTTTGTCAGTACTCATACTGCAATGGTTCATGTTGCCATTCAATGACTGCGTGAAGTGATATCACGTTGATACTTTTTTCCTCTAATCTGAGTTCCTAATATTTAGTATCTTTGTAAATGATAACCGCTGAATTAAAGACAACCACAGAAAAAAATTATTGTTTATGTTACAAAGCATATGGATCAATTGTGATTACTTCAGTGAATTCATCATTTTCTTCTCAGGAACACATTCAATTTTAGCATAATTTCAATTGGAACACAATTAGAGTGTTCAGGGGAATATTGACCGATTTGTATTCATTAATCAATATTTATCTTGTTCTTAAGTTAAAGAAGAAAAACTAATAAATCAAGAAAAAAAACAGCTATTACATAATGAGATTATGTAATTGGCAGTTGAATATTCTATTTCCTGATGGATACACTTTAATAATTAGACAAGAAATAACTAATGAATCGATGATTATGTAATATGATGATGAATAGAAGAACAATTTCATTTCGTGTAGTGACTAAAATGTTTCAGTATATTTCAAGATCATTATGTCATACAGAAGCGAAGAAACGACATAATAATCTGTAGAGTCTATTCTTTGTGATATGGAGATCCTCTATTGCTACAACGCATTCGTTGAACACTTTTAGAACTATGCTGTGTATACCACCTAATTTGTAAGCTTTTCATTAGCTCATTAAGCGTTATCATATCTGTTTTTCTTCTCTACATATTGCAATTTTATTATGACCTCATTATTCATAATTCTGGACGCAACTTTCCCCCTAGTCCAGTTCACAGTGTATTTTTTATTACTGTTTGGTCCAACATGCGATGTATGAAAGCCATTCGTTTTAGTCACTCAACAATTTGGTGTTAGCTTTCATTCGTTAGTGCTTGCTCTATTCATCTATACCTCTGAGGTAGGTTATGGTCACCCAGATATTGTGCTTGTCAAATTAACCTCGTTAATTTGTTGTTACTGAGCTGCTAGTGAAACTTCTGAACACTGTGTGAGCCCTGTTCAAGACAAAGTGTGAACCTCGAACTATAATTGACCGTAACCGTATTATTTCCAATCAACCAGTTGGGATAAAAGACACGCCGTTACCATACAATTTATAATTTCACCACAAACAACAGGAATATACAAAGTTTTTAAACGATGTCGACACCCAACATCAACAGAGACTATTCGCTCAGTCAATTCTAGAATCAATGTCAGCCAATAACCGAATTTAATCTGACTAAGCTACGTTTAGTAGTACCAACATCTTATCTTCCTTGACAGTGCCAAATAATCACCATTTCCCAAGTCTATCAGGTCATAGCTGTAGCACAAGTTCGATTGGCTAGTTTTCCACTACTTAATCGCTGAGAAAGTCGTTTCAGTATTTATATCATGTTAATTGATTAAGCATTTACTGTGGGACCTGAAGTTCCTCATTCAATTTACTGATGGAATTACTGGCATAGTTTACTAATGAGCCCCATACTAAATCGAAAGGGCCGTTAAGTGTTTTCTGGTTTCAAATGGTACTCAACCAACGCCAATCTGTTACAACTATAATTAACTAAACTTGATAACTGTCTCCACTACCTTCATTCAAACTAAAGAATCATTTGTAACATTGTTAATTTCACTATAGGATTAATGACCCTAGTAAGAGAACTTTTATCGTCTAAATTTTCAAGAATTAATCATTTATCAGCAGGTCCACTTATTGACTTACAATCTATGGTCGACATGATCTTCTATATGATGAAGAAACTCATACCATTCAGGTTTTATTAACAAAGCAACCGTGTTTATAATGAGTAGCATACACTCTCGATATGTAAAATCTTACTTCAGGATTTGTGTATATAATTGCATAGATTGATAGTAGACAGTGAGGTGTTTGAGTTTGCCGACCATTTCAATTATATTAGGTGTCAAATCATTCTTCTTGGGTTAATGTTTAACAAAATGTTGTGATTGATTTAAAAGGCTTGTTTAGCTTTTAATAACTAGTGTCACTTGAAGTGTTGGTAAGACATCTTCTTGCCAACAACAATTCGTTTATTGTTAAACCAAGGCTGTTCGTTGTGATCTTTAAAGGTAACGCAACTTCATAAATCACGATAATTGATTTATAGTGTCTTCTAAGTATTATTCAAGTAACGTAATACAGCCGCATTAGCAATACTAATATGTGACTTATGGAAAATATGACGTGGCTATAAATCGTCACCAACCTAATCATTTCAGACATGCAGTGTGTATACGAAACCGCCATCTACGTAAACGCATAATATTTGCTTCCTTACAGGTTGGACAATAGACAGCGAAAGAAGGCCAAACAAAGATATAATATCAGTATATGAATTTATGAATTGGTGATCTAAATCATGTAAACCACCTAGAAGGAAGATATCATGTTCAAGTTGTTCAAAATCAGTATCAGTATCAGAAATACATTTATTTCCTTTCTTCTTCTAAGTCCTGAGATACAGTTTTTCTTCATACAACCGCCCTTCAGAGAAATATTGTCAACGAGTAGTCAGTTCCGTCACCATGCCTACTACGTTTATTTCAACGTCTTCAGAATTCATCTTGTAAAGTTTTTTTTTGTTGTAAAATGTTAAGGTGACTTAAGATAAAGCCCACTTCTTTTAAGCTAACCCTCTTCTACCAATTCTGAATTATTATCAAATTGAAATGAATGAGAACCATCTGTAAATAATTAAATACTAATGGAATATAGACTCCTTTCATAAGTGTCACGACAAAATCAATAGATAACTCATTTAATGCTTAGTGGTAACTACCTTTCTGGAAATATTAAAGTATCTCGATAGCAACTATATCAAATACTCATCTATCCAACTATTTTAACCCTATCCACTTAACAATCAAACAAGTATAATGGGTGGAACCAAAATAGCTGAGATATGTAGTTAATAATAGAGTTTGTACTATGGTGTAACTCATATTAGCTTATTAAGACATAGTTACCATTACTTTAAAATGAAGAATTGTCGTACACTTTATTAGTGATAAAGTGTATTCTCTTGATAACCTAACAACCTAACCCAAATAGAGACAGGTCGGTAGCAATTGTAACTTTTTGCATAATTCATTTGATTACAAACCACCCATTCATACTTATTTCTCTTACGTATAACATTACTGTTAGATAGTCGTCTTATCGTCGTCGAATGTCAACTTCTTTTATTCATTATATATGCATCAGTTGAAGTGATCTTATTATTATCAGAGTATACTTTGGTTAAAAAACAAACAACAACAACATAAATCATCAATAGAATAAGAGTTAATCCACTTAACACAAGAACTGTTAGTCATGTAATCGTCTACGGTGAATTGTTAAGCATTTCTATGTTATTTATGATGTTATATATAGTTGCCATTGATGTAAAATGCCTAGAAATAATTCATTACTATTACTATTTGCATTCATGAGTAATCGAATCATATCTTCGCATCCTAATCTTCTGCATTACTGCTAATACTTCTACTGTCGCTATCACTCTTGGATTTGAACTGACAGTTGCGTCTCTGTGCTGATGTGGTATGGCAACCTGAACTGATGTACGTACGTACGAAGTTCTGCGTTGTATCTGTCTGTCATGAGTAATAAAGTTATTGTCTAGTGATTATTGGAACATTCATAGATTATACACCAATATGTAAACAGATGAGTTTACTACTAGTGAATTAATTATTACTGAAAAATGACTATGTTTACGCCCATATGAGAATGTAGCTACAGTATTACAATAAGCATAACTATAATGAATAGGTACTTGAGTTTAGGATAAACTTGATAATCTCTCATCATAGTTTACTAATGAATGCGCCTAAACTTATCTTATTATTACCTGAATATATTCTCTATTATTTTGTATATTCTGTAATGAATAGGTAAATGGTAACTATGAAAGCAGTTTGGACTAAATGTATGTTAATTTTATTGAGTGAGTGATGTTGATTACCGATATTGTTGATGATAACTTGTCACGTTATGAACGTTTGTATTCTGTCGGTCATGTATTCACACTAGAACTCTTCATGAAGTGAATATTGAGATACAGTCATTTATGCATACCGTAGAAACTGCCACTTATATGAGTCAGTCCATGTTGCCACACCCCATTAGTACACGAATATGAGTACTAAAGTAGAACTACTAGTAGCATTAATCGTAATAAAAATAAATATTGGTCATAGAGAATATGATCGTACAAGTAAAAACTTTATCTGTGGAAAGGTATGTGAAAGCTTTATTGTTCAGAATTACATCAAATGTAAAGATTGGATTCACCTGGACCGCTGAGATCGATTTTGAGCCACATCATACACATCTTCTATCATTGGTTACGATTATTGCATGGACCTCAACCAAACAGACTTCACCTACCAACACTGTTAAGTCAAGCAGTGGAAAATTTCATGGACTGATGTCATCCTTCAGTTTCATATTTGTTAGTCATCTCGAATCGTAATCGAATGCTAATCACTATCGGACTTAGCGAAATTTGGAAGTTCGGCAGTTGAGTATGACAAGTTCCAATTACCTCGGTCGATGGACATTTACAACCCATTCTACCTATATGCCATTTTCTCCTAATATTCTATGTCCAACATCAATCGATTTACTCGTTCAGTCGATTGTATGTTGGTGATACTTCAAAGACGTATATTATCGTATATGTTTTAGCATCTATACATTAAAATAGAGCAGACTGCCATGCAGTATACACTTTCTCTCTTTAGGAAACTTATGTCTCGCATAGACGATGATCTTTAGTGTTTTCAAAAAGACGATAGTATATGCTTTCTGTTACCAACACAATGAGTAACTTCACTTTCTGGAAGTATCCGAAAAAGGGAATAGGATTAAGGTTGGTCCTTATGACCTAATATTGAGACGACAATTTAAGTCTGGATACACAGAGTTTACGTAAGTGGTTTTTGTTGTTAGCTCCGTACCTGTTAAGGTCTTGTTACCGGAAACAAAAGTCCGTAGATTGTGGTGAGTTGGGTATTTCTGGTGCTGACGCAGAATCGCTGTCATACAGGTTATCTGAGAGAAGGACGTTACAACTGACATATTATTGTACAGTCGGCAGTATGACATTGTTGCCGGACCTTGGACTTGTTGAATCCAATCTTAAATCCCTCTTCAACTGACCTTGGTAGGGTAGAACCTCAAGGAACAATTGTCCCGGACAATATAGCCCAATTGGTTCACCACAATAGGTAAAGTCAAACACCACGTCAGCGTAGCAGCATGAGAAATGCATTATTTTTAGATACATGCAATTTTTCGTTGATTATATCCAGTACTTCATTTAATCAATCTATGTTGACATTTAGCCACGTTGATTAGACACCATTATATTGTGATGTATCTAGACAGTTGATTATGTTTTATTATACAGTAGATAACAATTGAATCTATATTGTATAATTCACCTAATGAAGTTTCAGGCATTAGAATTCAATGGCCTTCTGAACTTTCGGTTTAAATAATAAGGTGAATACTAAGACGAAGACGCTGATAAGATACAGAATCTTTAAACATCAATAAGCACTTATGTAAGAATGTTCAGAATGCGTTTCTCGACCTCTAAATGCAAACTATTGCTTCAGGATTGGTCGTCGTCAACACCTCAGGTAAAGATAGGGAGTAAAGTATTTAAGCACATCAACCACTTCACCTATCTTGGAAGTCTGATTAACCCTGATAGGTTGGTACGAATTCAAAAGCTCGTTGTTATAGGAAAGCATTAAATCAGTCTATAAGTTTTGAATCTTTATCGACTGAAGTTGTTAGCATGTGTTGCATATACCAAGCCACGGTCTGCCCCGACACGCGATGTTGGCTGATATAGAAGTAGGACGCTAGAGAGTTAGAGGCGACCAAACCAAAACATAGCATCAATCCATTAAGTCACTGACTGCTGGTCTGAGTTGTGTAGGTAGATGAAGATTACCTAATTGGGGTCCTTGAGAATGCTGTAACCAATGGTTGGAAATGTTGGGTAACATGGCTCAGAATCGGTCACAGTGGCACACATGTATTCATTCATTGACCTCCGTTAAATCTTGAGCTTAAACCTATTTCATAACTTTCTTTCCACGCCCCATCTCTTTTCTCCTTTAACCATATTCTATATGTTCACTCTTCTTTGTTTTTATTATTATCATTGTGAGTGAATTTACTTCTGCTTCTACTGTGTGATGTAAATCTTGATGTACTTTAAAGGTATGGCAGCTTGGACCGATGCATACATGTGCCAGGTCCTATGTTGATCAAACATACATACTAAAGTCGAGATCTAGTTAGACTAGAAACTACTTATTTGCAAGTAAACCTAATTAATGAGTTCTAAGTAAGACAAGTCGTATCTACTAGACTTCATTGACAGCTATTATCAAAAGTTATGAATCATATAAATCTATCCTGACTGCAATATATAACTATGTCTTTTCATTCCAGTTAAACTGTAACATTAACATCAAGCAATAAAGTACACATTTCTAACTAACTTTTAATAAACATACAACTTCCTACTTATAATAAAAGTTCAATCTCTTTGCTCAAATGTTTAGTTGAATTTTTATTTCAAGCTATTAAAAAAAGGTCATTGAAACCATAAAAAAAAAAGTAGTACAAAATTGACTTTTCTTGTTTATTCTACTTTCAAAGAACTTTCCCCAGTTATCCCCCATCCCCAACAGGCCCATTGCTAACCTCATGCTTTTTCATAATTGTGAAAGACAGTTTTACAAGGTCAATTAATTAACAGAAAATAACTTGTTGGACTTTATACCTTTAGGTTATATAAATTGATAAGTAGTTAAAATGCGTTAAATATATGTGTGATTTAACGTAATTTATGTGAAGATCAGGATTTAATTTGTAATCCTTGAAAATTGGTTTCGATAAGATACCAGTGAAAACTAGGGGAGTCTGATCAGATTTCTCGTTTTGGTATGTGACTCCGCAGTAGTCCACAATCTTGATTTTCCCAGGAAATCGAACCACACTCCTTTAGGTTTCCCGTTAAACCTTGAAGTATGTATGATGTTAATTCAGAATATTTTTGTCCTAATGATAGGATCTAATATCAGCAGCTTAGTGGGCAACATGTGTTAGATTTTAAAGTAATAGGTAGTGAGTTGGAATGGGATGTTTCGTGTAAATTAGACTGACAAGCTTCTTTAGAAGATAGCCCATGTCTCAGATTTAATTTCCAGTCACAATTTACATATATTCCAAGACTTTTGATTATACTAAGTTTCCAAAGCTAGTTAATTTAATAGTAGTTTTATCACCATTCTGGACAACCTTGACGTACGCTTCTTCATCCAGCTCACAGAAAGCAGTGCAAGCAGAACTATCCTTCTGAGCTACAACCCCCCCTTCCAACTATGTCGGTATTCTAAAACGCTTATTATTTACTAAACTTACTCCTTGATAATAGATGGTTCGTTATAACTGACAAACGGCGTTGGACCTGTGAGATGTATAAGTATCACTTAAAGAAACAGAGCAACTGGATAGGATACAAACAACAATTATATGATAGTTACTTAGCATATTGGTTGGTCAAACTATCTTTGCATCACGGCGTATTGTTATGTAACCAACCTAATTAAGCATAGTAATATACAACAGACACTAGCAACAAACGATTCCTAATTCTATATAGGAGATAATGTCATTCAAGAGTTCGCAATCTGCATGCTTCGATATTTTCATAAAAGTTTACTTTTGATATAACGATAAGGCATGTAGCATGTTTACTTGATATAGCTAGCAAACGTTATTCATTGAATAAATATCGTCAACTTGATCAGTCTTCAATAAAGTTCATTAACTTAAAGTGAAGGATCAAATGGAATGATTCATTGACTTCCTATAAATCAGTTGGATATCGCAAATTATTCCTCATTGGCTTATGGAGCATATATATATATTCCAACTCTTTCAACACTGATAAATCTGCACACTCCACTTTGAAATGTAAAAACTAGTTGCGTTAAGTGAAATAGTTGGAAGGTTTCGAGCTAGTGACTAGATAGTTGAAAGTATGTAAAATAACATATTTTAAATAAAGTATCAACAT
This sequence comes from Schistosoma japonicum, assembly GCA_025215515.1. Lineage (NCBI taxonomy): Eukaryota > Metazoa > Platyhelminthes > Trematoda > Strigeidida > Schistosomatidae > Schistosoma > Schistosoma japonicum. The sequence goes on along the minus strand of CM046064.1, from coordinate 1,006,418 downwards.
TCGCCCCTCAACCCCCACCCCAAGGTACATTGAATTGCAATAATGTGAAATAAAAAAGAATCATTCATATGATTCAATTCAATTGACAATGATGTGATTTCTTCATTTCAAATATGAAGTAGGTGTTCATTACATGTAGAATGATAAATGCTTAACAACATAAACCATTCATATCAAATAGACTAAAGCTGAACATGTTGGTGACATGTTCTAATTAAATGACTTGCATATTATTGATTACTACCGGCGACAAATTCTCATCAAAACATCCTGTAGTTAAACTGATTTTCGTACATAAAACATGTTTTCTGAGGTAATTGAAAACCTACAGATATCCTTTACATGTCACCGTAAGTTGTATTAGTAGACCGAAATAAATCATAATCAATCAACCAGTGCCTGTTACACCATGTGGAGCATAGGCCGCCATCCAGCATTCTATAACCAACACAGTCCTGGGTTGCCCTTTACAACTCTTCCCACAACTTTCCAAGCTGTCAAATGCTTTTTCGTAATCGAAGAAGCTAATGTGAAGTGGTGAATTTCATTCAATTAATTGTTCAACAGTGAATCATAGAGTAGAGATTTGATCGGTACACGATCGGTGTTTATGAAATCTGGCCTGTTGACATCAAAGTTGGGCGTCGACTGGATCCCTCATTCGGTTAAATAATACTGTTGAAAACTTTTCTTGTTACCGAAAGTAGAGTGATGTCTCCGTAGTTCTCGCGATTGCTAAGATCTTTCTTTGGTATTTTTATGAAGCACCATTCTTTCCGGACTGTTGGCACTTATTCTTCTTCCCAAATCTCCCTGAAGAGAATGTGGAGTATCATTGCAGTTGCTACTATATCTGTCTTAAGTGCCTCAGCTGGTATTTTGTTTAACCCTGCTGACTTTCCCCTCGGATGGACATTTTGGTGCATTGGTGTTTATGGGAAGATCCGTGGCTGGTGCTTCGATGACTGGTGGGTTCAGTGGGGCTGGTCTATTCAACAGCTCTTCGAAGTGTTCTATCCAACTGTTACATTGTTCAATCACTTTAGTGATTGGTTTGAAAGTCTTGTACTTAACTGGCCGTTCTGGTTTACTGAATTTTCCAGCTAACTTCTTCGTTGTATGGTAAAGATGTTTCATGTCTCCTTCTCGTATACCATTTTCCGCCGTCACTGCTATGTCCTCAACATATTTCTGTTTATCCAACCTGATGCTACTGTTCACTTGCTTGTTGATTTCTGTATTCGGCTTGTGCATTGGCTTTCTCTGTTCTTGTCCGGGTGTTATTAGTTGTAATCAATTTGCTCCTCCATTCATTGATCTTATCTAGAGTACAAACAAAAATCCATTGTTTATGGTGTTGTTTCTAGCGACTCAGAAACTCCCGACATGTTGAAGTTATTTTTTCCTTAATCTCTTTCCAGTTGTCCTCCATAGTAGTTCCATCTTCTTCTAGAAGATGGTGGAATGCTTGGAACTTATTGCTGATAATTATTTTAATTCGTTGAATTTTTTAGTATACCGAAGAAGGGTTGTGTTAAACTTTTGTAATACAGCTACACCAGTTGTCCAGTGCTTCCTCAGCTCCAGTTTCATCCTAGCCATGACCACATGGTGATCTGAAGCTATATCAGCTCCTCTCGTTGCTCTTACGTCTTCCATGGACCTTCTAAACTTCTTATTGATGCAGATGTGGTCTATGTGGTTCTCCGTAATGTGGTGCGGTGAAACCAATGTAGTTTGATGTATACGTTTTTGGAAGAATATAGTGACACGTATAATCATTTTGCTGAAGGCACAGGTTTGCAAACCTCTCATCATTTCCGTTCCTTTCTTCCAGTGCATGCCGTCCCATGATGTCTTCATACCCGGTGTTGTCCATTCCAAATTTGGTGCTAACAAGTAAAAGGCATCATAGTAGAAATTACAAAAGAAGTGAATACTTTGAATTCCATGAACATACCTCTAGAATCCTATAATTAGAAAGAAAAATCGATAGTACTGTTTCCTGTCATCTCATCAATACAGTTATGCACTCTCAAATCTTTTAGTGTTTAATAGATGATCAACTTGCTGAAGCTGTTGTTATTAAATGCTTCAAAATTAAAAAAGGAAGCAATCATTAGTTTTTTTAAACAATCTAGTTCTTACTTGTCGTTAACTGCTTCCCACCTGATTACGTAATCAAATTGTGTCTGACTATTATTTTGATCACTGTATATGAGTTTTCTTTTGAATCGTATGTATAGGTTAGGAATATTCTAACCAGTTTTTTAAACTTAACATTCTCGTATATCATTTTGTGTTGTAACCAACTTTACCTCTTATAACTATTTTAAATGAAATAAAATAAGCTGTCGTAATGTTCTACTCAATTTACTGTTTCAAAACTGCATGATTCACATGAAACTTACAGTAATTTTTTTCCTGTCAGGTTGCTGTGATCACTGTAACTATTGAAATTTTGAATGTGTTCACATGATATTTTGTTATGATCATTTCTCAACTACTCCATGTTAATTAAATGGAATCATATAAATTGATGCCTACTAATGATGTTGAATATACACTTCGTTTGACTGTTTCCTTATTCTGTGTGTATGTGTGTAATTTGCATTTACCAAGTCCTCTTTCTTTTGATATTAACATTTTCTGTCTATTTGTTTTCGACTAAATCTAGCCTACTTCTTAATCGGTAATCACTTTAATATTGTGAAACATAACCTAGTTACCAGTTGTTCATGTTGTATTCATTAGATTCTTTGCATTCAGTGTATTACTTTAGTTGGAAGTGTCAAAATTGGAAGTACTAACTATATGCCTTTAATTGTATTTAGTCTTGAGTCTATGTTTAGAGCACATTTTAGATTGATTGTTGCAATTTCGCTTAATTCAATAAACAAGAATAATTTTCATTTATCATAGATTTGAATTCATTTATACCTTCTAAGTGATCTACTTACCTGCCTACCTACCTACCTACCTACCGAGTGTTATGAACATTATTCTGTTCTGAAAATAGTTTTATTCTCCATTACATAAAATGAACATTGTAGTCTAGTTTATCAATTGTCATTAATAGAATGAAATAAGTTTAGAAAACAAAAAAAAAAGATGCAAAAAGAACAACCGGGATCAGTCGTTAATTGATTTGTCTGTTCCACTGCATACCTTCTCTATCTTCAAAAATATACATAAAAAAGAAATAAAGATTAAAAAAAAGAAGAAGCATACAACAGAGAAGATGTTAGCAGATGTGATAACGATGGTGATGATGATGATGAGAACATGGAAGGCGAAATGGAACATTCAATAACAATTAATATCAACCAATCAATTGAATGAAAGGAATCTAAGAAAAGAACAAATCAATAGTGAATAGAAATATGAAAATGAATGTACAAAATATTCACAAAAGTAGTGTACATACACAAGAGAAATTTCTTAAAGATTACAAACATTGAACTTTAAGCAGGAATAGAAACAATGAAATGAAGAAAGAACTCCACCAAAATTCATCAGTTACTCAGAATAAATCATAAACAAACAGACTAATTTTATTCACTGGAATACATTTCAATGCATAAGAGAATGATAAGAAAAGACTACCAACTTGTTTAAATGATGACAACGATAAACTGTCCAGTTTGATATGAAGAATGATGTTTATAAAAATAACTAAATATAAAAATGAAAAGAAAATACAAATAATGCATTACTTGAACATAAATTAATAGAAGTAATTTGTTTTGAATATTACAGAGTTGTAAGAAACTCCTAGACAACGCATATTAATGACACCTCTATCTCCCACCTCCACTCTACCGACCCGAGGGTCGAACCTAAAACACATAGCTTTCAGACTGCTGAGCCGGCATCTATACATCTGATGTGATTAAACCTTTACTGTTATAGCTTTTCATTAGAACTCCGGAAATTACCTCTCGAAAAAACTCTACAGTAAGCACATTACAAACAGATTAATACTGAATCCTCTAATATTCCCTATCCTGACCTAATCAAATCAGTCGATTAGAATAACGCATAGCCTGTCAAAGATATATGCATCAGTCAAAGCTAGAACACAACATCAATACACTGATATCAATAATACAATAGACGAAAAAGTTGTAGTAATATGAGTAGCAGTAGTAGGAAAATTAACAGTAAAAAGATGACGTTTATCCAAAAGCAAGAAAAAAAAAGTTGCTATTAGCATGGCTTAGACTAACATACAATAAATGTATTGACTGATCACATGTTTTAGTTTAACCATTAGTAGTATTATTCCATCATACTTCAATACAGAAGTCATTACGTATACAATAAAGTAGCGGCTGAATACGTGTAATACATATTTCGATCACTTCAGTCGGTGAAAATCTACAATCTTATTGACTGATTTACCATGTGTAGTATTAACTCAGTGAAACTCTATAAAAATGTGTGACTGTTATAAAAACAAAAATAACACCACAGAATAAAAAAAACTAAGCATTTAACAAAAGATGATATTTATACTTACGTTAAATATACAATGTGTTTACAGTAGAGTGAAATGTCATTAATGTGGAATTAGCGAACCAGAGGTGACAGTTGTTGCTGCAGTCAAATTGGATGCAGAAAATGCAGATTTACAGTTGAAATTCTTATTTAATTTTCTAGTCGAATGCCTTAAATCTCCTGATTTGGTGTTAGTAATGTTAGTGATTTGTTGTGAGGAAGACAGACGAGTTGGAGGTAAGCGTCGAATTGATGTCTTTTGATCATTTTTAATTTCGAAAGCAATTGAACTCTGCGTTGAAAAAACGTGGGATACATCAATAATTATTTAATTCATGGCAAAACTAGCGATGAACTAAACACCCTTACTAATCTTTTATTATATGCGCAGAGCTATCACACCTAAAACTTTTCACAAAAATGTCGTATGTAATTGATCAAAACCAACTATCTCTAGGGTACTGCGGTCGAGTTATTGTAGTCAAGGGCATCTCTAAATCAGGTACATTAGGAACAAATGTTTCACCGTGTGGAAAACCAGTAAGTGATAAATGTTGACTATTCAGAATCTAAATAAATAACGTGGGACTTGAATTTGTAACAACATGGATAGAATTAGAATAGTTTAGTCAATAAAAGAACGATTTAATGGATATATCAACACTTAGAGAATGATAATCGCAACAGACTTTAAAACATTTGACTTGTGAACGTTCTGATGTATCGACTGAAATTAAGCATACTTAGTGAGAGTCAATAGACTAAATAGCCTGCTAAAGAATCCATTCATGATATTAAAATTTGAACAAACAACTAAAAAATTATTCGGTAGGTTGTTGACAAAGTAAAACAAAACATATAACAATGTCAATTAAGAATAGGCTTGTATCTTCCCGTCGATTTGTAAAGGACTGAAATTAGTCAGCCTCTGTTGCCATATGCGTATCCTGAGCGGATTGCCTCTATATAGCAGTAGTACACAAGTTATAAGACGAAACGCGCGTCCTGGATTCCATTTGATAGTCACAATCCAACTTAAATATAATAATCTCAGTCCAAGTTGGTACATTATATCAACGCACTGAGATGAATATCACAAAAATACAAACATAAAGGCTAATAAAAATCGAAATGAATCCATGTTGTGGACTGAAACTAATCTGTCTCTGTTTTCAAATGTGCATCCTGAGCGGAATGTCTAGTGGTGAACGCGGTGGCGTTTGACAGGAAACGGATCGACTTAGAATTCCAGTGTGAACACCCACTTCAGGATTCAGGTACATCCAGCCGATGAGTCCCAAATAGGACGAAATGCATCCTGGATTCTGCTTGCCAGTCAAAATTCAACTCAAATAAGGTCTGCTAAATAGTCTGATCTTTTATATACATAATTAAGCGAATGAAGTATACTGTTTGGATTTTGACTGGATAGTTCATCAAATATTGTGGTCTTCCTACTTTTAGATCGTGCTAAGCATAGGGAATGATCGATAATACATAACACATCAATACATACATTCTAGAAATGTAACTTTGAAATAAAAAAATTAACAAAACAAAAAACAATGGAATACAAACCTTATTACTTCGGATACTTGATGCACCGCTAAGATCATCTACACTTTGTACAGAACTACTTGTCGATGAAATAACACCATTATTATGACGGGTATTGGTAACTGGAGAAGGAATAGAGTATACATCTACTTTTCTTGTACGATGTATACTGTGAATAGGATTCAAAGGTTTTACAAAAACATCTGCATCAGTAATTCGACGACAGACTTTATTATTGAATGAAGGAGGATTTACATTTTCATTATCAGAGGATATTCCACTACAGCTTGGACTATTCACAGTAGTACAATCACCTTTGGATTCATGCATTTTATACTTTGTACAATTTGTATTACCATTACGAAATTCCTTATTTTAATGCAAAGAAAAAGTAAAAAAAGAAATGCAGAAATACATAGAAAATAATAGAAACGATGAAGTGATAATTATTAAACAAGATACTTCACAAGATGAGCTAGTATGAAATGAATGAACTATCTTTAGGTCAACATTCGTAAGGACCATTGTGATGTTGAATATTAGTCGAAAATCACATATTTCTCATATGATCATTAGATTGAGATAGTTATTTTTTGTGGAGATTGGTATTTTAATTGACCGAATATGTAACAAATTGATGTTGGCCAGCTGGCTAACTATACATCGAATCTGTCTACTCACCGTGTTGAAATTAAAGCTGATAGTGAATCTTCAACCGGCATCAGCATGTTACATACACAACATATAATACTATGAAGATAAATAATCTAATAAAAATGGGATCTTAATATGCATGTTTAAGCTGCTTACAAAATGAATTACTTTAAACATGACAAAATACACTAATACAAATAGCACGCCTATGTTTCATTTACTTTTTTTCTTACCAATACTCATCATAATAATGGTGTTACTTCATTGACAAGTAGTTCTGTACAAAGTGTAGATGATCTTAGCGTTACATCAAGTATTCTAAGTTATAAGGTTTGTATTCCATTGTTTTCTTATTTTGTTAATTTTTTATTTATTTCAAAGTTACATTTCTAGAATGTGTGTATTCATGTATTTTGCATTGACATAAACATCATGTAAAGGTGTCAGCTTGAATGTAACGTACATTTTATATCCCTAGATACGTATTTGTTGGTAATACGATCATTCGTTTCTATATATACTACTGATTGAGAATCAGTTTTTAGGTTTTGTTGTGTGGCAGTACTTTTGTATTCATCAACGTGGTTTGTGTTTGGAGACGTTGGATCTCCCTATGTCGCCTATATGGACGTACCTCTATCCCATTAAATCGTAATTAATAAATATGTAATAGTATGAAAACAAGCGAAGATGAGTACTAAACATTGAAGAGAAAGGAAGAGAATATAATTCAACATTTAAGAATAAGATAACGAAACGAATATAATCTGCATCATCCCAATCAATATCATCTTATTTTATTAAATGGAACAACTATTAATGGTTATTCTTGCTCATTAAAATTAATGATGGGAACAATGTGTATAAGAACACAAAACCGTTGTATCGTAATAATAACTAATTCTATTATGTGCTTTCGATGCACCGTTTCGAATCCGCAATAAGTTCTACAGACAAATTGATAGTGCAGTAATGAATTCAGTATATGATCCTATTCTTACTATTTCATAATTAATCAAGGATAATAATGCATAAGTACAATACACTAACAAGATCTAAAGATTCTTAAATGCATGAAGAATAACGTGATTAGCGAGTCACCATCTAATATTCGTAATAGAAATTAGCTTCCGTCCTAGTAGGGGATTCCTCAAAAAAAACGGAAAAACATTACTGAATATCAAGCAAGTAGTACTGTTGATTAATAGCTTGCAGTGAGATCCGAATGTCTTACGTTAGACCTCATACATGCGCACAGCTGAAGAATTCTATAATAAAATGGGACTATTATACGTATTATATTATCACTGTTACTACAGATTTAAAACTTCCGTGAATGATTTCAACGAAAAAGGTTTTCACAGATCTTTTTCTTCAATATGGAATCATATATAACTTTTTCGCCGACACAGTTAAGAATAATTATTCAAATAATTTTATAAAAAAGACGAGAGTACGCTAACTATCAGTCAGTGAACAGACGGACACTTGTAGAACTAACTACCTGTAATAGCGTTAATAAGTTTAACAATAAAGTACTAAGTAAAAAACAATAGCAAATCGATTGATACAGTTAAAAACTTAAGTCAACCAAGGCGGTTAGTGTATATTTACGCATGTGATAGAAATCAGGTTTGAAGAGATCAAGATACAACATAAATTCATGATACTACTGACTTCTGCTATAAAAGTGAACCGAAATGGGTCGATTACCTAGTTGGTGTCTACACCTTAGTAGTAATCAGTGGTTGGAGGTCATTAGATAAGAAATTCTCATCGCCACAGCAGAATACATCCTCCATCTTCAGTGTGATAAATTAGTCCTAAGCATATTTTTCTGCCAGATTCGCAGAAACAACATAGTCTCCATAAAATGTTCTCAATCAAACCGTAAACAAACATGACATAAATGTATTCAAATTGATCCACTTTGACACGTCATAGTAATGAAGCTAAGATAAAATATCGAAATTCAAGATTCAGACAAAGATTGAGAAAAATGGAATGCAACTACTTCATTGTCACAAGATTAAGTTACTTTGAATTTCAGGTGTCTAAGTAAATATTTCAGTTACATAGTGATTCACACAGATCCAGAAGTTTAAATAAATGCTCTTTTGTGAAAACTTAAGAAGAATATTAAATGCTTCACATAAAATAAAATTTTCTAGAATTACACCAATGTGAACACCAACTAAGTTTGAACTTCTCGACATGGTTCAAATCAATAATTAATGACTTAATGTATTGGTCCCATGTTATAGTTTCACCGCCCTAATCTTTTTCAAATAAGTTTCATTCTAGACATTTTTGCATATTAAATGTCCACATGAATAGCTATGGAGTAATCTGACTAAAAGATAAATTAGTATACTATATATGTAGTGACATTAGGTAGTTATAAATAACACATCAGTTTGATGTTAACATGGCATATAACACACGTAACAGTAGGAACCTACCATCTTTTTATCCGATGCTGGTATATTTACATTCTGGATACTGGAAGACGATGAATCTTTATCAGTTGTAACAGATTTCATAAGTTTAGGATGTGTAGTTAGTACATAATGCATAGCTTTACTATCTACAGAAGCAGAAATAAGTGCTTCGCTGAATGATTGTATATCTTTAGGCAATGGCTGATAACCAGCAGCTAATGGTGAAGCTGTTGATTCCGATTCAAAATGATTTTCTTGCATAGATTTTATGCGTAAACTTTTCTGGTGATCATTGGATAAAGAGGAGGGAACAGTTCTAGAAGTGGCATCGTTACCGATTTGACCTTCAGAAGATTCTTTATTATGAGAATTATTATTATCATTACGATGTGTTTTTCGACTGTTTGCTTTAATTCGATTAGGTAAATAACTTGCATCATTATCAGCAGTAGTCATCTGACTCAAAGTGTCAACTATGTCATTTGAATTAATCACCTGAAATGAGCAGAAGAGAAATTCGAACTATATAATTACGAGCATGAAAATATCGTGAAGAGGAAATCTAGAACTTACGAAAATACAAGCGGTGAATGCATCTGTGTTATCGTGTCAACAAATGTCCCTAAATCGTGGTTACAGTATTAACCCAAACCTCAATCAGATAATCTTCATCTTCCGGCACAGTTCACGCTAACAATCAACGACGTAAGGGGCAGATGAAGCATCTTCGTTTGACTATTGCTACATTTCTCTCACCCTAAGTCAGTATCGCACGTACAGGTAAGTGGTGACTGGATATATTAAATAAATGTAATAACCACCCTAACAGCTGAAGATTCACAACCTAGTTAACCGACTCCATCTTTCTCTGATACTCGGAGTCGAATGAATGTCATCTAATCTTTACATCCATATAGTAAAATAGAGCGAACTGATGGGGAGTATACGTCTTTTAATTGATAGACAGATGTCTCGCCTACGATATGGGTGACGTAAGTTAGTAAAAACCAAACGATCTTTTGTTACCAAGTAAGCAATTCGTCAAATACGAAGGGTTGATGAGACTTTCAATATAAGTGAAGTGTTCAACGAGCATCCTAATAAAAACTTATATGTATACACGGATTTAAAAAAAAATTAGCTGTAAGAATCCAACTAACCTGAGTTTCAATCGGATAACTTGATCGTAAATGTGAGGGCTGTAAACGATTCCGTAGATGTAATTCTTTCAACCGATTCGGATCTATTTATGAAAATTAAGAACAAACAGATATTTATTACTAACTTGGGGAAAAACGCATGAAACAAATTTGGTCATGCTTATAAGAACTAAAGCATGGCTAAAGTAAATGAAAATGAGAAACAACAAAGAAATGGAGTCTGAATGACATGAAACTCGATGACATATAAGATAAGATATACAGACATCAATCAATGAAGTATTAAATAGTTCCAAAATACAGATAGACTTCATTGCCGATCAATTATTAGGAGATATGAATCATGCACAACATTATGCATTAAGCTATGAGATATATGTGGTGTAAAGATTAAAGATACTTGACCACGTTACCGAAACTCCATGAGAATGGTATTGTTTCAGATAGTCTACGGCCGGTATTATTGAGCCACAATTCTAAAATCACAATAGAATTGTAGACATTTACAAACTAATGGGATCAAATGAAATCCAAGAAAAAACAATAGACATATTCAATCATTTACATAATCAGTATAGAGAGGTACTTAGGTGACAAGTGCAAGTGTTTCGAAAGCGTATGCAGTATATTTCAATTGGGGCTGGTTTGAAGTAATCGATTGGCACTTGTTACAGAATTACATATTCGCTAACTTAAAGAAACTAATGCAGTGTAAGATATTATGTGATGAATGTGAATGTTGTACAGCCAAGGAGTCACATGCGAAGGCGAAAGAACTCATACCAAAAATTGGACAATTATCATGAAAATTAAGTACTACAAATGCTTTTTAGATCCTGTCAAATAGGGTAAGTCTGTTAGATGTAAAGTGGGTAATTTAAGGTTTGAAGTTGCAATGATGGCTGTACTGAGACCTGACTTCAGTAAAATATTTCCTTCAAACAACCAGCATTGGAGAGATGCTCTTTATTCACAACTGAGGGTTGCATTTAGAAAAGATGGGCACACCAGGGATTCTTATCACCTGTTTTTACAATTATGAAAACTGTTCATAAAAACGTTGTGTTCAACGGGCTTCAAATAGTTCTTTATTAGGCTTTGACGTCATGTTCTTAGAGTGTCAAGATCACTCTTAATACAGTTTCCTTGACATGTATACACAAGGAGAATCTTTCAACGGTAAGTCCAACCAGAAATTAAAAACCACTCCCCACTATTGACAGATTCTAGATCTTCCACGGTGAAAGTGATGTGAGTGATTAGTTTGTATATGATGTTACATATATACACATATAATAATGTAGATCTTTAATCTAGCAAAATAACAACAATGTCTTATACGAATTCATATTCTTTTGCGTAAATATGTAAAGTATGGTTATTATTGTTACAAACAATGTCAATCAAAGAAGACAGAAGTGCTTTGCTTAATTCAAATTCACTAACTAAAGATACACACCAATCTATGCACAAAAGAAGTTATGTTTTGTTGAATATATGATTTCTTAATAATTTTCCAACCTGAACAGATAAAAAGCAACAAATCAATAAATCCATGACAATATTACATGATAAGTATTATTATTAACCAGTGAAATAAATGATGTCACGATTAAAGTTGGATTGTTGCTAGCATAAAGTATTGAAGAAGTATATTTCACCCTATTTACGAATCAGAATGTACTTGACACATCACAGCGATGTTGAAAACCAAAACTGGAACTAAGACCAATCGTGTTAGATTTAAGATTGATACCCAATGAGCTACTAAGTCAAGACTGCCAGATTTGAGCAACGAGCATATGCATATGACATTTGAAAACCTTTGATATCCTGGTTGATGTTATGTACAACTGAAATTGATCAGTGTTAAAATCAAAATTTGGATGTATCAACTAGATTAGGATGGAGATGAGTTCAAAATAGGATGAAATGAGGGCGTCAAGTAATCACATATCAGTTAATCATCCGACTTCAATCATACATATAACTTAACACTGCTACGAGGTAAAATACTCGGGATGCACATAGGCCAAGAGGGACAGATATCTTCAGTCTGTTTGAAATAACTGGTTAATGAGATCCCAGATAAACAAGTGATGTATCAAATTCTAGTTAATAGGATACTATGATGTAGATACAATTTCATTTATTTGTGTGATTTTCCACACATGACTGCTTGTGGTAGTAATAATACAGTATATATATTTGGTATTTCTCATTCCCCAAGTTCTCGGTCATTCAATTAGATTATTATGTTCTTCAGTAGGACTAGGAGTATCCCTTGGTCAAGTCACTCGTGAAGGCCAGAAGGATAATAGTACTTCGTATTTTTACCAATCTGAGACTATAAAGAAACTCTATAACCAGATGTCTTTAGTCGAAGTCTTAGAGATGGCAATAACGTCGACCGGAAGTAGGACTCTCTAATTAAAAATAAACATTTTCCATCCAGGTGAATTTCACTAAGTTAGTAATACAATACGACTACATTAAAAGGTGACAAGATAAAAGACGACCTGAAGGCAATCGACATGAAATTCCTCCTTAATTATGTTTCGTGCTAGTTATAAATCGTGAGAAAGAGCATAAATATCTTGAGAGAACTTATGCTCCGTGGTGGACTTGATCCCGAATCGCCTGGTTCAACAGTTTATAATCGTTGCTACTGAGTTATACAGGTGGTGACTGACGGTTGCAAACCGTGAAAATGGACGACTCGTGATAAAATCGGTTAGCATCCATAGCTTTTACTAAGGTGGCTCATGTTTAAAACCCGGTGCTAGAGCGTCTTAATGGTATAATTTCCCCCACATGGTCTAGAGGTTGGGATCAAACCAACCAGACACCATAGGTTTCCTAAAGATTGCAAACAAGACTTACTGACGATTGTCAAATAATGCCAGACTTGAGTGAATAGGGGCTACCAGTTGACTTCCCTTCAAAATAGTGTCTGAGATGATTAGTCACTCATACTAGTGGTCACATTGCTAGTTAATTGACGAAATTCGGCAAAGGCTATAAACGACTAGATAAGTGTAACATTGATCAATACTCAGTGGTCAGTCAACGTAAGTGACAAGAAAATAAGTTCTACTATAAACTAATAATAAATAAAACGACAGTGTAAAATCTAATGACTGATGACACAAAGAAGTAAACAAAAAACACAGAAAGTTTACAGAAAAACAAAATCAAGATACACTGAAATCAACAATAAATACCAGAAGACAAAGGAGGACTACTCTTTGAATTCTTTAAAACAGTTGATGACATAAGTCCAACAGATTGTGAGTGATGTTGAATCAACGGTTGACTATTTAGTGATGTGTTAGATTGAAAATTATCTTTTGTTAGCTTAGTGTTATTCTGGCATCCTGTGAGAGAAAAAATGAAGTCATCAAAACAGTAAGAAATACTATAATGCAATCAAGGCAACATTAGAAAGTAGCAGTTTAGTGCAAAACAAACATGGATTCATGAGCGTGGACGCATTCTTATGAAAAAATATACACACATCAGTATATTTTGGAATGTAACGGATTCCCGATCAAGCACAAGTTTGCATAAACAAACTTGGGATGCACTGCTTGTGTAAGTTTTACCCTACAACTTGACTATCTGAAAGGGGATTTCCAAGGTTGAGAAGTGAAAAATTTACTTCGTTGGAGACCGAAATCTGTGAGCAAAGGTGCATATTTTATGGTCGATGTATTTCACTCCAATCCTTCCGTTATGAGAAAGTAGAATTTGTCTGGAGTAAACACCTTACTACGATCCAATAACAGTTGACGATATGACTTCAATCTTAAACTTTTAGTCATTGACGTTATGAGTTAATGTTATCCATAGTTTTGAAAAAATCCAATCTTCCAACGCTAGCTAACATTGAGTGTAGGATTACACAGTCGCTGGTTAAATATAACACATAGTTACGTCACTTTAATCGGTGATTTATAGTAATATTAATTGACTTAGTATATTTTGCTTAGCAACCTTAACAATCCTAGCGTAGTCACCTCACAATACGTGAGAAGCGTTTCCAGAACATGAATAATCTATTTATCCATACAATCTAATAAATTTCAAAGACGTTGTTATGTCCTTTCCTGATATCATGATTAATTACTTAGTAATCTACGTAAACGAAGCATTTTAAGGTTAAACAAACAAACAGTAGGAAGCGAAGTTTTGTTAGACATCATATATATATATATATATATATATATGAAAAAATGTAGATTCGCAATCACCTTTAGTCATAATGTCAACAATAGACGTATGATAAGTAGTTACGTTGTCATCGGTACTGTTGCTATAGCGATATACACCAACGACAACACACACATTAGGTCTGTTATCGACAACTAACACGTCAAGTAATGAAACAATACTCATTATCTTGTTATAATAATAATAATAATAGTGACCATTAACAAGAATAGAAGCAGCATAAACAGAAACGGCAACAACAGGCAAACATACGTATGTTTGTATAATACAAAATGCTTAACTTGATGACCTGAATACTTAATATTATCGATTAGCTAAATTAACTAAAGAATTTCATTCACAGCATTTATTGTTGACGAAAAATGAAGGTGTAAAAAACTCGACAAACAAGAATGAAAAGCATAGCTAGAGCGTAGAACATGAATGTGCTTTGGTGATTTTCAAAATAATCACGATGAATAATTATTTAAATCACTAGTAACAGATCTTAGAAATGGATGTATAAAAACCAAATTAATTAAAATCACAGATTTATAACCGGCTTCAAACAATTAGTGAAAAGAAAATTGTGGTGAGTTCAGAAATTTCGAATTTGGTAGAGATAAATAATGGATGCACCTACGCCATAGCGAACGACTTTGAACCATGTCAGATATTTGATAACCACTGATTACGATCATCACTAGAACCTCAACCAGGCAGTCTGCAGATAATAACATGGCTTAGTCCAATTGTCAATGACATCATCGACTGGTGATATCCTTTGGTTTGGCAGCTCTTACCTTTTTTTTTTCAATATACTCTAGTACCAGACAGTATTGCTTATCGAGGTAGGCCATTCCTTTTAAAGTGTGAAAAGTTTTAGTGATAATAATAGGCTTTTGATATAGTCATTAGGACTCCATGGGGTACATCAGTTAATTCTGGCACACTAATGAGTTGAAAGTAGCAATTGTAAATGGTGATTGCTGGTACTACTCTTAAATGATCGGAAATACTGGCAGCAGAAAGCTTGATATAATGGATACAATTTGTGAAATTGACAGAATACGATAAAAAAAAGTCTTTTAAACGCTAAGCTGAAAACTTCGAGTGATAGAACAACATATCTGTTGCTTCAACAACATTGACTAGTGGGTCCTGTACTTACAGACAAGTGTCTACAAATCCATCTAACAAGAATGAAACCTATAAGGAATTTTTCATTCGATAGCAACACAAGTCACCAAGCCGTAATGAGCAATATTCGGCTTATTTTAAGAATCGTGGAGAACTTATAGTCAGAAAATTAACAGGATTGTTAAAAAGGATTTGGAAATTCAAGTCTGTTTATTTGCCGGAAAACAAAGTGACCATCACTATTATTTTTAAAAAAGTATACTAGCAATTTCATCAACTACTGGCAGAGCAACGAACTCCTACCCTCTACATAGGATCACTGGAATACATAAAACTTCAACGACTGCGCAAAAATGCCTTGAAAGATTGATTTGCGAGGGGTTGGTTGATTATGAATCAAGTCAGGGATGCATTGGCTACTGCATACGCAAAAACGAAATGCTTCCCCTACGTAATAGATAAACACTACCAAAATGCACTTCCTTAAAAACTCGTTTCCAGTGTCATCAACAGTAACATAAGTGTTAAAGAAGAGTAATTGTAATGAACGATATGGAATAAATGGACCCGTTGACTGATGAAAACACTTAAAAGAATCAAGATAAAGGACTGGAAGTCTCCTCCATCCCCCACCACCATCACCACACATCTTTTCAAAAACAAAGTGAAAGTCACATCAGATGCCTACTATAGTCCCACAAGTAGTCACAACATAGTCGAATCATTAACTTAATAATACTGCAAGTAAAAAAGCTATCAGTTCACATCAGAAACACGCCTTATTCAATGTACACGGACCTTATGATGAAAACCAGAAAAGAAGGATACATTCAACAAAAAATGACTTTAAAGAAAGGAAGACTAAATCACTGAGTTCGAATAATATGGCTCCTGGATAACAATCAATACCGGATCATAGGGTCACCTCTACCAATCACAAGTGCACAGAATTAAGAAGTTGAAACAATCTGCTGTTAGAAGCACCATATGCACAGTGTGACAGCCTATAATAACAAAAACTTCTACACAATTAAATGCTTGACAAACCTCTTCATCTGTTGAAGTTGAGATGAAGGTTCTGTATGAGGTGAATGATAATTGGAATGAAGATCCAAGATAAGCCTTTCATTACTGTAGTGAATATAATAATTCACTAGTAATAATTCACCAACGTCATTATTCTGTTATCCATAATTGTAGTCGTGGTTCAGAAAATAATAAAGAACGATTGTGAGACTGCACAACCTCAAAATAACTCAAATATTGAACTGGTACAACAGACAGTGGTAATTATATACCACCA
This sequence comes from Schistosoma japonicum, assembly GCA_025215515.1. Taxonomy (NCBI): domain Eukaryota; kingdom Metazoa; phylum Platyhelminthes; class Trematoda; order Strigeidida; family Schistosomatidae; genus Schistosoma; species Schistosoma japonicum. Next base: position 989,451 of record CM046064.1, on the reverse strand, counting down.
CTCTGTTTGGACAGTTTGTGTACAGAACTTTTAAAATGTCAATAATATTCGGCGTAATATTCTTCTCCAATAAACCATTTCGGAGTACGGTCTTGTTCATTGAGTTGAAAGCAGTCTTGCAATCAAGAAGTACTATTTCTGTTTGCCTACAGTATATATGGTGATGTTTCAACAATCAGTGAAGGACAAACATTTGATTGAGAACCAAACTGCTTTCTCTTTCAATCAATCTATTATGGGATTCGCACAAAGTATGACGGATGTCAATAGTTTGCAAGTGATCGACAGTAGACATTTCCTCCCCCCACTCCAATGGTTGTTGCATTGATTACGTACACTACAATAACAAACTTGCTTTAGTATGACAATGGAAACTAATTAGGTATCATACAACTAACCAATAATGCGATCTCAACGAACGCAAATAAACATAACTGCATAGCACAGTTAAATAAATAAAGCAAACGAAAAGTAGGAGGAAGAGAAAGTAAGTGTGTAAAACAGTGTTAATAAAATAACAACTAACTTGAATCAGCAGGTTGCGATACTGGTGAAACTTGACTTAAATCTGTATAGGCCAAAGAATCAGCATCCGTGTCCTGCTCCCCGTATTCATCATCATCATCATCGTATTCTTCTGAAATGAACTCATAGTTATTAGTACAACCATTTAATTGGCGATGATTCTTTGACATAACCAAAGGTATAGTTGTTAAAATAGATTGATTGTGATGATCACCTGTCAAATTGGGATACACTCCAACTGAGGTATTAACTTGCGTGGAGGGTTGATTCTTAAAAAATGAAATTTGGGAAAGCACATCATATGACGCCGTAAACACTAAAACTTATATAAATACAATCAAATACTGATTAGCTTAAACGAAAATGATGAATGAAAAGCGATATAAAAAAGGCATAATGATTGTTTTAAAAACAATCGTTCAATTCATACTGATGCCAACACAGTATTCTATGAACAAAGAATACACAGTCAGTGTTAAACATGAATAAACACTATATCCGGATTTAGATAACTCAAACGTATTCCTCTTAGGTCAATTAGGAATGAAAGTCATCAAAGCGACCTTAATAAGCACATAATCACAGTTTCATAAACTGATTGGCATTTTTGCATATTACTTCAAGCATAGATTCACTTTTATGACATGTGGTCAAATAATGACACACAAGTGGCATTTCAATGACATTAACAATCATAAAACCCTTCCGCCTTCACAGACCACGTTTTAAAACGACAGAGTAGTAAACTACAGTAGCAGAATAAAAGGCGAAACATACACATACACACTTACATATGATGCGCAACCTGTCCAAAATATAACATGCTTTCACTCACTGATAGTAGTGAATGATGAAGAAATTAAAATTATAGGCATTAGGGAATACAAAACTACAAAGATGATATTCTTTCATTAAATATACGAACTTTAAACAAACGACATGACTAACATCTAATTGTCATGCATCGTTGAAAATGTGAAAGCAGTTCTGCATGCAATTTTAAACAGAAAAGTTCTATTCATATCTTCGATAAAACAGTAATTGTGCAGTAAACCAATGAGTTGCTCACTACATGCATGCATATGTATATGTATATAAGCCTGAAACGATAAGAAAATGCTAGGATCATATTTGTCATCAACATACTTCAGAATTCTCCTCTTCCTCTGAAATGATCTGTACGATATCAAATTATTGATCAATGTTTAGTTAAAAGCAACATGTCGAACAAATTAATGAAAACACAAAAGAAACCTATATCATTGAAGATCAGGAAGCACTGGACAGCAGTTTCATCGCATATTCATGACGATATCGTGGCTTCGTGAAGTGTTTGACTTATAGACAACTGAGCAACCATCAATAACTTATATTTCTAGCTTCAGACAACTCATGACATAAACCATTTGATATTAACTCAGTGGATTAAAGTTTGGGCTACTGCACGAAAGTTTTAAGGTATCGGAGTTGATCCTCAATGGAGCCCTACATACACACTGGTAAGAAATCTTATACACGGACTAAACAGCTGTCATTTAGTGCTTCCTCGTTTCAGCAGAACTAGGTATGTGTGAAAATAGTGACATCGCAGTACTAGAAACAGCTATAATCAACAGTAAACAACGTATAGTCTAGAATATATGTGCATGTACGTAAGTTGTGACATCAAATTAGCATATAGTTAAACGAAAAAAGAGTGAAAAGGCGTATATGAAGGAATACCAAATATGAATACTTAGAAGATAAAGAGTGTATGAACCCACGCAACTGTGACGGATCCATAATCATGCCGTCAAATGGCTAAAACAGTAGTGATCGTGTATATCGCATGATTAGCAAACAGATGCATCAACTACACTACAAATTATGCGGGTTGGCAACATTCAAATGAGCTTTCTAAACCGTTTCTGGGTTTACGTTAGACATTAATACATTCGGGTTGATCAGACTTACAAGATAAGTCAAATGGTCAATCCATTCAATAACATTTCTTATGATCAATTTAGGCGACAATGCAAACCAATTCTGAAGTAACATTTATTATTTTTGAAGCTAAATACATATCAGATATGAATACAATGTAATTCAGTTTATTTTCACGAGTATCAAGCGGATCCCAACTATGAAGACTATATCTACCACAATACGTTAGACTAGTAACGACATCATGAATTGATATTACATTTTGATAATCTTCTTATTTATTCATAAGGTAAAATATGAAATAACTAAACATAAAACAGCAAGATCTTACCTGATTAAATTGCTCACGCAGTCGAATAGCAAATTCTTCTAATTCTTGAGTTCTAGAAGCTAAACGATTTAGCTGTTTTGAATCTGTACGTAATTTTGTATGACGCTTTTTACGTTTTGTATAATTCAACCCTTCACTACTATTATTGCGATAATTTGATGTATCCTTAATTTCATATGGATATGCTGATGATCGAATTTGATGAGATTGTGAAAAATTGATATTATCCTTACCATCTGGTTCGTTAACTTCCCAATCTTCAATTGAATCATCAAGACATCTTTGGTGGTTCACCTTTGACCCGTTTATTTCATAAGTTCCATTACGATTACAATCGCTATTGGGAATTGATGAAGGCAAATGTGTGTTTGACAAAATATTCGGTGCACTTTTCCTGTTGTCAGTGTGATAATTCAAATATTCAGTTGGCCTACAACAATCGGAATTTCGTTTCAATGAATCAACCAAAATTCTAGTCGTTTCCAACTCACGTTGTAAGTCTGAATTACGCAGAGAGACACGAGAACGCTCTGCTTCCAATCGACGACATTCAAAAGTTGCTTCTAATAACTGTTGCTAGAGGAAAGAGGTAAAAGAATAGGATTGAATTGTCTAGTACTTGAGAATTTATAATGCTATGTACTAACTTCTGAACTCTAACACGTAAAAGCCCTCTAAGTCTTAAATCAAAAGATAGAAGGAATGTGTATTACAGTAACTGTCAAGTGTGCACAATAAATTGAGTGTATTTATAGTTTTAAGTAGAAGAGAAATCACGTTATAAGTTTATTCAGTTCGGGAACAGAGAGGCAAACTGTTGACTAACTGAAGAATGACACGTAAAAACATCTAGAAATCATATAGAACAAATGACACGTTTTCAGATCATTCAAGGCTTCTGAAGATATTTCCAAGCGATTACAACTCACTAGAAAATTTCGTCAATGAAATTGATGTATCTGTTTGATAATCATGCGATAAACACAATCACTACTGTTTTAAACATTTGACTGCATGATTAGGGATCCGTCACAGTTGCGTGAGTTCATATACTCTTTATCTTCTAAGTATTCATATTTAGTATTCATTTATATACGCCTTTTCACTCTTTTTTTGTTTAACTATATGCTAAATTGATGTCACAACTTACGTACATGCACATATATTTCAGGCTATGCGCCCGCAGCTCTTCTAGGTTTGTTGTCGGTCACAAACCCGGGTAAAGGAGGAGGGATGGGGATAGGGCTAGCATCCCTATACCGTAAAACACAAGCTTGCTAAAAAAAAACGCTAACCATAAATAACAAACTTAACAATTTAAACTCTGCCCCAAGAGTGGAAGGAATCTATATGACGATTCATGATGAAAACCGAGGTTTTTCGGAAATCATGAGGCCGATGCCACCCCCCTTCTAACGACCAGAGCAAAATTTTATAGGTACATGGAATGTTCGGACAACGTGGAAGACCAGGAAGATCAACCAGAAAGCAGCAGAAATGTAGAGATACAATTTGACAGTGCTCGGAATCAGCGAAACACATTGGATTCAAACTGAACAGAAAACATTAACTACGGGAGAGGTGCTACTATACTCCGGACATGAAGAGGAAAATGTCCCACACACCCAAGGAGTCGCTCTGATGCTGTCTAAGAAAGCGCACACTGAACGTGTAGGATGGGAACCACATGGACCCAGGATCATCAAAGCATCTTTCAAGACAATAAAGAAGGGGATTACAATGGACATCATCAAATGTTATGCACCCACCAACGACGGCAACGACGAGGACAAAGATCAGTTTTATGATAGGCTGCAGTCAATTATAGCGAAGTGTCCAGAAAAGGATCTCACAATCCTGATGGGGGATCTAAGAGCCAAAGTCGGAATGGACAACACTGGGTACGAAGACATCATGGGACAACAGGGACTGGGAAGAAGAAATGAGAATGGTGAAAGATTTACAAATCTATGCGCTTTCAACAAAATAGTCATAGGTGGTACAATATTCACCCACAAACGCATACACAAGGTTACATGGGTCTCACCGGATCATTCTACAGAGAATCAAATCGATCATATATGCATCAATAAAAAATTCAGAAGATCAATTGAAGATGTGAGAACCAGGAGAGGAGCTGATATAGCTTCAAATCACCACCTAGTGGTTGCCAAAATGAAACTGAAGCTAAAGAAGCAATGAATAACTGGAGTAACAGCATTACAACGGTTCAATACAGCCTCTCTTCGGGATACTGACAAACTCAAGGAATTCAAAATAACTCTCAACAACAGGTTTCAAGCCTTACAAGATCTGCTGAACGAGGAAGAAACCACTATGGAGGACAACTGGAAAGGAATCAAAGAGGCACTAACTTCAACTTGTCAAGAGGCTCTGGGCTGCAAGAACCACCATTTTAAGGAATAAATTTCCACAGAGACCCTGAGCAAAATTCAACAAAGGAGGAAGAAGAAGAAGAAAAACCAACAACAGCCTAACTAGAGCAGAGAAAATCAAGGCACAAAGTGAATACACAGAAGCAAATAAACAAGTAAAGAGGAGCATTAGAGCCGGTAAACGGAAGTAAATCGAAGGCCTTGCAACGACAGCGGAAAAAGCTACTAGAGAAGGAAATATGAGACAGCTATACGACACAACGAAGAAACTGGCAGGTAAATATAGTAAACCAGAGCGACCGGTCAGGAACAAAGAGGACAAGCCAATCACTGAGATTCAAGAACAAAGAAACAGATGGGTAGAACATTTTGAGGAACACTTGAATAGACCAGCTCCACAGAACCCACCACACATCGAAGCAGTATCTACAGATCTCCCAATTGATGTCGATCTACCAACGATGGAAGAAATCAAGATAGCCATCAGACAGATCAAAAGTGGGAAAGCAGCAAGACCTGACAATATACCAGCCGAAGCAGTCAAGTCAGACATAGACATAACGGCAAGGATGCTTCAAGAGGACTTTTGGAGGAAGAACAAGTGCCGGCAGACTGGGAAGAAGGATACCTTATCAAGATACCAAAGAAAGGAGATTTGAGCGAATGTGAGAACTACAGAGGAACCACACTATTGTCAAAACCTGGTGAAGTCTTCAAAAGAGTACTGTTGAACAAAATGAAAGACTCCGTGGATGCTCAACTACAAGATCAACAGGCTGGTTTCCGTAAGGATCAGTCGAGCACAGACCGAATCGCGACACAACGGATCATTGTTGAACAATCAGTTGAAAAGAAATAATTACTGTTCATCAACTTCATTGACTATGAAAAGGCGTTTGACAGTGTAAACAGGAAAACACTATGGAAACTTCTTCAACACTACGGCGTACCAGAAAAACTCGTCAATATCATCCGGAATTCTGACGACGGACTACAGTGCAAAATTATGCATGGAGGACAGCTGAAAGATGCATTCCCTGTGAGAACCGGTGTCAGACAAGGCTGTTTGCTCTCGCCTTTTCTCTTTCTTCTAGTAGTTGATTGGATCATGAAAACCTCTACATCTGAGAGGAAGCACGGAATTCAATGGACAAGTAAGATGTAAATCAATGATATGGACTTCGTGGATGATCTAGCTGTTTTATCCCATACATACCAACAAATGCAAGTGAAGACAACCAACGTGGCAGTAATCTTAGAATCAGTAGGTCTGAGCATACATAAGAGAAAGAGCAAGATCCCCAAATCTAACAAAGGGAGCATCGACCCAATTGAAATTGATGGTGAAACGCTGGAAGAAGTGGATACCTTTACATACCTGGGGAGCATCATCGATCAACAAGGAGGACCCGATGAAGATATAAAGGCAAATATTGGCAAAGCAAGGGCAGCATTCTTACAACTGAAAAATATATGGGAATCCAAACAAGTGTCTACAAAACCTCAAACTTAGACTCTTCAATTCGAACATCAAGACAGTTCTATATGTAGATGAAACGTGGAGAACTACTGCAAACATCCTCAGGAGGGTAAAGGTATTTATCAACAATTGTCTACGTAGAATATTGAATGTCTGTTGGCCGGAAGCCATCAGCAACAGCCTACTATGGAAGAGAACAAAGGGACTTCCAGCTAAAGATGAAATCAGGAAACGACGTTGGAAATGGATAGGACATACATTGCGGAAATCATCAGACTGCATCACGAGACAAGCACTTACTTGGAATCCTGTTGGGAAACGGAAAAGAGGAAGGCTAAAGAACATACTGCATCGAGAGTTGGAAGCAGACATTAAAAGGATGAACAGTAACTGGAGACAGCTGGAAAGGATTGCTCAGGGCAGAGTTGAATGGAGAATACTGCCTATGCTCCTCCGAGAGGGGTAACAGGCGTAAGTGAAGTAAGTATACGTTGTTTACTATTGATTATAGCTGTTTCTAGTACTGCGATGTCACTATTTTCACACATACCTTGTTCTGTTGAAACGAGGAAGCACTAAATGACAGCTGTTCAGTCCATGTATAAGATTTCTTACCAGTGTGTATGTAGAGCTCCATTGAGGATCAACTCCGATACCCTAAAACTTTCGTGCAGTAGCCCAAACTTTAATCCACTGAGTTAATATCAAATGGTTTATGTCATGAGTTGTCTGAAGCTAGAAATATAAGTTATTGATGGTTGCTCAGTTGTCTATAAGTCAAACACTTCACGAAGCCACGATATCGTCATGAATATGCGATGAAACTGCTGTCCAGTGCCTCCTGATCTTCAATGATATAGGTTTCTTTTGTGTTTTCATTAATTTGTTCGACATGTTGCTTTTAACTAAACATTGATCAATAATTTGATATCGTACAGATCATTTCAGAGGAAGAGGAGAATTCTGAAGTATGTTGATGACAAATATGATCCTAGCATTTTCTTATCGTTTCAGGCTTATATACATATACATATGCATGCATGTAGTGAGCAACTCATTGCTTTACTACACAATTACTGTTTTATCGAAGATATGAATAGAACTTTTCTGTTTAAAATTGCATGCAGAACTGCTTTCACATTTTCAACGATGCATGACAATTAGATGTTAGTCATGCCTTTTGGTTAAAGTTGTTGGCTATTTCGATCTTTGTTATTCAGTTGTCTTTATTTAAGACTCATTTGCTCAATATAAGTGCATCTCAGTGTTTTTTGTTCATTTCGAGATTAGGACGCAATGAGTTAAGTTCCAACCTTCAACACTTTATTTACTGATTTATATATGTGAGAATTTGGAATCTCCTGGTTGTTGATAATTAAGTCTCTATATATATTCTCAGCAAATCATCTTGACATTGACTTATAGTTTCAAAAGTCTTAGAAGTGTGCTTCATACATTTAGGACTTATTAACCAGCTAATTATTTAAATGGTTGTACCTAGGTAATCTGGATGTGCATCGATTCCAACCCTAAATTTTAATATTAAACCTTTGAATGTAGCTTTATACACGTACGTGCTGAACAAAAGTAATTACTAATTCAAGTAAATTGCAGCTTTCTACCATCACTTGCTTATAAGGAATAAGGAAGTCGTTTCAAGCGATTTAGACACCTACCTCAGTTCTAAGCGGTCTAAGTGCTGTTGTTCTTATCAAAAAGTAGATTTTTTGTCCGTGACAGGAAATTTGATCAAATATAAAAGTGAAGTGTAACTCATTATCATTTGATATTGTTGAAAGACTATAAATGGCTTTAGAGAGAGCTGGTGCGTAAGCGAGAAAAGAGGTTACTGGCAAGCTGCTAACAATAAGGTTCAAGGATCATCGTTTGCTTCAGCCCATTCATCTTTAACAGGATAAACTTTACGAAAGTGAGAGTGAGTGAATGTTTTACCGATTTAGTGCAAAATCACTTTAAACATTATCACATTTATATGAATAAAATTCACATTAAATCAAATAACGTAGTGAATATTTAGTGAAATTATGGTTTATAAAACTCAGTGTTAAGTCTTATCCTCAGTATATAAATTGTTGTCTTGTTAGGAATCTGAATTCCTCAACAAAGAAGAAGTTTCATAAAGTCCTTGGATATTTCAAACTAGCCCCAGAGTGATTTACACTTTCCTCCCCAATTATCCAGAAGTCGTGTTTCAAAACACTTAGATTGCGTCGTTACAGTAGTACTTGTACTAATTTTGTTAATACCATTTGGCTAGCATACTTCAGTCGATAACCCAGTACTAATTATCTGTGCCGTCTTGAGAGGTGCTTAGCTCCTGGTTGTGACCCGTGAGGTAATCATAACTTGTGACTGGAGATTTCACAGTGGCTCTATTTCATTGCACTTCGTTTTCTGCTTCGTCAACTTGTGTCGATCTTTCAGCAACAGAGTGTCTTCACTATTTGGAGACACGTCTGAACGGCTCCTGTTCATCCAGGAGATACTGAGTTCCAGTATTTTTTCTAAATATATCTTTGCATCCCTCCCTACCGAACTGTATTTTCACTGTTTTTCATTTTATTTTATCATTACTACAATTGTTTAGACCTCTTTTTTTCTACCTAGCTTGTTACTCTGTTCGTCGTTTCATGCTCTACGCTGATTATGACTGACTCGTTCTCACATATATAACCCAATATTTGCTTAACTCAGTAAATAAAGTGTTAGAGATTAGAACTTAACGCATTGCGTCCGAATCTCGGAATGAATAAAAAACACTGAGATACACTTGTATTCAGCAGATGAGTCGCAATCAGGAGATACGAGCTATGTTTCAATTCAAATTTATCAAATCTGTGTTAACTAAAGACATAACTGAATAACAGAAATCGAAATAATGAACAAAATGCACGATCCTGAACAAAGAATATGAAAGAGTAAGAGAAAAAGGAAACCAAACCAAAACACACAAGAAAACATGTATTGAACTTACATTCAAAAGACCGATTTCTTTCTCATAACTCATACGTACCGACTCAAGCTCTGTTTTATTGTCTACAATTACTTCACTACTACGTGAGTGATTCTCTTCATAAGATAATAAATCATTTTGTAATATTCGGTGTTGACGCTGCAATTCACGATATTCCTGTTCTATCATAATCCAATTTTGTTGATTTCTATTACTCAATGTGGTTTGATAGATCAATTTGTCTTTTGTAGAACATAATTCTTCTTTCTATAAACATGAAAGAAAGTTACAAATATATGGGAACAAAAAGTAAACAAGTAAAACCTGATTAGGATATGGCTAGACAAGCAGAAATGAAACAAAGGTATGTATGAATGAATAGTAGAACGCAACATCTAGAAGAAGATAAAGAGTAAATACACCTGCATCATTTTGATCGACTATTTACCGTATCACTCAACCACTGATTGGAATTATCGCATGAACCCTAAACAAGGTAGTTTGCACTTACCAATACAGCTTACACTAAAAATCGATAACTACATGAACTGATACAGATTTTGGTTTTGAAGTTCCTATCTCTCATCCATCCTACCCTGATATCAGCCAACATTACTCGTCGATATAGGCAGAGATTGGATTGGAAGGTATGCAGCAATCACCTAAGATGATGGAAATTAACGGTCTCATCCTTCTATGACTAACCACACAAACGCTTTTTTCGGCTGTCCCAGAATACAGAAGTGATGCTGTCATAGCATCTATGATGAAAGACTTAAGGCTTAGGCGTACCTTCTATCGCCTTAACCCATGTTTCGCATCCATAGATCGAAATAGAGTGGATTTCAGTAAAAGACTAATATCTAACCTACGCTCCAAGTGATGCACGTTGGTAAAAACTAAACGAATCATCTAAATACTCGCCCATATTTTACTAAACACCAACCTACTAGGAACGATAAGACTTCCACAATAAGTAAAATGATCAACGTGATTAACTACTAAATTTTCTATGTCAATCTATGCGATAACGAAGACAAATGCCGAAGTAACATCTTGCATTTAAGGGGGGGGAGAATCCAAAACTGTTTTTATTATTACTCCAGGACACTGTGTTGCAAGAGACTTAGATTAATAAGCTTATAACGTCTGCATATTCAAAGTTAACAAGTGGGAAATCAATCTCTGAAAAGTTAGATGGTGAGATTTATAGGACCCGTATAACGAAGTAAAACGAAAAGTAGGATAAGAAGTAGATCTGACGAGCGTTAATTGAAGTCTTGTGTTCAGATTATGGTCCTCCATATGATTCGATTCGACCACCAGTGTTCAACTACAGAAGTATCGAAAGGTTTATGTACTCATTCGATTTTGTTTTATGAAAATTTATCCGAACACAAAACACAACGAACACACTATGAATGTCAATAGCTAGTTTGCATTTTGCATAAATGGCATTTAAAAATAAAACAGTGCATGAAACAACTACTGATAGATAGACAGTTGGATAGTACTAGGATCCAAGACTTGGATGGATGGATGCACATTCGTAATCCACGTATAATGTCCATACTGAGACTAGAACCCAGTCTCTTTATCTTAAAACACAAACCCGCGATTTACGGAGCACAGACAGCCACGAACTTGTACAATAGAAGTTATATGCTTGTGAATTTTTACCTATTCTCGTTGTTGATGATAAGGACTGAATGTAGGTATATCCATCTGATGAGTGCTGAATAAGACGCAACGTGGGCTTGGTTTTCTACACCAATTACGAAGTCGCTACATCAAGGCAATCCGCCAGGGATGCACACAATACAACAGAGAGTGGTCAGTTCTGGCCCTTAACACCAACAACGGAATATACAAAGTGTAAAGAATAAAATTATCGGCTTCTGATAACCGTTTAGACACCATTCACCATTCGATGATAATTCATATCAACTCCGAATACATATCTTCAACCGTAGTTACTACCTTGATGTGGTGGTCGAGCTTATACAAGTGAGCTACATTGGTTAAAACATTTGTTCCATTAGATCCTACTATATCAGGAACGTTTGTTAGAAATTATTAAGTATAAAAGCAGCAAACTAAGGGTTCTAGGGTAAGGTCATACTGCCGTGTTTTGAAGTGAGATAAAAATTAAGCGTTTCCCTCCAACAACCAGCATTTCCATGAAGAAAATGGTTTGAAACTTTCGACAGTTGACCAAATACACTTTCTCAGAGTTGGTTAAAGGTACCACTAACTAATTGCATAGCTACAGTCGAAACATATACATTGAAAAAACTAGCATTACGTTGAAATACAAAATAACAGAAAAAATTATAGAGGATGGAAAAAATGAATATAAGTTATGATAACCATTCCAGATTACGTTTATCAGTGTCAATCAACGATTTTCTAATGACTCGTTAAAATAACTTGGGACTAATATTTATTCAAACAACGGGAGCTACCTGAAAATACACCATTTATCAAAATAGATAACAATTACTCAAACTAATAAGACTAATCCACAAACGATAAGTCGGTTAAAAGAGATTCGTAGCCTTATCAAACTGATTAATTCTTCGAAATGAAAGCAATACAAACATGAATAATTTTATGTGAGTCACGGGAATCACAAACGACTGAACCCAACTTTTATGTCACTAGGACATGCATTGTCAGACTGTTTTTACTAAACATTTTGCAAATGTAATATTTAAATTCCTTAAATTGTAAGTTTCCTATGGATACATTAATAACTATCATATTCTTTTTTGTTCCTGAGTTATTATAATTTTACTCTGAACGCACTACTCGGTTTTTGAAACAGACAAACCTTAGATTTGTCCTTATTGTGTTTTGTACTTACGAAGTTGTTATTCCCGTGTGTTAAATGACTCGCCTTGACAGATATGTTCTGTTTACTCACCCTCATTCAAGGTGATTTGATCAGGTTTATAATACCAAAGCCAATAATCGTCGAGATAATTCAAATCACGGATAATAAGCGTTAATCCTACTGGCTTTTTATCGGACCGAGGTTGCATGAATCAACCTCATCTCTTATGCATTACCATGGCTACTTCAGCATTAGATGAGATTTTGGTTATTCAGCAAGTTGTCAAGTGATTTAAATATGATTAGAATCCAAAAGAACTAGAATTCAGACACTTCTGATTCAATCTATTTCAATAGCAGTAGAAGCACACTGGATAACCGAAACCATAAATAGGACTTTTCCAATGAAATCGAATCCTACATTTAACCATCATCGTACGATGAAGCTAGTGATTAATCGACATTCAAGTTACAGATTTGAATCAAGTTATTCTATGGAACTTCATGGATTCATAGCTGTGCATAGGTTTTTTGCCAGAGAAAATATATGCACAATAATTAGATTGTTCTTAAATTAGAATAATAATACAGGAAACAAACATTTTACACTATCGAAAAAAATAATTTATTACAATGGCAAAAAAATGCAACGTACAATTTCAGCTAATCGTTGCTCCAATTCACGTGCATAACTCTTTGATTCAGCTATTTCTTCATGCAAACGAACCAATTCATTAGAAAGACCTCGTCGGTCTGCTGCAGCAGCAGCACTGTATGCATAGTCTGCTAAGGTAGGTAATAGTTCCGGTGATAACAATTCATCAGGACTAGTTGCAGATGCAGAACAAGACATTTCTGTTTGAGTAGTGACATCAATAGTCTGTAAAAAACAAAGAATATTAATGAGATAAAAAAGAAGGTAGTTTTATTATTCAGAACACTTACCTCAACTAGTGGTAGCCTAGCACTGACAATTTGTTCAAGTTCACTAAGACGTTTAGTTTTCTCCTCGAGCAGTTGTCTAGCTGAACCAAGTTCTTCATCGAACTGTAACTGAAATGGAAAGAAATTCAGATAAATATAAAGACACTTGGAAAATATAGACTGGTGATAAAATTACAACTTGGTCGATAAACTGGTTAAAGTCTACAAAACGATCGCGATCAGTGGTGAGTAACGAAAGTAAAAGAAATGGAAAAGGCAGCGATTTTAGATAACACTAAACAACTTTTCAAGTTAATAAAAGAAACCGGGGTTAAAAACTTAGGCGCCAGTGAGGCAATCTCCGAAAAAGATGGAACGCTTATCACCTCACAGACTAGACTTTAAGAACAATGATCTGAACACTTCAAGGAGCAGCTCTAGAACTGCCCACAGCCTGAATGGAAAGTCGGTTTAGGTCTTCCGACTATTGTCGAAGTCGAAAAGCTATAGCCAATCTAAGGCAAGGCAAAGCAGCAGGTCCGGATGGATTATCCCCAGAGGTCTTTAAAGATGGTGGTCCCACTTGAACGATTAGTCTGACTGATATTTTGACCAAAGTTGGGAAACTTGACATAACTTCGTGGCTGGTGTCAATCGTTAATTCTTCCAGTATATAATAAAGGGTCAAAATTATCCTGCGATAACCATAGAGGAATCAGCTTGACTAATATAGTGTCTAAAATACTAGCTTCTGTAATTATGAGACGTTTAACTACAACTCGTGATCTACAAATACGAGAAAACTAGGTTGGTTTCAGACCTGGTCGCGGTTGTATAGACTAGATATTCACTATTCGTCAGGTTTTAGAACATAGATAAACTTTTCAGAACCCGACAATTGTAGTTTTTTTTGACTTCAAAGCAGCATTTGACCCTGTAGACCGAAAATTTTTATGGTGATGTCTTTCATTGGAAGGCGTACTCCGGAAGTACACAGATCTTGTTAAGGCTATTTACTCAAACAATATTGCTTGTAGCAGAGCTTATTGGCGAACTGTCATCCAAACTTATAACCTTAAATGGCATCCGCCAAAACTTCCCACTATCTCTATTTGTATTTAATCCCATAGTGGATTTACTGTTGGAAATTACACTCTCATCGTCTGACTTTTCAGGAATTGATCTCCTACCAAGAGATCCACTTATTGACATAGAATATGCTGATGACATAGTCTTGTTTGGCGAAGACGCTGATAAGATGCAGAATCTTTTTAACGGCAATAAGCTCCAATGCAACCATGTACGGTATGTGTTTCTCTCCTCCCCCTCCTTCTAAATACAAATACTTACTGCAGGACTGGTCTGAATCAACATCTGAGTTAATGATAGGGAGTGATGTAGTTGAGCAAGTCGACCACTTCACTTCACTTATCTTAAAAGTCTGATGAAATCTCAGTACAAATTCAAAAAGCTCGATTGGCTTTTGCCAGCTTACGTCACCTATGGCGTGGGCCAGATATTCGTCTCTCAATGAAAGGAAGAGTGTATTGCTCTACAGTTCACTTTAAGGGTAGACGACACTCGAAAATTATTAGTTTCTGATCATCGTTGTCTACCAAACATCACTCACGTTAGCTGAGATAAGTGAGCAAGAAATAATACGATTGGATTCCGAATATTATGGAAATGTGTTAAATCAGTTGATGAGGTAGTGAATTTTCATCGACTGAGGTGGCTAGCATGTGTTGCGTACGCCCAATCACCGTCTGCCTCGACGTGACATGTTGGCTGATATAGGAGTAGGATGGAAGAGAGTCAAGGGCGGCCAAACCAAAACATAACATCAATCCATGAAGTCACTGACTGCTGGTCTGAGTTGTGTCGGAAGATGAAGATTACCTAATTGCGGTCCTCGAGAATGATGTAACCAATGATTGGAAACGTTGGATGACATGGCTCAGAATCGGTCAGTCAGTCAGTCAGTTACAACGTAGAACTTGGTATATGCGTACATCAGTTCAAGTTGCCATGCCTCAATAAGCTGACAGAGATTAAATTGTCGCACCAAATCCCAGAGTAGGGGAGGTAGTAACAGAGTAAGTACTAATGGAAAGGCATAGAGATCAGAGATGAGATTTGAGATATAAAGTGATTCAGTAAAGAGAAAATTATAATAAGCTCAGAAATTAGAATTTGGAGGAAGACAAGGAATGGATGCACCTGCGCCATTGCCAACGATTTTGAGCCATATCACCTAAAGTCCCTTACCATTTGTTTCGATCATCACATGGGCCCCAACCAGGTAGTCTTCATAGGTCATAGTGACACAGATGTATTCACTCATTGTCCTCCGTTAAATAGTGAGCTTAAACTTATTTCATAGCTTTCTTTCCACGCTTCATTTCTTTTCGCCTTGAACCATACTTTATATGTTCACCCTTAAACTTTATTACTATAATAGTTGAATTTACTTCTATTTTTACTATGTGATAATCTTGATGCTTTAGAGGTGAGGCAACTTGTACCGATACATACATGCTAGGTTTTACGTTGATCATACATACATAAGATCCAATTTGACGGAAACAGGACTACACGAAAAATGACAATTGTAAATAGTTAGTCAATATAATAAATTTAGTCTTATAGGAAGTCATTGGTGACCTGAATAGCTCCGTTGTAACGGTATCAGAACACGAAGTTGGCTGACGTACATATGTCTATATGTTGACCCTTTTTTTCTATTTACTTACTTACGCGCGTTACCCCTCTCGGAGGAGCATAGGCAGTATTCTCCAATCAACTCTGTCCTGAGCAATCCTTTCTAGCTGTCTCCAGTTACTGTTCATCCTTTTAATGTCTGCTTCCAACTCTCGATGCAGTATGTTCTTTAGCCTTCCTCTTTTCCGTTTCCCAACAGGATTCCAAGTAAGTGCTTGTCTCGTGATGCAGTCTGATGATTTCCGCAATGTATGTTCTATCCATTTCCAACGTCGTTTCCTGATTTCATCTTTAGCTGGAAGTCCCTTTGTTCTCTTCCATAGTAGGCTGTTGCTGATGGCTTCCGGCCAACAGACATTCAATATTCTACGTAGACAATTGTTGATAAATACCTTTACCCTCCTGAGGATGTTTGCAGTAGTTCTCCACGTTTCAGCTACATATAGAACTGTCTTGATGTTCGAATTGAAGAGTCTAAGTTTGAGGTTTTGTAGACACTTGTTTGGATTCCCATATATTTTTCAGCTGTAAGAATGCTGCCCTTGCTTTGCCAATATTTGCCTTTATATCTTCATCGGATCCTCCTTGTTGATCGATGATGCTCCCCAGGTATGTAAAGGTATCCACTTCTTCCAGCGTTTCACCATCAATTTCAATTGGGTCGATGCTCCCTTTGTTAGATTTGGGGATCTTGCTCTTTCTCTTATGTATGCTCAGACCTACTGATTCTAAGATTACTGCCACGTTGGTTGTCTTCACTTGCATTTGTTGGTATGTATGGGATAAAACAGCTAGATCATCCACGAAGTCCATATCATTGATTTACATCTTACTTGTCCATTGAATTCCGTGCTTCCTCTCAGATGTAGAGGTTTTCATGATCCAATCAACTACTAGAAGGAAGAGAAAAGGCGAGAGCAAACAGCCTTGTCTGACACCGGTTCTCACAGGGAATGCATCTTTCAGCTGTCCTTTATGCACGATTTTGCACTGTAGTCCGTCGTCAGAATTCCGGATAACGTTGACGGGTTTCTCTGGTACGCCGTACTGGACACTTCGTTATCAGTCAGTTACAACGTAGAACTTGGTACATGCGTACATCAGTTCAAGTTGCCATGCCCCAGTTAGCAGATAGAGATTAAATTGTCGGACCAAATCCCAGAGTAGGGGAGGTAGTAACAGAGTAAGTACTAATGGAAAGGTATAGAGATCAAAGATAAGACTTGAAATAAAGAGTGATTCAGTAAAGAGAAAATGATGATAAGCTCAGAAATTAGAATTTGGAGGAAGACAAGGAATGGATGCACCTGCGCCATTGCCAACGATTTTGAGCCATATCACTTAAAGCCTCTAACCATTTGTTACGATCATCGCGTAGGCCCCAACCAGGTAGTCTGCATCTATTAACATGGCTCAGTCCAATCGTCAATGACTTCATGGATTGGTGCCATGTTTTCTTTTGGCCGCCCTTAGCTTTCTTCCAGCCTACTCCTACAACAGACAACATCGCTCGTTTCGGTAGACGGTGGTCAGGCATACGTAACACATGTCCTAACCACCTCAGCCGGTGAAGATTCACTACTTCATCGATAGACACCGTATTTACCTAGTACTCTATTCCTAACCCATGCATTGCTTACTCGACATTTCGTTATAACTGACTTCAACCTATCATAAAACTAATCTTTGTCCTCATCGTTGCCGTCGTTGGTAGGTGCATAACACTGGATAATATTCATTGTAATCCCCTTCATTATTGTCTTGAAAGATGCTTTGATGATTCTGGGTCCATGTGGTTTCCATCCTACAAGTGCAGTGCGCGCTTTCTTGGACAGCATTAGAACAACTCCTTGGGTGTGTGGAGCATTTTTCTCTTCGTAACTGGAGTACGGTAGCGCCTCTCTTGTAGCTAATGTTTTCTGTCCAGTTTGAGTCCAATGGGTTTCGCTGATTCCGAGCACTGTCAGGTTATATCACTTCATTTCCGCTGCTACCTGATTGGTCTTCCTTGTCTCCTACATTGTCCGAACATTCCATGTACCTATAAAAAATTTTGCTCTGGTCGTTAGAAGGGGGGGGGCATCGGCCTCATGACATCCGAAGAATCTCGGCTTTCCTCATGAAGCGTCATAAACATTCTTTCCACTCCCAGGGCAGAGTTTAGATGGTTTAGTTTGTTTAATTTGGTTAGCGCTTTTTTAACACGCTGTTGTTTTACGGTATAAGGATGCTAGCCCTATGCCCAACCCTCCGCCTTTACCAGGGCTTGGGACCGACAAAAACCCTAAAAGAGCTGCTACTTCTAATTCGCTGAGATGCTATGGTGTGGCAACTTAAACTGATGTACATGTATCATGCCCCATCATGTAAATATATATACATATATAACGTAGACGCGAATTCCGCAAAACATATCAGTTACCTCTAGAATGCACATACGCCTTGATGATAAGTCAAAACAAGAAAAAAATCTACATTCAAGGGTTTCATGTCGATTATTTCTGGTAGAATCGAAATATTTACTGAATCTATAAAACTACTTTTAAACACCATGAAAATCGTAGATTCTAAAAATTTCACACCACTTAAGTACAGAAAGACGAGTAGTAAAGTAGTAGAACTAGCACTAACATCAATCATAGTAGAAAAGAATAAGACGTAGAGAATATGACCAGAGAACTTATTCATGACCCAGAAGAAGATAAATATTGAATGCAAATGAGCCATGTCATCAAACATCAGTTACGACAATTTGGAAAAGATGATTCAAGAAGATATAAATCAGTGAAAGGTACTGAGTGATGCTTCTCAGAATCGGTCAAGGTGGAGTAAATGCATTCTCTTTATTTTCTTCTAGATCACCAGTTTCATTATTATTTCGTGCATACGTTTGCTTTATTCCTTCTGGTTGAATAATATTATGATCTTACTCTTATAAAATTGATCACATTGTGTTAATGTGATACAGCAGCTTAGACATGTGTATATGTGTCCAGTTTTACGTTGTTTAGAAATCACTGACTTGGGCTGATACACAGTATACTCGTCCATTGACATGATTTAGCAAAAGCCGGAGGAGCTTTCTGAATTTGTGTAATCAGTGCTGATGAAACTTCCAAGATAAACGAAATGGTAAATTCATTCAAAGTAAAGATAATAATTGGGTTATGTATCACAAGTTTGTGCCATTTACAGATGCCTGAGACCCCCTCCCCAAAGCAGTTGAGTATACAGTTAACCTGAATTTGAGATCCGTCTGATACAACAACATTCAGCTCAAAATACGTAATAGGATTGTCAGGCAAAACAATCAAAATATCAAAGTCAGATACAGCATGATTTCTTTCACAGAATTATACAAAACTGGCTTTCCAAACATGTGAACATAAGTAAAATCTTTCTAGATTATTTAAAGGGATGAACGACAGTGTTTTGTTTGTCACTGCATTAAGTTTGATGACGCAACTCATTTGTCGAATGATTAACTCCTAGAATCCTATTCTCTAACTGCTTTTATGACCACTGATGTTCCTACTATTTCTATTACTTTGACACGCATCTAGATGTGATAACGGGATGTGGTAACTTCGACCGTTCTGTGCTGTTTTTAACTCACTAATTCATTTAACCAATAACGGTACGTTTAGTTAACTTTCAGTTACACCTTTTTGTGTGAGGGCTATTGGTACTACTTCCTTGCTGCCCAAATCAAACTGGGGCGGGATTCGGACCTACGACATAGGCTAATATGCTAATATTAGACTGTATGTCATCCTCCAAGACTCCATTTACAAAACAATATAACGAGCATATAAGAATTTCAAAAAGTAAGCCTACTTGTAGCTTTGATATAAATAAACGAGCAGATTTCAAATCATCCTCTAATACAGCTCCCAAGTTTTCACCATGTTTCAAAATGGACAATTCTTGACATGAGTTGTCTAATAGTGGTTCCTTATCAACTTCAGGTGAGAAACAAGAATGCAAAAAGGGAGTATATTAGTATACCACAAACTTGAAAAGTGAATACAACGGAAACGATATTGATGAAATATCAACGAACAACTACTTCGTGGAAGATGAGTGATAATAGTGAGAAAAGTTACCATTACGCAACTTATTTATTACGCTTATTGCCTGCATTTGAGCCACACTGCTTGTGAAGCATGTCATTTACAACTTAGCCTCTATCTAGTTGGTAGGATCATATGATGGGATGTTGCTGTTTTGTATTCATGAAGAGACACCCGAAAATGATCAGTTTCAAAAAAGAACCAGGATACCATTCCTAGCTGAAGATATAGGATAATTATAACATGTACATAAAACATCCAAGAGGAGAATCACAGTTAGACGATTTGTTTGAAATAGTATGTAGGATATTAGAATCATGTTGTTTTAGTAATTAAATGGATCGGGATTACAAATACATCATAATACTTTTTGAATTATAATCTGGCATCGAATTCGTTAATTTCATGTCTTCGTAACAACACAGTATACCAACTTGAGTCAGATCACAAATGTCCCAGGCTTTACATTGTCATTACTGATTGTATTCACTAAAGAATGTTTTTCAACCACACTGGTTTTAAAAAGCTTAAATAATGATTTCTGGTGTTTCATTTCAACTGACAAATTAAATTGAAAAAGTTTATCAGTATATTCACTAGCAATTGATCACGATGACCCCGACAAGATAGTCTGTAACCCACCCCCCAAACACGGCTCAGATCAATAACCAAAGGACTTCGTCAACTAATACCATGTTTTGGTTTGACTGCCCTTGGCCTCTTTCCATCCTACTTCTACGCCAGCCAGCATTGCACGACGAAGTAAGCGGTAGTCGGTCATTCATAACTCACAAATTTATCAAATGATTCACCATTTTCCCTAGTATCAGTTATATAACGTAAGTAGTGCTTACTTGATAATACCATGAAACACGGAAGATACTATGAAGACTTCTATGATTAAAAACTATAAGCCTATATATGTCTTCTATTTTTATAGCCCATGTTGCGCACCCATAAGTTAGAAGAGAAAGGAATGTTGTACAGCATACTCAGCCTTTCGCTGAGAGATGGGTATCTCGTTGAAGCCTCAAGTGAAGTAAGTTGACAAAAGCCAAGCGAACTTTCTGGATCCGTGCTGAGATTACGTTAGACGTCAACCAATCAGGAGTGGTGGGATTATCAAGATAAGTGAAGTGATCAACGCGCTCAACTAGTTCACTTTCTATGACGAATCTAGAAGATGATGCAGACCAGTTCTAAAGTAATATTTTGCATTTGAATGGAGAGAAACGCATTCTGAATAAATTTGGATTGTTATTTAAAGTGTTTGGGAAGCTACGTATATTGTCAGAGTCTTCACTGACCGGGATTACACCGTCTCCGTATTCTAAGTCCACAAGTGGGCTTTCTGGAAGGAGACAAATATTTGAATAGTTAAATGAAAAAAGTGAGATTTCTAAGAGAACATCTATGACGAAATTAAGGGAGGAGGATAAAAAATAACTCTGACGAACTTCATCTAAGGATGACAATTCTTGTGACAAATCACCATAATCATCATCATCAAAAACGTAGAACCGGGCACTTACACCCATAGGTTCAAGTTGCCATATCACATTAACACTATGAGATTACAGAGGTAACATAATAACAGAATACAAGAGGAGAGTAAAGTAAAGGTGTGCAGAAAAGAAGAGAATTCAAGATCTAGATGAAGTTAAAGAGTGAATACACTTGCCTCACTGTGACCGATTCTAAGCCATGTCTCCAAGTGTCTTCAGCCATTTATTGTGACTGTCGCTGAAAGTGGACTACTTTCCTGAAGTAAAACTACCAGGTCTTGCTGCTTTACCTCGCTGCAAATTACTTATAGCCTTTTCAACCTCACAAAGAGTTTGGCGACATACGTCAATTTTCTACTCCGGTATTTTGGGGATAGTCGGTAGGTGAAGAGTGCCTGGAGAACAGATGAATAGTCACTGAAAGTGTCTAGCCCATCAGTCCAGTCCTTTAGACTAAGAGTGGATCACAGATCCATAATTTTCGAAAACAGTCTCACTAACAGTCGACTTCCTAATACCGGTGCCTTTAATGAGTCGAAGCAGTTGTTTAGCACTAAGTAATGAAGTTACCGAATGTGAATAGAATTTGAACATGAAGTTCATCATTTACCAGCTTAAACTATTTGTTTCCTCGAAAGTTTCCATTTTTTTTAAAAAAGAATCACGTCCGATTCAAGTATCAAACCACTACACAGATACAGTCATGTCGTCTTACACATCAATATTATATGGTCTCTTACCCTTCATCAGTTAGTTCTAAGAAATGATCAGTCAAATTATATATATATATAGCGTCACATAATCTTGTGGAAAATAGAAATTTTTCTTCACTGTAATTCGATTTAACATACATATGATAGTAACCAGACATGTATGTTTGTGATTATACACAGAAGTATATGAAACGTAGGTGTAAAATACGCTAAAAGAGTAGTCTGACAACCATTTTTGTCAATGAAACCGATTTATACATTTTTATCCGTGATGAAATAATTTCTGGACATAAGTTTCCCAAGTCTATAAATTTTATTTAGTATATCACGATCAATGATCACTTAAATTAGCCGATAAATAAATCTAAGCAACAACCTCTGCTTATTTCTTGAAAAAGTTCATATGTAAACCTGGAGAATGGTAACTTTTTGGTTTAAAAAACAAGTGGCTTCCAATTGGTCGGTAGTCGTAGACCAAACTAACCGTGAGGGACCACAGATTAGTTCAGTGATGCTGATAATTAAACAATCACTGTGAGACCTGGCGATTCTGTGCCTGGCAAGTGGTGTCGTAAATGCAAGCAGTCACTGAAAAGAATCTCATACTGGGACGAAGTAAATATGTAGTTTACTTGATTTCCAGCGGTACCCGACCGAGATCAATCTGAGACAAACAAAACCAACAAATAAGAAATCCAGTCTCCACAAGACCACTTTGAATTAAATGGTAAGTTCACTTATAAATGATCAAAACAACAACAGAATAACAAACAAATCTGAACATGAAACAGCTTACCAATTCTATTGACTTGCAAAGTATTTTCATTCGATATGTGAGAATTAGACACTTGTTCATCATATTCAATCTCTTCAACATTATTCTTAAGCTGATCAACACTTGATGATTCATTATTGGGATGATGGGTTTTTTCAGAATGTTGCATTTTCAATTGTGATAACATCATTTCATGCTGTCGTCTTTTATCTTTTTCTATCAATTCACGTTCATGCAATTGTTGTACTAACTGAAAAATATTATAAATAGGGTATAAACATACAAAAGGATCTTTTTATTGTTTAGTATAACTCCATTCCATATAACTTACATACCAAGTGCATATTTATGTACTCATTTTTTTAAAAACACTAAATTTGAGGATTAATGCAGATTCGGAAGTGTGATTAAACGGTTAAAGGTAGAAAGCATTTAACAACTAAGTCTATGATTTTATGCAGTGTAACAGTAAACTAACTTCGTATAGGTATATTTATCTCAACATAATTAATTACCACAACAATAAAATGTAAATCAACAATACTACTGACTAGCTAAAGCCGAAATTTTGCTAAATGAATATTAATTTATGAACTAAGTCCAAAGGGCACAACATCAAGTTATCAGTTCACTAATAATCAATAATTATTCATAACACTGTGATAGAGGATATGAACACGTTTTTTAGTTGTTAAAATGATCGATAGATGATGCAATCCTAATGATCAGTTGATAACTGCTCATAAGATCGAATTAATGATCTACGTGAACACAAGCTCAAATGAATTGATATTAAAGGACTATTGCCAGTTTATTAATGTTATTTATTTAAAAACATTAAACATGATGTAAATAGGAACCGAAAATGTATGCATCAAGCAAATGAGTAAGTTCGAATAGGAATACAATAAAACAAAGACTTTATAGAATTAATGATAATCATATTAATCTTATGAAGAATTTGATAGAACTTCAGCAAGAAATTTAGTGAATTCCATTCTGGATCATATCTGATAACGTCTGAAGCCAGTAAGTCGTAACATCCTTAACAACACCAACCAAGGAGTAGTGATGGACTGACAGAGGTCTCTTTTATAAGTTTTGTTTAATACTACCAACCAACTCCCTGCTATTCCTAACCAGTTCTAGTATCGGCAAATAACGCATAATACGGAGGATGCTGGGATAACTTTCATAAAACTTTTTCAAGCCACTGAGGTCAAGATGATGACGTTAAGTGAATTATCATCACTGCACCCGAACATACAATGAAGAATCCCAACGGTACGAATATATTGACACCGGATGTCAGTAATCGTTTAGAGACAGCGATATTCAGACAGTTGCCAAATATCCATAGCTCGCAGAGATTAAGTTTGGCAAGCATACAGCAGATATGATCTTGTCGAAGAGTTGTAATCCAAAACTTTCGCAGCGAGACTGACATTACGACGGTCACAGATGCCTTATGTTAATATGAACAGCTTTAAATGTCATTGCGCGTAGATTGATTTCATCAGTCATGCCAAAATCAACACATATAACTGATCAGACTGATGAAATAATTGTAAGATACGAACTGTGTAGGTTGCTTATAGAAATCTAACTATTAGACTTAATTTCATATCAGAAACTTAAATCTCCTCTACGGTGAAAAATTTGCGTAAAAATAAAAACTGAAAAATGGAAAAGAAATAATGAAACACTTTGTTAGATAATCTTTACATACCTGAGCTTCAACATCACGTAATTTCGATTTGAGTTCCTCAATTTCACTGCATTTCACACGTCTTTCTTTAAAATCTTTTAACTGACCAAGTAGTTGATCCACCTGTAGACACGGATGATTTATGCATTAATTCATTTTTTGTAATTTACACTACATGATAAAAACTTTATTTTATAAAATATCTAATAGAAAATTGAATGGTAGATGGTTAAGGGATTGAAGGTTGGTATTTTCCATAAGCATGATAGATCACAAGATGTGAAAGAAATTACAGAAGAACCAGTTTAGTAATGAATTACTTAGAAAGTAGTAAGAAGAGAAGGAGCG
This sequence comes from Schistosoma japonicum, assembly GCA_025215515.1. Taxonomy (NCBI): domain Eukaryota; kingdom Metazoa; phylum Platyhelminthes; class Trematoda; order Strigeidida; family Schistosomatidae; genus Schistosoma; species Schistosoma japonicum. Next base: position 964,220 of record CM046064.1, on the reverse strand, counting down.
AATACATTTGAGCAATAGTAACAGATTCCAAACGATATCTCACTACACCTTGAACTCCTGATCGCAGTGAGTGCAGGCTCAAATCAGGTAGTCTTCACCCATCTACACGGTCTAGTTTATGAACTGGTAATATATTTTGGATTTTGACACCCATAGCTATTTTTCACCTTACTTTTTATGCCAGCCAATACCACATGTCCAGGTAAGCAGGGGTTGAACATGCATAATATGTCACAACTAACTCACTAATAATGATTCACAAGTTTGGCTATGGAGACAAATAGATTAGCACTGTGGATCAGTAGTAAACTAGTTAGTTAACCCAAACTCATAATAATAAGCTTGAAGTTTATCAATACCTACATTTGAATATCGTTAGACACAGTGAGTTTAGATGCGCTTACTTTTAAACGAAGATCTTCACGTTCTTGTTGCAAATCAATTTTTTCCATTTCCAATTTTCGTAAATGAGCCATTAAATCTTGAAAGCCAATAACACGTTGTTTCAAACTGATCACAAATTGAGATCATACAAATAAGAACGTTAACACATAGCATTGAATACTACATTGGATACTTTATTTTACTGTAATATTGTGAAGGAACAGAGGATGAAAAGACCGTATACACAACTGATAAATGACAGTTACGCTTCAATTGAATATTGTAACAAAAGTTTCTCTCAACTAAGATAGTTCACATTACTCATTTATTTGCGAACGTAGGAAATCTGACCTGGTTTTATGCTTGGACATGAATGCGTCGATCAGATATTGACCCTTGGTCTGAATTGTCGCTGATTAGCTAAAATGGCTATTCGTTGATAGTAAAGTAAAAGTTGCTTAAATACGTCCCAATGCTGTACTGTAGATCAAAATTCTACCAGTTTCATAAAAGTATTTTTAATTTAGAAGGTGCGAAATTCGCATCATACATACAGATACTAAATGCCTAATGAAATTTAGGTAGCCTGAATGTCAACATATAACAAAACAATGCCATCCACCTACATGAGGTCAAAGTTTTTTTTTAACTCAACAGACCCATACTTCCACTAAGTACTTCCTTTAATCCTGCTTCTAGACAGTCACCGATTGCGATTTCAAAAAATTGTGAAAGCACGCAACTGTGATTAGTCCCAGTGGAACTGTACAATCATATTTTAAGTCGTTTCTCTACAGTCCTAATTCTTAAGTACTTTCTTTGACAGATAATCACCAAAGATAATCGTTGAACTACGGTAGATGTGGGGCAGAATGAAGATGGATTAATGCATTTACAACGCAGTAGCCTATAGTAATGTAATTAACTTCACGGCAACGGCTTACTTTTTAATTTCCTCTTCTCTCAGAGCCAATTCACTACGACAATGTGCTAATTCATCTCCTTGATCATGAAGTGCTGTTAGCTCACGGGACAAACGCAAAGCACGTGATTCTGATTCAGTTGCCTTAATAGAGGCTTCTTCAAGTTGTTGCCGTAATCCAGAAACCAAACTCTCAGCCTCATCTCTACAAGCTCGTTCCTTCTCAAGTTCCACTACTAAACGCCGTTTTTCACGTTCTGACTCCCGAAGTTTAGTCTGTAAAAAAAACATTTCGAAATAGCTTTTATGTAAAACTAAAAAATTTAAAATAGACAGTCAAATAATCTCTGGCTATGTGACATAGTGATTAAAAATCTCGTCTGATAATCAGGTTATTCACTCGCCGATAAAATTTACAACCTCATTATAACGTATTAATTACTGCCACTTCCCACATCAGTTTTCACCATGTAACAATAGTTTAAATAGAAATGTCCAGTAAACGGCTACAATATCAGTAGGTTTTTTTATTAACATAAGGTGGATAGATATGGCTCGTACATCAAGCATCCAGCTTCCAACTCATAAGTGGGGAGTGCTACAACGGCGACAAAACAACTGTCAGAATTAATACGAACAAGTCTAAATAACAGATATGACGAAGATAACCTCTCTGTCAAACTCTAAACCTCAACATTCTACCAATCACATGCAACATGGTCAGTAATATAGCTGGATACACATATGACCAAGAGACCAAAGTCGTTACGGATAGATGATGTCATACGTATATATTTTAGAAATGATTCCGTGAATAACGAAAACACTTGGAATGTTAGCACACTAATAAAATTTGAAACCAGATAAATAATGCAACCTTATACATTCATCATCAAGATGGTGAAACTACAGTCAGATGTTTAGCCGTCTCTTTTTAATGTTTTTTTGTCTCCAATTGAAGCAGGTAGTGTAAGCAGATGATTTCATGTACGTTGGAATCGTTAATCGAGAACCCTAAAGCACGAGATCACAGTCTCTTTGCATTAACCGATTCATGGAATTAACTAATATATGCACATTACAGTTAAGAAGTTTCATTACCTTTGCAGATGATCGTTGAACCGACTCAAACAAGATTGCATGCTAATAATAAGTTATTGAACGTATGACACTAAGACGAACCTGATAGGGTTCAACTATCCTGGCAAAGGAATGAAACCAGTCTAAAACTATTCCCGTCCTTACTTTATTATAACTAATTCTATAATGCTGCTATTTAATTTTTCATCGAAATTGATCTGATATTTTTAGCAATGTTAAATCAAAAGGACAAGGATAATCTGAACAAAATCTTATTTGTCTAATCTTCCAAGAATAATATTCACTCTAAACTAAGAAATTCAATTAATCACAGGAAATTTCATGTGTTAAGGTAGAACATAATTCGAAAAAAAAACAGCTAGATATGCACGTTCACCTTGTGTATTAAAGATGGAGAGTCTAGGAGACATTTCAAGGACGTGAGAGGTGAGACTAGATGTGAAGGCATATGATGAGTGTGATCCGAATTATCAGTCGAATTTAACCTGGAAGTGATGCATAAACTTTGATCAGGAGTATTACACAAGGATAGATTATTGGGTCTCTGATGATCCGGACCACCTTTCAGTTTGTTCGCATGTCGATTAACATATTCTGTCGGCGAAGTGGGGCGAGTGAATTCAAATCCAAATGAATTCACTGAAAGATTAGAATTCCTATTGTCAGTACGAGCTGCAATCTGCCTGTTGGATATATCTGTCGAAGATGCTGCTTTAGATAGTGGTTCTGAGATTCCTTCCTGTATAAGCAAATGCAGAGAAAAGGTGCAATCCAATATTAAAATAAAATCTGATAATCACCTTTTAGCAACTCCCTAGGGACTTTGTAAACTAAAACGATAATAACTAACTCATATTAACTGTTTTGGACTGTCAGAATCACAGCAGACTACATTTTACATATTTTGAAAATTTAACCGAGTGTTTAAACAATTTTTTGTTTACCATATTAGGTACGAACATGCGATCTCCAATGAACGGTGATATGCAATTATAGTTGATATTCAATTTCGTGATATAAAATATATACATTTCTGACATGTACTGTGTTTATTTCAATTGCGTCGTGTAAACTATTGGTTAGTTGCGAACTAATCGATAATCTGTGAACGGTCGTAAAACGCGTTGAGTAACTCCATCAAATATAAGATTCCACTCAAACTAAGAATAAAAAATAGTCTATATGATAATCATGAATACTTATTAACTTCTTGTTGAACAACTTCAACCAATATTTGGTGATTCAACTAATCATCGTTTAAAATTCAACATTACTCAATTCGCTTAAACGATAGGAGACCATTTGTCATAGATTAGCATGTGACAAAACTTTAGTATTAAGAATAATATGACTAATATACAATAATTTTTGATGGTTATAGTCATTAATGCACTTTGAAAAACAATATGAATCTAAGTAATAACATAAGACTTACTTCTATTTGACATGTGATTGCAGTTTGATGGCAAGGTAGTATAACATCAGTCTGTATACAAGGTAGTGGATCTAAAAGTCTATTTAGTACTAGGTCCCGTGTAAACTCATGATGAAGAGATAACTGGGTCATAGGCACTTGAATTAAATGGAATATAGCAGATTGCATATCCAAACTCAACTCCAAAGCAGCATCCATGAATGACTGCCTGCTGGGACTTTGAAGACATCCCAATAAAACTGTTAGACATAACTGAAAGTGATTAATTTAAAAATAGGCACAAATTGTGCGAATCCTTTTGATATATACAAAGACTTTAAAAAAATATTGGCTACGACTATAAGGTTAAACAGACAAATCATCCTGTAAAGCTAAGAACATTGATCAAGAAACTTCGATTTGCATTTAAAAAATACTGCAGGATGCAAGGAAAAAAGCCAAGAAATAATTGAAACTCCTTCAGGACTTGCTAGACGACATGGACATATCTGGCCATTTTTCAATTTAAATCCCTTCAAAAGTAGGGTTCCACCCAACTTACTTGGTTCTAAAGCGATATTGAACAAATAAGATGACGTTATCTGTCACCGATAATCAGTGTTTAGCATGTCGTTCACGGTTGCAAGTACCAAGTGTAGTGATGCCTGCACAACGTAGAACCTGGAACATGTGTATCGGTTCAAGTTGCTATGCCTTATTAGAACAGTGAGATGAATATTAAATTGATAGTAGCAGTCACGTCAATGGTGGTAAGAAAAAAGTGTGAACATAGAATATGATACGCAGAGAAAAAGGGTTACGATAGTCCTATAAATGGAGAGGTATCTACTAGTGCGATTGTAGCGCAAGGTATAGGATGGGATATCTTAACCCTGCTACTTTCCTTAAGTTCAGATAGTCTTGCAGTATCTCTAGTCCTCATAACGAGACACAAAACTATGTACACAAACCCATATTTAATAAATTTACGATATTACTTACTACGCGTTGTAGATCAAATTGAAATCAGTCAAAAAATTCAAGATGCATTTGAACTCATTGATCGAATCACTATCAAGTGTGCCCTGAACTATTTTCTCCACGTCTTGATGCTTGAAAATTAATTTCCGTGGGATTTAAATCATGAACACGGTCAAAATATTTACCAATACAGTATTCGTAGTAACGAAATAGACTTAGTGGTAACTGAAACCCGGGAAAATAGTATCACAACACGATGTACATATCGCCAAATTGAATCATCTCCTATTCATTAGACAAATCTTCTTTGACGGAGACATGTTCACAATTTCGGACTCGACTCTCGTGGACTCATTTAAGGTACTGCACATAACTTAAATAAAGACGCACTAGGTTGACAAACTTGTGAGTCGCTCTTAAGAGGGAATCTCACCACTTGGAATTAGAGATGATCTTACACTAAACACTACCAAAAGTAATGACATATTTTGCTTCTTTTAGGAAAGACGAATCATGGGCTTATCATAGGAAATCTCGAAAACTACGATCACTTCCTTCTTTCCACTGTTGACAGTGAATAGCTCCATCCGAAAAAGCGATACCAGCCTTGGTGGTGAATCATTTAAAGGGGGGTACTCAAACACCATCACAGGTTTGAGTTCTTTTTATCGGTACTCAGCTGAGTGCCGATTAACTCGCAGTTCGAGTTATCACACCAGGAACCCACGTTTCTACTTTAATATTCCTGATAACTATCGTAGACGTAATGCAATCTGGCGGCTCTTCTGAAATACAGACGCTAATAAAACATGGGTTTTAAGATGTGGTAGGTGCAATATCTGAAGAATGAAGGGATTACATTCTACGAACTACACGACTAGACAAACATAACTGGGACAAATTTAGACAGAAAGCTAAACAACTTACGCCAAATATTTCCAGATCGTTGGTCTTTCCAGAAATTGCCCCATCGATATCAAACAAGTCGGCTACACTAGAATGAAAGGTTGCTGAAGTACAATTAGTGCGGTAATTTAACTCCCTACCATTCAAAAATGATTCGATTCGGTCCTTGTAACAGCCTGCGGCAGTTACTGTTAAAACAACACCTCTGTTTGTTGTGGCAAATCAAAATACTAACTTACGACAAATCTATTAGACTATTAAGCACTTCACCATCGATGAAGTCAACATCCCCGTCGGTTATTACTGAAATCCATCTTAATAAGCTTTCTTTCACAAAATCATCCATGAAACACCAACGTTAAGCGAATTTGAACATCCAATTTGTTATGAATACTGAATCAATAGTCCGCAGATTAAGACAGAAATAAGAGACACAAGTAACCAATCAATGGTTTGATTTCTTATTACGCGCATTATGCAAGCACTCGTTGTACGACCAAGAAATCTAATCAATGTAAACGAGTCAAACTTCGACTTCAAATATGTATGACAAAACTAGCTAGCTGACGTTTCATAAGATCTGTGTTTCAGTGGAATATTTCGTTCTAGTTGGAAGAAAAAGATCAGCTAAATTAGGACCAGAGTCGTTTCCTAGTATTATTACACACACTACGTTTTGATCTCCTGTAAGGTCTAATTACTTTCCAAGACATGTGTTGTACTGTAGGGCACACAACTACAGCACTAATAGGGTAGCGGTCTTCTTTTTCTTTCCAGGAGATCAGAGTTACTCTTTAAACAGGGACTTTTCACTTGCACACAGTGTTCTAGCCTAGACACAAGTGGGGCATTGTAAACTAAGGTGAACATTTGAGGATCTAACCTGGTTAGAATTTTTCCACGAAATATATACTGTTCTGAACTCACTGGCTTCTATGCATCGATAATGGAGTAGTGGTGTAGGATTATAACCCCGAGATCATTATGTATTCCAGCTGATAGCAGGCAGTGTCATTTAAAGTGATTGTAGCGGTAAATAATCCCCAAAATAAATAGTTGCATAGGCTCTCGATATTGATGCTGACCATGTTTGTTTTAGCGGACACTGCTAGTTGAAGGCGCGCAGTCACGCATCTTCACCAGATCACGATTCGAACCACCGTGGGTAGCATCTCTCTCTAGTTTGCCAGCCTAGACGTTGCTATCCCATTAAAGTTCTGTATACGCTCAAATACAGTTTCGCTTCCATCCTTTATTGCCTTCTGATTTCTCATTCGTAAGAGTGGGGTCCATTCGATAGAAGTGTCTTTGGTTATACGACAAGCGCAACTTGGTCCTATATCCGGGGAACACTTCATTGGTGAGCTCAACGTGATCTGGACACGATAATTTACTATGAGTCCGTTCCTTTTTATAGTTTAAAGCAGTAATTTTGGTGGTTTAATTTTTTTTACCGCATATTTTTCACAGTAATTTTGTATTTGCATTCATTACTATTTTTATGATGTCAGACCAGACTCCTAAGCTAATTAGGATTAAGACCCCTACGCCTCCAAACTTTCAGCTCATTCCTTTATGGGCAGATAATGTCGAAGCCTGGTTCTGCTATGCAGAAGCAGAATTCCAAAACCAATATGTGACTGATCCACGCGTTCAATTTCTGGCGGTTGTAAGGTCACTTCCGCGTGAATTGAACAGGTACGTCACCCCCTTCTTTTTTAGTCCTGACTGCCTAGAACCGTACGAACAACTCAAAAAATCGATTCTTAAACGAGGAGATTTGTCCGACCGACAACGTCTTGATGAGTTGTTTCATACTATTGATCTTGGTAACGGTTCTGCGACCGAAATGTTATTGCGCATGAAAGAGGTAATAGGTCAACGTACTTTTGACGAAGGACTTTTCCGTCAACTATTCTTATCAAAACTGCCACAACAAGTGCAAGCAGTGTTAGTAACTTTTAACAACAACCCAGTAGATGAACTAGCTTCATCTGCCGATCGAATTCTGGAGATCACCAGAACTCGCCACAATGAGGTTTATTCTGTTACAGAAAAGCCTCTAGAAACCGAAACCGAAATTACTAAATTGTGCCATACTCTTTCCCGTTTCCTTGATCTACACGAGCAACGCCGACCAAACAATCCTCGGCGACAAAGTTCGTCGCGCAAAAGATCCTCCTCTCGACGTCGACGAACAGAAAATCCACATTGGTGTTGGTACCACAACACCTATGGCAAGGAATCAAAGAAATGTAGAAACCCCTGTTGTTTCCCTAGCCTCAAACCCACTGCTTCGGGAAACTATCCCGCCGGCATGCGTTAGCGGCAACCGTAGCCGGTGGAAACAGCCACCTGTTATTCATCTCTGATGTGTTAACGAAGGTTCGCTACCTCGTCGATACTGGCGCAGAAGTCAGCGCCCTTCCTGCAACTTCATCTGATCGCCAACGTGAAGCTGCATTCGATCTACAGGCAGCTGACGGCAAACAAATAGCCACGTATGGTAAGAAATATGTCTACTTAAACGTGGGGTTGCGAAAACCCATACACTGGATTTTCACTATCGCTGATGTGAAAATACCTATCATAGGCATAGACTTACTAAGCCACTACAACTTGCTTGTGGATGCTAGCAAAAAGAGGCTAGTCGACAGCAACACAAAGCTGTACGTACGTGGAACCACTGCTTCAGGTTGTAGCCTATGTCCTCTTCGCTTTAAGCATTTAATTAACCCTTATTTTCAGCCAATACTTGACAAGTATCCGGACCTGAATAAGGCGACATCGAAGTTATCATGTGTAACCAGCAATGTTACACATCACATCACGACTACAGGTCAACCTGTATTCTCCAAAGCACGCAGATTAGCACCCGAAAAATTAAGGGTTGCTAAGAACGAATTCGACCATATGATTGACCTGGGAATAATCCGCCCATCCAGCAGCCCATGGTCGTCTCCATTACATATGGTCCCGAAGAAAGACAGCAATGATTGGCGTCCTACCGGCGATTATCGACGTCTTAACGCACAAACTACGCCAGATCGCTACCCTTTACCTCACATCCACGACCTAACTGCCACGTTAAAGGGAATGAAAGTATTCTCAAAAATTGATCTTGTAAAAGCCTACAATCAAATACCGATGGCAGAAAATGACATCCCAAAAACGGCTATTGTAACCCCGTTCGGTCTTTACGAATTCCTTCGAATGCCCTTCGGCTTGAGGAATGCAGCACAAACGTTTCAACGTTTCATTGACGACGTGTTTCGCGGGCTCGACTATGTCCATGCATATGTCGACGACTGCTTGATAGCAAGCCCAGACGAGGAAACACACATGAAACATTTGGACACAGCTTTTCAAAGACTGCAGCAATACGGAATTACTATTAATATACCAAAATGTCAAATCGGAACAACTTCATTGGACTTCCTGGGGCATACCATTGATGCTAATGGTATACAGCCTCAAGAACACAAGGTGGCGGCAATTCTGGAGTATCCGGAACCAACAAACATTAAACAGTTACGAGCTTTCAACGGGTTGGTAAGTTTTTACAGACGATTTATCCCCAACTGTGCATCTATAGTGAAACCACTAACAGATCAACTTCGTGGGAACAAAAAGGCGATCACAATGGATTCAGAATCAAAGAAAGCCTTCGTTGCAATTAAAGAGGCAATAGCCAAAGTAACTATGCTAGCACACTACAATACTGAGGCTCCCGTCAGCATTGCGGTCGACGCTTCTGACTCAGCGATTGGCGCAGTTCTGCAACAATGGACTAACCAAGCTTGGCAGCCTTTAGCATTTTTCTCAAGACGATTAAACGACACCGAATCAAGATACAGTACTTTTGGACGTGAACTTCTAGCTATGTACTGTGCTGTACGTCATTTTCAACATTCCATCGAAGGCCGGGAATTTGCAATATTCACCGACCATAAACCACTGACGTTTTCGATGAAATCATCTACAGATAAGTACTCTCCACGAGAGTCGCGTCTTGACTATATCTCCCAATTCTCTACGGACATACGACATATATCGGGAGCTAACAATGTAGTCGCTGATGCCTTATCGAGAATACATTCCTTGAATCGTATCCAAGGAATCGACCTTGTTAAACTAGCTCAACTTCAAACTGAAGATATCGACTTTCATCACGAGTTAGCTGCAACAACGCTCCAACTCCAAACCAAAACGATTGGAAAAGGTAAGAACACTTTAATTTGTGATTCTTCTACAGGTATAGCCCGTCCAGTCGTCCCCAGGAGTTATCGACGAGTTATCTTCGACACATTGCACAACCTTTCTCATCCTGGAATTCGTGCTACACGTAAACTGATTACCGATAGATTCTGCTGGCCAAAAATGAATAAGGATATTAAAGAATGGGCACGCACCTGCATATCCTGCCAAAAGAACAAGGTAATCCAACATAACAAATGCCCCCTAGGCACTTTCTCAACCCCTGACGCTCGATTCGATCACGTCCACCTTGATTTGGTAGGACCTCTACCAGAATCAAATGGATTTTCTTATCTTCTGACATGCGTGGACCGATTTACACGCTGGCCAGAAGCGATTCCACTTAAAGACATCACTAGTGAAACGATTGCTCGCGCTTTCGTCGAACGATGGGTAGCCAACTTTGGTTGTCCATCTATAATAACGACAGACCGTGGACGTCAGTTTGAATCGGGATTGTTCCACGCTCTGACCAAACTTCTTGGAACTACACGTTTCAGGACGACCGCCTACCACCCACAATCTAATGGTTTGGTAGAAAGATTTCATCGACAACTGAAAGCATCACTTTCAGCAACAAACATCCCTCAGTGGACCGACGCCTTACCACTAGTTTTACTCGGGATTCGCAGCACTGTAAAGGAAGATGTTGGATGTAGTGTCGCCGAATTAGTCTACGGAACTACTCTTCGACTACCAGGTGAGTTTGTGGAAACCGCTTCCACTTCAGCAAACCTGGATATGAACTCTTACGTGAATCGGCTTACAAATGCTATGCGTTCAGTTAAGCCAGTTCAAACTAGACAACAATCGACAGACATCTTTATCCAACCTGCCTTAAAATATAGTACACACGTTTTCGTACGTCGTGATGCCGTACGCCGACCTCTCGACGCAACCTACGAAGGGCCATACAAGGTCCTGAAACGTGAAACGAAGTACTATACGATTGACAAGAATGGCCACGAGGATAACGTCAGCATTGACCACCTCAAAGCAGCCTACCTAGAAGGTAAACCTTTTAGTGTCGAATTCGCTGCAACACCTGCAAAATGTAGCACGAACGAAGTCATTACGCCTCAAGCAATAACTAACACGCAAGTAGAAGCATCAAAGAGCCCTGTAACGCCGAAAGCTACGCGTTCTGGTAGAAAAGTTCGATTTCCAGAAAACCTAAACGAATACTATGTTTACTGATTTCCTCCCACTACCCACATACGTATCACAATTTTCTTGTTGTCTTAAATAATAACGAAGAAAAAAAAAATAAAATAAAAATCGATAAACCTATTATTATTATTTATGTATTTTTTTTCTAAAAAAAAGTAATAATAATAATTTTACTGTGTGCACTTTATGAAATTTTGTGTCAAAAAAAAACTTTTCATTATTTGTTGTCGGTATTCAACACGTTTTTTTATATAGACGCATCGAGTTAACAATTACCTTTTTTTTTGTACACTTAACGCACAGATTTAAATTTTATTTTTTCTTTTCGACTTCCAGGCCGTCTGGAAACAAACAGAAGAATGTGGAAGAAACAAGAATTTTATTTTATGTACAATTATTTTATGCAACGACACCATAGTTTAGGTACAGACGGCCAGAAGCTGCACAACATCGCAAGCTATCAAAGGAACGTTTACCAATGTCTGACGCATTGGGTTTTATCCTTTGGCTGGCACGTCTTAGGGTCCTCACGAACCCATTAGGGGGGGGAGTGAGCTGTAGCGGTAAATAATCCCCAAAATAAATAGTTGCATAGGCTCTCGACATTGATGCTGACCATGTTTGTTTTAGCGGACACTGCTAGTTGAAGGCGCGCAGTCACGCATCTTCACCAGATCACGATTCGAACCACCGTGGGTAGCATCTCTCTCTAGTTTGCCAGCCTAGACGTTGCTATCCCATTAAAGTTCTGTATACGCTCAAATACAGTTTCGCTTCCATCCTTTATTGCCTTCTGATTTCTCATTCGTAAGAGTGGGGTCCATTCGATAGAAGTGTCTTTGGTTATACGACAAGCGCAACTTGGTCCTATATCCGGGGAACACTTCATGATATTTTTGGTTACTAAGCATGGTAACACATTTAGCGCCGTTGATAGGCTTTACTAAGAACTTTGGCCAACTTACCAAGGAATCTCCCTTTATCTGAGGAGCTCGATGTCTTTAGTACATCTTTTTGGTTGATATCTATTCTAAATAGTTGCTTCTCTAAAATTACTACCAAAACAATATAACGTCGATTGGAGGGAGGCTGGCGATTATATGCCCAGAATAGTTGAATTCAGATTAAGCTTTGTTCTGTAAGATTTGAGTCATTAAATATTCGTTAGTTTCAGAAATCAAGGAGGGATCACACTTAGGTTGATATACCGGAATAATTTCTTGGGATGCGTGTCTGTGATTGCCACATGCTGATAATAGTATTTCCTCCGAGTGACTCGGTTTTTCAGTGACACATCTGTTCGGAATAAACTTGCATAGTCCCATTGATTTGACCAAACCAAGACTGATAGCAATGCCACCACGTCTTTCCTTGTCTCAGTAATGTTTTATGGAGAGCTGGAGTATATATTATGATTGCATAGAACCTGAAAATGACAATCTTCAGATTGGTGGATGTTAATTAATTCGCATAACATCTTTCCTGTAGTCTGAAGTTAAGCCTAGGTTTGATAAAGAATGTCGCAATTTGTATAGGGTAGGATTTGTGATGTGCCGAGGCAAGACGAGCGTAATCGCAGTTAAAATACCTCTTCAGTAAGGACTTTGAAATCAATATTTGCTGCATTAAGTGGTGTATGCCCCACATTTCTGCGTTGCTAGTGCTTTACAATCCACAATTCTCCTGTGCACCAGCGATAGGAGTATTAACCATATTGGTTTTAAGTAATTACATTTTTGGAGCGTTACTTTGTTCTAATTGATAATACATCAAGGTGCTTTCTATCTAGTGATAAGAACTCACTCAGTTTCATCACCATTTTTAATAATTAATGCAGATAATATTTTTATAGTTTATCCTTGAAGTGTGTACTGAAATCCTCTAAATTGTCTGTTCCTGATTGAGTTAATGATCCATTGTTACTAGACAAAGAAACTCGCGAGAAGAAACCTTTTTCAATCCCGTTCACAACCACTTGAGACTGCCTGAAATTTATTAGAAAAATTTGGCCCTAAAGATGATTTTAAAGGTGTGAATTATGATACTAAATACATGATAACGTAGATCGTAAAGGGGAATTATCTTTTTAATTGGATTTAATCACAGGCAGAAAACAGTGACTTGTAATGAATATACACCTCAGGCTATGAGGGATGAATTACGCCACCTGCTAAACCGTTTACCTTAATATAACTCGAATTAGGTCACCTGTCTGCTACTATTTATGTTTAACAGTCCTCAATATACTAAGAGATTCTTCATTTTGAAGCGAAAACATTGGCTTACTGTTTCCATATGAAGACATAAAAATTATTTCTGATCTAACACCTTATCAGCGTTGTTATAGGAGACGTGTAATAACCGCGGTACATAGTCACATCTATCCTAAGATGGATCCTGCATATGTGACCTGTCAGGATGATAATATCTTGTCGTCTATTAGTCCCCTTGATCATAAAAATAAGTATGAGAAGTTAGGCGGAATGTATTGAACTGGATATATCAACATACTGTATTCCAGCTAAAAGTTCTCGAAATCCTTCCATTACAATTAAATGTATGGATAATAACTTTATGGAATCAGGATGTCTCTACTCAGAAGAAACTATTTTTGACACATAACAAACAATTAACGAAACTTTATCATGTTGAGGTCAGTCCTTATCGTAGCACTACACAACTTGGCCACGACCACATAGATCTCATTTCACAACACTTAAAGATAATATGACGGCCTCAAGCTGTTTTCAGTTAATCCATGCAGATTAAAACTATGGCAATAACAGTAAGCAAGGGCAACTCTCTATCTCTCCCTTTTTCATGTCCTATTATACGCAATAAACGAATTACTTCACCAGGCGACATGTAATGGACCCACAAGTAACCTAGTCTCTTATAAACGACATCATTCGGCACCTGTAAATACTCGCACTATCATAAATAACCGTAGTAACTGTAGCACTGTCACTGGGAAGTACAGTTACACACCAAATCTGTTATCAACAATTCACAAACACTCACATTACAGGGAACGGAAAACTCGTCGACTTAATATCTCTCGAGACACTAGATACCCATCTAAACTTCTATCTACCAAGTATTTACTTAACTCATACACAATAGAACATAAAGTTTCACAGAAATCAGTGCCTGGATAACAATAATATTTATAATTCCCTTGATTCTTGTGCAAGGAGATTAAATGTAAGCAAGAAATCTGTCAACCATCAGCTGGAAGCTACTATGTAGTCCTGGGTGTCCAGGGATACATGAGTTGAGAACATTCATTAATATATGCCATCAGTTCAAGTAAAGGAGTGTTATAAGGGTGACACTAGGAAGTTTAGATTATAGATAGTTGTTTGAAATAGTCAATTGTGGCATCAAGTATGAACATGATCTTGTGTGAACAGCATCTCGTAAAAAAACGATAGAGATCAAAAGTATCACATTAAGGTGTAATGAATAAACCACAAAGACGCACTTCCATTTCCAGCGTAGATTCTAGGTGATAATGTTAACATGACACATCAGTTGGTAACTAAAAACATAACGAAAAAAGAACGAGCAGCAGGTCGAGTTGACACAAATAACCAATTAAAGACATCTGTTAGTACTGAAACCTAAGGTGTACCTGTTGCATTGTATGAAGCATATTTGTAATTTTTCTTTTTTTCTGAAAAACGTCGACCAACACCAGAGGTAATGATGATGGATTTCAGATCTACTCTGGGATAAAGAGCTCAGGGAAGTATAGTATTGGGAAATTAATGGTACACTGCATCACCTCTTAGAAATGTATAGCCATTACGAGATTCCAGAGCACTATCTACCAGGAAGAAAAACGTTCTATTGCCTGTAGGTGAATAGTCTAAAAACTCTTAAGACCTGCAGGTGATTTTTTTAAAAGTATTATTAAAAAAAACTAAATGCCAGAATGTCCCTTAATAAGTGTACTTCATTCTATATAAGTTGTATTAAGTAAGTTGTAGATACTGGTGTTGTCCAAGTAGAGGTTTTACGTGGTTCTAAACTGTGATATGGAGCTATATTGTCGTACACTTTTTGGTCACCGGTTCCAGAGGTTGCCATAGCGCGCAACAAAGAAGGAGGATTTTAATTTACTAGCGGCTTTCTGCACTCTTACCACAGAATTTTAGTTCCGCAAGTCATACTTACGTTTTCGAGCATATGTCAAAGCAGTACAGTCTGTTATAATTTCTTTATGAAGAATTTGATAGAGTATAGTAAGATTAAGTTAAATCCTTCCGACTCATAAAGGGTCTAATTTCCAAGCACAGCGTCTATCATTATAGGGTCGGCCAGAGGTTAGTAGCCTAGTAAGATGCCCTTGAACCTTCTATATTTTCTGCCGATCTAGTAAGCGCATGCAAGCATGTTTAATTGGGCAGTACTCAAGTAGTGGTCTAACACAGGTTTTATAAAGAATAACTTTGGATTCTTTCACATGTTAGTTACGATGAATAAAACCAATAAATCTACGAGCTTTAGAGACCAGTGATAAAGCATGCTCGGTAAAAGATTAAATTTTTAATTACCTTACTCCTAAATCACAGATACTATTTAGTTGACGAATTTCGTGTCTGTTAAGGTGTAGGTTGACCTCGGGGTTAGATTCTCCGAAATATAGGTACCCTGACTTTTGTCTGTTAAGAAAAAGAAACAATTTATTACACCACTCACTTACTTTATAGAGACCTCTTTGTATTATATCATTACCATTTCGACCTTCATCTGGATAGAATGCATAGACAACTTTGAGATCGTCAGCAAACATAAAGGTTTCGCCCTGATGAAAACAGTGGCATTTGTCATCAACATACATAATAAATAGTAACGGTCCCATAACTGAACCCTGGAAGACACCACTAGTGATATTTTGAGGACGTGGGATATGTTGTCCTAGTTTTACTAATTGAATGCAATATTTTAAAAATGAGGCTATGCAGTCATGCAATTTGCCCGTTATTTCAATGGCTTTTAACTTATAGAAGAGAGATGAGTGATGTGCTTTATCAAACGCCTTAGTATAGTCGAAGTATGGGGTAACAATAAGTCTTTTTTTCATCTCTATTGTTTATTATATAGTCAAATTATTCTAGGTGACAAATTATGCATGATTTCTTAGGTATGAAGTCGTGCTGAAAAGATATTGTTTGTTTGTGCTTAACTGAGTGTAAATTGCCTGTTAAATAACCTTCTCCTTGGACCAAATACAACGTAAGAGCGATTAAGTGGACAGTAGTTTTCGATACTAAGCCTAGAGCCTTTCTTAAAGTGAAGAATTACATGTGTGGTTCTCCACGATCTAGGGAAAGTTTCATCTTCCAAGGAGAGAATATGTAGCGACTTAAGCTAACTAGCTAAGAGTTGATTTCACAACTTATGTATACTCGTAGATAAGAAAGCTTAAGTATTCATTTACTTCCTTATTCTTTATAGGGATTATATTTCCTATTATCTTATATTGAATGTTCAGAGACATTGTGTGTTTGAATGATTAGTATCCCGCTCGAACTTTCTCCTGTGCATGATACGAAATAAAGACCTATTACCAAAGATTATTGTTTCTTCTGTTAAAATAGAACGGAACGTACCTATATATTAAACTGGTGAGCTCTGTATTGAACATTATATTTAACTTTTCATTGTACGTTAAACAAGCCTTCTGTTTTTGCAGTAATTTAGATTACGTATATATATATATTATATTTAGTATTTCATTTGTGTCGTTAGGTACTACTAGTAGACTCATTGTTTTCCTTTTTTTAATACATTATTATATTGTTAATAACACATCAGACTCAATCCCAACTAAAAGCCTAGAGGATATGTCAGCGGTAGACATAGACACCGTTATGGCTACAAAAGTCCGACTTCCAGAATTCGATCGTAGTGATCCTGAGTTGTGGTTTGCTTAGCTAGAGCATTATTTCACGAGACACAATATAAAATCTGAAGGAGTTCGCTATCGAGACCTATGTTCAGTCCTACCTCCCTCAGTAGCCAAAGAAGTCCGTGACTTGATTTTAAGTCCACCAACACCACAACCATACACCATCCTAAGACGAGAAATAATGAATCGTCTATCATTATCAGATGGACAACGAATTCAAAGGCTTTTCCAGGGAGAAACATTAGGTGATAGGTCACCATCACAGTTTTTGCGTCATCTGCAAGCTTTAGTGGGTGACAACACAGTGGGTGAAGCAGTCCTAAAACAAGGATGGATACAAGTCTCCTCCTATTAACTTGGTCACAGGCAGCAATAATAATGATATGAATATATGACTTTATTGTTGGGTAAAGGTATGAGTAGCATTAGACGGTCTAAAAATACAATCTATCAGGAATTGATGATGGGGACATTTGTCAACGCTGAGAAATATAGCGTCATTTAAAAGTTCACTACCTCTGAAAGAGATAAACGATGATGAAAAATCGGATCGAACGTATACCATGCATCCTCCACCTTTTCCTGAATTCGAATCTTTGCGGTACATGACATAATTATCAACTTCAAGTCTTAGGTCTGTCTCTTTCTGTTTCTTTAATTCGCCTATCACCTCCCATAGAACTTGGTACCAAATTACCTTCCGCCGCACCTCTGACTACCTTACCACTTGCTTGTTACCAGTCATCAACCAAGCATAATATACTAAATTGCGAAGTAACACAGTCGTTTTGTCAACCCTACATACTTTTATTAATCTTACAGCTCAGTCACCCCGATAGTTACAGAATATTGGCCCTACCTAGTATCCTGGATGATGAATTTGACATTGACTCATAAACATACTATGGTTGTGACCAGGATATTAAGTGATGAGATAGTTTCTTAGTTTACTTTCTATGTCCTTTTCTCTCCCATGCGTCTGAGTAACTCATGTTTTAGCTCTGTGAAGTAGTCTATATGGACCCTCCCATTGGTCTGACAATCGTGACACTTCTGGTTGGCTTTATATAGAGGCTCTTCGGGATCTCAGAAGTCACACTTTTAGTTGCACCTATCAGTGAAGTTACTTCCTCTTTTTCATGTAACTTTAAAGTCATCTGTAGTGATTTTCACCTTTAAGACACAACGGAAATATCTGCACCGGCCAGCTTGAGCTCGATAAACTTTTATGCGTCATAGAAATAAACGGTTGGAGAAAATGTGTCATCTATCGCACGAAAAATTAGAGCATTCTTGATCTTATTTTATATAATGTCATTGTTTCTCCCAAAAAGCACGTACCTCACGTAATAACTGAGTGCTACCAAAGCATAGTGCTTCACTGGTCGCTACTCCAATCTCCATTTTACTGAGTTAGGGATTATAACCACAATTCCATCCTCTGTGGTTTTCAGATACTACTGAGCTGCTGACTGGGATTTCCCATCCCTTCTAACCCATCTGTTGGAATGAACTCTGTTATTTGCAACTGATGGTCTTTACCCTGTTATTAGTATTTTCTGCACGAACCTTGGTATTTGTCGTGATGTTATTGTTTCTCCCAGTCAGAGAAAGCATTTTATCCTGCCCAACTTTCGATATATGGAACAGTTTATTGCCTACATATTATCTATTCAACCTCAGTGCGCTAGGTTCTACTACTGACACACACAACCTAATTTCTTCCTACTGTGACAACAAGACTAAGAGGCACGAACATATAGCACTTTTCTGCCCTTCCAAGTAGAGTGCCATGTTATTTCTTTTCGAAAAGCAACTTGAAAACAGTAAGCACACTGTTTCGCACCCTTTTTACAGTGTTACGACATGTAACAGTCCTCATACCATTTCCGAATTATCCAGTGAAACATTCCATGCTATCTACCGTGTCAAAATCAAGACAATTATATGATGCGATTTACCAATACTCAGCAACATTTTAACCCATCTATAGACACAGTACGCACTAGTAGAGCCATTAATGCACTGAAATACCCTCATAGTTCTAGTTTAGACGATATAAATTCTTATATACTGAAAAATAGCCGGCATGATATTTAAACTATTCTACATAAAATTTCTACTGTCTCACCAGAATAATCTATAGTAACTTAGGTTGACTAGTTAGGAGATGACTTCAGATCTTAAACATACGCCAAAACAATAAAGCTCAAGTATTCATTTACTTCCCTATCTGCATAGGGATTATATTTACTATTATCTTATGTTGAATGTTGAGAAGTTTTGTTTGTCTGAATGACCGAGATCACGCTCCACTGTCTCCTGCCCACTGTATAAAATAAAAACTTGTTTCTTAATAATCTAGTTTCTTATGTCAAATAGAACAGAACGTACTAAAGCGCTGAAAATCTACTTACCTAGACGTCTGGAAAATCGTTTTCACTGCTCACGAGCATCAGTCAGGCTTTACGTCGGATGTTAGCAGTTGTCGGTCAATTAGCATTACTCCTGTTGTTTGAAGAGTTACGGGAACAGTAATCAATAAAAATATGCTTAAGAACTTAATATCCCCAAGTCTTCTGCTAGTTCCTGCCAGATGAACTTGCTCGATTTCTATACTGAATTTAAAATGACTTGTAGCTTGTAACTGGTTGGTGTCCTGTCTGGAAGCAGCAGTCTAATCCAGTCAAATGTAACTGAATATACTTCGATACACTACACATTAACATACTGTTGACTCTCCACCTCATGACTCTAACGATATTACATCATGTTACTGATCTTGACTTGGTATATTTCGATGATCTGTCCTTCATGGAACATGCAACAACACTGACTTGCAGATGGAGCAGACTTTTAGGTCTCATTCTTCGCAACATCCGCAACCAAAAAGCCATGATAACACCCAGTGAAATTTATGTACGGGCCATTTTAGAGTATTACTCAATTGTTTTCAGCTAAAAAGCGTAAAGGATAACCACAAGTTAGAATCTCCTTCCCTTATACATATGAGGAAACACTAAGAAACAGAAATGTCTGACAAGACGCTGGATAATTAATCTTCTTCCTCTTTGGCTTCGCGATCTTAAAGTTGATTCAAGTTTTTCTTGTAAATCACTCCAAAAGTTAACATTCTCCAATTATGGCAAAATTTAATCTAAGCAAACACCCCCTTTCGACCTATGTAACCATGTAGTAGACATTACGATTGATACCTCTATAAAATCTATTTTTGTTTGTTTGAAAATCCCTTCATGTTTTATTGAAATGAACAGCTCCTTAACTTGTATTTTGTCACTTTGTTGTGGTGTGACTCTGTAACATATCTTGTTTTTATCCATCTGCTGCTTTATTACAGGTTAATTAATTTGGCTCACAGTCAGGTTCTCACATGTCCTTCTTCTGTCAGCATGTGTTACATACTATTGGTCTTCATATTTGTTTAATTGGGCCTCAAGGTCATGAAATAAGCTATATTGGCTTGATATTTTGCCTGTCTATACCAAGGTGATTTGACTCATTTGGTTGATTGCAGACAATTTGATTTCTTTATTTGTTAGTAACACTTTCTCTTGGACAAGTAACTAATTTGCTGTCTATTTACTACCTATTTGTTGCATTAGAGATTAATTGTACAGTTTATTTGAATCCTTTTGGCTATATAGTGAAAGAGAACTGTTAAGGATTGTGCCGAATTTGTGACTATTGATAGAAATAGTACAACGTTTTGCATCAATAAATTGTGCTATTGGATATCCTATCTCGAATTCGTGAGTGATTCAAGAACCGAATGGCTCTCTACAGAACGTCGTTAACTTTCAAACTTTATCGGTAGTTTGGTTGGTGAAACGAAACTTCGTTGGTTAACTCGAGAGAGCCAATGAGAATCCAGGTCGTGCGCTTTAAGTGGTTGAAAATACTAACATTGTATCTGTTGAATGGAACTTTCAATGAGGACATTATTATTGCTAATCTACAAGCTGACCGGTTACTTCGTAAAGAGCTAATTTGTGATAGTGGACTAATTGTGGCTTCAAGATCAACCATAGATATGCGAGATGGAGACACCTTTCGTTGTTACGGTTGCTAGTGAAAGAAATCATTAAGAACAGGCAGCTTCTTTAGCCAGTCTAGACCGACCTTTAAACAAACCTGAATGTTAGTCGTATTGTGGGTTATGCAGTTGCCTGTTACTCCGACATCGCCCTTTATAAATGTAAGCAAAGTATCAGCAGTGCACTGGTATTAGCACTGTAGAGACATGCTCAAAAATGCTGTTACGTTCAAATCTGTCGCTAGGAGGAGCAGGAAACATTGTTGAAATACACGAAACAGCCATTAGGAAGAGAAAATATAATGGAGGAGGATCTGTAAAAATTGAATGAGTAAATACTAATTACTTTAATGTTACTGGTAGGTTCTTAATATTAACAACCTAACATTAAGAAAATGACATTTCCAGTATGTCTCTGATACCAATAATCCGATTGTATATTGTACCAGGATCAACAATTTATACTGACGACTGGAGAGCTCATCGGCCTTTTTATAGACTTTGATATGTTCACCATGTCGTAGTTCAGGAAAGAAATTTTGTGAAACCAAGTACAGGTGTTTACACACAAAACGTAGAAGGATACTGGTCACGTTTAAAGGAGTTTCGTAGACCTTATAAACGTTCTAGAAACAACATAAAATGTAGCCATATTTATGAGTTTCTATACCGCTCATATTATCAATTCAAACTCAATGAACAAGTCTCGAACATTCGAAAATCCATAGATCATGTAAAAACAATGTATCCCGTGTAATTTCTTTAGGGATTTCATCAATTTTTATAATAAACAATGATTTTATCTACCATTGCATTCTCATTGGTTAATAGGTGTTTTAAGGTCATCAATAGCTGTGCACGTTTGTCCACGATGTTTAGTTTCACCGTTTGGTCTTCACAATCTTTAAAACCACTCTTAGAGCTTACTTTTTATTGGTTATACAGAATAAGCTACCGGTGGAAATTAGGACTTTCAGATTCCCTTCACTTTTTACTAACTTCTGAAATTTCCCTATTCTGATGACCTACTCAGATTATGATCCACAACAGTGAACCGTAGTCATACGCCCCGAATCCTTGGTCTCCCTCGATATAATGATTATTCGTGTCTCTTACTGAAGCTACACTCTTTTGTTCTTTTGCTTTTAATGCTTATATATCTGAAGATGAACTGATAAGTTAATGAGTACACGTTATTCAACTCTCGTGGCGTGAGTATTCTGTTAATGATTGGTAATAGAAAAATTGTCTCTTTATCTTCCACAATGACTGTTTTTCCCTTTAAAGCCTGTAGGTCCAAATCTGTTGCTCCCTATAATTTGAAATTTCATATTCGGTAACGTTCAATTACTGAACCCACCTGTATGCAAATTGTTTCACTTCCGACCAGTCCTTACAAGCCTGTATGTCTAAATTTTTTGTCATACTATTTGACCCTGGAAGTATTTGTTGAAACCCACTTCGTCTGTGGATGTCGTCGTCATTGAACCTTATCGTTTTGCTTTAGATTCCTGTATGTAACTATTCAGTTATGTATAACTTTTCGGAATCTTTAATTTTACGCCTAACCACATGCAAGATCTAGTGCGTGTTTGCTGCAGCGTTAAAATCCTATCTGTTAAAATCCCTTAGATGCCATTATACTGTGCTTGTGTATTAAACTGACCACACCTGTAAAACTACCATGCACCTATTTTCAGAAATAAATCATTATTATTTCAGAATCATCCCCCTTCTAGAATGTTTAGTCGTCATATTAGCATGGCTAGAGCATCAATATGAATTCTCAGTGTCCTTGGTAATCATTATTATGAACAAGTTATAAACTCAGTTTATCAGTTTTCCACCACCCTCTTTACTCATAATGTTAGCTATTTTTAATAACGTCACTTGAAAAAAATCATCACTAGACAACCGGTTTTTTAAGGAATTTAAAGATTCTTACGAATGCAAATTGTTTGTTTTGAAGTCATTTTTGAGGAGGTATCACTGTTCAGAGATGTATATCCTCTTTTCAGTGGCGAATTCGGGCTAGTCGGTAATTTCTATCTGGCATTGGCATGTTTATTCACGAGAAAATAACCTAGTAATAATGGTTAACAATATTCCCACTAGTTTTCACGGACATAACAAGTACTTGTCAATGTTATTTCACTACTGATTACATCTTCTGATAGTTTCCCTTTATGTATAGTGGATTAACTCATGAGAATAAGCCCGAATTTAGCCCGATAATCAGTTTTCTATTAGCTTATTGAGTTAACGATATAAATTTAATACCTAGTACGTATGCGAATTCCTCCTAACTGAATTTTATTGAAACAGCGGCAACTTTGAAATGGCTAAAAAAACACCATATGTTAGTACCCTCTATCCATCTTGTGATGAAATCAAAGTGTTGAATTGAATGTGTCAATAATAGGACTTAGTGCTTGAAAATAATCATTCACTAAATATATTTTTGAGCTGAGTCATGGAATTCGTCAAAAGTAAGGGGGTAACATGTTTGCTTATTACATTCCAAATCAGTTATTTTGAAGGAACAAGTATGCTATGAAAAAATTGTTTATTATTATAATTATGGTGGAGTTTGTGCAGAGGACCGTCAAATACAAAGAATGGAATTCACCCTAATAGACAAATTATCATATCATAATTCAATCATCACCACGGTGGTTTCTTGAAGCCACATGAGATTATACTTCTAATCCCCAGCACTATAGGATTAGGGTGAGAGTGGCAACGCGCTTAGCAGTTCTTAATTGTGACACCCAATAAGTTCGGGAGTTACACACTTTGTGGATATTAGTACTATTGCATAATGTTGCAACCTAGGAATGTCAATAGAGCACAAAGGTTTAATGTACTTAGGTCGGTCGGAGCGAAATGTTTAATTGATATCCAGAAGGTTACAGCCTCAATTCATATGGATAAGCTAAAGTTATTCCAATATTGCACGAAATAAAAAGTGTTTTCAAAAACCATAGTAGGTTTGTATATGCAACCACTAAATAGTGTGGCGATTGTCAGATCAACAATAGCTAAAGTAAACTCCTTCAGAGTATAGAGGGCAGGATTTTCAAGTCTTGTCGAAGTGATTTACGTTTTAAGCATATATAGCATTCACCTAAATATTCTAGCAGTTGCAATGGAGAATAATGTGGGAGTCGATGCCTAATGCATCATTCAAAATAGCTAGATGACACCAAGATTTCGTCAGTGTCAGAATTGTCGTGTTTGGTATTAGAGGGGTAGTTCTAGGAAAAAGTAGCTTTCCATATAACAGACAAAGCATTGATGAGGAAAATAAGTGAGAACCGTAAGCTTAAGAAAAAATGTCAGGCCGTTAATCAGACTAAGTATTACACTGTTACTTAGCATATCATGGTTAGTCAATAACTGTTGGGAAGGAAGTAGTGAAATGGTTACAGAAGCTATCGAAAGTAAATGGCTATGGGAGAAGACATGTGGGAGGAAGAAACGAATGCGACTAATGAGACTACGGTGGTAGGAGAATTAGAGGGAGAAGTAGAAGAAAGCGAAGTCAATAGACAGTTATCTAGAAGGATATTTAAGAAGCATGGTCAAGTATTCCTTGGCTAGCATTTGCAGAATTTCTAAAGGGACTAATAGTGTACGCTACTACCATGAAAACCCAATTAATACAAATTTTACTATTACTTACGCGTTTACTCCTCCAAGATTTACGTTAATCAGATAAGACCGAGTGTGCACATGTGGATTCCGTAAGAAATTGCTCAATGTTATAATACTGTTATTAGGTAGCGGGAGGGAGTTTGAGTGTATATGAGCGCTTGGTTTGCAGACTTATTTAGGATGTCGGTGCACAATATCCGCACAAGTAAACCACGAAATATAAAAGTATTCGTCGGGGTGACAAACGTCGGAAGTGTAAGCATTATGGCCACACGATTATCGCTATCAAAAATATCATGTGAGTACATTAATACCTATGATAAATAAAGTGTATGGATGTTGAAATTTACATACAGAGGACAGTAGCAAAGGTACACCAACACGATAATTTCCTAGCACATTTCACGATAAAGGGCTTAGCTCGCAGTTTTCTAGCTTGATTCAGTTCGAAATTAAACCTATAAAGATACCTTTACGGAATAGAACACGAGGGGGCTTTTACTAAAATTTGTAGACAGAATAAGCAAACTTTCAAACCTATTGTTGAGTCTTTTGAAAGCCTTTTAGATTAATGTTTATTCACTAGAGGGTACTAAAGAACAACACTATGGAATTGTTTCCACCTTTTTTTAGCAGTTCCAGAAGGAACACAATATATCATGTTCTCTACATAATCGAAAAAACTATCCTATTATCTAGACGAGTATTCCAAGGGATGATACTTCGCTTATTATTCCAGGCAAAGTTTTGAGTCCGAAGCTATAAACAATTTGAAATCTTTTTCACAACATGAACCACTCTCAGAGATGTTCGAAATGTCTATTTTGTGAGAGCAACTTTCAAAACATCGGAAAGATGCAATAATTAACCCCATTTTAAGGGTGAAAACAGACAACTAGCATTTAACTATAGGCCCATCGGTTCGACTAGCATAATAGTTATAATTAACTTGTCAACTACAAGGAGGAACTAGACAGAAGCTATTGACAAAGGACTGTTTGTGGATTTTATATTCATCGACCTCAGCAAGGTATTTAATAGTATCACTTGTTGGCCTTAAACGCAAACTACCAAGCTTCAGTATAATATGGCCAAACCGGAGCTGGATAAAGAACTCTGTATGCGAGTGGAGGCATAGAGTTTGAGTTGACAGATCATTGTCCGAATAGAAGCCTGTATTAAGCGGTGTCTTTCAAGGTATTATCTTGAGCCCCTTTCATTTTTGTTCTATGTTAATAGATTACTACGTCAGCTGAGATCATAGGCTTTTTTGTTTATTGGTGACATAAAAATTTGGATAACAATATGCAATAACACTTACCACCTTGGTTTCCAACCTGACCTAAAAGATTTTGCTCGATGGTCTTGTAGCGGCAAGTAATCCCCAAGATAAATAGTCGCATAGGCTCTCGATATTGATGCTGACTATATTTATTTTAGCGAACACTACTAGTTGAAGGCTCTCGGTTACACATCACCACCAGATCACTACACGAAGCACCGTGGAAAGCATCTCTCTCTAGTTTGTCAGCCTAGACGTTGCTATCCCACTGACGGTCTATTTACGATCAAATGTAACTTCTCTTCGATCCTTGTATTACATCTGATTTATTCTCATTTGTGAGAGTGGGTTCAATCGTTAGAAGTCACTCTGGTTATACGGCAAACGTAACTTGGTCATATACTGAGTGCAGTTCAGTCTCAAAGTTGGGAGTTAGAAATTAACTGCGGTAAGAGTGCATTAATGCACATTGGCCGCCATAACTGATACCAGCACACCTTGATTAATACACCACTTCCACAAGTAGAAGAATTTAAGGATTCAGAATTATAATTCATGACTTGAGAACCAATGCCCACTGCAACGCAGCAGCAATAAAGGGTTTCTAGTGTTATGGTCCCTTCAAAGAACATTTAAATGCTTTAATGATTACATGTTCCGGATTTTATATCCCATGTCCGTGAGACCTTATTTTGAATACTGCATTTAAGTAGTACGTCCCATTCTTATTGATTATGCCAAGACACTTGGGTGGGTTCAACTATTAACTACTAGGCTAGTAATAGGCCCTTCAGTTTTCCCTTGCTATAAGCGTCTGATACACATGAATATTTTCCGCTTATCTTATTGTAGAACATGATCTTATGTTGGCCTTCTATATCTTAAATAATGAATTAGGTGTTAGTCTGTCCTATCTTTTTACTTTATCTGGAGCTAATCGTTTCAGAGACCACCTAAAAAGATTCGAAAACCGAGATCGAATAAACTCAGAGTGAGAATCCATTTTTCATATAGAGTGGTCAACTTCTGAAAAGCGCTATCTGAGGAGGTGGCGTCAGACCTATCA
This sequence comes from Schistosoma japonicum, assembly GCA_025215515.1. Lineage (NCBI taxonomy): Eukaryota > Metazoa > Platyhelminthes > Trematoda > Strigeidida > Schistosomatidae > Schistosoma > Schistosoma japonicum. The sequence continues at coordinate 937,109 of CM046064.1, read as the reverse complement.
GTGAACTCTTTAAATGGAAAGCACAATCTACACTGGAAAAAACCACTGTATTAATTAATACAGGTCACCCGACCTTCTGTCCTTTTCACTGAAACTGAAGGTCGATAAAGTTGCGCATTTATAATTGGTGCGTTACAATGGAAGTTCTGCAGCCTACTCGAGGTTGTATGTCTACAGCGACTAGAGAAGTCAGTTCATTGTCCCAACTCACTCTTGATGAGGATGTTCCGTCAATTCAAGGGGCTAATTTTCCTATATTATTTCAGGTGATTACTGTCTTCACTATGTTTATTTTTGAAGTCTAACACTGATACTAACTTTAGTGATATAACTGCATTTAAATCCGCCTTCGCACGCTCAGCAGAAGATGCAAGAGTATATTCTCATCTCAATTCTCTACTAGAACAGGGACAAGAATACGCTATTATGTTGTACACTTGGAGATCAATATCTAGAGCCCTCCCATTTGTATGTTCATAGCTTATGCGTTATCCTAGTAGATTCGCTCAAGTGACCAACCAAACAGAATAAAAATATATGAAAAAACGAAAGAAATATTAGAGCCTCACTGTCTAAAACTGAAGCATTTCATGTTTTTCCAGGTAGGTTTCTGAAAGAGGCTTCATTAAATTTAATAGGATGCGGCTATACGAAGGTTTGTGGAAGAAGTAAAACGATTGGCTCATAAAGATCAGAAAAATTTCTTTGTAAACCAGGCTTACCTTGTTACACTTGGTAAAATGATAAGAATGTTTGCTCTGTTAGATGAAATGAAGAATATGAAAGCTAGCATGAAAAATGACTATTCTAACTACAAAAGGTGTGTCCATGTTACTTTTCTACTAATCGTTAGAGCTGCTCAGTTTCTGCAGATTCATGACCCTGATGCCCAAGATGTGAGTTTATTTTTGGCTAAACAAAAAGTCATCCGTGATACATTAAAAGAGAGCCTAATTGCAGTTGATGGTTACGAGGACCTTTTAGTTGAAATCATTCATAACAGCGCTAAAATGTACGAAAACAAAGTTTACGTTCTTCCTGAAGAAAAGCATACTCATGTTATAGTAATTTCAAATTTAATTCTTGTTTATACCTTTAGGTTATAGCTTTTTCTCTGTACCTCCTCGACTCAGCCCGTATAGTTGATGGTAAACAAGTAGGTGTTTGTTTGAATAAGATTGCAAAGCGACTAAATATAAGTAAATTAGATCGCATTTTAAAGGTACGTTAGATTCGATTGTCAACTCATTTGTTTTAGGAGTGTGAAGTTGTAAATTTATTCGGTGATATGAGTGTTGAACCTTTCTCATACGTTTGTCAAACGGCATCTTTTGATCCGTCAAAATGGCCTGAATGTCACAGTACGAAAGTTTCTAGTCAAGGAGCGATCTTAATGCATATGGCGAGATTTCAGTAAGTGTTATGTTATTTTAATCTTTAATTTCTTTGGGAAAGACGAAGGGAGCGGGAAAATCTCTTTTCCTTTAGTTCATCCATAGCTTAACACTAGTATATGTAATTTGCAGTAGTTAGAATCATTACCAACTAATTAGCAGTGTATTAAGTAATAATTTTACATATTCAAAGGTAGTTGTAAAGATTATTATGATTAATTAATATGAGTGAATAAGGTCATCATACTTTTTGAAAGTATTGCAATAATGATTTAATAGATTGGCACATAATGCCGATTGAAGGAACTGTTAAAGTACTTACACGATGTATGTTAGTTAGGACTATTACTTAAGAATTAAGTGGCAACACATTCTGGTGTAATAAAAATAGTCAAATTTATGGTGATCATGATGATAATGGCAAGAGTGGTAATAATAATGAAAAAAAGTAAGTGTAATAAGTCATCTGCAAACCATCCAGTTATAAGTTATTATGATAGCCAAGGCGCAGAAAGTGGTTCAAATTTTATTATACACACGCGCAGTTTGAAAAGGTAGATACCGATAGCTTCCGCCATATGTAAAATATGTATGCATAAACCATACGGTAAATTAGATGGAACTCCATAAATTATTTTAACATTTCTCATGTCTACTTGATGTTCCGTGCCAGCTGAGTGTGGAAGTATATAGCTTTCTACCTGTCATAGTTATTCTTTACCTAGCCATGCTGGGTGGTGTTCAAAAGTTATATGGTGGACCTGCCAAATCGTGCGCTCAATGTGACTGACTCCACAAACACATTTGAGTTAGCATATGCACACGGACAAGGTGAATTCGAGTCTCTTTATTTCCTGTTGTAAAATATGGTATAGAATTTTGCGACATTTCTAATTCGTTGAGGCGTGACTTTATTAATATTATCATTAAAAAATTGCAATTTGAGGGAAATCAGTTTCTTAGTGATAGTTTTCTGATCACATTTTTGTTTGCATAAAGTTTATTTATGGATTTTAACGGCTATGCATTCATGCTGATGGCCTGATTAACTTTTGGCGATTCGAGTCACTTGTGGTGTAGGAAAGACAACCGTCATCCGACCTAAGAATGCGTTCACTGAGCAGTAGTTCAATCCGTTTTACTTTATGGATGTGAAACATGACCATAAAGAATAAAGAATATTCATATTCCTCTAGATGTATTCGAAGCATTGCTCGTCTTTGCTGGGACTACTGGATAAGCAATTCATGGGTTAGGAATAAAGTATTAAGTAAACACAGTGTCTATTGATGAAGTAGTGAATCTTCACCAACTGAGGTGGTTAGGACATGTGTTGCGTATGCCTGGCCACCGTCTATCTCGACGAGCAATGCTATGTGGTGTGGGAGTAGGCTGAAAGAAAGCTGGGGGCAGTCAAACCAGAACATTGCACCAGTCCATGAAATAATTGACAATTGGGCTGAACCATGTTGACAGGTGCAGACTACCTGGTTGGAGTCTGCGTGATGATCGTTGGAGGCTCTGAGTATGGCTCAAAATTGTTGGCAACCGTGTCGGTGCATCCATTCCTTGCCTTCCTCCAAATTCTAAGCTTCTAAATTTATCATAATCTTTTACTGAATTATATACATATTTTCAAATCTTTGATCTCTAATCCTTTTTCACTAATACTAACTTTGTTACTTCCTTCACTACTCTGGGATTTTATTCTACGATTTTATCTCTATCTGCTAATTGGGACACGGTATCTTAAACTGACATACACATATACCAAGTTCTACGTTGTAACTGACTGACTGATGCGTTATTGTTGACCATGTTGCGAATGGTGGTTGGTCCTTTTTCTACAGTGTTCTTAGAGCATATGCATCTAGCATGACGTATTAGAATTTTCACTTAACATTTTCTGTATTTTACTGGTATAGAACCGTGAAAATGAGTATACTGTCAAACTGACGCTAATTTCCTATATATATTACTTTATTATTTATCTTTTACTATTCTTGTTAACTAGATGCCTAAGAATGAGGTGTTACTATCACGCTCTTCTAAGGTAACGTAATTGACTCATGAATGCTGTTAAATCTTGTAAGCATAATATTCGTGTCCATTTTGATTTGTGGGGACCATAAATGTGTCGTCTACATTCCAGGAATAAAATGATGATTGATTGCTTTCGTTTTTGGAAGGATCATTTACTGATTTTGACATAAATAAATCCGTGAGGAGGGGGCCCAATGGTGATACTATTGCGACACCATTTGATTGCCTATAAAAATCAGTATTAAATTTAAAATTTACGTTCATTGTACGCCTAAGAATTAACCATTTTGGCGTAGAAACTCAAACTTCAAGTTTAATATCTCTTCATAAGTTCGCCGCTCTACCGTTTCTAGTAGTGGAATATCAGTAAGCAAAGTTGATACATTTAGTGATATCATTGGTTTAGCTTGAACTACCAGGTCTTTTGTTTTCTTGACAAACTAATACGAATCCTTAAGGCTGCACTCTGTGTAATTGTTTCAAGATTTTCACTAACCATTTCACCGCAGCGTGATAGGTAGAACTAGTCATGCCTAATATTGGTCTTAGAGGCACACCGTATTCATGTCTTTTAGGCAAACCATGTAGCCTTGCCTTTGTTGCCTTTGTAGGTGTAAGCGTTTCAAATAGACTCCTAAATAAATACTTGTTTCATAACTTTTCTGAGTGAGTTTATTTTTCTGTCTTATCAGATGTGTTGTCCTTTATCGTCAGTTTTTGAAATTTGGTCACACCACCTAGAATGGCATTTATTTTTAACAGATAATCATTTCTGTCCATGAGTACAACTCTAAAGTCTCTATCCGTCCTTGATATTATCAAATTATCATTGACTTTAAGTTGACGCATGGCCTCTGTGTTTCTTAGTTAAAATATCTTTTGAATTGTGTTAACTATTTAGGTTCATTTTTTAAATCACTTGTGCATCTGATCACTGCTTAACGTAACCACCATAACCCATGTATATATCACCTTGCTAATTTTAAGCATCAGATGCCTTAAACATAATAGATACTCTCTGTGCCTTCGTTTTTCCGTTGTCATTTATAACTCTGCAGAGGGTAAACCGAACTAATCAGTCAGTCACTTACAACGTAGAACTTGGTACATTGGGACGATTAGTGTTTGAGACTAATCAGATGGGATTACTTCCCGTTCCCAAATTGTAGCCGAAATCTCAGTTAATCTCGCTGCTACAGCTGGACCGCCGTTCTTAAATATCTCAGGGTCTAACCTATCTGGTCCTGCTGCTCTCCCTCGCTTTAGGTTCCCTATAGTTTTCTCAACCTCACTAAGACTTGGGGGGACCAATATTAATTTGCCCTTCAAATTGCTTAGAAATGGTGGGCAACTGAGATGAGGCCAAAGGCCGGTTGAACTGTTTCTTAAAGTGTTCTGCCCATCGGTCTAATCTTCTGGATTGACAGTGAATAGTGGAACTATCTTTTTCGGAGATAGTTTCACTTACAGTCGGATTTCTGATACTGATTTCCTTGATAAGTTTAAACAGTTGCCTACTGTTACCTATTGCCGCTGCCTTTTCCATCTCTTTAGCTTTCGCCACCCACCACTGCTAAAAATCATTCCGTAAGCTTTCAACCAGCATATGTTTAAGTTGCCTTCGTTCTTCATTATGTTCAGAACCAGACGGGATATGTTGTCGAGCATCTGTCAGTTCAGTAGGTAAAGTTGAAATCCACTTAGTTTTCTTAACCTTTTGGTTTAGTTTAGTAGTAGATATCAGTGCTGTTTCAACAGCATTTTAGATATCATTCCAAGCTAACTCGGATGAGTACAGTTTACGCAGTTGACTAATTGGTTTTCTAGTATTTTTCTAGAATATTAAAGTTTATTTGGTAAAAATTATTAATGACGCACCTCTTAGTGGTCTTCGTCCTTGGTTTCTAAATCTTCCATTCTACATCTACTCATTCTGTTATTCATACTCGTCTTGTTCCATTTGCCTCTTTACTATTGATAATTGTATCAATTTCAAGTGACTAACTGTTCCTTATAGTCTTACACAAATTAATTAGTCTGTCTCAAGTAAATCTTCAAGCATTGCTACTTCTATCAACTGTTTAGTGCCATACAGAAAACTTGTTATTAGATCTTTACTCTATAAGCTATGCAAATGTTTAGTGGTTCTTTGTATTTCGGTGTAATGTTTGCACGGACCACCATGAGGCATCAAATTGAGTGGTCTAATATGTACCACATTATTCATAGTGAAAAGATTGACAATATACAATCTCCTAACTTCCTTGGGTAACAATCGAGGCGTATTTGGGATGCATTTCTCTCTCTAAAAATTCATAGTGCTAATTCAGGACTAATCAGCATCATCACCTAGATTGGTCATGGGGAGTGAAGTGGTTGAGTTCGTTGACCACTTCACTTACTAGAAAGTTTCACCAACTCAGCTCTGATTCAGAAAGCTTGCTTGGCTTTTACCAACTTGTCACCCGACCTTGGCTGTTACCCTGAGGTAGTGGTAGGGCTTACCTATCGTGTCGAATCAATTGAACTATATTGCATAAAACTTTCGTTTTTAAAGGTTCTACTATGCCACGAACGTTGGCTGAAGAGCATTATTAGGCTGAAAGCACTAAACCTAAAGTCCGAGGGCGAAGTTATACTGTACAAAGGTGTGACGGTAGCAAGTTGTTCCCCTCAGACAACCAGCGTAACATCGATGCTATCTCTCTGCAAATAAAGGGTTGGGTTAGAAAAGGTTGAGCCTAAAGACACACCTCACCTTACCATACGGCGATAAGGTTTTAAGAAGTATAGAATTATTGTCAAAAACTACTCACAGAATATCTTCATGTTTTCGGCCTGAAGCAGTTGTTTCTTGGGCTCTGTGGTCAGGTCATTAAGGCCTTATACTAATTTCCCTTTCGGATACCTCAGCGAGAAAGAACCCTTCTATGATATGCGCAACCATCTCCGTGCCTTTAAAGTGACTCAAGACCACCGTTCAGGTGTGGTATCCATTTCTCAAGGACAGGACGAATACACTGAGCAGTATTCCACTCTGTTTTAACTTATGAATGTGAAACATGATCTATGGGAAGAGAAAGAATTCATAGGATTCAGGTCTTTAATAACAGAATTGTTAGAAGTACAGCCTGCTTATCGTAAAATGACTAATTAGGCAATGCGGACGTTAATTAAATTGTTTTAGAGAAAATGGCAAATTAATTGATGATACGGGTCTTCAACGACTGAGGTGGTTTGAACATGTATTGCTTATGTCCAACCACCACACACCGTTACACAACTTTAGCTGGCGTAGGAGCATGATGGACGAAAGTCAGGGGTGACGAAGCCAAAACATAGCATCAGTCGATGAGGTCTCTGACTGCTGGTCTAAGCCATGTTGTTAGATGCGAACTGCCTTATCGAGGTCCTTGGAATAATTGCAGTTGGTTACTGAATATACTATGTGACATAATGCATCATCTGTCACAGTGGTACAAATGTTTTCACTCTTTAACTTCTAGATCTCAATTTACATAATTCATTCTGGCAGACGTCAGCAAGTTGATTTACTTCTCGTTTATGATAATAAAGAGGTATAATTATATGTAATAGCTAGATATATATTTGCATGGGACTTTGAAATTGCTAATCAACTTCTCAGGTACATCCTGCTTTTATATCTGCTATGTGCGAACCTTTGATACATCTAGGGTATTAATAAGTGGACTGTTATTAAGATTACTTAAATCAATGACCTCGTAGAAACTCGCTCACCTAAATTGACTAATAATAGTTCTACTCTGACTAGATTTTTAAAATATTACAATAGCTATTAGATAACATTATTAGCTGCTGTTTTCGAAACAAATACATTCTGGTTAATCAGTTTTGTATATTGAGTGCACTCAAGTAAAGTGCTTAATTGTTGTGAAAAAATTGAACTTTCGACTTCAAGGTATTTCCTTCGAGTCCAATCTTACCTATTCTAGTTTGGACAACTGGGCAATAAATATCATTACTCTTCTTAAATTTTAGTTTGTAACATAATACATATTCTCGTACTTGACAAATCAGTTACATTTTTAACAGTGAAGTGTTACATTTTTTGCATTACCCCTTCTTTATCAACTAGCATACTCAGAAACTCTAGAATGTAGTGTAAACCTGTTATATCGTAAAAAATATGAGTTGCTATTGAATGATGTATGCGACTAAGTAATGGATATGGCCTTGTGCACACTTGGTCACAGTAACTGTTAGGTCGGACCACAAAGAAGCGTAACAAACTTTCAGAACTGTTTGCGAACACTTTCATTTATTCGAACTGTCTGTAATGTAAACATTTTGTTTCTATTATTGTTACGCTCCGCTTGCCCTATCCTCCCGTTTAGCATAATTACCGTTATTATATTGTCTCTTGTTATGGACTACAGTAAATTAGTTGTGTACAAATTGTTCCTATTCACTACCACTATTCCCCTCGTTCTGTATTCATGTTAATTTTCTAATTGGTTTGCTGTGTGGTCTGACTTTATATGTATATATAAAAGAATGTTTAAAATATAGATTCGATTCGGTCTGGCTGACCTATTGGCTCGCATTCTTCTTATTTCGGCTTGGGACTAAGTGGGCACAGGGCAGACGCGCAATAACCAACTAGGCACAAGTAATTTGGCATTCATCCAACCCCAATCACCCTTCAATTTTCTCTCGTCATAACAGTAACAAATGCCAGTAGGTGCTTAGTCGTTCACTGTATGTCTTCCCTATGCCCACTCGGTCCCAAGCCGAAATAAGAAAATACAAGATTGACGAACAAGCCTTACAGAATGATTATATTTCAGGCATAAACACAAAGTCAGACCCCACAGCGAACCATTTAGGAATTCAGCATCAATACAAAACAAAGGAGGTAGTGGCCGTGAATGGGGGGGGGTAACTTTTACACAACGAATTAACTGTAGTCCTTAATAAGAGACAATATAATGACAGCAAATATACTAAACGGAAGGATAAAGTGAGAGGAACGTAACAATAATAGAAATATAATGTTTACATTATTCACGACCAAAATAAATGCATTAATCCTCTAAAACACAATTCTGAGGGTTCGTAACTCTTTTTTAGTCGTCACTACTCTTTTCGTTTCATTAGACAAGGCTGGTATGTTGGTAAATAATATTGCCAAGAATTTTTATTTTGTTAAAAGTTACACACGAAACACCTCAGATAAAATAAAGGAATGAAACATTGTACTCCCAGTGTTATGTTTGATACATTATTAGTCGACTTCACTACTAATTAGCGTTACTGATAATAATACGTTGTTTATGATTTCTTAACTGATCATATTATTTACTTCGAAATATAAAGCAGGCTTAAAATTCATTCTCTCAGTTTTCATAGGCTCACTGTTATTGAAGTGATTTCTACTAATTTAGTGTTCATCTTGCTGTGTTGCTGAGGTGTGGAAACTTGCACCGATGCACACGTGCCATGTTCTTTGATCATACATTCATGTGTGAAAGCTTACATACATACATGGAGTATTAAGCTGATGCACACACTACATTATTATTATTATTATTATTATTATTATTATTATTATTATTATTATCATCTTGTGTTGAACTACTTTAAACATTTTGGTTGTATTTCTTGACGATGAAAATTTCCATTTCAGAGAAGAATATACTTCATTAACATCTGATTTAGCTTGGCATACAAATATAACTTCAATTAGACTGAATGAACGTTCTGCTAAAGAAAATCAAGAACTTTATGATCTTGCACTTCGAGGTCTTCAGTATTTATCTGGTTGGTCTGTTCAAGTGTTAGATACATTTACGTGGAAACTTGTTCACTGTGCCAGTAGTTTCACAAATCATGAGTGTCCGAAAGATGCTGAAAATTATGAAAAAGTATATTCTGTTTACATTATTTTAAATATGAGATTCTGTGGGTTACTTATGTTATTTTGTGTTCGTATTGTATTTAAATGTTTTGAGTAAAACTTCTGAATCGAATGCACTAACCAACCAGTTATAATCGACATAGGGCGTGTTATAAATGTTCGTTTACCCAATACATACATGAGATGAAGCTACTAAAAAGAATACCGAAGTAATAGTAGTAGTATCAGTTAAAGTAAGAATATTAGATATGCTACTTTTTCAAGAAATTTCATGTGTACAGTTTTCTTTATCAATCAAGAGAAAGAAAGGATCGAGCAACGTGAATTGATTTGATTGTGTTAAGTTTTCATCAGCTACTTACAACCTATAATATTTATAAAAGCTAAAATTATGCACTGGAGTTCATTTAAAGTGAATATGTATCATCACATTGAATCAAAGATTCAAGTGCACTTAATAAGATCAAGAATGTTCTGAAGGTAAGTGTCATGTGCACATCAGAATAATGGAATAGCGAAACTTTTACTAAGGATCTATATAGCTCAAAAATTGTTTTATTATGTAATGGGGTAACTCAAAACAGGCTATTAGTGGTTAGGATTAACGTAAGTTGAGAGCAGCCATTTAGAGACAAATTTATTGCCACAGTAACTTTCAGGAGACTAGAGTTTATCTGAAAGATTTCAGGGTATCAACTCAGTACTCTGATCGTGCTATACGAAGCATTTTCTTTAGCACAGTCACAAGTTGCTAGGTGTCAATTTCATGTTACTGTCAACTGGGCGTACAAATTTATAAATGTCTCTCAAGGTAGTTGCATTACTAGAATTGGAAGAGAGACTTGCGTTAGGTCGGCCGAACATATTCAACAAGATCTTTGGTCGAACGATCTGAAGATTGTCAGCTGTGCCTTATCCTAGTTCCCTATGTGAAAAGGCATCTTAATTTTTATTTGCTCTTCGGTATGTTCGATATTTTTCAAGGAAGTCGTTTTTAAAATATTTTTGTAGGCTAGTTTCGATGGTTTTAAGATTTTTGGATAGGGTGTGCACATAAAAGACATCAGCTTAAATTACTAGATCATCCACTGTACGGAATGAGAAATCACCCTGTATTATTCACCTTTCTCTCATCTATCTATCTTCATTTGTTTTTATCATCTTTTAGGCCACTCGTTATAATTACAACTCAGAGGAAAGATTTGCTATGATTGAGATCATTAGTATGATCAAATCTGTTCAAACACAACTTTTACGTTTGGAAGCTTGTTATTCTGAGGCAATCGGTCGTTCCGTTTATCGTGAACTACAAGCAGTGGTTGTCGGTCAGCTAAGTTCACCATTACATAAAGCCCAAAAGAAAAAAGAACGAATTATGCTGGCACGTTTAATACATGCAATTCAAGCTACATGTGCTGATCAAGTATGCAAATTTTCTTTCTGATTGTATCAATATTGTTTAATATTGGTGATTGACACGAAATTGTAATTTTGTTAAGTATGATCACACTAGTATCAGTAAGCTATTTTCATTTCCCAATTCTAGACTGTTTGGGATACAATTGGTTTCTAGTGGACATCGAGAACTGCTTTCCATTGCAGTTAAGTGTATGATATCAATAAATAAGTCATGTTATATTGCAAAGTGATTATAAGGTATCAGTAACTGGAGTCAGCTTCTATGGTTTTTAAGCCTAATATATGGAGGATTAAATTACTAATCTATTTGAACATCATGTGTAGTAGTAGTATATGAGATCGGATACATATATTTCCTACAAAGTTGAATCTCATTATGAATGTATGCTTGAAAGTGACTTCGAACGTGTTATTTTGCAGGGAGTGATTTAAAGTTGGCGAGTAAAAATAGTAAAAAAATCCGCATTTTTCTAAATGTTTCGAGTTACAGTGCAATACTGTTTATTGTGAATTTCTTCCTATCTATCTACAAAATGTTGCTTTAACCACTGACCACTTCACCTTTCTTGAAAATCCCATCAACTTTAGTGCATACAGAACCTCAACACAAAAAAGCTTATGGAATTTTTGTTAATTTGCACTACTTGTGACTCTATCTTCTTATCAAGGTGTGTGTTCTATGCATTATCATACTGTTGGGTTAATTTGTTATTATGAAGCCTGATATGTCAAGGTAGAAATACTTTTTCAACTGAAACTATTTAATCAAATGTGTTTTTGACACACTATTAACATACAGCGAAGCCACTGGGTGCTTAATACTGTCGTTAGATAGAAAAGGAGCTTAAACTGTTATAAGTCAGTGATTCTGAAGTTTTTTGTTTAACTTAATCCACTTGTCTTAGCACTCAAGTTTATATCAGAATTGGTAATTTTTCAGGAACACTTAACTATTACACTCATTTATATTTGATATCACCATAAATGACCTCTAGAATCTTTTGTTCACTGAGAACACAGTTTTAAGGGAAAAAAATAAATTGACAAAAATCTAAGGAAAATTAAACACAATACGATATTTTTTCGTGACCTATAGACTTTTATAGGTTAGAAATAGATCCATCCATTTTAACACCATAAAATGATACATATGCGAAATCATATCATTCATAAAACCCTTATAAATTTTCAGAAAATCCTTTAAATGAAACAAGTTGACTTCTAACTTTTTCAAGTGAATTCCGGTGGACAACAGCACTATGAACATATCCGAGTCTTCAAAGTCGCTAGTAACCTTGCCAATCGTCCGTGGTTAGACTTACATTTGAATAATCAGCATCAGAGTCATTCCTATGCTATTTAAGATATGTCAGAAATACCCTTTTCTTAAAGTCCTGTCATCTAGTAATTTATACTTTTCCGTTCTGTCTTATCATCCATTTCTCTATTATGCATTCCTTTATCCTGATTCATTGATTTCGACGATTCTGCCAACACCTAATGATAAGTTTAGCCGTAACATCATTTTCGAGTGCATTTCTTGGCAATATTGGTACCATGCGAGAAACTTCGTTGATGTTTATCAGAGTGGATCCCAGAGTAACTATCATCTGCAACATCAGCATAACCACAAACAAAAATTTAACTTAGTATTAATGTTGGATGACGAAACAAAATACTCGTTCTGACTGGTTTTTTCTTTTAATAGAAATTGCACCATAAAATAACTCCATCCTGAGTATCTTTAGATCGTCCTACGGTCATATTGACTCCATACTTACTTGGAAACGTGATACGAAGCAGTTCAAGTCTGTTGGTTCTTAACCATAACGTCCTCATTTTATTAATTGCGTCATTTTGTTAGGTTTCCTCGGGTTTACCAGAAAAGTTTGGTTTCACCTATATTTTGAAGAGTCACTTTAGCAATCGAAAAAGTAAAATTTCTTGACAACGTCAATTTAACTTTCTCCACAGTATTTTACTTTGTTGTTAATTAAGGCTAAGAGAAAGTTAGTAGGAATTTTAGTCCATATTTATAGAGTACATTGTGATTTGAGTGTAGCACCAGTAAACACTGCCAGCATGTTCGATTTAAGCTAGAACTAAACAGTTGTCCAGTTCCCCATGGTTTCTACTGGTATATAACCCAGACCAATCTTTGATGCATATCAGATTATTTTAATTGCATTTATTCTTTTAAAAACATTAAGTTAAAATGACATTCATTTATTGTTTTTTTTTTGATTCAGTTATCCGATACAACCGATTTAGATATGATGCACACTAGTAGTGGTGGTAATACTACGGGATCAAAGTCATGGGGTAAGGCTACCTCTTCAAAACTGTCCAATTCAAACAATAGTAATAATAATAGTATGACTACAGGATCTAATTCTACCATGGCTGCTGTTGCTGCTTCACTAGCCAATAATAATGACAGTCCAACTGGATCAATTAGTACAAGTAGTATATTTGATTCGAATAAACGTCGAGTTGGTCCATCATCCAGTCAGTTATACTTAGTACGCACTATGCTAGAGCTAATGGTTGAGCAAGTCACTTCGAGTAAACAAATGATGAAAAAAGAATTGGATGCGGCCACATTAGCATCGATAGACACATTGCTAAAGCATAGTTTTTACTGGCCATATCTTTTGGATTTCAGCGGTAAGTAAAATCATGTGTTAGAACCTATCTTTCTTTTATTTATGCATCTAACTAGCTATTCTTCTCAGCATGCTGTATAATTATTTACTAATGTTAAGTTTAGGTAATTCTTGTTGTTGTTGTTGTTGACCAAATCTTAGCAGTACGGAGGTATTACATTCACAATTTCTTGTTTCAAATAGCTGTTTTACCTGTATAAGTCATTTGCTGCTAATCGGATACTTAACCGTTTGATGTCTATATCTCACTTTTCCAGTGATTACATTCTACTTACCATTCAAAAAATGTTACTCACTCATAGTCAACATAGAGCTTGGAAGAACAATATTTGTTTACGTAAGCTGCCATATACTTTTAAGACGAATAGCAAGTAAGGTTAAATAATGTGGTAGCAATATTAATGAGAATGACTAAAAGTTTAAAATATGGCTCAAAAGTATGAAATGGAAAGGTATGTATGGGTAAACATTGGAACTCAGCTTCTTGGAAACAAGGAAGCGTGAGTGCATCTGGACCATTGTTGCGGATCCTGAGCTTTGTCACCCAGAGTTTCCAACCATTGATCATGATTATCATGTAGACACCAATCACGTAGTGTGCACCGACGTGTCTTAGGCCAACAGTCAGTGATTTCATACGCTAATGCTACGATATGGTTTGGCTTTCCTCCTAGCTTTCTTCCAACTTACATCTACTCCGGCCAACATTCTTTGTATAGTAAGACGATTATTGGTCATATGTAATCCATATCTTAACCACTTCATCAACCGATCTTCATCTTTGTTCATGCGAACAATGCTTTAAAGATATTCATGTTTAAAAACTTGCAGCTTTCGCATGTCTTTATAAGTTGTACTGTTCTAATGGCGTTTTAGTAATTGAAGTATTGAATGCCTCTTAAACTATGGATAAAGAGGCAAAATTATAACCCATTATGTATTCGGTACTTCATTTGTCAAACGTTAGTCAACAGAATCATACTTGAATTTACAATTCACAGGTCGGATAATACTTAAGTTTTATTTATTAGTATTAGTAAATGGTGTAATGTTATTCGAGAAAATGATACTTGTTATTCACAAGAAAAATACGATATTCAGTTTAATGGATTAATTATTACTGATCGATTTGGTACTAGTAAAGTACTAATAACGTGTTGCATAATACAAAGAAAAATATTGCGAGGAGTGCAGAGTTAAGTAAAGTGAACTATACATGAAAAAAATCTCTTATTTAATTCATGTGAAAATGACCTAGTTGAATTGACAAACTTAATACACAAGTTGACCTTATCACGAGTTAAGTATGTAAATATCAACTGTAAGCAAGTAAATTTCTTCCAATTCAGCTATGCGTGGATAACATTCGTTCAGTTATAAACAACGTAGAGCTTGATATAACTGTACGTCAGCTCAAGTTGCAACACCACGTTAATACAACTGGGTCAAAGTAAAAGATTAATACCTGAATTTATTTTTAAGAGACGAAAAGAAACAAAGGTGTGTACAAAATTATGGAGGAACTTAAGATCTAGACGAAGATAACTATTGAATATACCTGCCCCACTGTGATTGTTTCCGATCCTTGTTACCTAATATCCTCATCCATTAGTTACGATATTCATGTGAAGTACAACTAGGTAGTCTGCATCTACCTTTAGGTATCAGACTAACAGTCACTGACTTCATAAACTGATTCCATCACGCCTATTTGACTACCACCAGTTTTCTTCCACTCCGTACAGGTAGAAGCCGGGAGTGGTTCGAGATACGTGACACATCCCAATGATTTCAGTCGATGACGATTTACAACCTGATCAACCGATTTCCTGTCTTTGTTCTATGCCTAACCTTAGGGTTACTTACTCAGTTGGTCCCGCATACACGAGTGGTGCTCAGAAAGCACCTATGATTAGTAAACCGCAGTTTTACTCATGTCTTCTATTTTCATAGTAATGATAACAAGAAGTTACTTCTTATTAGCATCATTCTGAATGAATAACCACATAGGAAAAATGGTCAAAAACTGTATTGTGCTTCAGGGTAGAGTTGTGGAAAAACGCTGTCCCCATAATCTGGTTTTATTATTCGAGAAAATGCCTTTCAGTCAAAAAGTTGGTGACTTAATCCGCCGAGAACCACATTCATGTGGACTATTGATATTAGCCCCTTGCTCAATACCAACTAGGTGATCGCGGAGGGGGTGGACCCAAACCTTCTACCTATTAATCGAAAGCCGGACGCTACTGCCGGATGAAAGTTTAAGTGCAAACAATAAACAGTGCTTCATAATGACAAATGAAATCGTCAGTAGGCTTCATCAATTGATCCCATCATTTTTATTTTTATCATTTTTGCATTATTTTCTTCCCTTTAAAATCTTTCCTTACATTAGAAACCTTAATCAAATGCTGTGATCTATCTCAATTATGGTATCGTGAATTCTTCTTAGAAATGACTAATGGTGCATGCTTACAATTTCCGATTGAAATGAGTTTACCATGGATATTCACGGATCACATTTTAGAAAGTGAACATCCTGGTTACATAGAATACTTACTTTATATGCTTGATCTTTACAATGATGCTGCTGATTGTGCATTAAATCGATTTCGGCGACGTTTTCTGTATGAAGAAATTGAAGCGGAAGCAAATTTAGTCTTCGATCAACTTGTTTATAAATTAAGTGATAAAGTATTTCGACACTACAAACGTTATGCATCATCAATTTTATTAGATAAACGATTTCGTGCTGAAGCACAACGTAATGCCTCATGGCGTGAACCATACCCACCGCCAAATCGTTATACAGCAGCTTTACTTAGACAGAAAAATGTTCAATTACTTGGTCGCTCTATTGATCTAAATCGATTAATATGTCAGCGAATGAACTCAGCAATATATAAATCAATTGAAGTTGCTATCTCACGTTTTCACAGTTCAGATATTACTGGAATAATTGTAAGTTTAATGATCAGTATTACTGTTACCATTATTTGAGGATACTTTCCTCTTTAAAAATGATATTCGTTACGAAACTAGTAAGAACTAGAAAGCACTAAACTAATGTTTTATTCCCAATCTGGGACTACTTAGCAGTATACATTACTGGCGGCTTAGTGATTAAGGCTTTCTACTTTCAACCACTAGGTTGCTGCTTCTAACACCTCTCCATCTACCTCAGTCTAAGCAACCAAATATTATCAATAGCCTTTACACTTTAAGTGTGGCTCAGAGATGAGTACTCGTATCTGTAATTAGTGAGCTAATAATAATAATACCTAAATCGGGTTGAATTCAGGATCTCTAATTGTTGTGCGGAGCCTGGTGTTTTAAAACCATTAAACCAGTCAGTAATAAAATTTATTTTCCATCTAAACTCATCACTACCAACCATTTAACTAATTAATAATCTCATTAGTGATAACTAGTTTCCACCGGAAGACTTAAGCGTGCTGTGTTACATCGTGTTTATGAAGGTAGGTACGCTCTTGCGAAATCGCATATGAGAATTAATAAATTGTTCAGTTGTCGTTGGTTTTCAATGGATACTCATAGTAATTTCAGTGATTTCAAATTTCATATTACATAAAACGAAACCATTGTATTGCCACTGATGTTCAGGGATTGATAGACACAATCTACCAGCATGGTCCAGCAACCAAATAATGCATATATATGAATATATACATACTTTCTTAAGAAACTGATAAATCGTATCTAACACTGAGATTCAAAATACGTATTTCTTGTTATTTGTATCTCTCCAGCTGCATTTATGTACTTACATCTGATAGTTGTTTGTGCTTATATATCAGAACTTGAACGCCACCTTACATTTTTTTACGATGCGAGAAACTTTTGGTAGGTTGATCGAATACTAATTAGGTGTGCCTAGTCGATAATTGCGCGTCTGCCCTACACCCACTTAGTCCCAAACCGGAATAGGAAGAACACAAGTCGATAGACCAACCGGACAAAATCGAATTATATTTCATACATTACTTTATATATACGTAAAATCAGACCACACATTGAACCAATTACGAAACTTACGTTAACACAGAATTAAGGAAATAGTGGTAGTGAATAGGGACAACTTGTACACAATCAATTAATTGTAATTCATAGTAAGAAACAATATACTAATAGTAAATATACTAAACAGGAGGATGGGGTAAGAGAAATGTAACAATCATAAAAATGAAATATTTACACTATTAACGACCAAAATAATTAAAATAGTCCTCCAAAATCCAGTTTTGTAAGTTTGTTACTCTTCTTTAATCCCCTAACATAACAACTAGTGGTTCAATCAACTTGTACATTCGCAAACTTGACTCAGTAACATCATATGCACTGTAATGAGCATGTACAATAATTATAATAATAACAAAGACATGGGGATTTAGTCAACATCGTTAGATAGTGAATAGTGGTATACTTAATAGTTTTCAACACAGTGCTTCCCAGTAATTTACTGGATTCATGCTGGATTCCATTTATCAAATACAGATTCATGTTCTCGGCTTTAAAAGTTATTTTATATGTGAAAGCTAATGATACTACCCGATTGTCCATACCTAAGTAAGTGAAATATAATTCGAACTTATAATTTGAACTTATTAACAGCTAAATTATTGCTCAATCAAACTATTTACAAGGAGAATGATCTATCGCTCCCAAGGAAGGAGGCGGAGGAACAGAAAAATGGTATTCTTTCGGGTTTTTCTTTTCATTTTTAACACGTTAACTAATTTGACCCATCTCACATGTGCCACATTTATCCTATTTATTTCAATCTATAAAAACATTTCAAGACTTCATAAACTAAAACGTGTTTCTGAAATGAGAAGGATCCATGTTGTATGACTCTTAAAACTCACTGATACGGTCAATATATATTTACACTTATGATGAATGTAGGAGTATTCAGTGATATTAATTTTAACTAAATTAATATTGAAAATTCTGTTACTACCACAGTAGTAGTTAGTTGTTCTGTTTCTTGATTCATTCTGCATAAATGGGATTTAACTTAATTTAATGAATATACTTAACATGTACACTAAGTGTTTGTTTACTCCTTTCAAACAGTCAGTCATATAATACTTGGTTAAGCACTGTTTATTGTTTGGACGTTTTAATGGTTGACTATTTTTTTTTGAATGCATTATTCAATAATCATTCATGTGATGATGAATTTAACAGGTTTACTATTTTTCTCTACATCTGGTTTAATATTAGTTAATTTATGATCAATTATTACTACATTGTAATATTATTTAGTGATGGTTAAACACGTCGTCAAGATAATCTATTTTATTCTGCGTCCGTCTTAAGGTAGATACTTTACTGTCTGAAGCATTTGATTTGCATCCAACAGATCCAAGGTTCCAACCTTGTTTTATCTGTTTTGTTTTGGCAGTCAGGTAGTTATACTAACTTTAATGCAAGCAGAGTGTTTCAGAGCTGAGTGTATACAACTGTAATTGGTAAATAGGTTACACCACTTACATATCATGAATTGGGGGTTGACTTAGTAGTCTAATGGTAAAGCGTTTAACGTGGAACCAGAAGATCCGGGGTTCGATCTCTGATAGCGTCGTGGATGCTCATTGCTGAAGAGTCTCACACTGGGATAAAACAGCTGTTCAGTGCTTTCTGGTGGTCGATATTTGTCTAATCTTCACTACTTTGTGATGCGAATCAACATTTACCGATCTCCAAAACACTTAGTTACAGGGATTTTTTTTACCTTATTACTGATGTTTGTTGAAGATATAATTAATGACTTTTCTAATTTTTTGAATTTCATGTTGAAGTGTTTTTACGATTTGTATTTACCACTTTTCGGAATTCCCACCTTCTTGAGTACTGTAAAAGGTGTTTAGAGGGTTGTTACTTCCCAATTGTTTACATTGTGGAAGGATACTTTTTGAGGTACCTCAGAATGAAACTGGATTAATGATAATCGTGGCGACATAGAAAGAGTACCAAGTTATTCTTGACGACGAAATTTGTTGGGGAGTTAAGGTGTATTACTTTAGCCTAGACCTTTACTAATCCTTTCACTATTTTGCAGGAAGGTAGTATTGCTGCAGATTCTGATTATCTTGGGGAACAAATCTTACTTCCGTTTCATCCTTGTACACAGCCTTATATTTTCTTATTTTAATCTTGTCGCTCTTCAATTCAAGGGGAAGGATGTTTTAACTAATGTAGCTCAACTAAGTCTTAATGATATAAAAGTCTGATGATCACACTAAGGTAGCATCTACGGTCAATAGCATTCCTAACTAACTGATAACATGCTGAACTAAACATGTGGAACGGTTTCATTATAGTTTGGTCTAATTGATTATGCGAATGTACCTACTTCACTAACGTGATCACTATGTCTTTACATTATGCTGTTTAGAATAATTTGTTATATTCTCTAGATTCTATTTCTATTGGATGAGTACTGTTGAAGAATTTCATACTAGGATGAAACAGCTGCCTTCCAGTGCTCCCTGGTTTTCAGCGGTTTTTGGGCAACCGAGATCAATCTGAACTTGACAACAGTTACTACCGTGATATGGTGGTTAGGCTTAGCTGTCATAATGACCCAGCCGATTTATGTTTGTTGAAACACTCGTTCCTTTGGGTACTACATTACCAAACAGTTTGCTTGGAGAGTGAAAAGACGAAAAGCAGGAAACCGAAAATTGTAGAGTGAAATCTTATTGCATGGGTGTGGTGGCAGTTGGTTTCTTTAGATAACCAGCATGATAGCGACACTGCCTTCTCAAAACGGAGAGGTTATAAAAAATCAGCTATAAGAATGCACGCCCCAGCTTACTCTACGAATTTCCATCTCTAGCGGTAAGGCCTTCCCAAGCAGGGAGCTAGCATAAATAAATTTACTTGTTGAAATGTTGTCTTTGATTTAGCCCTAAGTTATTGTCCCTTGGACATTGACGCTATGCTCTCAGGTCATCATGACTACCTCTAATCTATATTATTATTTTTTAAGTACATCAAGAAGACGAACTCTTCTACAGTGTAGGCAACTAGAAAATGATAACCTAACCGTGCTAATGTTGTGTTGTAACGGATGAATATGACTGACTGACTGACTGATCAATCTACATCGAATATAAACAAAAAATTGTGACTGATCTCCACAATAGTAATCTCAACGTAACCATAGTAATCTGCTCACCAGTGTCGTACTCAAAACTCTGTTAAAGTTTAGTGATAAATTGCGATGAGTGGAGTTCAGACAGTTCAGAAGTAAGACGTTTGTCTCTAGTAGCACTGAATGTTCGTCGAGCTATGCCACAAATAGTTTAAAGTATGTTGTATATACTTTCATGCATAAATACTTGCATACAAATTAGAACTTCTATCGTTGAACTCTGGCCGACCGAGTGGTACTAACAATTGAGTGTTCGTTGCATGACCTGAAGGTTGTGGATTCGATTAGTAGCGAGTACGCTTAACGAAGCCTAAATTGGCGATCATGTGTCGTGCATTTCTTAGAAAAATAATAACTGAACCACATCAAAATAAAATTTGTACTTTATTCTGAGTTTATTCAGGTTAACAATATTTTGACATACGGTGGTTTACTGACAAGAAACCCTCTGTCTAGGTTTCGTGGTATTTGACATTCGTCAGCAATGAGCACCTGCTAACTTAAGAGGATTGGTGCCATGAGGACATTGGTCACTACTGAATGTTTTATTAATGTATTCAAAGGCTTATTCAAAGTCTTAGGTTGACTTTTTATCAGTCTGTGTTAGTACAAGTACTTACTCAGTGAATTACCCTGACTTTGCTTCCAGTTACAAGTTATAATGAAGTTGGATTTTGGTTTGTGCTATCAAATACAAATTCAGACATTAATATCGACAACTTTATTCCAGTTGAACAAATTATTATCTATCTAGGCTTGAGTTCTCAGTGGATTACACTTCTACTCTCTGATATAATGTACGAAACCGTCAGTTCCTAATTGATTGGTGAATGAGTGACATACATGGCTACTGTCCTCCAATCATGTTCCGGGTCCCGGTCTTAGCCTCCAATACAACGAAACGCCTATCATAGTTTTTACCTATAATCACCATTCAAGTTTACTAATAGGAATTCCTAGTTCGACATTGTTTTCACTTAATATGACTTTAATGTATATCTCATACTAGAGTAGATATTTTTTTATTTTGTTTATTATTAACACATTTATTGGATACAGATTCCTGTACTTGACTGCTAGCTACACTCTTAGCGTAAAAGCTAGTAATACTACCTGGTTGTGCGAACCTAAGTGGGTGAAGTGTGTATTAAATTATAACGTATTGACTGTCAAATAGATATATACTACAAGTGGTCGATGAATTTCATTACTATATGAATATTAATCAGTAGGTGGGTTATATTCGCCTACATTATATACATCGCAATTGTCTATCATAAATTTTAATATATTTATCTATATACTTTATTTTTATAGGAGTTAGAAGCAGCTATTGAATGTAATCGCCTGTGTCACAGAATGCTTTCTGAACATTTAGAATTAGATGACTTCAATGCATTACTACATGAAGCTGATAATTTAGTAACGTCTAGATTAGGCAAAATTACTGTTCATGTGTTCTGGGAATTAACATATGATCTTGTTAAAAATTATTGTTACAATGATGCTACTAATAGGTTAGTAGTAGAACATTTTACTATTGAATATTTTTTATGGTTTTGTTTATTTATAAGCACCAAAAATCTACCATATTTTTTTCTTGATTGTCTTTATATTTAGAAATCGTAACTGATGTACATGATTTTCCCAGAAGACAACGGTAACTTTAGTTTTTAACCCTTGAGATCTAGTTCACAACACGATGAAGTTAAATAATAAATCTTCACGGTATTTAGTGATTATCCTCTTTCACTTAATTATATACAAACACTGTTTCCATGCTAAAGCTCCAAATAAAATATCCCTGAAAAAGGTGACCCTACAAGTGCATTTCGAAGTAGTGGACTTTCTCAACCATCGACTTTCATAAAGTTGTAGACTAGAATAAAATAATTGTCCAGTTCTCAATAATTTCCATAACCGATATCAGTTCGTCATGTAAATGTGTTGTTTCTACTGTAAATAGTTTAATTCCGAAACCTCCGTTATTGTTGTAAACTACATTATCGGCGTTTGCTTCATATAGAAATCAGTGGTATTAGAGAATATATTAGACACAGCGAATATGATCGAGAATAATGAATTAATTTATGGAAAGATGTTCGAAATGTATGAGGTTACAACGCATGAATGCATCCGAGACATTGTGGTGGAACATTCGACATAATAACATTGAATAAAAATAAAATCGCATATTGTGCTGTGCATACCGTGCTTAATAAAACGCTTATTATTATGCCACATAGTGATTCATTTGAGCTACCTTTTTTCGGCCGTAATCAAACTAAACAGATTTCTAATGTTACTCTATAGTACTTTTATTAGTACTGAATACTTAATAATAAGCAGTCTTTCAATACAAGAAATCATATTCTCTCTGAAATTAAAAAGAAGCTATTCATATAAAATTCTGTCTACTGATAAACAGTATAAAGCAACATTCACAGTTTATTATCTCATTATGATTGTCATCAGTTACTGTATACATTTCTGTTTAGTGACTGTTAACATTGTATTTAGTCAAGTCATTATCTGGGATAGATCAAATGTTGAATATAGAACTTATAATTATACTCATTATTGAATGATACATGCATATATTGTTTTCAATTAGATCATCATCGGACCTTTTTACTCTGATATACATAAATATATGCGAATATGAAAATTATTAAACCAATGGAAGTAATTTATGAGTCAATCATAACAATGAAATAGGTGGATTACATAACACATCATAATAAGTGAAAGGTGTAACATTAGTAGTAGAATGGTAGATGTACTGCTAGTAGTCAATAATAAGCAGATTAACAGCAACAATATGAATACATATTTTAACATAAGATGAATGTGAGCAATTATTAGTTCGATTTCGGTGAAGATATGTGAAATTAAGATTGTTAAAACAACAAATAATGACAGTCATTCAAAACTAGGTGTAAAAATTATGTAGTAAGCTGAATATGGAATGGCGAAGTGGTATGAAAAAGGTGGAGTAAGAACAAACAAACAACAAATGACGTGAAGAGTTGGGTAAGTTGTTTGTTTAGTCTTAAATGGCCGTATAAGGGATAGAAGTATTGCGTATTGCTTTTGGACACATTAATTCGGGCTGTTAACTCGAACCCCTATGGCCTTAGCGACGTGTAGGAGACAAAATAGAAGATCATTCAGAAACTTTGATGGTATGCGGTACGCCACTCTGAATGCTTTAGTTCTATCTGTTCCATACCCGCTATCTATCAAGTGTGACAAAATACAACTATGTATTGATTTTACTGATCCCTTTCCAAACCAAGATAATAGATGCTCGTTAACCCATTGATTTGATCGTCTGGTCGTACACCCAATATAGCTTTCCCCATAACCGTAGCTAAATTCAAAATTCTAAATGAATGTGGCAAACCTATCCTTCAGTTGAGTAGCTACCACTGGCCGGCTAGTGAATGATAAATAAAGGTTTGCTACATTAAATGTTAATTTAAGAACTTTAGCTAGTCATTTCCTTAATGCATCACTTGCTGCGTCCCCGTTGAATATAAGTTTAAGGGAGAGAGATTATTTAGGCTTGGTGTTGACTGCAGATATATTTTTCTTTATAAAACTATGTGGATAGCCAACTTTTGCCAGCATACTGAATACAATATCTAGTTGATTGTTTATAGAGTCTTTCGAGCAAATATTTCTAGCCCTGGTTGCTAAACATCTAACTACATTTCTCTTGTAACGTATAGGCGCAAAATTTATAAAATGTGTATATTGACATACAGTGCTCTTTCTATACACACTTCTCCTTATTGATTCGTTTTTATCGTTAGCTATCTAAGAAATACAATTTAGTGTTGCATTCACTTTCGCAAGTGAAACAGAACGCTGTGCGAATATCACTAAACCGACTTATAAGTTATTCTTTATTTATGCTGTGATTAATGATGATAAAAGTGTCATCAGTATAGCGAAAATATGAATCGGGTTTGTCGGTTACCTCCGCCAGAGGTCCTTTATCTAATTTATCTAAGAAGAAATCAGCTAGAATCGGAGCTAAAGGCGAGGTCATAGCTATGACATCAGTTTGTCAATAATAATCATTGTTGGAGACATTAATTGTACACCGTAAGTGCAATTATTTATGACTATCTGCCGGAATTTCAATGTTAATTTGTTTTTATGTTATTCGTATATTAGAGAAAAGCCTGACTATTATGATGATAATCTAATTGAAAACAATATTGTCCACTTATATGCGTTATTCATTTTCACATTATAGAGGAAGTGGGTGGGAGTTGAGTGTTTTTAATATATTTTTTAGTGTTTTTTCACTCTTATTTTTACTTCGATAAAATAGATTTGTGCCGACAAATTTCACATTAACTGAAGTATTAGAACGTGAAAAACCGCCAACTGTTGAAGCTCAATACGTTTGGGGTAGCCGTTCATTGAATACATGTTATGAAACTATATTCAAATTATATCGTGGTTTCGTTGGTGCACCACATTTTTCAGCAATTTGTCGTTTATTAGGCTATCGAGGCTTGTATGTTGTGATTGCAGAAGTGTTAAAAGTTGCTCAATCATTGGTTAGTTAAAGTTCCTTCATTTTCTTATTTCTTATGTTAACGATGAAATTTATTTCTAAGTTCGTTTTTTGTTATGAAGGGTAATGATTTATTTATTTATCTATAAGTCTTTAGAATATTTGTATATTTTAATTTGACTTCATAAACTTCAGTTAGACATTCATTGGAAACTAGAAACTCTGTCATACGTTGATGAACTTTTATGGATGATGAAATTTCTTTAGACCTATCAGTTATTGTGTTTACTTTATTTATCAATAAATATCTCTGGATAGCCATTCTTTCCTAAGTATTCTTTAGATATTCTTTCTTAAAAAAAAATCAGGATTCACTTTACTAATATTTCGTCCTAGTTTAAGATTTCTCAGCAGTATACATTTGTGACATATTGTTATCTTCAGGCTTTGTAGCATGAGCTTAGCCATAATACACTGTGTTGACATATAGTGGTTTATATTTTTAACTCCGGTCTACTAGAAACTTATTACGTGACTATCATCCATTTCCACTAGTGTATACTTGTGTCATAATCGACTCACTTTAACTCCACAGGTCATATTATACTAGATCTCAGAAATTATTTCCTAAATTCAATGGGTAGTGTATTCATCTCATTTTTTCTTGAAAAAGGTATATACTGGTGTTAGTCTTGTTAATTGGATTTAGCTGTACTAGTATGGTAAGGTAACTTTAGATAACATACAAATGAGCCAGGTTTTAAGTTGCTAATGACATTACCAACTTGCCAAAATCTAATTAAAAGTAAATCTCCCGTAAATTTATGGATCTAAATTTATTGAAATTACTAAGTTATTTTGTCTCAAAGTTCAAGAACTTAGGGCGATGTCTTGACAATCTCGTATCTATTACTTAGTAGTGGCCATTATCATTTTTTCCGTAGTCCTTAACGCGGATTTAATTTTCTCAATCAATTTGCAAAGGGATACATTAGTCAGTTGAGGTTAAAATAACACAACAGTAACTAACCTTCCAAATTGTGAAACCGTAAGGACAATCTGTAGCGCGTAGAAAGCATCAGTTCCCTGCGGATTATAAAGTATATCTTGTTGAAAAGTGCCAACTCTGATGAGGCCTAACTGATGAAGTATTATTTCTCAACTACCTCCAACCGTTTAAATTCGGTCTCATTTCTTTTTCCATCGTGTCGTCCCCTTTGTATATCCCTTAAATTATTCTTCTGTATCTTTAGCTAAATCAAACGTTACGTGATTATGTTTGCCGATTGGTACGTCTAATGCCACAATCATTGACATTACCATCAGAGAAAGCAGAATCTGATGCTGTATTCTCAGCACTATACACTCAATTACATCAAATCTATAAATATACAGATTTAAGAACGAATGTATTTCAAAATTTTCGTGAATTTGGAAATATTCTTATCTGTTGTTTGCAATTGGAGAAGAATTTAGTAAGTTCATACAAATGAATGAACTTGGAGTTTTTAATTAATCTTCAATTTGTTATTATCTTCCCTAAAATTGGCAATTCCAACACCAACTTCTTACAGATCAATACAAACTAACTTAAAGAGCAATGAAAGTGAATTAGCCTACTATATCTGAATGATATCTTGATATCGATGTTGCGAGTGATACAATATCGGAAGAAAACAAAGTACAGTATCACCAACAAAGCAAAATGGATCATCTACTAGAAACATTACAATGAGTATGATGAACGCCCTTTTCACCTTTGTACATCGATTGTTAGTGTCTTAGCTCCAATTGTTAATTTTCATTGAGCATAATCAAAATTAACCAGTGGTTTAATCCACTGAGTATTAGCATCCAAATAGTGCGTATATGTGAATATATATATATATATATATATATATATATATATATATATATACTTTCTTAAGAAACTGATAAATCGTAGCTAACACCGGGATTCAAAATACGTATTTCGTGTTATTTGTAGCTCTCCAGCTGCATTTATGTACTTACATCTGATTGTTGTTTGTACTTATATATCAGAACTTGAACACCACCTTTCATTTCAAATAGTAAACTACTGAGTCTATCGGATTAGTATTTTTAGAGTCTCTTCACTTTTAACTGCAGATTGCTTTTTTGTTTTTATTGTTCTAAATTATTTGATATCCTAGTCAATTGAAGATTCATGTGATCTACATCATGCAGGGCCTTTTATTGGACAAATGCCAAGACAATTCTTTCCTCCTCTTCCAACTCATGAGGGTAAGGTGTTTTTTTTTTAAGTACTTAACTACACATCAAGTTTTTACTTTTGTCTCAAATTATGCAAGTGTTATCTGTTACATACTGTTAACATTTTATTGTGAATCACTAACGTTATTGACGAAAATACATAGGCATTGGAACACTTTCAGTGTGACCTCAGTCGTCACCTATTCAAACTGTGAGTTATCCCTGACTTATTTAAAAGGTAATCAAGCTATTTGAAATTCATAATGGCAATTTAGAAATAGTTCTTTTTTTTTGTGGACTTAGATTTAGATGAAAAATTCAGAGAACCATTGCCTAAACAAATCATCTATTTTGTTTTTGATACCGTAATAAGATCACAACCTCAATGTAAATCTTAAATAACAATAATCGGTTTTATATAATGGAAACATTTGTTATACTTTATCATTTCATACCGTAGATATTTCAGTGACGCAGTTAATTGGTCTTCGTTGCCCTTCAAGTGGTGTCCGTCAAGGATGTCCACTTTCCCCATTCTTGTTTAATTTTGTCATAGACATGCTCCTAGATATAACCATGTCTTCGTCTGACTTTTCAGGAATTGACTTACTACCAGGAGCCTCGCTTACTGACTTAGAGTATGCTGATGACATAGTCCTGTTTGGTGAAGACGCTGACAAAATGCAGAGTCTTCTGACTACCCTGAGCAACAATGCAAGCATGTTCGGGATGCGGTTTTCCCCCTCGAAATGCAAAATGTTGCTCCAGGATTGGGTTGCATCGGCACCTGAACTAGTGATAGGGAGTGAAATATGTGGACTGATGGAACTAAACTATTATTGCCGATATTGAATAACTGTAGACATGTCGTTAGAGTAATTTGAATCATATAGACAATAACTTATGAAAGTATCTGGTTCTTAAGAGGAGAATTGATTTGGCTTAGAACTTTAGGCTAATATTCAGGGCTGCAGCTGTTACATAATTAACTTTATTGTGCCTATGTACTGAAACATCTGATAACAAGCGAGTGGTTTATTCACAGACGAAGGAATGTCAGAGTCACTTCATTGTTTCCCATATTCACGATAATAACTCTAGTGGTAACCTAATCCTTACTGTATTGTAAACCCCAGCTCTAACTTATCCATAAAGTATAATCCTAATCTATGCATCCTTATGAAAGCACTACGGCTGTCGGAATGTATTCTTGTTGCTTTTCTCTTCACACACAAATTTGTTCTCTTCATATTCACGATCATAAAATTTGTCTTTTAAAGAGCACTCCATTTTCTTAGAGTTATGTAGTTGTCGTGTTTTAGTTTAAATGTGTAAGTATACATCTAAATAATCAACATCATCACTACTTCAACTATGTGCTACTACGTAGAAACTTGATTCTGTAGCCTTATTGGTCGGGCACCATAGTTTAGTACGCCCTTTATGTTTTGTCAGAGTATTGCAGTGATTAATATCAATAGAATGCAAGTTGGATATTTTGTCTTTTCTAGTAATTCTTATAATCTAACATTAAAGAACTGAATGTTGATTAATCATTCAATTAAGCACAGTAATGTTAAATAACGTAACTAACAGTTAGAGATGTATCATATGAGTTCACTTTTGATTGAGACTGCAACTTCGATTTAATTGGTAATGAATGATGGATTTTAATATAGATAATATCTACCTGATTAACTTATTTTAATAAATAATTACATATGGTTGTTATATTGTTGCTTCTGTGTAACGTATCAAATCCTGTGGTACAATCTATAATGAAAAAATTCCACTCTACTCAAACTGCTTCAATACAACCACATGTTTATCGTCTCTTCCAATGAAGTTTTACTGCAGCAGTTTCTACAAAAGATCAGCTTTGTATCGCTAATTAATCCATTTACTCTAAACGCTAAAAGATAACGATTCTATTCAAATACTAAAACTGTAGTAGGTAAAGCACGGTTTGAACCATTGATTGAGATTTCAAAGTCAAATAGGTTAATTATCTACTGAGCTGTCGTTCTTGACCTTCTTATAACCTCATTTGTGTGTTTATATTCTGTTCTACTGCATCATTCTTGGGATGCACTGTAGTATGAGGAGGAGCTTAAGCGATTTTAAAACTCCGTGCCAAAAATAATTCTTATAACCAATAAGTGATGATCTGCAAAAAACAACTCGATGCTAATCCTATGTCAGCTATTGGAATACATGTGTATAGCACTAAAAAAAATGAGTTAAAAAAAATTTTTAGCATCACACAACAAGAATTATTTCTAAACTAAAGCCCTAAAATTTAACCCTAATCCTTTGCCTCAACTAGATCCAACTTAAAAGTGTCTAAAAGTCTATTAAGGTTACTATCATGAGTACTAGGATGTAGGATTTATGTAGCTGTATGAACAACGTTGTGTTTAGATCCACAGATAGAAAGGCCTATAGAAATCTTTATTATTTACCTTAACCATGTAAAATCTTTACACTCTTCTTAACATTATCTTGGATAAAATATTCCTTTACAATTACCGTCTTCTGACTAACTAGTACTTTCTATGAATTTGGTGACGCTTATTGACCACAATGGTTATTTACCGTGAAAATTTTAAGAATACTTCAAACTCGTCTCTTCGCATCATTTTGTATGGCAATACACTTGGGGTATATTATAGGCGGCGATTAAATTATGAAGATCAAACTTATAGAACTGTCTCTCGAAGGAGATTGTCTTCTGCTTTTCAATTATACCCTTATTTTGCACCGATGATATTTTATTATTTGTGATACTACATGTTTAGTCAACTACATAGGTTGCTTTAACTAGTTGACTCTCAACTTGTCTTCAGATATTCTCATCTTCTGATTGGAGCTGTAAAGAGTTTAGGCACATTATCATCTGATCAGTGTTTACAGGTTTTTTTATTACTCGGTCACATATAATGATCATATGTTATAAGCTAATATGGGTCATTTGCCGTTATTGGTCACTTTATGTATACAATAATGGATCACTGATAGAAAATGTAGGGATTTGTTCCTGATAAGCTTATCTACTTTGCATATATTTTGTTCATTGTTCAATCAATATCGCTGTTTCTTGTTTCACTTCTCCTATTTTGTTAATCATAACAGAAGGATTAAAAGGCAAGTCAATTAATGAAGTAAGACGTGAACGTGAAATTCAATATAAAGAATTACAAAAGAAACAAGAATCAATGAATATTGTTCTGGTTGTATCACGTATCGGCACTGAAGATGTAAGTGACTACATATACATATATATTGCGCAATCAATTTGTGATTTCTACTGTTATGCTACATTTGTTAACCATCTGCATTCACCACCGCCATCATCATCATCATCATTCATCGTGATACTTGTCACCAATGCTATTGTACAATAGATCAGATATTGGAATTATGAACGATTTGATCTAGATTTAGATATCTATAAGTAATTAGCTGGCGGTGATTCTATATGTGATTGCCAATACATCTTTCTATGGAAGTTGCAACCTAGTAAAATACAACTATTGACTTTTTAACTATGCGAAAAATGTATGCATGAACTCCATATACTACTTCAATAAATAACAGTTATGTGTTAAAATATGACAACAAATGACTTATAGTTCGACCAAAAACTATCTTAGTAATTCAACTTAACTGAATAAATTGCCATTCGAGCTATGTTTATGTTAATTTTTTCCTATTTTTTTTATCCATAGCAATTGTCATTAGCTAAAGAAAATGAAATACTGACAAAAGAACGACTCTGTTCCGGTTTAACATTGTTTGAATTTGTAAGTTTTTATACAGATATATTACAAAATGTCCTTTGGTTTTGTGCTATTTGTTCATTACTCACTGCGTAATACTGTATAGCTCTATTATCCTAGTTAGGAATTTTGTCAATAGTACTGTAGAACGATCTTTGAAATATGTTGATTGAAATTAGATATGTGTATACCCACTGGTTTTAATGTTTAGGCCTTAACTATGAAAATTGAAAATTACAACTCTGTTTATGATGGATTGTGCACTGCTTGAACGAAACAGTGGGGTATATTGTAAATCACTTATTGATGCTATGAGTTATTACCATATGGGTTGGTTTAAACATGTTACTACGTATACTCGACCACGTAGTTGTCGTAACCGATAATTTGTGATTTTGTGTAGGATGGTTCTGTTTATGTAATTTTGGGCGGGGAGATGGGGTGGAGGATCATTGTAAACCATGTGGAGTTGAATAACTGTTTTGTTACACTGGAATGAATCAACAGTAGTAAAAATCCACAATCCGTCCCAGAGGCGAACTCCAAAGACTCATGATTTTGTTGGTGAATTTCAGCTGTATCGAGGCAATCCGCTTAGGATGCACATATGACAACATAGATTAACCAGTTTCAGTTCATATGCAACCAACGGGAAGATTCGCAAACACATTCAAATTATATCTAGAAATTCCTGTTTCACAATGAACTCCTTGTCTTTCTACTACTGTGTTAAAATCCACGGGTTCAGATTTCTAAGGTCGATTCCTTCACGATATTAAACTGACTTTAACCTTTAAATTGCTTAATGAATTATTAAACATTGAATAGAATAGGTAAACATCTGTTCTGATAGATTCTTAGTCATTTCATACAGTTTTTAATTACTAGTTGTGGAATTGGCCCAAGCCTCGAATCAACATGGCTTTGATCATCAGTCAACTACTTTGTGTGATTATATCATGTTTGACAGTTCTTACTTTTGTAGCATCCTACTGTTACACCAGTGTCTAAGTGATAGGTGTATAATCAACTGATAGTAATGCGGTGATTGAGAAAGATAAAACGACATCTTATAAAGTCATATGAGAGCTTACAGTATATGAAACAAATCATAAACTATGTATTCAGTTTAAAATAATCTCTTGTAAATGTAACTTTCAAGTTTATTCTCCTCACTGATTCGTATACATGTTAATATATGCTCAATGTACCACAGTTGTGTGTAAAGTATGCGTAGTGTTCTTATGACTACTACTATTCTAAAGTATTTATAATACTAGGATTGTCGAAACAATCATAATAGAAGTGGTGTAATATGAAAATTATATCTGTAATATTGAAATGGTATTGAGTTGATACATAATAAGAATTCATGCAGTCTCATGATCAATTTAATAATGTAACTAAATAGAATTGTCTTACATGTGTATCAGCATAAATTAGGAGAATAATAAACCAAATGATACGATAGGAAGTCAATAAAGTCTCTGAAACATTGTAATTAAGTGAATAAGCAGACAGGTAAACAGACATAATGCCACACTTATAGAAAAGCTCATAAACAGTCACTTAAGTGAATATACCTGTAAAATTGGCGATCACTTAAACCACGTAATGATTTGAACGCGTATAAACTTATTATCTTCAGTTATGTAGCATGTTGTCAAGTTACTCAAATAGCACTAGAATTCATACTAACTAGGATTTAAACATTCTTGATTCAATACATTTGAATGGCTTAGTAAAATGTCAGATATCCATAGTCTAGGAATTTATCTTAGTTTAGCTGTTTACTTTCCTCCTCTGATTTATAATGTGTGTTATTAATTAAGTTTAAGCATATTTTTTGTATCACTCCAATGTTTTTTTTTTTGTATTTTCTATTTTTATCTGGTGTAATAGGTTCTTAACAAGATTAAAACTTTTCTCCATGAAGAAGATACTGATGGTAATACGTGGCATCGTCTTGCTAATATTAAGCGTAGCTCTATATGTAATGGTGGAACTACGCATTATAATAGTAGTGATATACTTGGCTTGGAGAGTAATGCACATTTTCATCGTTTATGGTCTGTTATTCAATTAGTATTTTGTACACCATTTGGACAAAATGAATATACTATTGAAGAAATGTTTGGTGAAGGATTGAACTGGGCTGGATGTGCAATCATTTTATTATTAGGTCAGCAACGTAGATTTGAAGCATTGGATTTCGGTAGTCTTATCTTGCGACTACAACGTATTGATAAGAAAGATGTTACACCAATGGGAGTTGTAAGTTCTAGTTTCATTTTCAGGTCGTTAATCTGTGTATATATAACATTTTATTCCTGCGATCTATCAATCTACAGGGATATACATTGTTGACTTGTATAAGAGTAAGTTAGAAAAAAGTTAAATACGTCTGAGCAATGACATCAACCCATGAAGTTGTTGACTGTTAATCTGATAAATAGTGATTGGAAAAGCTAAGTGACATGCTTCACAATCCGTTACAGTGTCGTAGGAGTTTTGTTTCTTTTGATTTTGATTTTCAGTATTTGTTCCTAAATGGTTCTTCATTATATCTTCTCGAACTACTGTTTAATTGTTTAGTATTTCTCGTTATCATTGCTACTATGATTATTCTGACTACTTTGCTTTACGTTATGTTGATGTAGTATAGAGGCTTGACTCTACGTTGATTATGACCGGTTGAAGACACAATCAAGTAGATATTAAGATAGATGTCTTGATTAGACTTTTAATTTTTGCTACTATGATTTTAAAATCATTACAGAAATAGACCTACATCGGTAGTCTTCAGTATCATATTTGTCGAGTTTTGTTTTGTATTCATCAAATTCAGTCATTTTAATGATGATGTGTCGTGTACTATTGATAAAAGGTAGTTTTAGATATGTCCTACATGAAGCATAGCTTAAAGTATGTTGTGCCTCAGTTAGAACCTCGGCAAGGTGTATCTTCAGTCCTAAGTGACAGATACTTCATGTGTTATTCGAACCGAGTTTGCAGACTAAGACATCACCATTGAGCTAGCTTATCAGGCGGCAACTATGCTCAATTTGAACTAAGCCGTTGAATGATTATTCACTGAATAATAAACAATTCCATGTTTGTCTAGTCTTGTTTAGTTCTTATCTAAGTTTATCGATCAAATTAAAATGTGTTTACTTGTC
The DNA here is from genome assembly GCA_025215515.1 of Schistosoma japonicum. Taxonomy (NCBI): domain Eukaryota; kingdom Metazoa; phylum Platyhelminthes; class Trematoda; order Strigeidida; family Schistosomatidae; genus Schistosoma; species Schistosoma japonicum. The sequence goes on along the minus strand of CM046064.1, from coordinate 902,778 downwards.
CGTGTGACTAACCATCACTTACATTAATAGGAATTGAATGACTGAAACTAAATAATCCCGGCGAGTGTCCACTAGAGGGGACATTATATCTCCTTAAATTGTAGATATGTCCTGACGAAATCTAAGTCTAGGTTTTCATGGTGGCTATCCGCAATCTGTTTCAGAGTTTACACATTTACCTTTATAATCAGTGTCAACTACTACGTAATTTACTTCAAGCTAGATTTTCTGCTAACTATTTTTAATCCTCCTTACTCCATCGCAGTTCTTTTTATACAATGCAAATTAATTAACTCTACACTTTATGTTTGAATGGATAGCATAAATTTGTCCCTATAAATCAGATTCATTAGGATTCCTTTATCCATTTGTATATATGTACATAATCTATTTAACAGACCCTTAAATTATCTCTATTTTATAAATGATAAATTAAGATAAGTTTCTGCTCAATGCATGGTTCACTTAATTCTTTGTTAGCTGTCTCTAAATGTATTTCAGAACATTGTTCAATATGACTGTCTAATGTTGACTATAAACAGATCAATAGTTTTATTCTTGAACAGGTAGTACATTTTTGGTTTTGTTGCTTTATCTCAATTTCACATTTCATGTTATCTGTAAGTTATGACAATAAAATCGAAAAGATTGAAAATGCACGTACATCAGAAGCATTGGTCATTGATTACTTCATACTGGACCTACACATTCAAAAATATTATGTCTAAGTTATTTGTTTATCCTAGTTGTATTGTTTAAGTGTACCTAAATGTATTCTACATAAATACACAATACTAATTCGCATACACTTGAGGCGATTATTATTCATAACACTTTCAGTGTTCATTAATAGTAGTGTTATATTCAACAGATTTAATCATTTCTTCGTCCATTTAAGAAACGAATATTCAGTCGATCAATCATGTACAACGGAGAATCTGATGCATATGCGCATTGCTCAAAGTTACTGTACTAATCTAGCACAACGATATCAAATTTATGAGATTGATAAAACTCTATAATTCAACAGGAAGGAATTATGTAAACGCGTGTTTGAAAGAATATCGAAACTTAAGATCTACAAGGAAATAAAGAGTGCATAAATTTACTCCAGTGTCATCGATTCTGCGCCATTGAGGTTTACAACCTCCTCTGAGGAAATTTGAGTATGACCGACTACAGTAGACAGTTATTCATACGATAAATTATTGAAAACGACTTATTGGTGCTCACTGCATATTCCGTTTCAGTTAAATGACCGAGTACTAAGCTGTTAATCGTCTTAACCACACTTTTTCCCAGTCGCACTAGAAGTTATTTATAAGCATGGAAATGTAAATTCCTAGAACATCGGTCTATATAACTCGCTCAGTAGCTGAATCACTTTTGAATTGTAGGCACATGAACACTCCTGGTAGTCTGTTTGGGACTTTTTGGGATATCCATTTTCTTTAAGTGTACCATACAAGATGTTCAAGTTTTATTCTATAGTTTCAATGGAGCATATGGGTGTTATTCTATGTATAACCAAGCGATTTTATCAAATTTCTTTTGTATTTCCAAGGTTCAAAACTGGGGAAATGTGTATATTGCCTTATCTATGTAATATTCCTGTTCAAATTTCTTCTTATTGATCTATCATATCTATTTGTTTGTGCTTAATACATTTAACATTATACTGTTTTTACGTTGATCTTGATAGTTAGAATTATAAGGGTGATTATCATTTCCCGGTTGCCCAAATCGGGAAAAGCCTCTTTTTTTCTCTCTTTTTTACATACTGAAAGGAAATCGAATTAGAGTTGATCTCAAAGACCTGGAAGCGGGACGACAGTGCCTAAGGACAATGGCTTGAGACCGGTTACCCCCTAGCCTTTTCGACAAAGGTTTTAGTTGTGTTAGCTCCATTCTTGTTAAGGTTTTACTTTTGGAGACGGAAATCTGTTGAGTAAGTTGAGGTGTACATTTTTAGGACCGACCTTCCCGTACCCAACCCTTCTTTTATATGAAGGCAATATCTCTGTTTTACTGGTTGTATGAAGAAAGCACCTTACCACTGTCACACTCCTTTATGGTCGGCAGTACAGCTCCACCGTCGAACTGTAGGTTTGTTGTTTTTAGATTTAACACTCTTCAAGCAATCTTCCTGGAATGTTAGGACCTTATGGGACGATTGTTTCAGCAGATAAAGCCCGATTAGCTGATAATGATAGACATGCTCGACCACCACGTCAAGGTAGTAGCAACTCTCTTGCATAATACTGTTTACTTTGTGATACCAAAAACTTATTTTTCCTAATAGTTTTATACACACAAGTATTACAATAAGTGATTTCTGATTGAATCCAAGTTTTCTATGTTATCGCCACTTGGTTACTATCATTCCCAAAGAGTTTGTAAATCATTCAATCACATCTATTTACTACACTGTTGTACGTTGATTCATTTCACTACATAAATACATTGAAAATTCATAAGATGTTTGAAAAGGTGTACGCTTCTTCTAAGTTACGATGAGAGCGTCATTAAGTTCTGTTAATCATGATGTAATTATGCAGTCATTTCAATACTAAGAATAGAGATTGTTGATATAATTCATTAATAATTATATTATTTACAATTGGGGGTTGTGGAGATAGTTAGTTGTTAATTCTGATATCACGAATCGTTCTGAATCAGACAACCATTGATCACCTGAAAGCACTGGATAGCTGTTTCGCTCTAGTGTAGGACTCTTCAGCAGTGCGCATCCACGACCCCGTTGGGGATCGAACCCAGGACCCTATGGCTCCGTGACGAACGCTTTTCCATTGGACCACTGAGCCGGCTCCTAATGGTTGATATTTCTAATTCAGTCAATTCGTGTTACGTTTGCGCGACCTCATCCATAATTATTATTTTAGCTGTTATGTTTAATTTTTTTCTTTCTTGTGAATTATTTAGTCCCTTGAACGTATGGCAGCACGTTTAAGTCGTTTCTCAGTACTTAATCGTCAAATATTTTCTACATTAAATATTTATCTTCATCCTGTTGATCGAAACTATGAATCCAATGTTCGTGTTCGACAATTTCCTATACCTACATGGTCAAAATCATCAATGTAGCATCATTGGTTTTATTTTATTTGCTTATAGTATACTTTTAAATGAATTATGTAATTTTGCCCTTTTCCATTTCCTTTTTTTTTTTAATTTTTATCTACACTGAATATCCTTTCTTCCCTGATGTACTGTAAATCATTTAAATGTATAACATTTTCTAGAGTCCTTTGATTTGGGTTTTTGTTTTCTTTAATATTGTAATCACAACATTTTATTTGACTTATACCGGTAATTTCTTTCTTCTTCTTGTTGTTGTTCATATCTCTGTCACTGAGGGTGTTTGTTTTGATTGATTTACTGCTTTCCTGGTGTATTTGCTCTTCGATTTTTAATTGTCAATGTTTTAGTTTTTCTCCTCAAGAAAGAATGTGAATAAAAATTTCTTTTGTTTTTGTAAAAAAAGAAAATATAAATCAATTGATTTATTATGTTACTTTTAATTAATGAAATGAATGTTTTTGTTCTGTTGTTTCTTTGTTAATAAGATTGTTTTGTTACATGATACAATTAATCATTATTATAGTCAATTCGATCTAATTAACTGATTTGATTAGTAATTTCATCGGTTACATAATTTTATTATTGAATTCTCAATTGAATATACCATGTACTACTAGAAGTATATTACTCTTGTAAAGGCGCTTTACTTAAACACTATTAGTCGTGTCAGAGCGTATGACAAACTATTATTTGAACTTATAACTTCGAATGGTATTCGTCAAGCCTGCCTACTTTCTCTGTTTTTTTTAAATTTGCTAATTGATTTACTGTAAGAAATAACACTCGTCGTCTGACTTCTCAAGAATAGATCCCCTACCAAGAGATCGACTTACTGACTTAGAATATGCTAATAATATTGTCATGTTTGGGGAAGACGCTGATAAGAAGCAGAATCTTTTGACAGCAATAAGCACCTATGCGACCTTGTTTAGAATGCGTTTTCTTCCTCTAAATTTAAACTATTGCTCCAGGACTGGTCTTCGTCAACACCTGAGCTAAAGATAGGGAATAAAGTAGTTAAGCACGTCAGCTACTTCACATATCTTAGAAGTTTGATCAGCTCTAATGGATTGGTCTCTGACGAAATTTCACTAAGAATTCAAAAAAGTTTGTTTGACTTTTGCCAACTTACGTTACCTACGAAGTAGGCGAAATATTCATATCCCAGCGAAAGGAAGAGCTTATTGTGCAACAGTTTGCTTTGTTTTATTGTACGGAAGTGAGACGAGGTCATTAAGGATAGATGACACTCGAAGGTTATTAGTATCAGACCATCGATGTCTTTGAAACGTCGCTCATGTTAGCTGGGATCACCGAGTAAGCAATAATGAGATTAGACGACATATTAGGCTAATGTGGCAAATCAGTCAATAAGGTTGTAGATCTTCATCGACTGAAGTGGTTAGCATGTATTGCGTATGCACAACCACCGTCTGTCTCGATGCACGATGTTGGCTGATAAAGGAGCAAGATGTAAGAGAGTTAGTTGTGGTCAAACCAAAGCGTGGCACCATTCCATGAAATCACTGACTGCTGGTCTGAGTTGTGTCGGTGAATAAAGACTACCTAATTGGGTTCCTCCAGAATGCTGTAACCAATGGTGGGGAAACGTTGGATGAAATGGCTGAGAATCGGTCACAGTGGTACAGATGTATTCACTCATTGTCCTCTGTTAAATCGTGAGCTTAAACTTATTTCATAACTTCCTTTCCACGCTTCATCTCTTTTCTCCTTGAACCATATTCTGTATATTCACTCTTCTTTGTTTTTGTTATTATTATCACTGAAGTAACTTTTGCTAATATGGTGTTAATCTTTTTCTTTCTTTTTGTGGTATGGCAACTTGGACCAATCCACATCTGTGTCAGGTTATCTATTCATCATACATACATGCCATTGTAAAGTGGTAATCTACAATTTCGAATGTTACACTGTGTAATTATTACTAACTGTGTATTAACTTATGATGTAGTGAAGTCAAAGTGATTCAATGCAGATAATGTGATTACTTAGAATGACTAGATTGTTTTTATCATGTATTTCTTTATGTTATTCGGCATCTCCGATTGTTTCAACGAATTCCGAATAAAAGAATCACTTGTCAAGTTACAGTTATTGTAAACAATATTTTATCGATTGTCTTTGAACTAGTGTTTTTACTGCCTAGATAATCTACACACGGTCTTCGGTGTTTATCAGTCTTTTATACAGTATGTTTGAAGTAAGACGATTTGATATCATAACTTTATTTAGAGATCATTTCATTTCTGGCTAAAATTCTTAACAATATCACTACATGAACACATTATACTACGAGTCGACAAGTGGCATGAATAGTTAAATATGTCATTATTATCATTGTTAGCTGATAATTGCATGCAACCATACTAAGAAGAAACTTGGTTCCTTTTATAAATTTGAGGAGAGGAAGAACTAAGAATTTGACAGAATAAGATGAATTCATTTTGTCCCGTCAGGTTTTCATCAACTACATATGATCTATAATTGTTCAAACTAACGTTTTTAGATAAAATGTTCACCTACTTTCAAATACTACAGCATTAAGGTTCAAACTATAGAGATACGATGGTGTAAAAGATCTGAGTGAAGTTGATATGATTTAAAGAAATAATACATAAAAATATAATGTATTAGTAAAAGTTCTAGAAATATTGAGTTACTAACGAATTATCATGCAGTTTAGAAACTACGTAAAGGAGAAGAAACAATAAGTGAAATCAGTTGCAAACATTTAACAAAACACAAGTTGAGGTCATTCAACAATAAAACTACAAGAATTAATGTAATATAACCAAGAAAAAAAATCTCGAGTACAACGCACTAGATGAGACCATACCAAAATGTGAAATAGGAGAATGATTGATAGCAATGATGCTACAAAGTAATTGTAACATTAGGATGGTAAATGGTTTTGCCACTGTTTCTTGCTGGTTGCATACATTTAATTTGAAGCGCCTGCAATCGCTTCAAAAAATTTAGGTTGGTTGCGGTTTGATTGTCGATTAATTATCTTGTGAAATTTCAAGATGTTGTCTGTATATTCTGTGCCAGCCGAATATCCCACAATAATACCTGTGAAATTTACTGATCCATTTGATCGCAGATTTTGGAAAAATGCTTTTGAAAACAAATGTAGGCCCTACTTTCCTTCCTGTCATACTAACTACTTTGATAGATACATATAAGTCTGCATTTGCAATTGGCGATATTGAGTATGGAGTATCTATCAACTTTTGATTACGATAAAGCCAATGTTGGTCTCCTTATGATGAAGAATTTGGTGGTAGGATATTTGCTGTCTTGTAGAGGTTTTGAACCTCATATTGATTATTACTGATGTATCATCACCTTTGAATTGCAGTTAAATAAAGATAAATTTTTTATTTACATCTGTTCTTTTTGATCTTCACTTTTACCGTATTTGTCGGTAGATTTCTGTAGATATCCATTATTCCTTAGGTATCTACTAACACTGACTATTTCATCAAATTTATCATGAGTACAAATCGTTTGTATTCTATAAAACGTTGTCTTGACTAACAATCCTTATGACTCCTAAAACAAAAGCTATTAAAATTGAGGTAAATTCCATTTCATGAAGCCTTACGATAAACCAAACGCTGAATGGCTCCACCTTCTCTCCGTTGTGTTGCAACATTTAAAAAATAAAATTTATTCCATAGTAAGCTTTATTTTTATATGCACCATATTAAAATGTTCCAGGAGTTAAGTTGGATGTTATTGATTATTGCATGCGATAAAATTGTCAATAACGTGAATTATGGCTCTTATATGTTTGGCCATCTCGAGACTTGCCATAAAGATATCTGCTAGAACATGGTCCAGCGAATATTTTATTGCTACTCCATCAGTTTTTCGGTATATAACGCTACCGAATTGAAACTGAACGTTCGTACATATAAGCGGTAAACGTCTAAGATCTGATACTAGTAAAGGAAAAGTCACTACTGGCAGATTAAGCTTATGGTTTTGAGTAATGGATGTTAATATGATTCAATTACTCTGTGAATCGAAAAACATTCATCCAATGTGCAATCGGCTAGTCGTCGATGGGTTGGCTTTAACTTCTCCGTAATCCAGCGCACAACTATGTGGTATGGTGAATTAATCATTAAACCATTGAACGTTGTGAGCAGCTGGTGAGAGCTTTACAACATAAAGTAAATCCATCTTATTCTCACCGGTTCTTTGTTCTCGTTCACCTCAAACCAAAAGTGAACGCCACTAAATTTCGATGAGCAGTAAGGAAATAGTCCAGAATTTCACAACGTCTAGACCTCATAGTTGGTTCGTATAACTGATCAATTGAGGTTATCGATATCCGATGGTGGTAGTCATATGGTACTTCCATGTCATTATGTCTTTGCCTCTTAATGTTGTAGCGGAGGTGAAAGATCTGATCAGTCAGTACCTCCGAACCCGTATGTTGGAAGAGAATTACTTATAACAATTACTAACCTTTGGTTATGTCGGTGATCATTCTTCATCCGGGTTACTACGTGAACGACTCCTGGCAAGTAATTACAAGTATGATGAACAATTAAGTGTCTTCTGACGATGTCTTCCTTCCTCTCATTACCTCTAAGACATTTCCACTTCCTGAGGTGCCATATATGTCTAATACAATTTTCGAATTTCACTTCACAGAACATAATGTCAAAATAAATCAAAATGTATATCTTATAATTAATAAAACCATTTTTACTTGCTTGTTATTCTAAAATATTTTAATACGTTTAGAGGAAAAAATAAAGAAAAAATAAAAAGGTGTAATATTCGTGACAGTGTTCTGGAAATCGTACAGTTTCACCAGAATATGCATCTTTCGTCGTTATGTAACACCTTGAAAATTATTCATGCATCTAAGTCATTGATCGGAAAGTGGTGATCATATTAATGTCAAGTTTCGGAGTAATAGTATCGAATTCAACATCAAATAATTAACCTGCTAGATAAACTGCTTTTAAGAGGCCAATGCTGACGTTCTCCTCGTGGCCATTATTGTTGATAGGGCGGAACATTTAGACCTTGTATGGATCTTCGTAGGTTGTGTCAAGAAGACGGCGTGGAAAATTGCGACGTAAAAATACGTGTGTACTACATTTCAAGGCTGATTGAAAAGCGTCTGTCGATTGTTGTCGGTTTAAAATTGGCTTAACTGAAAGCATAATACTTAAAAGTCAGTTCACTTAAGAATTGAGATCCAGGTTTATCGTGGTAGGAGCAATAGTCAAAGCTAACTTACTTTGTAGTCGAAGTGTCGATCTGTAGATTAATTCCGCAACACTGCACCCAACGTCTTTAACAGTGCTGTGAATTCCAAATAACACTAGTGGTAAAGCGTTGATCCACTGCAGGATGTTTGTAGGTGAAAGTGATGCTTTTGGCTGTCTATGAAATCCTCCCTCCAAACCTTTGAATTGTTGATGATTGGCGGCTGTTTCTCAATGCTTAGTTTCAAGAAGTTTAGTCAGAGAGTGAAAGAATTCAGATTTACACTGACGTTCACGGTCTGTCGTTATTCTAGATGAACAATCAAAGTTTACTATCTATCGTTCTATGAAAGCGTTAGCAATCGTTTCATTTGTGATGTATTTTAGTGCAATCGCTTTTGATTAGTGTGTAGATCGATGCTTGTCGGAAGATAAGAGTGCTAACAGTTAACGTCCAAAAGTGCTGTATCATGATTAAGTATCGCTTAATCCTCTTGAGAAGAATGTTCAGGGTTGTCGAGCTATCCCGATCCACTGTCGCAGAGCTGCACTAATGGTGGAATCAGATGCATCAACCCCGATGCTGACGGAAGCTTCAGAATTGCAATGTGCTACCATAGTCGTATTTGTTATTGCTTCTTCAGTTGTAGCAAAGGCTTTCTTTTACCCTGCATCCATGGTGATCATTTTTATTCCCTCGTAGCTTATCTGTTTGTGGTTTCATGATAGATGCATAGCTGGGTATAGATCGTTTGTAAATCCTACCAATCTACTGAAAGTCAACAACTGTATAATGGAGGTTAGTTTCGGATACTCCAGAATAGCCGCACCTTGTGTTTGTATAGTTCTATGTATATGGTATCAATCGTATACCACTAAAAATTCTGTGAAGTTGTTTTGGTTAGCATTTCTGAATACCTATGGAAATTTCATATTGTTGAGTTTTGCAAAAGTTGTGTTTAGATGTTTTATATGATTTTCTGCATCTGGACTTGCTATCAAGCAGTCGTTGACGTGTGAATAAACATTAATTAAGCCTCTGGAAAACGTCATCAATCAAATGCCTAAACGTTTGTGCTGTATTTTACAATCCGAAAAGCATTTGAAAGTATTTCTAGAAGCCACATGGGGTTATAACACCAGTTCTGGGGTTGTCATTCGCTGGTGACACATGATAATTTCATCGTTGCTTATTACAGATCTGGATTCTTGTCATGTATCAACTAATAATTAAAGTTAATTAAATTTTTAAAACGAAGACAGCATAAGATGTTACCAGAAGCAGTGGCTTTTTAAACATTTTTTTGGTCTTATTAATCACTAATTTTTCTGTGCTAAGATCAACAAGCATTTTATAGTAGCTCACTTAATCTTTGCCTATAATAGGTATTTTCGCATCGGTGATGACGAAAATCCAGTGTACGGGTAAATCCACGATCAAGTAAACATCTTCTGCAATACGTGACTATTTTGTGCTTGTCAGCAGTAAGCAGGTCTAACGCAGCCTTATATTGGCGATCGGATGAAGTTTTGAGTCGAATATCAGTAATGACGTGGTAACAAACTTACCATGTCACATCGGTGATGATTCACAGGCGACTATTTCCACCAGCTACAGTTACCGCTATCACCTGCTGGTGTTAGTTTTCCAAAGCGTCAGTGTGGCATTTGTGGCTATGGAAGCAAGAGTAAACTCTATGCTTATTAAAGGCTTTGTCATAGTTGTTTCGGTATCAACACCAATATTAGTTTTCATTTAGTCTAGATAGAAATAAGGAGTAACTCCGAGAAAGCGTTCGTTGTCGTGACGTGTTAGTAGCCAACGAATCAAAAGGTTTCGAACAATAGTCGAATTTCCCTGAATTTTAAAAGAGGTACAGGTCATGGAAATGATCATCAATAATTTTCAGTGTAACCTCATGTCTGGTACTTGCGTTCCACTTGTATATTTGCACGGCTTTCCTTAGGCAGATCATGTAACATTAACCTTTTGACAACTTGTAATAATAACAATATTACGTAGATTTGACCTACTAAGGTTTCTAGACTTGTTTCTTCACTCTTCTTACATTGTGGAGATAGTCTCCTACCTGATTCAGAATCACTTGCCACTTTTATATGCATATGATCTTCTTCTGAAGTTTACTTGTCTGTTGCTCTCTGCTCTACTGTAGAGGTACATTTCATTCGTCATTTATGTATTCAAATAAGTTTACTCGGTGTTTCGACTTCAATCTAGAACTTATGACAGTTAGACTCCTAAACTTTTCACTTATGTTTATAGCAATTATCTAAAACATGCCCCTAACGGACGAAATACGAAAAAATTTACGCGAAAATTTGTCTTAGTATTGTAGTTGTCAAAATAAAAAAACTGCGGAATTGTCCACTTAATTAAAATGTGTTGACACCTTTCGATTAATCGTTCTAAAGAAGGCTCGATGTATATCTACACTCTAGGGGCCGTAGGGTTATTACAGTAGGGGCCATAAGGTGGTTGCTATGATCATTTCACTTTTATTTTAATAGTAATATAGCAAGTTTCATACTATCCATAACTAAGAACACTTGTTTCACAGCAATGTAAATCTCGAAAAACGGTGTTTAGTTAATTTTGCGTATGAAAGATTGAAATTTGAATTCAAAGGTTTATCTAACTCTTGTGCGAGTTTTCAAAATTCTTAGCCTGTGGAACCAGTTGTCGCGAAATCTAGGTTATTTTAGGTACTGTTTTACGTTAAATTTTCTTCTGGGCAATTTTTTAAATTACTTTTATGAGGTTATAAACGTTTCACACTTAGGCTGGTCCTCATATTATCGAGTCCGTTGTTTATGTTACGCTGCATGGTCAGACACAATATCCATTTTTTAAAATGCTGAACTAGTCTGACGTTTGATGCTTCCATCTTAGTCGATACTTTTCATATCTTACACTTTTGTTTGTCCAAGGAAAACGCTACTTTGGTCTTGACACGATTGAGTGCGTTAGTGAGTAAAACGTAATAAGATCATGTGGTTCATAAACAGTAAATGATTAGTATCACTACAAATAACTCCGCAGACTTAGATAGTACCAGTGCATTTATATTGGTAGGGAATTTTCGCTATGTGGTACGAAAGATCAGGGACCTTTTTTTAAGTGCAAGACAAGTGATAAACAAATATTTTGTTCTTTTTATGTTAATTGATGTTGGAGGATATCAATACCAATGTATTTTATTCGTGTGGTAAATACCTTGCTTTATTTGATTATTTTATTTTATTCCATCTGTTTTTTTAAGCGTTAGTGTTTTTAAACTTTATTAGACACCGATTATTTCAAAACCTATATCTTAATTACAGAATACTCGTTTTAGTTTTGGCGAGGTATAGTTTTTTTCATGCTCCTTCTTAATGTTGTGATGTAAGCATCAGGTAACTGTAAGTGGGACAAGCAAAATGTAAAATATGGAATACTTTTTCTTTATAGGAAAACTCCAAATAAACAACAAGTTGTCTTTGGATTCTTAGATACTGAGGAGAAATATCCTACATACTATCCTTTAATTACTACACTCAGTAATCACTAATGCTTTTGCCCTTCGGATTTAGAAAGAATATAAGAATGACTATATTTTTTCATAATCAAAAAACAACATTCAGGCAAAAGACTCATAGGTAAAGACTCATAGTTCTACTTACTCCAAACAAATGTGCGCATTATTTTTGCAAAATGGTGTATGTAAATACAGAAACAATAAACCAATTTTTTCAGTAGTAGGAATTAAAGGAATGAAAATACTGGCTTTATTGTTTTTGAATATCGATAGTCATATGTTCTGTCACAATACTCTTTAAAAAGATGCTAAAATTGATTAGCACATTGTCATCTGCAATTCCGTTTTATTTGTAATTGTGAGTAGTGAACAAAGTTGCATGTACGCTGAGTTCATTGACTTACTTATCAATACCTATTTATTTTTTTTTAATGTTATCACTTGGGAACCATACGATGTTCATAGTTCGAAAGGTCTGTCATTTTTGTTTGATATCTACACACTAGTTAGCTTAAACGAATCATCCCGACCGCAAATTTTTCACTTGAATAACAACATAACTAATAACAAGATAGTTCAAGTTGTTAATGTATTTTATCTTTGTTCTATAGTCACTTATTTATGAAAACTCAAGTATAAAATAATAATGGAAATATAAAACTTTTTGAATGCTTTTAGCACTACACCGCAGGTCATTATCTTTACCACTGTCATGTTTGGTGAATGTTATTGTTTTTGTGTCTTTGGATGCAATATGGTAAATTCCAGTGGTGAAGTTGTTCCATATAAATATCTTACTGCCTAATCAGTCAGTGCTGAGTAAAATATATGGTATAATAGCAGATAGCTTAGGATAATTTACTGATACAGTTGTTGAAATGATTTTAAGCATTGGTATAACTGCAGTTTTTTATTCCATTCGTTAAAAAAACGTCAGAAAAACACTTAAAACAGAATACCTTTTTAAAACCGATATTTTACTTAAGGTTGGTTACAGTTACTCTTCCAATTAATAAAATCTATCCTTTCTTTTTACTTAGCAATTCATGAATTAAACCTGAACTTATTCCCAATCGACTGAATAACACGAACTTTAACATTTTAAATTCCGGGACATATTGTTTTTTTACCACTTTCTTACTGTTAACATACGGTTCTTAACTAATGTATTTTTGTATTCTTATTTTAAAAGTTTACCTGTTGCTATTAAGTGTGGTTACCATGTGCAATTATACATTCGTTTAGTTTTTATAACTCTGTTTGCATTAAGTGGTGAGTTTAGGCGAACCGCTATTTTAAATTGAGTATAGAGTTTCTACAAATAAAGGGATTTGTATTACATATTATTTTTTGAACCCCAGATCGAATATGATAATTACTAATTTAATATCACATTGTAAAGGTTATTAATTTAAGTCTGTAACCACGGTTTTTGACTACTTAGCGTATAATAGACTTCTGTTTTGAAAAATGTTCGTCTAACAAATTATAATACATTCACTATAACCAACTTCCTCTAGTGCAATCACTGAGAAACGTTTTTGACTAAACAGTACAGATAGATTATATGCTACCAAAAAGTTATATAATTATTTGATATGTATTCCCAGGACGATGTACCTGAACCGAAATTCCCAGCTGATCTTTTGAAACCGTCAGGAGGTAAACTTCACATTTTCATGTTTTGTCTTCACCTGCGTCAAGTTGTTCGATTTGAACTTCTAAGTATTACTGTTTTCACATCCTGTGATGTATCCGATGATTACCCAAGGTGCTGTATTATTTCACTACATACTTCTTCATCTATCCACTTATTTGCTAGAAACAATATTTCAGGCATGGTGTGCCAGGTATTTTAAAACAGCTGGACGTGTTATAGGATATTAATGGTCATAATTAGATGTTCATGGGAGTGAAGCATCATCAGAAACTAGCGGAAAAGAAACGTCATTTTGTTTCCAAAGATTAATCTTCTAAGTAATAAGTGAGCTGTGGCAACTTTTGTTGACAACACCTCAAACTATAATGTATAGTTATTCATATTACGAAGTTCATTATGACGTAATTACAAACTTAGGAAGTCAGGATTGGGCGATTTAGTTGTAAACCCGTAAATCAATAATTGTGGTTTAGCTGTCATAAACAAAAACGATGCTGTTAAAAACAAACTTCGTTGTAGCTTAAAATACTGCAGATTCAGAAATGATTATCTATTTGGCGATCCTGAATTGTCTTTTATGAACAATATGTCATATCTTTTGCATTCAAAGTTTCTTATCGTGACATAGAGGTTAACACAGCTTTCATTTCAAACATTGGTTTCCCATTAATAGAAGAGTTGACCAAGAGCGGCTGTACGTAATATGGTATAATTATTTACTTACAATTAGCAAATTAACCAAACACACGTAGTAAATGAAAGACTACCATTACAGGCTAATTATTTAACAGCGTTCTGTTAAGTGGTAGTCGGCACTCACTTTCTTTTAGTTGTACAGAACATCGATATTAGTTGCATAGTGTTTTAAAGGATTCCATCCCCTTTTTAGCTGACAAAATAAAATATTTGAAAATACCACTATCAGAAAAAACAAAGTGAAATGCATCACAAAAAGAAATTTTTCAGTTTAAATGGAAAACGTGGCTACATAAAACGTGAGTTCGGATTGTGGTAAATTTCATCGAAACCGTAATCTTTGAAAAAAAATTGCAATATAATTGGATCTCTGACAAGTCATACTGATTAAACGTCATGGAATTAGAAAAATAGTCTTGCTCATAATTTTAGTACTCCATAATATTTAAAAATTATTGATAAATTTGGAATAAATATGTTGGATTTGAACTGACAGTTGCGTCTCTGTGCTGATGTGGTATGGCAACCTGAACTGATGTACGTACGTACGAAGTTCTGCGTTGTATCTATCTATCTAAATATGTTTTAGGAAAGTGTACGATTTGTAACTCAGTTATTAACTGAACCAATCTTCATTTCAGTGATACCGGTGTAAATGAAGACTTAATTTTCTTCATGACTGACTCTTCATAGGTGTGAAGTTTCAAACAATGAAGGTGCCCATCCCAATCTCTCTACAACCTAGTTCCATTTTCTACCATGTGCTTTTCGATTTAGTTCAATGTCTACTATATTATTATTCAGTCTGTTTCATGAAAAAAGAAAGGATTAGTACACGAAAAGTATTTTTATGTTGGTATTAAAGTCTTTTATTCGACATATTATGACAATTTACTTATTTTCCTCGCCTTGTATGCGTTCTTCATATCATTATGGAAATATTTAATAAGTTCTTTATTTATTTAATCATTTGGGTGCATATTTTTCTTAAACATCTTTTGAAGTTATACATTTGAATAACTTGTCAGTTTTTTTACAGTTTATTTTAAGTCTGGGGCTCAACGTATTAGATTTTAAAAGATTTAGATACATCGTGATTTTATTTTTGACCGTAAAAAAGGTGTCTAAAGTTGAAGGTGGTGGTTGTCAACTCAGTGGTCTCAAGGTCAAGCGTTTATCGCTCAGTCTCAGGGTTGCAGGCTCAATTCCTTTGGTGAAGTCATTGGTGCTCGCTAGTTATGAACCTCATACTAGGATAATACAGACTGATCCTAATACTTCATAGTTTCCATTTGTTATTTGGCCCAATTCATTTCAAAAGCTTTCTTAGGCTTTAATAATGTAATATGCTCATATCAGTGACCTGAAATTTTTCGTACTTCTATTGCTTTTGCCACGATTCAGTATTTCGAAAACAGCTAGTAGATAAAGTAAGTACCAACGTTTTGTTTCATATCCCGGATTCTTCATTTGGATGCACTATACCGAGTATTGGTATTTCCATTAAGATTTGAGACCAGTTCTAATTGTTGTATACCCGCACACTACCAGTGATTTACTTTCGTTACTTCTGAATCACCAGAAATTCTCCCTCTGGGTGGTTAATTACATATTTAATTGAAAATCATTAATTTTATGTTTTATTTTTTGCCTACTATCTATACATAGTCCCATGAAAAGGTAACCTTTATTACTATTCTCGAGGTTCTCAGAAAACGGTAAACCTTACATTCAAATAGATGACATTCTGCTGTAGTTTATGTTTTGAAGTCAAGATAATGAAGTTTATTTACAATAACTGTAATGTATTATTAGTTAAAAGTTTGTTCTAAAATGTTTTCATATAATTTGTTCTCCTCATGAATTTAAATAAAACTAAAGCAAATATATTTGTAAGACACATTGAATTCATTGTATTCTGTTGCATTCCCTTCAGCTGCATATAGACAATCAATTACAGTTAGTATGATATGCATCGTTTATCAAAAGATATAAAACAGTGGAATAAATAACAGTTAAACGATTTTTAATAGAGTATTTATAGATAGTTAAAAATGGAGTGATAGTTTCAGAAACAACATGAATTGAATCGATTACGTAATACAAGAAGAGTGTACTGATCTAAATGAGAGAAAACTGATAAATCGCACAACCATTTGTCATTTGGCTACAGAATATGATATACTAAAATAAACAGGTTAAAGTTTAATATAGAAGTGTTAGATCTGAAATAAGTAGGATATGATCTAATTGTGTAACAAGTAGGGATAAATGAAGCTACGGCACAAAATTGAAGTGTTTATGAATAATAATTGTATCACTTATCAAGGCAATAGAAAGTTTATCTTGAATTCCCTTTCAGTACATAGATCAGATCCTTTATTCGATTGTTGGATATCTCATGATAAACAATGCAATTCATACTAATTGCAATTAATTGCCTATATGTAGCTGAAGAGAATGCAAGGAACTACAACGAATTCAATGTATTCTACATATGTAATCGTGCTAGATTTACCAAAATGGTTTTTTTCATTAAAACACATTTTCCTAATTCTAAGTTAATTTCTCCACTAAATTATACAGCTTAAACCAGGGTAGATTTATTTAGACTCGGCTTTATTATTTAACGAATCAGTTGATAAGCTGCCTCAAAAATATGAATATGAATACCGAACTTAAGTACAGGAATATCGCATCATAAAGCCCTAAACAATTTTCATCGTGTGATTTTCATGAATTATCTGCTTTTCAGGTGGAGGTAAGTCATCATTCAATGTAGCAACATATTGTTCATAAAACTTTGAAAATTATTAATTTCGACTAACAGTCTTTTTTTAACATTTTCTGTCATCGTATTGAAGACTACCTGTACCAATATAAGACTTATATGTAACAACGGTGTTAAGATTTTTGGTCTTAGTGACAACAGTGTCGAGAAAAAATGTTTGATGATGTCGGGAGTAGAATGCTTTAAATCGTGTTATATCATGAATCCTAGTGATGAACCAATAATCCTACTATTATTGGAAATATTTGGTACTATTTATCTTATGCATATATTTTGTTTTTCAATCAGCAAGTATGATGGAGGAGGTTCATGAACTTGATAAAATGACCAACGGACATGAGCATATACCAATTGTACAACTAAAGAAAACAATTGGACTCGCAAGTAGTGTAACACTTATAGTCGGTTCTATGATTGGATCTGGAATATTCGTTAGTCCGACAGGAATTATGGAGAACGTTCGTAGTATTGGAGCAAGTTTAATTATATGGGTTGCTTGTGGTCTTTTCAGTATGTTAGGAGCATACTGCTATGCTGAACTAGGAACTATGATTCACCGTTCCGGTGGAGATTATATATATGTTTATGAAGCTTTTGGTCCATTTCTTGGTTTTCTTCGATTATGGTCAGAAGTAGTTGTTGCTAGACCTGCCTCTGTTGCAATAATGTCTATTACATTTGCAAAATATATTGCACAACCGATATTCCCTGATTGTGATCAACCTGAAATCGCAATACGTCTTTTGGCAGCAGTTTGTATCGGTAAGTTTTCCTCTGAATCTTAACATGTTAGACAGGTCTGTTGGATAGCTACGTGACTAAGGACAGCAATTTTAGTCTTACTACTGACTGTAGTGTAGAGCGACAGCAGTAAGGTGTTTCTGCAAACATCTATCATTCGCAGCGACTCTGCCTTCTTACAACGGAAGAAAAGGGTTAGAAAAGGTCGACCCTAAACATGCCACACTTTACTTTACCTCATGGATTTTCGTTCCATTAGACCCTTCAAAAAACGGAACTAACACTTTGAAAACTCCCTCCAAAATAAAGTCGTATATGATTGGCTCTAAGCAGTTATCGTTCAGTCTCTACGATTAGGCTCCCAGATCACTAAGACTGACACTAACTCAGCTTTCTTTTCAAGTACTTCAAGAAGTAATGATCTTCCATATTTTGGGCATCCAGGAAGTGAGAATCGGCCTCATTCCTCTAGTAGTACACGAGGTCACCTTGTTGGAGGTCATATCCCAACCTCAACTTTTAGGAACTCTCTTATTCCTGTGACTAACCCTTCTCACATACTGTTACCACCTTGTGCCGCTACTGCTAATCGTTTGAGTTAATGAAATGTTATTCTTAGTCTCCTTAAGCATTACTCCAAACTACACATTAAAAGTTACAATATTCGAACCTTGTATCAAACAGGGCAACAGACTTATTTAGCTAGGACTCTAGAGTCCTGCTACATTGATTTATACTGTGTCTTAGAAACGCGTATACAGGAT
The DNA here is from genome assembly GCA_025215515.1 of Schistosoma japonicum. Lineage (NCBI taxonomy): Eukaryota > Metazoa > Platyhelminthes > Trematoda > Strigeidida > Schistosomatidae > Schistosoma > Schistosoma japonicum. Next base: position 884,233 of record CM046064.1, on the reverse strand, counting down.
CTAAGTACAGTCAATGGTTTAAGATCACCTTGTCAAAATAAATAACCGGTTCGATTTACACTTCGTTCATCTGGAGACTCCATTGCTACTACCCGAGACTCTACTCCTGTAGGTATAGTACTAAGTTCTAAGCCAAACTGGCTCTCATGGCCTGGATTCCAACAGACAGTCACTTGTGCAATGTCCGACTAAACGGGACAGTAAGAACTGGATAAATTAGGGACACACGCCATTGCTTCGTTGTCTCTGCCCACGTTCCCAACGATTACAGTGCAGATGAAGTAAAGGATGAATTCCACAGAATATCTCTTAATCCTCTGCAAAAAGCTAAGCGCTCTGATGTAGTAATATCGGCTAGTAATTTTAATGCTTACTTCGGTAAACTACACGAAACCGAAAGGCACGTAGGTGGATCCTACGGTGGCACCGCTCAGCGAACTGAAAATGTCGACCGTCTGTTACAACTATGTTCAGATAACCATCTATTTCTAGCAAGCATCAGTTTTAAGCAAAAATCAAAATACCGGTTGACATAGCAACCTTTACAGTCGACTCAAATGGACCACATTGCCATCAACCATCGTTAAAGCGGCATAATGGAAGACTACCGATCATTCTGGAGCACATATACAAACTCAGGTCATGCTTTAGTACGAGCGCGTATTAGTCTGTGTCCCATTAATTTCAAAGATACACTGCAAAGAAATTCCTCACAATTCAACTGAATGATAGAAAAAGCCAGGAAAGCATTACAGTAAAAACTGAAAGACCAATTAGTCAACTACGTAAGCGATACCCACCTTGAAGCAGCTTAGAATGATATCCAAAATGCTGTTGAAACAACAGTTGTATCTATCAGTAATTGAAATCAATAGGTTAAGAAAAATCAGTGGATTTTAGCTGCATCTACTGATGTGATAGATACTCGGCAACTTATTTCATCCGTGTCTAAACTTGATGAGGAATGGAAACAACTCAAACACAAGTTGTTTGAAGGCTTATAAAATGATCGTGAGTAGATGGGGTAACGAAAGCCACCATCCGCATACATTCGACGCATCAAATTGATATCGGTCCCCCAAGTCTTAGTTAGGTTAAGAAGGCTTCAGGGAGTCTAAGGCGAGGTACAACAGCCGGACCTGATTGATTAACCCCCGACATGGCCTTAGCAAAGAGATTTACTGTAATCTTGGCTAGAGTCTGGGATTTCAACATAATCTCATTTCCTGGTCTCGGACACTAATCTTCGACGTCTATAAGAAAGGATATAAGTCCTCTTGTGACATTTACAGAGGAATCAGTTTAACGAATATAATTTCTAAAATATTAGCTTCAATAGTACTTCGACTGCTAATTAAAGCCCATGAAAAGCGAACTCGAAGAAACCAAGATGATTTCTAACATAGACGTGGTTAAATATACCAAATGTTTACATTTTGGCAGGTTCTAAAACATAAACACACTTTCTGACATCCAACAATAGCTGTATTCATTAACCCTAAGGCGCCATTTGACTCTGTCGGTCGTGAAATTATGTAGCAATGTTGCTATTGAAAGGTGTGCCAAAGAAGTACATTAACCTTATACAATATTCCTAATCGAACATAACTAGTTGAATCAGAGCTTATGGCGAACTGTCCTCGGAATCGATTTCTTCAAGTGGTGTTTGCCAAGGTTGTCCACTTTCCCTATTTTTATTTAATTATATCATCAACATGCATCCGGAGTTAACACTGTCATTGTCTTTCTTCTCCGGGGTTAACCTCTTTCCAATAGATAAACTTGTTGACTTAAGATATACAGATGCTGATAATTTGCAGAATATTCTGACTTCCTTAAGCATCAATGTAAGCATATTTGGGATACGATTTTCCCCATCTAAATGCAAAATGTTGCCTAAGGATTGGCTTGCGTCAGCATTGACATTAGTGATTGAGAGCTGAGTAGGCATCCGCCATCTGGTGAAAGGACACGTTTTACTGTTCATCAACTCGATCCTTTCTACTTTATGGATGTGAAACATGGCCATTAAAGATAGTTTTCGATCATAGATATCTTCGAAGTATTGTTCGTGTTTTCTTGGATCACCGAGTAAGCAATACTTGGGTTAGGAATAGAGTACTTTGTTAATATGGTAAATGAACTGATGAAGTAGTAAATCTTCATCAGCTGATGTGATTAGCATATATATTACGTATGCCTGACCATCACCTACCTCGACGAGCAGTGCTGTCTGGTGTAATATTAGGCTGGAATAAAACTAGGAGTGGCCAAACTAAAACATGGCATCAGCCCATGAAGTTATTGATTATTGGGCTGAGCCATGTTGATACGTACAGACTACCTGTTTGGGGTCTGCGTAATGATCGTAACCAGTGGTTAGAGACTTTAGGTGACATGGCTCAAAATCGTTCGCAATAGCGCCGGTGCATCCATTCCCCTACTCTGGAATTTGGTCCGATAATTTAATCTCTGTCTGCTGATTAAGACATGGCAACTTGAACTGATGTACGCATGTACCAAGTTTTACGTTGTGAGTGACTAACTGACGATGGGCCAAATACTCTAAAGGGGAATTCAGTTGATCCTCAGCTACTTTGCAACCACCAATTGTTTAATTAAAAATTTAGGTGTTTCAGTAAAAATGTGTCTTTTCATCTAAGTCAATTATTGGTGCTGTCCATTGTAATTACAATAAATTTATCAAATACAGATTGTTTATAATAAAAGAAAAAGCGTAATAATTTATTCCTCACATGAATATTGGTTGATTTGTTTTCTACCATAGAAGGTTGTTGTTGATGATATCTGGAGAACGGTTCTGAAATATCTTACGCAGATAGTTTTTAATGAATACTTGTATGTTTTAGATGATGCTTTTCGTAGTTCCCGATAGAAGTTTCAGCTCTATGCAACAGAAATGTCTCCATATCTGTACTGAATATTTTGAGTTTAATGTTGGCTGACAGTTGGTTTGAGTCCCAGATAGCTTTCAGTTATAGAAATGCTGTCCTTGTGTCCCATTACCAATCCGCGCTTTTACACTCTCCTTGTTTATCGATAATGCTACCCAAATATGCAGAGGTTTATACGTCATCCAAAACTCCTCCGTCATGAGTAATTGGGTCAATGTTCATTGTTTTCTCTCGAAGGATCTTGCTTTTCCCTCTGTGTATTTTGAGGCCTACTGGTAGCTGTAGAGGCTGCTGCTACACTGTCGGTTTTCACCTACACTTGCTGCTGTGTGTGGGATAGAAGAGCTAGGCTGGTCATCTGCTAAGTCCAAATCATCTAGTTGCATCCATTGTTGTCCACTGTATTTCGAGAGTGCCTTGAGATGTTGCAGTTTTCATGATTCAGTCAACCACCAGTAGGAAGAGAAAGGGCGACAGTAAACAGCCATATCTGACACCGGTCTTTACTTCGAATGAGTCTGTAAGATGACCTCCATGCACGATTTTACAACGTAGTCCGTCGTAAGAATTCCGTATGATGTTGACTAACTTTTCGGGTACACCATAATGTCGTAGAAGGCTCCATAATGTTCTCCTATCCATGCTGTCAAATGCTTTTCGTAGTCGAGGAAGTTAATGTTAAGTGGTGATTTCCATTCAGTTGATTGTTCAGCAATGAACCAGAGAGTAGCTATTTGGTCGGCACGCGATCGGTGTTTATGGAATCTGGTCTGTTGACCTCGAAGTTGGGCGTCGACTGGATCTCTCATTCGGTTAAACAACACTGTTGAAGACGATTTATTGCAATTAATGTAGAGTGATGCCTATGTAGTTCTCGCAGTTGTTGAGATCTCCTTTCTTTGGTATCTTGATTAGGTATCCTTTTTTCCACTCTGGTAGCACTTGTTCTTCCTCCTAAGTCTTTCTGAAGGGAATGTTGAGTATCTCTGGAGTTGCTTCCATATCTGCCTTCAGTATCTCAGCTGGTATGCTAACTGGCCCTACTGACTTGCCAATCGGATGGCCATTTCGATTTTTCCGACTGTTGGTGGATAGATGATTATAAGGAGGTCTGTGCGTGCTTCTTCGATGACTGGTGCGTTCGGTGGTGTTGGTCTATTCAACAGCTCTTCGAAGTGTTTTACCAACCTGTTTCGTTGTTTACTCACTTCAGTGATTAATTTGCCAGTCTTGTTCTTAATTGGCCGTTCTAAGTTGCTGAATTACCCAGCTAACTTCTTCGTTGTATCGTATAGGTGCCTCATATTTCCTTCTCTTGCATCATTTTTCGCCGTTATTTCTAGATCCTCAACATACTTGCTTTTATTCGACCTGATGCTCTTCTTCACTCGCTTGTTTACTTTTGTGTACTCTGTCTGTGTCTTGACTTTCTCAGTTTTTGTCCAGATGTTATTATTTGCTATCTTCTTGCTCCTACTCCTTTCGATTCTATCCAGAGTACCAATAGTAAACCAATCTTTATGAGGGTTCTCCTTACGACACAAAACCTCTTGACATATTGAAGTTATTGTTTCTTTAATATCTGTTTAGTTTTTCTCCATAGTAGTTCCATCTTCTTCTAGTAGATCGTTGAATGCTTGGAACTTATTGTTGAGAATTACTTTGAATTCGTTGAGTTTGTTAGTATTCCATTGAGTTCCCGTCATATGAGAGCCTTCTATGTTTTTTGGAACAGCATTAGTGCTTTTCCTTGTGTGTGTGTGTATGTGTGAGGCATTTTCTTATTTGTGGCCGGAGTATGTAAACATTTCTCCTGAGTATAATCTTTACTGTCCAGCTTGTAACCAATTGGTTTTACTTATTCCAAGTATCATCAGGTTGTATCTTTTAATCTCTTCAAGTATTTGAATGCTTCTCCCTGTTTCCTACATCGCGTGAACATTGCATGTACCTATATTAATTGTTGCTCTGGTCGTGAGAAGGGGTATCGGCCTCGTAACTTCTGAAGAAATTTGACTATCAGTATGAGGCGTGATAACTCTTCGAAATGAAAACCTTTTAACTTCCAGGGGAGAGTTAAAATGGTTAAAAAGGTTTTCTCTGATTAGCGTTTTCTTTATCAAGGTTGTTTTATTTACAGGATGGGGTTGCTAATCCCATGCTAGGCCGTCCTTTATGCGGCCTTAGGACCGGCAGCAACCCTAGTTGGATTTTAGTCGGAGTACTAAAGTTATCAAATATTTATTGCATCCTCAAATATCCAATTTAGTGACCACCCATAATTTCTTTTAGTAGTTTTCTATGGAAAAGTTGCGTCATATAACAAAGTTGTCAAAAATTAGTTGAATTTCTAAAGTATCTGATGTAGCAAGTCAAGGTGTTTTAGAAAAACAGGTCATGTGGAAAATCAACACAGCCTACATCCATCTGCGACTCTTATCGAAGCCGAAAAAAATCTTGTCGCTAAGCTGAATTGATCAAAAATAGCAGATTTACATTGACTCTAAATATTAAAAGCACGCTGTCTTCATGTAATTTGTATTCTCTTCTAACTAAATTTTCCTCTTAATAATTCTATTTTACCACAGTCTTACTGAGTTTCATCAATGCTTACTCTGTACGATTGTCGACATTTGTTCAAGATATATTTACTTATGCAAAAGTTGCTGCATTAGTTATGATCATTATTACTGGATTTGTACAAATTGGTTTTGGTAAGTTTTAATACATTTTTGCAATTTAACATATTATGATAGAAGTAACAATTGTTTCTTATAAATTGGTTGAATAATTGAAGTGTACTTTACTTGAACTGAATATTTTACCCATTGACTATCATTCTCGTGGTGGTGGTCTATGATGAGCCTTTTGTTAAACCCATATATTCATTACAATTGTCAACAATGAGAAAAATCCAGTCTCCGGCTGTAAAACTAAACTGATTTTGAATCAAATACACCAGGGGGGGTGAATCAGTCCCCTAAAGATTGGCACTTAACTGTATAGTTCTGGTTTTTGTTTCCTCAAAAAATTAGTGATGAACTCTCAAGTATCATGTTAAAAGATATGATGTACAATTTATTTTTTTTGACATGTTTTTTCAATCTACTAATAAACTAATCGGACGTTTTCAATATTGTTTCTTAACTCCATATGTCGTTATTATTCTGTTAGATTGTTATTTCACTTCCAAATGTATTCTGCATCTGTCATTCTTATCTTAAACCTTACTATAACCAAATCACTTGTGGTTTTGAAATTAATTGTTTAATTATTGTCTGGATAACATTGAAAATTACGGAGTATTGAGCAGTTATTTCTTCTTTGTATATGTTGATTTCATCAAATATCTAACCCATATCTCATAGAAAACGCTTAGTCATCATCACCTTTGGGCTGGAGTTTAATTATAGGATATCCATTTAAGCCAATTTGTGATGTAAAGAGCCTATCATTCGATGGCTTCGGATGATAAATCTGTAATGAATGCAGACAACAAATTAATATTGGCCCCCATATTCCCTGCCTTTCTCCACCGCGTCAAGTTACCTAGAATGATTGTCTCACTAATAACGTACTTAATGCTGCTTTCTAGGTCCCAGTGAGAAGTTATGTCTGGTGGAATTCAGATATGTCGAAAGTGAGCTAGTTATCGTCAATATTGATTGCAACTAAGTTCATTTTACACAATAATCCATACGTATCCATGTAGAAATAAATTAATCCAAAATGAATGGCAGTAAAAAGTTTTGGTATTAATCAATCTTTCTAAACTTCTACTTGTTTATATTCACCATTATTGTAGAATGATTCTTTTCAACTGTGATTCCCTCTTCTGGTTAGTGTATGTTTTTATCAAGCTTTTTTAACGAGATGTGGTTGCTAACCACATGCTTAACCGTCCTCCTTTATCCAGGCCTGGGGTCATCAGTAACTCTAATAGGGTTTTAGGTGGAATTGGTTTCCTCTGGGGCGAAATCTGGAGTACGTACTGATGAGGAGTCCCACACTAGAACGAAATTGCTGTCCAGTACTCCCTGGTTTTCAATTGTACCATGTCAACATCAATCTGTGGCGTATTCAATCAATTATTATTTATTTTCTTATGCTACTGATATTTATTATTCGGTTTACATAAATATTGATTTTGTAATTAAAAATAAAAGTAAACATTAAAAAATGAACATCATTAGTTATGGTTACTACTGATTATTTGATTTGTTTATTTACTTGGATATTTACTGATGAGTCAGTCATATGTAAGTAAGTTGATTTGTGGAGATTTCTATGTGATGTATATACATCATGTTATGGTTAATAAGAATGTAGACTAATGAACTTTTACCTTTAATGTGTATAACCTATCAACTATTAGTAACAATTCTATCAAAAAGGAAGACACATGAACTATTTGATTTATTATGAAGCATAATTCGTTTTTATTAGTTTTCATTTGTCTTAGACAAAGGAAAGAAGTTTGAATGTATAAAGCTTATGATAGTTTATGATACAGTCACTAAAATTAGTCAGTCATAGATATTGTAAAGCTTGCCATATATATAGACTGGCTCATGTTGTCACATCACATTAGTACGACAAGATAAAGATTACGAGGATCTGGTACAGTATAAAAAAATGAAATTTGAATTAAAGAACTCAACACCTGGAAGACAAACAATGAATGAATATATGCCGCTGGGGCTGGTACTTAGAAATATCACCAAATATCTGCAGCCAGTGATCGGGATTTTCGTGCGTACTCCAACTACGTAGTCTCCATCTATCAACACAACTCGCACAAATAATCAATGGCTTTGTAAATTAGTACTACATTATGATCGGTTCATCTTACTCCTCCACTAGGCAAAACATCATACGTCGAGGTTGGCAGTGGGTGGTTGGAATTTGTAACACATCTCCCAGTTATCTCAATGAGTGAAGATTCACAATCTCATCAAATGATTTGTGATGCCTACCTCGTATTTTGTGCTTAAATCTCAACACTTTTTATTCGGTCCTTTTGTGGTTTATGGGATAGCAAAAGCCAAACTAACCTATCTGAATCAGTAATGGTGATTGCATCAGAGATTAATTCACGAAGAACGATGAATCATCAAAGATAAGTGTAGTAATCAACACACCGCACTCTCAATAATCAGTTCTAGAGATAATTATCGCCAATTGCATTTAATGGAAAGAACATTGACTTCTTTGCATTCTTCCAATAGACCTACTTTTGCAAATGCATGAAAATTAGTAATTATTTTTGGAGGTGATATGTAAATAATGATCAACTGAATGTTATTAGTTTTTAGGATGTATAGTTCCTTTCAATCTGACAAAGAGAATAATTTGAGATGGTTTAATAGATTTCTCAAGTAGAATAACTCAAAATGGAAATAATTAACAGTTTTTTTCGTGTCTAGTACATTTCTGTCATGAAAAATTGAAAAGATAAAACAATTTAGACAGATTCCAATTTTCAGTCACTTCTTTCTAAATTCAAATGGTTTTATGGTGACAGGTATTATGTTTAATTGTTTGTATTCGTCACAGATTGGTATTGGTAGAGTATCATAAAACCTATAGAGGACTGGACATCTGATTCGTCTTTGCATGTCACCCCTCAGCAGTGCACGTTCATTAAGCTTTATAATCACCAGGTTGACATATTTGAATCACATGGGTGTGTTTCTTTAATCATCATGTAATTTGAAAGTGATTTTTCGCTAATAATAGCAATAAGTTTTTATTTCTGGAAAGCACTTTGTAGTAAATGTAGAGAAATCCTTTAGAAGTTAATATATTTAAGATGCTTATTACTTTTCTCAAACTTTCTATCAGTTTTGTTGTAGAATACATATAACCATGATAAAATATTCGTCTTTGATTGTTTTTGATTACCATTAAGATAGTTGTATATAAATTTCTTAAACGACTACAGTGTGAATTCATTGTAGACGAAGTAAGCTGAATTTTTACTGATCGATTTTAATGTTATAAACTAACTACAATGAAAAAAAGGGAGCATTTGTTTATCCCGTTTATTTTATATAACCCAAGCTAAATCTCTTTGAGAACGTCTGTGCACATTGTGAAAATGTTTCATACATACTAGAACTAGAATAATTGTTTAATGCCTAGTTGTTCTCAATGGTACTCTAGCTAAACTCTATTCATTATATGAGATTTTGATAAGATAAGTTATTCATCTTCGAATTATGGCGCTTTAATCTAAAAGTAGATTCATCCATATTACTAACTATAAAGTGGCTTACTAGCATGTATATGAATTAGAAAATAAAATAAAATGATAATAACCATAATAAAATCATGATTGTTTATTGTTTACAACTTATTAGATATGTGTAGATGTATAAGTTAAATGAATAACAAAATGAATGTTTAAATGGAGATTAACAATTAGAGGAAAAGAGTGTGAAAAAGCCAATATTTACAAATGTTACCATCCACTTGTTATTGATAACCATAGGAGAGTGGTGAATGGAACAAAGAATATCTGTATGCATGATTTTAGTCGGAAAATTCTATTGGCTGTTGTTTATACATTCAACTATGGTTTTTTCTTTGTTTTTCAAAAATTTTTCGTTCCACTTTGATTTGATCAGTCTGATAGTTGCAATAGTCACAATACATTAGTAATGCAGCTAAGACTTCAGAAACCTACGTGGACTACTTTTTTAATGAACAATTTATATAATTTCATCATGACTAATTGAGATGGGGAGGGGGATAATTATAACTTTATGAAGTATGTGATTGGATCTACATGTAATCGAAATACGTAAATTAATGTAAAGTATGGAGAAGTACCCTAGATGCAACCAAGTTTTGCTTGCTGTTGTTCCAGAGAAGCCTGTTGCGTAGATAACTCACAATCAATAAGAATATAAAAGACAGCAGTGAATGAGTAGGAAGATATGTTTAATGGTAATTAGAACGTAAACAGAATTAAAACGTTTATTCTAGGTGTCTAGGGAAGGAGATACTTTTCACGTCTTGCTGTATGTGGTTTGGTTATGATGTGCCTACAGATAGTAGTATTGACTGAAACAACGGTGGTCAAGATCAATGACGAATACCTACATAACTATTTACTTTTGAAATTGTCTATTGCTACAGGTGCTTATAAATATGTTAACTCATATGATAAAATTGCTTAGGAAGATTTAAACTTCTTTGCTGAAATCTATGGAATTACTGTAATCTATGACAGGTTTTACTTGGTTAATGCTACCACAATTAAACTAAGGGTCAATATACATATCACTGGATTCATTTCGATAAAATTCGTACACTCTTGTATCCCACATGCAACAACAAATACAGTTGAAGGCGGCCGGTGTAGCAGTAACCTGTACAGCCAACATTAGGCTTCATTATACATAAGGAAAAGAAAGATCCTTTTTCATAACACATCACAACGAGCGCCAATCAAATCATACTAGATTTAAAGGAGAGGCTGTGAATGATGTTGAAAATTCTACATACTTGTGGAACAGCATCATTGATAAACAAGAGCGATTTTAAAATAAATCTAAAGATACAGATTATCACCTGAAATTGGAGACAGTCATGTAAAGAACGAATAGCACTTGGGAGCGACTTGAAACGGAGAACACAGGACAGAGTTGGTTGAGGAATTCTTATCGGTGGGCTATGTTTCACAAGCTGTAACAGGCGAACGAATGAGTGAATATACTTATTATACAGCAATTTTAAATTTTTGCAGTGTTCTTTCATGGTGATTTTCATGTGCTTATCCCCATCATCTATATGTTATATTTCGGATGATGGTCAGTAGTGTAGTCGAGCACATGTCTTTTTCTTTTTGCAACTCAATAACTAGATGCACCTTCTCACTCCTATGTTAAATACTACTACATTACGCATCATTGACAGTAGCTCCTGCTGTTAAATATTAGCTGAGTTTTCCTGTTGAAATGAACCAATGGAGCTATGTTAATTAAAATACTCGTCCTGCTATCCTAATCATTTTGATCAAAGAGGAGCAAAATGAAGGTTGGATGACTATGTCGTACTATCAGCTGTCAAGAGTATGACAACAGAAAGTTCTTTCCTCAGACAACTAGCATTTAGGGCACTGCTACTTTCTCTCAACAAAAGGACATAATTAGAATAGATCAACTCATGTCATTCATACTGCTCGGATTTCAGTCTTCGACAGTAATTCTTTACAAGTTCAGAGATGAATCATTGACAACTATTAATAAAAAGTTACATGTAATCAGCCTTAACAGAGTGTTTGTTGGAATCTGAAATTGTGTTCCTGGGTAGTCAAGACCATCTCACTGAGATTCGTGCCTAAGAAAAGGAATCTTTCTACTATGTAGTTACCTCTAACTATCGTTATGGATATTTATATATATTTATATATACATATACCAACTTCCTAGTGACTTACTTAAAGACTCGAAGATACAGTGAAAAGTTGTAATTGATGTTGTTTAGGACAACCAAGAATGAGGTAATTCTCACTTGTAATATTAGTTAATTTTCGTACTATATCATAAATGCCAATCTTATCATTGGATTGTAGTTGACTTGGTAGTTATGATGTCTAAGTGTTCATCGTGTGATATGAAAGTCATGAGTTCGATCCTTGGCAGTCGTTGTGCATACTATTACAACGTAGTCCTTTAATGTTTTCTTGGTTTTCAATGATATTCAACCTGGTTCAATCTGTGACAATTACAAATAAATAATAATAAAAATCAGTCTCTACACAATTTGCTTAAGTAAATTCAATTTGCCAATAAATCACTTGACAATTACAATTATTCTTTATAATTAATTCTATTTAAGTATTGTTTATTATTAAGTAGTATTTGTTTTATTCATTAAAAATGTCATCAGTAAAATGAAATTTCAATTCATTATTAATAAAGTTACTAAGTTCGATAATAAAACAAGACCACTTTGACAAAATCAACAACAACAAAACATCAAAGTATAATTTTTTTTTTTTAAAATTTGTAACCTAAAGATTATTTCATTTGAAATGTTTGTTTTTATTTTGATGAGTTTAATAAACCTTTTGATTTTTGTTATTTTATTAAGCTTAGTTAGTATGTAGAGTAGTACAATGTTAACATTAAAATATAACATGAATGTGCACAGTAGTTTTTATTTATTCACTTGGTAACAATGTACTAGTTATTGTTAGTGTATGATTGTTAAGCAGTAATAATGTGAATAATGTCTAGATCAAGAAATGAAATGAATACCAGACAGTATGATGTAATTTTTTTTTGTCTAAACTTTCAATATTACATCATTACTTAGTTTAATAGAATTTAAGTTTAAATAGTTTTGGTTATGAATAACAAAATGCCTGACACATGTATGCGTTGATTTAGGTTGACATACTACATTAACAAGACTACATCAAACTAACACGATTAATATTAGTATAAATGTAATGGTATTTATGGAAGAATAGGGGGGGGGGAATTCAACAACACTACCGTGACTAATTCTCAGTTATATTACCCTGTTTCAAATAAATGATTGCTATTGTCACGCAGACTCTAAACAACTATCTTCATCTATCAACATAACTTGAACAAATAATCAATTGCTTTGTAAGTTAGTACTACATTATGATCGGTTCATCTTACTCCTACACAAGGCAAAACATCATACGTCGAGGTTGGTAGTGGGTGGTTAAAATTCGTTACACATCTCCCAGTTAACTCAATGAGTGAAGATTCACAGTCTATTTGATATATTAAACGAGCGAAACGAAATTACCTAATCAATGATGTAATCGTATTAGACACTAATCCGTTGGGAATGATTTATTATTGAAAACAGATGAAGTGGTCAGTGCGCCCAACGACTCAACTTCGTTTGATCAATTTAGTTGGTAGCCAGATATGTTTTCTCTGAAGCAGGTTGTTGGTTCTGAAAAATTTTACGTTTGGTTTCTATCAGTTCTCAATTATCAACATCCTTGCGTAATTGAACACAAATCTTAAAGTATGATAACTATTCCCATCAACATGTTAGTCACAAACAAGCAAATATTTCTCTGTATCGATTGAATAATAAGGAAACTTATTTCAGGCTTTGTTCTATCACGGTCAATAGTTGACACCAGCCTAAAGAAATTTTTAATTATTGGCTGTTAGATGGTGAAAACTTCATATTTAGTATCCATAACAATGTGATTCGAAACTCTGAAGATAGGAAGGTATTCCATATTTTTATTTCCACTCAATCAAATTTAAAATGGTTTTATCCGATTCATACAACTATGCATTTGAATATTAGGAGGTTTGTGGAAGTGGTTGAATTTTACAATTTTCATTATGGATTATTTTTATCTAGGTAACCATTGAATAACAATATGCATTGTACAACTGTTTCATTTTGGTAGTAATCGAGACAAGAATCTTCAGATCTCTTATAGAGTAATAAGCATTTAAAACATTGATTTGACGTATAGTTGTTTACGCTTCTATCGTTAATCGATTTGTGTTACCGCTTGATTATTAAGTTGACTGAAAATAGAAACATAAACCACTGGATGTCAGCTTGATACTCACTACAAATAACGAAGATTTTGGGTTCAACGTTTAGTGTATCTGTGACTTAGTACTACATTGACTTTATATAATAAATGTAAATATCTGTCTAGTAATACCAAGATCCTACAGTTTCTTACCTACAGTTAGTGTTCAGTGTAAATTACATAATATAATTTTTATTTCATCAATGCATACGTCTATGGTACGTAATATAAACCTTTACTTTATACAGCTTATGCCTTTTTTTATTAATCATAACTAGTTTGTGTATACATTCGCGCCTTAGTTAACATTCAGATTTTGTATACGAATAAGGCATAATGTTTACTGTGAATGAGCTGCTGAATAGGATAATTAATGAAGACAAACAAAATAAAAACAAAGGTACAAAGAAAGGGAATATGAAATAAAATTAGAAAACTTCCGTTAAAATGATAGTAAATATCGTTCGAGTTAGAAACATCCCAAATTTTACTTGTTAACCACAATCCAAATTAAATTATATTTTCAGTGTTACAATTATAGCCAATTGGTTAAAGTGAAACAACTTCATTAATAGGAGTTTGAAACTTTGTTCTCAATTGTTAAGTAGTTTATCCATTGTTTATCATAGAATAATTTTAAAACATTTTTGAGTATCAGTAGTTAGACATTCATTAGGGGGCTTGAAGGTACTGAGTTCTGGAGTCGTATGTGTGCATTGCTTCTAAGTAGTCCCATTCTAATACTTAAATGCTGTTCAGTGCTCTTTCGTTTACAACGGCTGCAATTAATTGAGGTCAGTCTTTTACGAATTATAATCATTTGATATTTACTTTAATGAATAAATATTACTGTTCACTTTATTTCTTAATGTTGTAGGTAAAGTTGATGGACTTATCGGTGCATTTGATAATTCCGACTGGAGTCCAAGTGCATTAACAAGGGGATTTTATGTTGGTTTATTTGCATATTCCGGGTGGAATTATTTAAATTGTATGATTGAAGAGATGAATAATCCACGTCGTGATTTACCATTAGCTATTATTATTTCCTGTCTTCTTGTAACATTCATTTATACAATGGCAAATGTTGCTTATGTAACCGTTGTTTCACCTCATGAAATACTTACTACACCTGCTGTGGCTATTGTAAGTTATAATTTTAGTGATGTATTTTTCTCATTATATTTATGCTAAGGTTTCGTAAATTAAGAAGACACCTTGATAACCACTAACGAACGTATGACCACTGACACAACAACAAGTGAACTTAGCTATTTCTCAGTGCCCCAGCTAACTAGAGGAAGAAGTCCAGCGTCAACAAGAAGCATTTAATTCTACAGACAACCTGGAAGACGGACTACAAACACTCAACTTGTACGCATATATTCATCAAATTGAAATTATCACAATTTTTAATAATACAACTCAGTGTTGTCATTTGTGTTTAGGAGTATGATTAACTTAACAGTTTACAATCAAGTTTACAAAATGTAAATCAATACAACTTGGTTAAGTGAACAATTGTATTTTTAGGGATTTTGGATCCCAAACAATTTAATTGACTAGGATTTGTTTTCAAAAGTAACGTGGCGACTGGATTACTATTCATTTATCACTAGTGAGACTCTATTTGAACACATTTGTTCTAATCTGATTCTGTGGAACTTTAAGCATTAATCAAAAGATCTAGTTGAATAGGTATTTTCAGAGTACTGTAAGAGGTATTTGGACGGTTATCGCTTTCAAGTTGCCCACAGAGTGAACAGGTTTTTTTTGTTGAGGTACCTGATAAGGAAACTGGGTTGGAGGTGATCTTGACGACATGGGAGCGTTACCGAAATGCTTAGAGGCCAGCCACTTAAGGCCTCTCACATACATCATTTTTGTCAGTAATTTCAAATGTGTTACATCCGTACTTGTAAAGGCTTTCCAGTTGATGAAAGTCCATGGATAAAGGCTATGTTTACTTTTTGTAGAACTAACCTATATCGTCCCCTATCCTTGAGTTGTTGTAAGTAAGTGTTATTAGCGATGTCGGTAGTCTGAAAGGAACAATCTACTGCTGTCATAACCCTGTACAATCGGTATTAAGATTTAACTTTCTATCCCTGAGTTTGATGCCTTTAGTCTTACCGATCTTATTCTGGCCTAGCTGTCATGATAAGACGTAAAGGAATGAGTGTTCCAAACAATATAACTCAATCAGTTTATCACAGTATATTAGTTCAACCACTAAGTCAACGTAACAGCCAAATGTTAGTCAACGAGTGTAACAATTAAATTAATCAGTAGTTAACTGATAACTAGCAATATGCCAACATAGCCTTTGTGACTGAGAAATAACATACAATAATAATTCTACCGTTCAAATATGAATCAATGATTATCATGTTGCCGTGATGTGTTTATTTTGAAGGACATTCTTCACTGTGACGTCAAATATACTTTTGATTTCATCACCTAATTCTTGTAGTTTGTGGTGTAAATCGCTATCAATAGTAAAGAGTCAGTTGGCATTTAAATATCTGCAAAGTCGAGTCCACTTATCTACACATCTGCTATGCAGATAAATGAATTGGAGCAGAGTTCAAAATGCGAATCTAAAAGTTGAATTCGATTTGTTTTAAGAATGATTTTCTAACATTAGTTCGAACAAGATAAAATCCTAGTGGAATGCCGCATGACAACTTAGATAGCTGAACGTATGTACTTGCTTCTACATTGTACATGATCGAAGTGTCTGAATAGATATCTAAAAATGAATAATATTTATCCCATTTTATCTAAGAGTACACAGTCAAACAATATGAATTATATTTCGATAATAATTATTATTACAACATCAAAACATTTTTCCTTGTTGAATACAATTAAAATAGCAATGGATTGACAATAATGTTAACCATGTGACGAATAGATTTTTTTCCGATAAATATATTTACTTGTTTTCAAGTCAGATGATTACTAGTTTTCTAGACTCATGGTAATGTCTTCAATACAGGAAGGTCATTGTTTGAATATTAATTAAGTTATCAAGATATCCTTTTTGATCATGCTAAACTACTAAGAGATTCTCGTAAAATCGCAATTTAGACAGAACAATCATTAAGGAGTCTTTTCAAACTTATAATGAATATGAAGATTCATTGTGCAGTGTCGGTAGATGAACCAGGCATCTGTTGATGCAGCATAAAATCAATTACAGGTGGAGTGATTTATTTACTCCTTACCTTCATCTAGATACTCAAATATATCTCACCATTTCATATTATTGGCTCATAGTTTTTCTCATTTTTATTTTCACTCAAAATATTTACATTCCCGGTATTATATCGTTGTACTAAGCTCTGTGTTATTTACAGCCGACTTACTTTTTCTTTAATATTTATCTTGAATATAACTGTTAATCCAATTATTGAAAAACGTTATTGACTAATACTTCAATGGATATTTTTTTTCTTTTTTGTTTAATAGACATTTTCTGTTCGTATTTATGGGGTGATGTGGTGGATTATGCCCATATTTGTTGCTTTATCTACATTTGGTGGTGTCAATGGCACTGTGATGACAACATCAAGAATGTATTTTGTTGCAAGTCAAGTAAATCAAATGCCTAAATTAATGTGCTTTTTACATGTCAATAGATTGACACCGATTTCAGCTGTTGTGTTTACAGTGAGTTTATTTTGCAATCAATTAGTAAACATTGTTTTTCATAATAGTGTTTTATGATCCCATTAAATTATTCAATTAATTGAATCTTATAACCATAAAAGACAGTGATTAATGTTTACTGTAGCTGCTACTTTAGGCGTAGTAGTCCAAACTGTCTATAGTAGTTAACCAATCGAGTGATACTTCCTTGGATCACTCATTACTTTAAGTTCTCCATACAGAAAGGTTACGGGTGAAAGATGGTAGTTCTGAGAGTAACAAGGACAATATCGGAAATCGAAGTCATTTGTTCCAACAATATATGTCACTGTATAATTAACGTCACAGCGATGCTTTCTCACAACAGCAGCAAGAATTTTGATAAAGTCAACCCTTAAAATACTAACGTCAATCTACTTGAAAACAATAACGATTGGTTCGGAGAACTCATCAAGTCAATGTGTATTTTCCTTTTATCTATTCACTTAAACAATAGTTAGCTAAAGTAATTTTTAAATTTTTTCAAATTATGATTTCCCTGATGCATAGTTGAGATGGAAAGTTACATTTTGTGCACTTAGAAATTAAAGTACAAATCAGCATTGAAAAAATATATGTGACACGCACTTAAAAAGAAAAACTATAGAGGAGCAGTAAATTACGATCATAAAAGTGAACAAGAAATTTATATAATGGGGAAGAAATACAGTCTCTACAGAAATGTTATCGAAAAACTCATCTTTTAGTTAACAGTATCTCCCATTTAATTGAGTAAACCGCAACAGGATCATCACTGGTTTCTATTCTCAGCTATATCTAACAGTGTCTCGAGCTACTCAGTCGTACCAAGTTTATTGCACCAGTTAGAAGATTTGTACGGTTTTTTTTAATAATAAAACGTACTTTTATAAACAGAACGATTGGTTCGTTCAGTCGTAACATCGTAAACACGATCAAATCACGGAAACCGATGTTTCAAGATGGTGACACCTTTTGAATAATCTTCGATGAGCCGGAAGTCACACGGCCTAAGCTTCTTTGTTATTGATACGATGTTGGCACCAGATGTCATCTACAGATAGGGTAGTCAAAATGTCCCAGGAATAAAACAAAACTACTCTCACTATTGTGTTATTAACCCAATCTTTGGCGGCGAAACTCACATCACAAAGTCGTTGAATTTAGTCCAGACCACCATAAACTTCTGTATTTTTCGTTATTCATGAATCGATCTTGTTTTTAACAACACTAATAAATAGTTTTACGGCAAATCGAGATACACTAACCTTCCAACTATTTCTAGCTGTTCGCCACAATGAGTAAGAACAAGTCGGACACAATTTTCACTAAATCTCTTGTCACTGAACAAGTAGTTGACAAATATTTATCAAACACGTACATTTAAATGATTAATTACTGTTTACCAATAATAATTCACTATTAAACTTATTTTTCTCCTTTATTCTACATTAGTGTATTACCTCATTAATTTATTTACTTGTTGGTGATATCTATTCATTAATAACCTATCTTGGATTTGTACAATGGCTTGCAATTGGTGCATGTGTATTCATTGTAATTGTATTTAGAATCACTAGACGAAATCATCCACGTCCTGTTAAAGTGAGTTTTTTTTTCCACAATACAGTTATTTTATTATTGTATCTTAAAACATTGTTATGTCGTTGAAAAACCTTCAACGGTCAGTCTAATGGAAAAATCTACATCCTTATATCTCAATAAGTGGAAGTATCCTGAAAAATGTTTATTCATTGAATTCTTTTGATGTTACCATTTCATCTGATTAATATTTTAACTATCAGATAAATTGAAAGTGTACTTTTTAAAAGATAAATGTAAATATCATTACGATTTCACAACTAGTATGTACTTTGAAGACAAAGAATATCATAAAGACAACTCATTCTATGCAAGAATAAACCAAGAAATTCACTGTGATACCGTTAAGGAAATTAAGACAACTTAAAAACGAATATTTATTATTCTTTGGTGCTATTTATTTAAGTTGTACAGCCGTAATTCGCAGTGGAATTTTATGTTCAGTGGTTTAAAACGAAATAAAGTTATTGCGTCATTTAAGAATGGTCTTAGAAATTTAGATTTCCTATGATGAATTAACCATAGTTATACCTCCATTAAAGACCAAAAGTTAGTGAATAGCTGTCTCATCTTCGTACGGGACTAGGCATCTTATGTCTATGTCCTCACAGAGTATCAAGACCTTCAGGCTTCTTGGCGATTGATTAATCCTTAAACTATTCACCTAGAATCCGTTGGTTGATATTTCTGATCCCAGTCAATTTATGATTTATTGCGCTGTGCTATCCACAAGCTTACCGGTCACTTTTACTCATCTACTGAAGTTAGTCATCAATGACCTGAAGGTAATTATGACTTGGTTCAGTGAAAATAGTTGAATTTTGACTTAATGTGGTAAATCGATTTAGAGTAGAGATTGTTTGGATATCTGAAATCAATGGACAGGTGTTTTGTTTTAGTGTTGGTTTCATCAGAAATAATCAAAAAATTTCAAGTATCAATTTGTATCACTTTAGAAAGTGATCCATAAGTTTCAAATATTGAAAATAATGTAATTACAAAGTCTTAAAAGTAATACGATGCATCAGTAAGTTACCATTAAGTATAAGTAATTTCCTGTTGTTGATATTCGAAACTGTATCTGTTAGTCATTATTGATAACTTGGTGTTATGCTCTCTTATCCCTAAAATTTAACAACAAACTTTCGTTTTCATTACCATTAGTGTTTACTAAACATAAACTAAACTGTCTTATTCATATATATATATATATATATATATATATATATATATATATATATATATATATATATATATATATATAAATGCTGGTAACTGTTAAAATAGGCTGTGGTAGATATTCAAGAGAAGTTTCCAGTTGATCTATCTGTTACTGAGGTTGATTAAGCTAAATAGTACAACTTTTCAAAAGATGTTTTCTAAAGTATTTTGCGTGAATACTTATCTTTATTTCATATTGTCTATTAATTGTAATCATGTTCATGAGCCAACTCATTAATATGATAAATACTGTTGTTTTGTATTGATGTTATCATTTTAATTGTACTCCTACATGGTCTTTAAATATATGTATTTGTTTGAAGGAATGTATAAATTGCATGACTAGTTTGCTCCACTTATATCGTCACTACAGACTATGGTAGGTAGATTTGGATCGGAGTGACGAGTTGATGCTATGATTCATTATAAGATTCATTTGTTTTTGTACTGCATTGGTTATTGGTCACATGAGATTTATTATTAAAAGCATCTAGTTTTAATCAAATCAACTGTAAAACAATCATATTTCTAGAAAATCAAATCACTTGACCAGCATAGTTCATGATCGCTCTCTCTCTCTCTCTCTGTCTATCGACAGCTTCTATGGTTGATTGAGGTTATGAGGAAACAATGAAAATGATAATTTCCAGTATCATAATTTCATTTTAATTAGATTTTTATACTTTTAAACAGATAAATAGGTTAAATATTTGTATACATTTCTTTTAGGCGCCTATTTTATTCCCGATAATTTATGTGCTGATAACTTTATTCCTAGTGATATTTGCATTTATTGCTGCACCAACTGAATCATGTAAGTAAATACACGTTTTTTATTTTAATAATTCTTTTCTATCGGGCATTACATGAATATATTTTTTAGCATTTTTCTTAATTGTTGATAATGCATTTTAACCTGTGTTTAGATGACATTGCATACACTACATTGATGTTAGATCTGTTTTAGGTAATCAGCAGGAAACCCTGCTTGACCTAGGCTTTGATCAACACTGAAAAAGATTAAGTAGACATTACATTGATAATTACTCAGTTTCGAATCAGTACATAAATCTTAATCTCACAAGAAGTCGGTCTCTACATCAGTAGCTAAGTAATGAAGGAGTAACTCAGTATCATATACGTCGGGGAGAATCAGCTGCCTCAAAGTTATAGGTGTGCCCTGTTGATGGATAGCCGACTTTGAAACTTAGGTTTCTACTGACTACCTCCAACCAACCTAAAGTCATTTTCAACAGGTAAACATTATAATATGTGCCTAGATCCCTCTTGTTATACTACTGAGTTCGAACTGACAAAACAAATGCTAATTAATAATTCTGAAAGTTTTTGGTAAGAACTAAATGATAATTACAGAAAACAAATGAAGGGGAGGGGAAGTGAAACTATTGGGAAATGTGAAATCGGATACGTCTTTTCTTTTGACAGTTTCGGCTTAAATTGATGAATAACCAAAACTTCCTTATTGTGCAATTTTTTGATATGCGCCCTTTGGAACCATTCGTTTGACTGTAAAGATTATTAAGGAGAATGATTTCGATGAAACGATGTACCCTGAAACTACAAAGTATTCGAGAATAGAGCTGTTAATTTATTTATACATAAGCCTATTGACAGCTAAACGTAGTTACATTTAGGGATTTGTTTTAAATGATCTCACTTTTTGTGTTCAATGTGGATATTTGGGGATATCTGAATAGATAGTATAGAATACGAGTTATAGTGAAGGCTAAACAAATAATTGTAAAGTTCGTTTAACTTGATGTCATTTCGTTATTTGTATCGTGCTTTTGCGGGTATGAGGGCAGTTGTCACTTCCCGGCTGCCCACACCGTGGAAGGGTGTTTCTTGAGGAACCTGAAAAAGAAGGTAGATTAGTGTCGGTCTTAGAGACCTGAGAGCGTGACCGCAGAGCCCAAGGGACAACTGCTTGAGACCTGTCACGCACGGCCTTTTTATGAAGGGTTTTTTGAGTATTAGCTCCGCACTTAAAAGCCCTTAGTGGGCACCCATACCGCCGGAGACGGAAATCCGTGAGGTAGAGTGAGGTGTGACATTTTTAGGGCCGACCTTTTCTAACCCCTCCTTCCTTGTGAGAAGGCAGCATCGCTGCAGATGCTGGTTGTCCGAGGGAAACACCTTACTGCTGTCACACCCCTTTGCAGTCAGCAGTACGACTTCGCCCTCAGACCTTGAGTAGCTGCTTTTAGTCTCATCGTTCTCCAAACGACCTTCCTGGTATGGTAGAACCTACAGGAACATATGTTCCAGCCAATATAGCTCGGTTGGGTCATCACGATAGGCAAGCCCGACCACCACGTCAAGGTAGCAGCTACGGTCATTGACAAGTGGACTAAGTCATGTTGGTAGATGTAGACTGCGTGGTTGGGGTCCGCGAGACGAAAGTCACCAATGGTTAGAGAGCTTGAACGACATGGCTCAGAATTGTTTGCAATGGCGCAGGTGCATCCACTCTTTGTGTTCTCTCAAAATCTAACCTTCTGAATTCTCAATTTTTCTCCTTTCAAATTTATCTCACTGAATTATACTTTTCGAACCATATCTTCGCTCCCTAATTTTCTGCATTACTGCTAATACTTCTATTATCGTTATCACTCTTGGTTTTGAACTGACAGTTGCGTCTCTGTGCTGATGTGGTATGGCAACCTGAACTGATGTAAGTACGTACGAAGTTCTGCGTTGTATCTGTCTGTCTGTCTGTCGTTATTTGTATCTGTCACAACCCTATCTTAGTTACCCGGCTACTGTTACATACTAATAAGCACTGGGCAACTGTTTCATCCTCATCATCAGTACGAGCAAACAACTTCACCAGGAAACGAACTATAGACTTGAAGGTATCATGAAGAATGTTTAACCATAAGTACTCTAGGCCTCCATTTAATGGCAAAATTTAAACCTTATTAAATTCACAATTTAACGGGGTTATGCAGTGGTTGAAGACTCTTGGATCCAACTCCTGACAATATTATTTAGGCCTTTTCTGAGAAGTCTTGTATGCAGGTGAGAAGTTTGTTCACTACTTCATTGTTTTTAATAGTGCCCAACCGAAATCTGTCTGTGATGAATTTTAAACAACGAATCATTTGTTAAAAAATTTCTCGTCTTACTCCCTTTATTTTTATTGTTCTTATTCAGTATTTGGTGTAGCGATTATTTGTTCTGGCATACCAGTTTATATTATTGGATGTGTATGGAAGAATAAACCAAAATCATTCCAAAGAAAATTTGGTAAATATTTATGTTGTTCTGTTTAGAGTTTATTTAATACTGTCTTGAATTGTTGCTACTTGTTCTTGGTCATTTTTTTATTTTTGTTTTCAATTCATTCTGCTTAAGCAATACATCCTTTCCTTTGCAGTTATCTTCAGAAACAAGAGAGAAAGATCTAAGACGAATTTTTAAAATGTTGAAGCATGACTACTATGCATCAATGAACTGATTCAATGTTGTGCTTGAAGAGTGTTATTAAGGTATTTGTAGACAAAGACATTACTGTTCCCATACGATGTTGTTGAACAGTTCATTCAATATTTGACTGTCAGATAGATTTCCTTGTTTAAGAATAGTCCTTATAAATTGTTCATAGTGTTCATGATTATCAGTCCAAGTGGTAGTGACTTTCTGGAAATTTGACTCGTCGGTCGGTAACACGATGTTCTAATTGTGTGACGAAGCTAGGCTTTCATGTTATCCGGCCTAGAATGACTGAGTATCATGATTTGTCAAAGGGATACTAGTGTTTTAATCGAATTGTTTTGACAGACTTTAAAAGATACCAGATCAGGTTTAACTTTTTAGTAAGGATACACAGGATACTACAAAATCGGACATCAATGCTTTCCGGGTAGGTTGCAGAAATTATTATAAATGCAATCAAGGAAGAAAGCAATGATATTTGGCAGGGAAATAATGTTTTAACGTAGACGGAGGTAGAGCAAAATGAGACTGCCAAAGAAAAATAAGTCCGCCGACATTTACTCCAACTTTGTCCTTTTACTTGTATACGAAACATACTGTTGCATTTCGTGGAACGTATTTAGATAAAGAGATCACATTGAAAGAGATTATAGTCTTAAGTTGTTAATACATTTAACTCATTGAAAAGAGCCTTTTAGACAGTACCTACAGAGTTTTTTATGACTGATTGTCTTGGAATCACATGCTCATGTCACACACATATTCATAATCTTTCACTACCAAACATATTTGTTATGAAGTAAGAAACAGACTACTTTTGATTAGATGTATACGACTAAATTGATCGATATGGACTTGTGCGCACGTGGTTACAATAATAAACGCAAATGATTGCCTAGCTAGTCGCTGCACGTCTACCTGATGCTCACTCAGTCCGAAGGCTCAATCTGAAGACCACAAACTGAAGAATCAACCAAACAGAATCGTATTCTATTTCAGACATTCCTTTATATACGCATAAGATCGGACCACACAGTGAAGCAATCAGAAATTTAACATTAATATGTAACTTAGGAGATAGTGGCAGTGAATTGGTGGTGGTGGTGGTAACTTGTACACAGCCAATTAACTGCAATTCATAATAAGTGAAAATATACTATCAGTAAATATACTAAACAGGCGGATAGAATAAGATGAACGTAACAATCATAGGGTTAGATTGTTTGCATCACCGTCAACTAAAATAAATGAAATAGTCGTCTAAAACACTGTTCGGAGAATTCTTTACTCTTCTTTAGTCGTTCAACATAACAATATCCTACTAGCATTCAGACATCTCAGCTACTCCATTATTATTATGTGACTGCCTTTGATCAGTTTG
This sequence comes from Schistosoma japonicum, assembly GCA_025215515.1. NCBI lineage: Eukaryota > Metazoa > Platyhelminthes > Trematoda > Strigeidida > Schistosomatidae > Schistosoma > Schistosoma japonicum. The sequence goes on along the minus strand of CM046064.1, from coordinate 859,425 downwards.
TATTCACCATAGAAATTTTCATCCAATTTAGAATTAATAGATTCAAAAAATTTAAGCGAGACGAGTATATGTAAGATATTTGGAAAACAATCTCAGTTAATGAAATTGATAAAAGTTCCAACGTTTATCATAACGACAGAATTTCATCAGAAAAATACCGAATATGAATGTAAATAAGAGGTACAATTGAACCATGATTATCTAATCGTATGTAGAATATGAAGATATTACATGAGTCAACCAATGTTCAGAATAGAATGTCGTGAATAAAAGAAACGTGTGTATATACATGGAGTTTACAAAAACGCTTACGCACATACATATTCCTATGATCATGGAAATGAATAGATAATCTGACGATTGAATTGAGGTAGTTTGTGAAGATTGGTATTAAGCATTAGTTGTTGATGTGTTCGTCACAGATTGATGTTGATTGTGTACAATTGTTAAATTATGCAAATTTGTTTTAGTAATTTCATTCTGTAAGATTGTTTACAAATATACTGTATACAAATTCGTCATGGCGTTTATACTGACCTTCATCTATGTACTTGTAGTATCATCATAAGTCTCCTAATTTGTGTATTTGTCCTTGACCTCTAATTTTGTTAATGTGCCCAATAATTTCTAGTTAATAGAATGATCGACTTATTTACTACCCATCTATATTTTTCATAATTGTGAACCGCACTCGTGAATTTTCAGTAATGTGTATACATTTATATCTTTTCAGTGATATTGTTCAATCCGTATCCTGATTAGATTATCTTGATGCATCGTTAAGTTATAAGTTTGATTAAAGTTTGGCTTGTTTCTAGGAAGTGGAATCCAAGATATGCGTTTCGTCCTGTTTGAGAATCGTTTTCAGTTAGCTATACCTACAATATCCCAGTGATGATGTTCATCCCTTGCTGTGGACCTATTGCATTTGTTTAAAACACCACATGACTATCCATTGAGCGTTTTAATACAAATGAGCCTCCAGGCTGTTGAGTTATTAATAACGTACAGTTTCTGTTTGTTATTCAGTCTGCTGGATTATCATAAAATAGAAAATCATTACCACTTGTATCGAAAACAAATGAGGATTCAATGACTGTTAGTGATTTGCGTATTGAGAAATATAGAAGTGTGAAATCTAAGTGAAGTATGTATAAACACGTAAAAAATACAGTTTGTTCTTTTTTTTCAAGTTTTAACTATTGTAGCTCATAAATAAATTTGAGACCAGTTGCTTAGTAATATCTATGCCAGCTGATCACTGACTTCTGGCTATTATCATGTTTGTCCAATTTTTCGCACTGATTGAATTTCATCAATCAAGTTTCTAATGTGAGCTCTAGTCAGAATAGGTAAAGTTCTATACGTGGTTAATTGCTTCCTGAATAGCCCATCAGTAACGGTTTTAAACTGAAATTTAATGACTCGAATTCATATTCATTGACATGCATTAGTCCTATGTTGATTACAAGTACGCTTTGCTGGCAAGTGATAAATAGTGTGGAACCTAAATTAAATAGGAACATTTACCAGCCACTACTACTAATTTATTTTATTAATTTTGGTTTATTGTTTTTTTTTCTACAGAATCATTCACAATTGGCGTACAGAAACTTTTTAAACTTGTACCATCACACTGATTGGCTAGTGAACTCGTCTAATCTGCTTCTTTTATTAGTAGTCGTAGTAGCAGCAGATGTAATAAAAGAAACAATAATATTAGCAGTAGTTTGATGATATTCAACAAGAAAAATAACTTTTTCCACACAAAAATTCCTAAAAGTAGCAATAGAATAATTAATCTAATCTAATCCATGCAGTAGTGAATACAATTGAGACATGTGTCTATGCACAACTTCCTCTTTTATCTATTCTATCTCAACTGCCTTTATTATTTCAGTGCTATATGAATTAATTTTTAATGAATATGTGCTTCATTAATAACTGTGCCTCATATCACCCCTTTTATTTCCCACTGTTCTTTTCTGAATTATTATTTTTTGTTTGCAAAGAATATCGGATTTCTTTGGTTGCTCTTTTATTTACTGCATTGAGTATATACAACCGGTTGAATTTATACTGCATATTTGATGTTTTATACCCCCCCCCCGTCACCATTTTTGTTGTTTGAATGTTTTATGCACCGTAATTGACAATTATGTATACCGGTTGAAATAAACTGATATTTGAAATTGTGTTGATTTCTTTTTGTAATTCAGTATTTTTTTTCCGTTTTTCAAAGCCTTAGTTACTCTTGTTTTGTTCGCTTTAATTAACCATACCATTGATTATATAATTGCAAGTAAATGTTACGAATGATAATTTGATGTTACGAATTGATGTGAGTTAGACAAGCAGGAAGCGCTGAACTCTTCAGCATAGAACATTTCAGCTGTACTTATCCATTACCGTACCAGTTTGTGCGATAATATTGAAATCATATAGTTGGTAATAGATTGTGCAAAATATTCGCTTAATCTACTAATGATTTCTGAAAATATTTTTCATTTTGCTTTTTGATCAGCTTCAGTTCTTAGCATTATTATTAGATACTTTATTAAGTTATATATGTATATAGTATAATATACGAATCTTCTATTTAAAAGCTTGATTTTTGATAGTGTTGGTTTTTGCATGCATACGTGTTAGATATGGACGGGGATGAACATATTTTCTACATCTTTTTATGTATATGAATTGTAATGTACCTGCGTATCATTCTACCAGTAGATATACAAAGACAAAGGTGTAATTGTACAATGTTTATTACTCTGTGCAATATCGTCTAGATCATTTAATTTGGATTGTGACTGGCAAGTGAAATCCAGGACGCGTGTTTCGTCCTATTTGGGACTCATCAACTGGATGTACCTGCATCCCAATGTTGATGTTCACAGTGGAGTTCGAACTCAGTCCGTTTCGTGTCAAACACCACCGCGTACACCACTAGACTACTGAGTCCAGACAGTCGCGTTTTGTACAATGGGCGAATCGGTAGTAGGATGAATTTGTATATTCCCATCGATTTGTTATAGACTGAAGATGGTCAGTCACTGTTGCTATATGTGCATCCTGAGCGGATTGCCTCGATATAGCGAATATTCACAAGTATCATTTAATTTGGATTGTGACTGGCAAGTGGAATTCAGGACGCGCGTTTCGTCCTAATATCGTCTAGATATTTTTTAAACATGGTAATTGTGAACAGTGTACAAAGACAACAGATTAAGTTGACTTTTATTAGAATGCAATATATGAAGTGATTCATCATTAATTACTTTGTATTGAGATCTACTTATTGATCTCAAGACAATATGTGAATTATTTAATATTTAACATGATTTTCAATTACATAATGAACTATTGTCACATTTCCCTTTAACATTAAATTGGAAAGAATTTTTAAAATGTTTACTTTTATTTTATTATGTATGCTAACTGATTGCGTTGATTAGCATATGCATGTTGATGACTACATCGTTCTTTGTAATCTATCCAATTATCAATAGATTAGAATTTAAAATCAATCTGGTTTCCTCAAGTTTACTGTGTGGAAAGTGGACTTGCGTTGACTAATAGTCCAACTTTACTTCATTCGGTTATGATAGTGTATCTGTCTAGTATACATGGATTCATATTAAAGCCACATCATCCAAAGAATCTATAGCTTTGTTCAATCTATTCGTAGTGGCTAGACTTTTCTGCTCCATCGATATTTCCCACGTAAGACATAATCTTATAGGATGGAGTATATTTAAGCAGATATTTAAAAAAATTACAACCTTGCTTCATCAAATACCATGTTCACTTCTAACCTGGTTTCTGAGCGTGAATACTGTTGACCTAGATGGATTAGCATAATTCACTCAACATTCAGTGACCAATATATAACTTCATTAAGTGTTTAGTGTAGCATTAATGGCTATAACTATTAAGGAAGTTTATGTAGACATAGTAGCTCAAAAGACTATCTACTCATAATGAGTAGTATACGTTGCTTTGATAAATAAAAACGATGTTATTTTTTTCTTATCAACCTTTTATTACAAGTGTACTACACACACACACAGTTTTGTTGTCACCATTTCAACTATTTAAGTAGTCATCTTCATAGTTTAGTTTGTGTTTTTCATGTAAATAAAATAAAAATTTTTTTATCATAATGAAAACAAAATACACAATGAATTGTATTTTCTCTTTGTTTTCTTTTCGTGATTCTTTATCTTTATCTCTTTCTTTCTTTCTTTTTCAATGTCCCTATCAACCAATCATAATGAAGTTGATGAAATTTTTCAACATGAAAGAGTAGGCGTTAATCCAACTGTCTAATATCCATATGCCATCCAAACACACACACACACACAAATGTATATTTTCATGGGTATAATTAACAACCAATGAAGCATTTAACTAGAAACAGTTGAACTATACATTGAACATATTTAATCATGACACTATTCATGTAAACCTGTAAGTAGTGAATAATGTGCAAACTGTAAAATGCTTAAGATAAAGTCCTTCAAAGGAATCTAAATAATGATGATGATAATTTAGTAAGCATAGACTGTACAAAAACAAATGATAATTCAATGATCAGATTTAATGATACTTAAATTGTTCTCATTGAAAGATACCGTTACAATCAATGAGAATAGATGTAGGAAAGTCTAATGAATAAACGATTATCTACACAATTATTATCATTTACTACAATTTATAAAGAGTTCTACTGTTTAACTAACGTAAACAACAATACACGATATATCATTACATATTAATGAGTTGTATACTATCCGGAAAGGTTTTAAATGGTTAGTGTTCTTTTTTTTTAGCAACATCTGTAACCCAAACCAACTGCCAATCAACATTAAAGTCAAAATTTTCAATACAAATGGGAAGACAGTTCTGTTGTATGCAATTGGAACTTGTGTAAAGCACTACTAAAAGTATCATCCAAAGCATACGAGTATTCATTAACAACTATCTGCATAAGATACTTCAGAACCGTTCGCCAAATATCATCAACAACAACGTTCTATGGCAGATAAAAAATCAACCAATATTCATGTGAGGAATAAATTAGGAAATGACACTGGAGTTAGATAGAACACAGAAGAAATCATCAAACTGTATTACAAGACAAGCATTAAATTAGAATCCTGAAGGTTAAAGGAAAAGAGGAAGACCCAAGAACACACTGCGTCGGAAATCGGAGACAGACATGAAGAGAATGAAGGGCACTTGGGAAGAGTTGGAAAGAGGAGCCCAGGAAAAAGTTGATTGTATAATGGTGGTTAGCGGATTATGCTCCGTGTGGGGTAACAGGCATTGATTGGTTGATAATATGCTAACTATCGATGCGAATAGAATTGTAGATGTCTCAGTCTGTTTGTAAATGGAATTCTGTACTAATATTAGGGCTCAAGTTTCCGGTTGAAAATTATGTTTAATGTTGCATTCTTTTATTAGTATTTTGTAGTAGGAATACTAGTCAATATCACTGCGAAATCCGCCTTTGTGAGTAGCTCATAGATTCATTCTCAGTTAAGAACGATATCACACAAAGCTACTTACTCCAACCCTTTATTTTTTTACTGGCAGTTGATTGAATTATGAGTATCGCAACATCTTAAGAAAAGCATGGAACACAGTGAACATTATTGATATAGTTAGATGATCCGGACTTCACAAATGACATACCTCTACACCTACTATCCATACACAGCAACAAATGCACGTAGAGACAACCAATATAGCAGCAACCTCGGCATCAGTATGCTTCAACATACACAAAAGAAAAATAAAAATCCTTAGATACAACACAAGACGACGAACACCAACCCAATTATACTTCATTGAGGAAGTCTGGAAGATGTGGAAACTTTTACATACCTGGGCAGCAGCGTCAACATTTTACAAGGGGAGGGGGGATTCGATACAGATATGAAGGCACGGATTGAAAAGGCAAGAGCATCGTTTCTACATGTGGAGAAAATATGGAAGTCAAAGCAGCTGTCAGTCAACATCGAAGTCACAATTTTCAATGCAAACGTGAAGACAGTTAGCTCTTTTTGTATAAAGCTAAAAGTTTTATGGAGAACTACGAAATGCATTATTCAAAAGATACAAGTATTTATAAACAGTTATCTGCGCAAGATTCTTCGGATCCATAGACCATCAGTAACAACTTTAGTGAGTAGCAGAGAACAAGCCAACCAATATTCAGGTGAGTAAGAAATTAGGAAAAAATACTGGAGGTAGGTAAGACACATTGAGGAAATCATCAAACCTCGTCACAAGACAAGCACTAATTTGCAGTTATAAAGGCTAAAGGTCAAGATAAAGGTCAATAAACACATTAGGTTGGAAATCGGAGGTACACATAGTAGAATGAACAGCACGTGGAGAGAAATGGTAATGAGAGCTTAGGACAATCAAAATAGTTGACTTCTGATTAGTCAGTTTCTGATTACCTTACTTTACGTTGATTGGCTAATCACGTTCTTGGCAGATGTTTTAAGAATCGTTAAATCTCGTCAGTTAAGTTTAAAATAATTTCTGTCATCCATAAAAAGTAAAATTTATTATTTGTCGTAAACATGTCCAATACTAACCAGTACATAATCCTAAACCCAACCTAAGACTTTATCTTATCTTTGAACTCTTCACCTAAACGAATAGGCAATCAGCTGTTTCTTTTTTGAAAAGAACAGCTGAACAGAACTAAACGAATTGTAATGGATTCATCTTATTCACCTCAAATACTTGTCGTCGCTCTTTTCAAAATAATGCTGGGAACTTGTTGCATGAAATGCTGTTTTTTAAGAAAAAAATTTAACTTATTACTTCACTTTAGACTAACTTTCTAGAGAAGACTGTTTGTCTAAAGCAAATACCTTATTCCAAGTGAAACTCAACGTTTAAAGTTGAGCAAACAACAAAATGTATGTTGTATTCATTCGTCTGTAGCTGACGGATGAAGTATTTTATCACTAGTATACTAAAAGCTGTTTCCATATCCTCTCTAAATTAATTCACTTTCAGTAGAGTTGCTATGCAGACCCTAACTATGTTACCATCTAACTAAATCAGTTTTTATCTGTAATCCGTCAGTGTCCTGTAAGCTTTAACCTCCTCTACAAACAGTAGTGACAATTATCATAAAAGCTTGAGACTTCATTGAGGTATAATAGAACTAATAAGGGTAATATGGTAACTTGTTTTACTTTACCATCTGTAGAATTCGATTTCGAAAAAGTACCCATTTCCCATACTCTGTTGTCGACTACACAGGAAATTCCTAATTCAAACTAGTGTTGTGTCTGTTATGTGAAAATTAGAAAGTTTAAGTACAAATCCTATATGGAATACATTATCGACTGCTTCGCTAAAATCCATAAATATTATACTCACAGGTAGTCCAATCTAGTGTGCAATCACCAAATCCTCACTTGAGATACGAAAGTTTGTCTGACAGGATCGACTCGTGAAGAAACTCTTGTTCTGTCGGTAATATACAATGGGTCTTCACATGCTGAAACAGTCTTTCTCGAGTGAATTTATCTAAAACCTTAGCAAGAATGGTGATTAAACCAGTTAGTCTATAATTTTAAATGAACTTCATTTCTTTAACAACCTTTCATTTCTTTGAGAGTTGAGCTTTCTACGTTAATTGAATTGAATAACTCTGTTAGATGTTGGAATATAATTTCCATGAACAATAACAATAATCGTGAAAGAATAGTTTCAATGTTTGGCTTCATAATCTCTTAATCAATTTAAAGCATTTCTTTGAATGTACATTTTAGTTGTTTAGTAACTCTTCACTACAAAACTTAGTCAATAATTTGTATGATTTTCAATTTTATAAGCAAAAGTGATAAATCATGTTAAATGTTAAAGAAATAAACTGTTTAACATATCGATGTAGAACAGATTCATGAATAGTGGATTAATTTAAAATGAAACTGATCAATCTATCATCTTGTATGTTATACTCATTGTGTATTCCTAATTCAATAGTTAAAACTGGATAGTTTTCTGTAATTCCTCTATTGAAATATTGTTAACTGTTGAAAATCTAATCGAAGAATACAAGACACTGATCATAAAATACAACATCATCAAATTGAAGTATTCTGCTTTGACTTCATCGAATCGAACCTTAATTGGGAATTATAATTGAACGTTACGAAAACTATTGTATTTAGTGTTTCATATCACTGACTGATTTTTGTTACGCAATCATTATAAATCAGGAAGAAGTGGATAGTTGTTATATACTTGCATACTTCAGCATTGGGGATCGAAGTTAGTACCTAAAGGCTCTGTGTGTAGAAAGCATTTAACTGATGATTTGTACATTTAACTTCAGTCAACTGGAGATTAATTGGACGAATTCACTCATTATTATCGGTGCGTAGCTAACTAACTCATACATCACGATTCTTGGTTTTCAATAATTGTCGAGGATGAAATTCCTAAACTTTCTCAATAAAGATAATTCAGTACTCTAGTTAAGCGATTTAACGCAAACTTTGTTATACGTTGATGCTTAACCGAAGTTGCATTATGGTTTGCAAGTTGCATTCGTGCTATCTGGAAACGGCCTCTTCAGCCAAATGTACTTGCATCTATACTGACTCAGAATTGGTCAGTCCATGTCAAACGCTATCGTATTCACCACCAAGTCTAATTACTCACGTTTAAGCAATAGGTATTCACATATGATTTGACAGTATTTACATCTTCCCGTTGATGTTGTTGCTATATACACATCTTGAATTGATTATCTCATTACAGCAGTCGTTCACAGGGATGATGATTTAATTTTGATTATGATCAAGCAAACTCAACTTGTCTTAAGTTGAATTCATTGTTAATGTTCACTTTCAACTTACTTCAAAATTTAACTATCTACTAATTCAGCTTTGCTAACTTTCTTTATTCGCCTATCAAAATTCTAATCATGTTACTTATGAATATGAATGTGTTGATTGTATCTAATAATAAATACCACCAACGCATTTCAATAATAACTAGGTCTATGACGGCTTTATTGTTATGTATCTTATTTATCATAGATTATCTTAATAAAAATCATGGTTATTTCTTTCTTAAAAGTTAAACTATTCAAATGAGAACTTTTAGAATTGAACAATGTAAATCGTTTTCTTTTGTTTTTGGTGTTTTTCTTTCTGTTTTGAAATTCATGTCAACTCATTTTTTCTTCAATATATCCGTTTTCTTATTCTTTACTTACTGGTGTTTGTTTGTTGCTTGTGGTTATTAGTTTATTCGGTATTTGAAAAAGGAGAAAAAACATTTTCTGAGATAATCAATAAGTTCTGTGGTGGATAAATGACATAACACCTACTTTATGAAGCCTAAATGTAATTACCCCCTTCCTTTCACTCCTCCTTCTCCGACTACCTTTATTCAAACAATCAATGAGTTTCAATGACCCTCATAAAGTACTATTCAAACATGAGTAAATACATAACATACAATTGATCATAATATCATGCTTAAAATGGTAGAAAGTAAGAAATGCACTGTTTGTAGGAATTATACTTGATACTACTATTTGGTAGTAACTACACCTAAAATTGCCCCCCCTCCCCCACTAAGGTTGCTACTGGTCCTGAGCTCGCATAAAGGAGGATAATTGGGCATGAGGTTACCAACCCCATCCCGTAAACAAAACAATCACGATGAAAAAACGCTAATCAGAAAAAACCTTTTTAACCATTTTAACTCTCCCCTGAGAGTTAAAAGGTTTTCATTTCGAAGAGTTATCACGCCTCATACTGAAAGTCAAATTTCTTCAGAAGTTACGAGGCCGATACCCCTTCTCACGACCAGAGCAACAATTAATATAGGTACATGCAATGTTCACGCGATGTGGGAGACAGGGAGAAGCATTCAAATACTTGAAGAGATTAAAAGATACAACCTGATGATACTTGGAATAAGTGAAACCAATTGGTTACAAGCTGGACAGTAAAGATTATTCTCAAGAGAAATGTTTTCATACTCCGGCAACAAATAAGAAAATGCCTCACACATACACAAAGAATAGCACTGATGCTGTTCCAAGAGGCATGGAAGGCTCTCATATGACGGGAACTCAATGGAATACTAACAAACTCAACGAATTCAAAGTAATTCTCAACAATAAGTTCCAAGCATTCAACGATCTACTAGAAGAAGATAGAACCACTATGGAGAAAAACCAAACAGATATCAAAGAAACAATAATTTCAACATGTCAAGAGGTTTTGTGTCGTAAGGAGAACCCTCATAAAGATTGGTTTACTATTGGTACTCTGGGTAAGATCAAAGAAAGTAGGAGCAAGAAGATAGCAAATAATAACAGCTGGACAAGAACAGAGAAAGCCAAGGTACAGGCCGAATACACAAAAGTTAACAAGCAAGTGAAGAGGAGCATCAGATCGGATAAACGGAAATATGTTGAGGACCTAGAAATAACTGCGGAAAAAGATGTAAGAGAAGGAAACATGAGGCATCTATACGATACAACGAAGAAGTTAGCTGTGTAATTCAGTAACCTAGAACGGCCAATCAAGAACAAGACTGGCAAATTAATCACTGAAGTGAATGAACAACGAAACAGGTGGGTAGAACACTTTGAAGAGCTGTTGAATAAACCAACACCACCGAACCCACCAGTTGTCGAAGCAACAGCCATGGATCTTACTATAAACATCGACCCACCAACATTTGAAAAAATTCGAAATGGCCATCCGATTGGCAAGTCAGCAGGGACGGATAGCATACCAGCTGAGATACTGAAGGCAGATATGGAAGAAACTGCAAATATACTCCATATTCTCTTCAGAAAGATTTGGGAGGAAGGACAAGTGCTACCAAAATGGAAAGAAGGATACGTCATCAAGATGCCATAGAAAGGAAATCTCAGCAACTGCGAGAACCATAGAAGCATCACTCTTTTTTTCGATATCAGGAAGAGTTTTCAACAGAGTGTTATTTAACCGAATGAGAAACCTAGTCGACGCCCAACTTTGAGGTCAACAGACCAGATACCATAAAGACCTATCATGTACGGATTAAATCTCTACTCTCTGGTTCACTGTCAAACAATCAATTGAAAAAAAATTCCCCGCTTAACATTAACTTCCTCGACTACGAAAAGCATTTGACAGCGTGGATAGGAGAATAATATGGAGGCTTCTTCGTGTTATGATGCGAGAAATTCGGTGGTTGGTTGGCTGAGTGCTAATCAACAGTGCCTAGTTGGTAATTGTGCGTCTGCCCTATGCCTACTTAGTCCCAAGCCAGAATAGCAAGAATACGAGCCAATAGACCAACCAGACAGCAATCCTATTATATTCCAAGCATTCCTTTATCTATACATAAAGTCAGACTGCACAGCAAACCAATTAGGAAATTAACATGAATGTAGAACAAAGGAAATAGTGGTAGTGAATGGGGGCAACTTGTACACAACTGATTAACTAAAGTCCATAATAAGAGACAGTTTAATAACAGTAATTATGCTAAACGAGAGGATAGGGTAAAAGAAACGTAACAATAATAGAAACAAAATGTTTATATTACACACAGTTAGAATAATTGAAATAGTGTTCTTAAAACACAGTTGTGAAAGTTTGTTACACTTCTTTGTGGTCCGGCATAACACTTCAACATTATGGCGTATTCGAAAAGATAGTCAACATTATACGGAATTCTTACGATAGCCTATACTATAGAATTGTGCAACAAGGTCACTTTACAGATTTATTCTAAGTGAAGACTGGTGTCATACAAGGCTGCTTACTCTTGCCCTTTAACCTCTCTTTCTGGTGGTTGACTGGATCATGAAGACCGCAGCATCTCAAGACATTTTCGCAATACAGTAGACAACATGGATGCAACTAGATTATTTGGACTTGGCAGATGACCAACCTAGCTCTTCTATCCTACACACAACAACGAATGCAGATGAAGACGGACAGTGCAGCAGCAGCTTCTACAGCTACCAGTGGGACTCAACATGCACAAAGGGATAAGAAAGATCCTTCGTTACAATACAACGACCACTGGCTAATTATACTTGACGGAGAAATTCTGGAAAATGTAGAATCCTTTACATACTAAGACAGCATCATTGATATACAAGGAGGGTCTGATGCAGATGTGAAGGCGCGGATCGAAAAGATAAGGACAGCATTCTTACAACTGAAAACTATTTGGAACCTAAACCAACTGTCAGTCAACATTAAAGTCAAAATTTTCAATACAAATGTGAAGACAATTCTGTTGTATGCAATTGAAACTTGTGTAGAGCACTACGAAAAGCATCATCCAAAACATACGAGTATTCATTAACAACTATCTGCGTAAGATACTTCAGTACCGTTCACTAGATATCATGAGCAACAACGTTCTATGGCAGATAACAAATCAATCAATATTCATGTGACGAATAAATCAGGAAAAGATGCTACAGGTTGTTAGGACACACATTGAGGAAATTATCAAACTGTATCACAAGACAAGCACTAACATGGAACCCTTTCGAAACATTCGTGATTTTCAATGATCTTTGATTTTCGATGGTACCCTTCCAACCTCAGTCTGTGACGTATTCAATCAGATGAAAATTTCAATCTCTACAAAATTAGCGAACTCTTTCATACTGTTTCCAATTATATCATGATTTATTGCCTCATTCAATATTCGATTATTTATATACTGTTTCTTGTCTTCATTTGACTTCGTAAATGTAATTTTTTTAATCGATTATGTTACAGTTCGATAATTTTTTACTGAATTCCAACTGAGTATTAGTTCATTTTTTGATTACGTAATCGGTAATATTCATTCATTTGTTCACCTCATTCAATTCTAAAATTCCTTCTTATACAACATAACAATATGTACATGTATTTAATATTCATTTTAGTATCTCAACTTTTATTGAACTCCTACAGTAAGAATATGTTTGAAACTTCCCGTTGATTCATCATGGACTGAAATTGATCAGTCTCTGTTATCATATGTGCATTCTTAGGGGATCGCCTCAATATTAGCGATGGTTCACAAGTATTATTTGCGTTGGATTTTCACAAGCAAGCGTAATCTAGAATTTGCATTTCGTTCTATTTGGGACTCGTCAGCTGGATGTACTTGCATTTCAATGTTGATGTTCCCATCGGGACTCAAAATCACTTCGTTTTATGTTAAACACCACGTTCAGTACTGGACTACTAAGTCCGAACAATGACACTCGTGCGACGAGTATTTATGTATAACTAAAATATGCTTGAATTATTGAACCGAATTGAACCTTCATTGTATCCTACTAATGCATGTTCACAAATAGCCTTTAACTAAACTTCATTCTGGAAGTGCATTCACTTTAGTTAGTAATTTTAATAAATTACAGGTTGCAAACAATAATTAACAATGAAAAACCATCCAAATCAAATCAAATCATTATTAACCCTATTTTACTATTCACTTAATTTACTCTCTTGAAATTGACAAATGGTGGTAACTCTAAAGAATTGTCAGTAAGTACTATGAAACTCCTCAGATACATTCATTTAACTGTAGGCTCTTTATTTTCAGTTATCTATTTGATTAAAATTGATATTATGTCAACAATATTAGATAAACTGATGAAAATGATAATGCTGTTTGTATCTTCCTGTTGATATTCATGTTAAAAATTGATATTGATTAATCACTGTTGATATATGCGCATTTCCATTAAATTGTCTCACAGTTGCAATAACATTTGAATTGTGGCTTGTAACTAGAATCTAAGATCGGTTTTTATACTTATTAACGATTCTACTGGAAGTTGATGCAATGGCACATCAAAAAACAGTTTGAGTTAGTGCTCCGGTATGCGCATCAACTCAAATGTGAAAAATTATACCCATCTCATGAGTTTTACATAAAACAAAACGCGAGTTGTGAATTCAACCAGCTAGTCACAAACTAACTCTAATAACCATTCTATTCATTTATGAAACCGATTAGCACTGTTCAATTCAGTATATTATTATTTATACTATAAAATATTTAAGTAACATGTTGTTGTGTTCGGACGAATAAAGAAGAATAACTAACTTCGACAGTTCTGCTGTAGAAAATGATTGCAATTATTTTAGTAGTGGATAATGTAGACATTTTATGTGTATCATTGTTACGTCCCTATTACCCTACAGTTAATTGATTGTGTACATGTTGTTCCTATTTACTACTACTGTCTCCTTAGTTTTGAATTAATTTTAATTCCTTAATTAGCTGACTACATGATCTGGTTTATGTATATATTAAGGAATGAGTGAAATTCAATAGGATTTTGACCTGGAATTGATTGGGCATTGGGTAGACGTGCAAGGACTGACTAAACACTCTCATTGGCGTTTATCACTGTATGTTTATGCTCACAAGGTCAATTGATTCGTCGTACTTCTCCCTGCCCCACCCATACCCATCATAACAGTCTTTTCCCAACCTTATAACATCTATCACATCTTTTGATGTAACACATTGAATTGTTTACAAATTTTAGTGCTAATGAATAACAAATACAAAAGTATTTTCAATAAAACATTTCATCAAGATTTTTTTAAAAGAAAATATTTCTACAGACTCTTTTTTCATTTTTCTATATGAAATCCAACTAAACTTTATGTATGATGGATAGAGATACTGTTATATCAGGTGATTCAAGAGGGGCAACTAACTTTTTGAATTATTTTTCAGAAGACTATTTCACATTTCGATTGTTTTATTTCTATTATTGTGGTGTTGCCATCACCTTAACTACCCAGTAGATTCATAAACTGTTGTTGTATTATTTATCATTTAGAAACTATAGTCAATTAATTGTATCTTTGTATTCTCCTCCCCCCCCCCTGACCAGTCTCTAGTCCTTATTGTTTCCGTTTTGTATAGATATTGTTCACTTTGTTGGTGTGATACGTGGTCAGGTTTTGTATGTAGATAAATGGAGGTGTGAAATTTAATCTGATTGTCTGCTGGTTGGCTAAATTGTCTTGTGTTCTTCATTCCGGCTTTGGAGACTATTGGACACAGAGGGAGAGGAGGGTCGTGTTCGCGCACTGATTGATATTATCGAGGTCATAATATATTTTCCATGCATTGTGATTGTCCGATATGTTGAAGATATAAAAGATACTATCAAGTATTTGAAATCTATACAGGCACAACTGGATATGATATGCTGACTCGGTTAATTAAAAGCGAATAAGCTACTACCTTAATTTACATAGAAATCTAACTGTTAATCGATATATACAAAAATTTTTGTACTGAATATAGTTCCTTAGTTAGTACTAAAGATGTGTACCAATTACGGATTCTATTAAACAGATACTACTCATTAAACTATACTGTTTATCTTAATGAATAAAACTAATGTAAGTATAAAATCAAAGCATTAATGGATAAGGAAAGGATTGCTTAGGATAGAGTTGAATGGAGAATACTGGTAAGCGGCCTATGCTCCTCAGAGAGAGGTAACAGGCGTAAGTAAGTAAGTATTAATGGATAAAATACTCATTTATCAAACTTGACTTTTATTCAACTGCAAATGAATCGAAATGCCTTAATCATAGACGATAGTGTATCACTGCAAGGCATCACAGTGAAGTACTTAATAAACTTCAATCTAGTACATGTACTGGAATACTCTTCTATGATGATAAGGATCGATAATAAGTATACTATCAGTAGTAATGCTACATCTCTTTTGATTATGTATTTATAAGTAAAGTAGGGCAGTTAGTTGTTAGCAACAGCCGACAAATACACACTTCACTTAGAAAATAAATAACATTTGTGTAACTGGACAACTAGCTGAAAAGCACAATCTCATGAGTCTATTTTCTAAGCATCGTAAATTGTTTGTCGTAAATTGTCATCTTTTGAAAAAAGAAAAGCCTTAACTACTATCATAAGTATTTCTGTATTCAGGTTATCCTAATTTTAACATGAACTTATTATACCATTTTATGTACATAATTCTTCTATTGTGCTTTGTAATTGTTTTTACTTTTTGGTTTATCATTCGATGTACTCGATTTGTTAATGCCAACTCATGCATGACAAAGCATTGACTCCTAATCGCTGGTGTCATTCTCGGTATGTCTTCCTATGTCGCTGCCATTTAAAAAGATTTAAGCTAATCTCCTGTTAGGTAACCAATAAGTGATTGCAACTTTCCTGTATTGGATTATAGTCTTAAGTTACATTGGCTCATTTAAATCCAAAGTCAACAAATTTCATTTTTCGATCATTCGTGTTTAACCTGCACATCAGTATCTATAAGGTCAATTATCAATTTGTTTAAACGACAACATGCTTTCATGTTGATTTGATAATCAGTTAAAGGCATTTCTTTAAATGTTATGCATGTAAAGTGAAAATGTATCAATTTAGTGTGAGTATTACATCTATTTGTAATTAATGTAAATTGAATCAGTTTTTTAATTGTTAACAAAATCACTTAAAATTGCTATCAACAAATGAAATGATCAACGACTACATTAAAACCAAATCTAGAAATGCAATGAACTTTAACAAGTAAAAACAGTACACACTCATTCACACAGTAAAAAAAGAAACAAGATCACATGTTACATGTGAATATAGATACTTACTAACTTACTTACGCCTGTTACTTCTCTCGGAGGAACATAGGCCGCTTACCAGTATTCTACATTCAACTCTGTCCTGAGCAATCCTTTCCAGTTGTTTCCAGTTCCTGTTCATCCTTTTTATGTCTGCTTCCAGCTCTCGATGCAGAGCCTACTTTGATCTTTCTATTTTCCGTTTCTCAATAGGATTCGAAGTTAATGCTTGTCTAGTGATGCAGTCTGATGATTTCCGCAATGTATGTCCTATCCATTTCCAACGTCGTTTCCTGATTTCATCTTCAGCTGGAAGCTGATTTGTTCTTTTCCAAAGTAGGCTGTTGCTGATGGTTTCCGGCCAATGGACATTCACTATCTTACGTAAACAGTTGTTTATAAATACCTGTACCCTCCTGAGGATGTTTGCAGTAGTTCTCCATATTTCAGCTCCATATAGCAGAACTATCTTGGCATTCGAATTGAAGAATCTGACTTTGAGGTTGGTTGACAGTTGTTTGGAGTCCCATATGTATTTTAACTGTAGGAGTGATGCCCTTGCTTTGCCAATACTTGCGTTAACATCTTCATCGGATCCTCCTCGTTCATCGACGATACTCCCTAGGTATGTAAAAGTATCCGCTTCTTCCAGAGTTTCCCCATCAAGTTCATTTGGGATGGTGCTCTCTGTGTTGAATTTGAGGATCTTCCTCTTTCCCTTATGCATGTTTAGGCCTATTGATGCTGAGGTTGCTGCTACTTTGGTTGTCTTCACTTGCATTTGCTGTTGTGTATGGGATAGAAGTGCTAGATCATCCACGAAGTCCAGATCATCGAGTTGTATACTACATGTTCATTGAATTTCGTGCTTCCCCTCAGATGTGGAGGTTTTCATGATCCAATCAACCACTAGAAGGAAGATTTTGCACTGTAGTTCGTCGTAAGAATTCCAGATGATGTTGACGAGTTTCTCTGGTACACCGTAGTGTCGAAAAAGTTTCCATAACGATATCCTGTTTACACTGTCAAACGCCTTCTCATAGTCAATGAAGTTAATGTACGGTGACAAGTTCCATTCAATTGATTGTTCAAAGATGATCCGTAGTGTTGCGATTTAGTCTGTGCACGACCGATCCTTACGGAGACCAGTCTGTCGATCACGAAATTGAGCATTCACTGAGTCTTTCACTTTGTTCAACAGTACTCTTTTGAAGACTTTCACTGGTACTAACAACAAAGTAATTCCTCTGTAATTCTCACATTTGCTCAAATCTCCTTTCTTTAGTATCTTGATAAGGTATCCTTCTTCCCAGTCTGCCGGCGCTTGTTCTTCCTCCCAGATCTTCTTGAGTAAAACGTGGAGTATCCTTGCCGTTATGTCTACGTCTGACTTGAGTGCTTCGGCTGGTATATTGTCAGGTCCGGCTGCTTTCCTTCTTTTGATTTGTCGGATGGCCATTTTAATTTCTTCTATCGTTGATGGAGTGACATCTGCCGGGAGATCTGCAGATGCTGCTTCGATGTCTTGTGGTTCAGTGGAGCTGGTCTATTCAAGAGTTCCTCAAAATGTTCTACCCATCTGTCTCTTTGTTCTTAAATCTCAGTAATTGGCTGTCCTTATTTTTTCCTAACTGGTCGCTCTGGTTTACTATACTTACCTGCCAGTTTCTTCGTTGTGTCGTATAGCTGTTTTATATTTCCTTCTCTTGCAGCTTTTTCCGCTGTCGTTGCAAGGCCTTCGATATACTTCCATTTTTCGGCTCTAACGCTCCTCTTTACTTGTTTATTTGCTCCTGTGTATTCACTTTGTGCCTTGATTTTCTTTGTTCTAGTTCGGCTGTTGTTGATTTCTGTCTTCTTGTTCCTCCTTTGTTGAATTTTGCTCAGGGTCTCTGTGGAAATCCATTCCTTATAATGGTAGTTCTTGCAGCCCAGAGCCTCTTGACAAGTTGAAGTTAGTGCCTCTTTGATTCCTTTTCGGTTATCCGCCACAGTGGATTCTTCCTCGTTCAGCAGATCTTGTAAGGCTTGAAACCTGTTGTTGAGAGTTATTATGAATTCCCTGAGTTTGTCAGTATTTTGAAGAGAGGCTGTATTGAACCGTTTTAATGCTGTTGCTCCAGTTATTCATTGCTACCTTAGCTTCAGTTTTATTTTGGCAACCACTAGGTGATGATTTGAAGCTATGTCAGCTCCTCTCCTATTTCTCATAACTTGAATTGATCTTCTGAATTTTTTATTGATGCATATATGATCGATTTGATTCTGTGTAGTATGATCCGGTGAGACCCATGTAACCTTGTGTATGCGTTTGTGGGTGAATATTGTACCACCTATAACCATTTTGTTGAGAGCGCATAGATTTGTAAATCCTTCACCATTCTCATTTCTTCTTCCCAGTTCCTGTTGTTCTATGATGTCTTCGTATCTGCTGTTGTCCATTCCGACTTTGGCGTTTTGGTCCCCCCATTAGGATTGTCAGATCCTTTTCTGAACACTTCGCTATAATTGACTGCAGCTTATCATGAAACTGATCCTTGTCCTCGTCGTTGGTGGGTGCATAACATTTGATGATGTTCATTGTAATCCCCTTGTTCATTGTCTTGAAAGATGGTTTGATGATCCTGAGTCCATGTGGTTCCCATCCAACAAGTGCTGTGCACGCTTTCCTGAGCAACATCAGAGCGACTCCTTGGGTGTGTGGAGCATTTTCCTCTTCGTGACCGGAGTATAGTATCACCTCTGTCGTAGCTAATGTTTTGTGACCAGTTTGAGTCCAATGGGTTTCACTGATTCCGAACACTGTCAACTTGTATCTGTTCATTTCTGATATGTTCTTACAACCTATTGTGTTAACTAATGAATGGTAAATATTACTCAGGCTCATTATATCAGTAGTGCACACATTTTCGAGAAGTTCAATATTTCAGTATTAT
The DNA here is from genome assembly GCA_025215515.1 of Schistosoma japonicum. Lineage (NCBI taxonomy): Eukaryota > Metazoa > Platyhelminthes > Trematoda > Strigeidida > Schistosomatidae > Schistosoma > Schistosoma japonicum. Next base: position 839,834 of record CM046064.1, on the reverse strand, counting down.
ATATAGTATAGTATAGTTTAGTATAGTATAGTATAGTATAGTTTTGTATTGTATTGTATTGTATAAATACATAGATAGCTAGATTAGGGATGGATATTTAATGAAATAACATTGCACAATAATCATGATGAAGACACAACTTATGCATTTAATTAGATTGGTCTACACTACCCACTATCATAGTATTTTTCAGTACAATAACATGCGATTTGTATAAAACAAACCGAAACAACATGACAGTTGTTTTTTTAAAGTGATTTATAAGTACTAATTTCTCATGATCATTTTAACTACTTGTCGGTAGTTTAAACGATTTGGTTAGGTATTATGGAGACTTAAAAACTTGAATTTAATATCATTAATTGATCTGGATCAGGCAACCATTAAATATCTGGTAGCGCTGAATAGGTATCTTGTTTTATAGAAGAGCTCGATAAGAGTATGCACTGAAAATCATCCCGAAAAGTTAAGGCTATAATGTTCATGCTTAGCAAATAAGTTCAACCATTATCACAGTATTCAAGAATCCAACTATCGATACTTTCAACTTCAGTTATTTCTTAGTAAATTTGAGTGACCGTGTTGATTATTCTTTGTGAATCATTGTCATATTCTCAAAATGATTGGGATTTACTAGCTACGTTATTACATTAGAGCGTAAATAGATCATGATTTAAGAATAAAAATAAATGAAAATTAAAGCTTAGCTCGGGAATAACTTTTCGATCTAAACTCCCTTTTAAATCTGCTCCTATAAATTTGTAGGCAACTTTGACAGTTGATTTCCATAGCTCTACTTTGATTGAAATAATTGACTGTTTAAAAATTAATCTGTTGACTAAGTCACAGTATTCTTTAAATAACCGTACGTCGTAAAAATCCAAATGTGCTTTTGGAATTAACATGCTACCTGTGGCCGATAAATCTTGTTAGGTATGTTAAGTGAATTGGTAAACGTACATCGAATTTCTCGAAAGCGGCATTTTATTCACTACATTTCGTGGAAGCAGATCCTTGACGAAACAAACAATGCGATGCTCTGTTGAATAAAACGTTATCTTTGGATATCTTGGTAGTAGAATTATTAGGATCTATGCTAGCGTGTCCGCTCTGAAGTGAATGCTGATAAAGGAAATTTTCTTTAGTACTGCTGTTATACTTTTAGTTTGTTACTGTGACGTCAGTTTCGGTGTATACGTGTGTATGTATCTATGTAAGAATGTAACCCATTTTCCATAAGTATTCCTTGGATTTATCAAATTCATCATTGCTTATATTCTCTATGCATACACATATAACTCTCAATGATTGTGAATGAATTGAACCTGCTCCTTCCCCCCCCTGTCCTTGATCAATAGTACTCAACTTTCATTATGATAATCATATACACAATATATTGATTAGATATTATTTTTTAAAAATATAAATCACTTATTCTACTTTAAAAAATAAATAATAACAAACTGTCAATACTTTATAAAATCGATTAAATTTTTTACTTGGTAACTATTTTATCGCATAACTTAAAATATAATGTGGTTTGTTTTTTCTTATCTTTAAAAAATATTCCCTTATCAACTCAATCAATAAAAGGTAACCAACCAACTAATTGGATATTTACAAAAATGTAGTTGACTAGTGAATGTGTAATCATCTTCAATTCATCATTCTAAGTGTAAATATGAATAGTTTAAAGTAAATATTCATTTCATTGAATACACCCCCCCCCCTGTTTCGATTACATAATTCTTTTGTTGTTTTTTAAATAAAAAATTTTTTGTTATTATGCTAATCAATATCAAATTTATTATAATAGAATCATAATTGTCATAATTGTTGATTACTTTACTTAAATCTATGCATTAGCAACATTGAATAATGATATACCTTTATGACAATTATAAAAGAATAATATCACATGTTGTAGGATGAATTTGTATATTCCCGTTGATTTGTTATAGACTGAAGCTGGTCAGTCACTGTTGCTATATGTGCATCCTTAGCGGATTGCGTCGATATAGCGATTATTCACAAGTATTATTTAAACTCGATTGTGACTAGCAAGTGGCGTATGACACGAATCGGATTAAGTTCGAATCCCACTGTGAACATCAACATTGGGATGCAGGTACATCCAGCCGATGAGTCCCAAATAGGAAGAAACGTGCGTCCTGGATTCCACTTGCCAGTTACAATACAAATTAAATAATATCACATGTTGATGTTAGCTGGGTATCATTAAAAATCAGAGAGCACTGGACAGTTATTTCGTTCTAGTGTGGAATTCCTCAGCAGTGAGCTGGTGGAGTTTAGACTTGTCGGGAGTGAGATGGTGATCACTAATGAGAATAAGTGAATGTCACGCTATACATATATCACAAATTGATGAAAGTGGGAATTATACCAGTGAATGCCGACCGCGTGGTACAGAGGGTTTGGTGCTCGCTTTCAACGTGAAGTCCTTGGTGTGGAATCTGGGGTGCACACTGCTGAGGAGTCCCACATTAAGATGAGACAACTGTTCAGTGCTCTCTGGCTTTCAATGATACCCTGCCAACATCAATCTGTGATAAATTCAATCATCTAAATTACCATTATCCATCAAAAAATAACCATCTCAATTGAATTATAAAAGAGTTTAAATGATATCAATTTTCATCTTAAATATTTTTTAAAAAGAAAATAAACAAAAGAAGAAAACTTAAATCATCATTTTGATTCTGCTAGAAGAGGAAAAATAAAAGAAACGAACTGTTTCATTGTGGCACGATACACTTCAATGTTTATTATGAGACGTATTAATCTTACATTATTCACTCTAATGAAGTATCACATACTTTAACTAAGTAATCATCATGAATACTGTCTAATAATCAATTGATGATGTAATCAATTAACGTTACATACTACTATTAATTACTTATATAAGCTATAACTATCATCAATGTCTGATGGGTATGTGTTATATGCTAAAAACAAAGAAAGACTATACACAATAGTTATACAATTTTAACAGTTCATTAAACAACATTATAATGATGAACATACAGAAGTGTAAAAGATTTTATAATTCTTTCTAACTGTTATTAACCTCGTATCTTGTTGATTTCACTGGTGAACTTAAATGATTCTGTGTAATGATTACTTAGTACTGAATTTACTTTATGCTGTTTGTTCTTCTTATGAATACATACTAAGTTACAAAGAATTTCTTGTATAGTCTCCTAACAACAAATGAGTATCTATACAATTTCTTCATATAGTAATCTTGTAAATTAGTTATTCAGAATACGTTTGTTGTATTATTTGATTCAATATTTACCTTTCAGTGTAAACATTTAAAAAGTAGTCATTAATGACTTGTATTACTTGTACTGTCTAATTCAGAGCATATTCTGTGTAATTAATACATTTTTTTATTCGAAGCCAGATGGTCATCGATTTGATTGCCGATGGGGTCTAGAATGCACACTACTGAAGAGTTCCATACTTGGATGAAACAGTTGTTCATTGTTTCTAGATGATGAATGATTTTCTCATTCAGACCGATTTGTGATACCAAATTGACATTTTCTCAACAGAGAGGTTATTCGCTACTAGATCTGTGAGAGTTCAGCTTCATTCGTAAATGTGACATAAGTGTTTTTATCTTATTAATCCGTCCTCACATTATCAATGATTTCCGCTTGACATTCATCGCCTGTTTAAGTGTAGAATTGTTTATTTTCATTTCATACTTCTCAAGAGGATAGCTTCATTTTATGTGTCTTCTCATTACTTTTTCAAACGTGTAGTTTTATTCAGTTGTTGGATTCATACGTCTCATCTGAAATAAACGTCTTATATGATCAAACATCTGCCTCTTTAAAAATATTCTGAGTGTCTACTGAATATATTGATGACTAGAGTAGCTTCTTTGTATCTTGGTTATAAGCAGGAATACAACAAATGTGATGGTTAAAAGTTGTTGTTTCTTTTGAAGTAAAATGTTAATTTGCGTTAGCAACACACTGCTATGCTACTATAAATGACAACATTTTGTAAGTTAATGTCTATTTCTCCTAATGCTGTAGTTAAGTTATCCTTTAAAGAAATCTGCCTCTTAGTTTGGTCGTTTCACTTACTTGTTGACTTATTCATAGAAATTATACTTTCGATAATCAAACATTAGAATTTTGCATATTAATTATAAAGTTACAGTATACATAGCTATGTATTTTAAAGACAGTACAGAGTTTATACTCCTTAGGAATGTACCCTCATGAGTTCAGACTATTATGACTAATACCATAGAATGATTGTATCGCTATATTACGAAGTGACTGAAATCAGAATCTTACAAATTGACCAAGGTCAGTCCAGTGGTACTGATGCGTAGATGTTTACCATGAAGCATAAAGTTCAAAGTTGAATATCCGATTAGGTCATTGAGGCTCATTACCAATGTTAAGTCAGATACTAGGACAAAACAGCTGTCCAATACACCTTTTCTTCTACCAGTACTCTGGTAATTAAGAACAATCGACATCAAAATCAAACAACGAACAACTTTGTTCCTTGTATATACGTTATATACTGTAAGCACTATATTGTGTTTCAAAGATTTTAATCTGGAAGTCTGTAAAGCCGGTGAAAGTAATAGTTTTGAATTGTATGTCTCGACTTTTTGACACCTGCCTATTGAATTACTTAAATTAAACCATATAAACAGAGTTACAAGATTATGAAAGTCATTCAAGACAAATGAAACATGCATATGAAAACTGAAAATGAAGATCACATACACATTGTACCTCTTAACTATTTTTAAAAAAAGAGGGAGAACAACAATTTATGCGGAATAAAACGGTGATGCATTTCATCTCGTCGATTCCACATCAGCTGCTGCATACAATCCTCAATAATATTTTACAAAAAATAATATTTAAAACAAACTTAAACATACTTAAAGGATGGTTGAAATTTCAATTACATAATCATGGTAGACATGTAAACATAATGAGAATGTTATAAAGAAATTTTCTGTGATAGAAAGGAGGCATCAGTAGAAGAAAATAAAACGGTGATCAGGGTTGAAGTGATTACATAACAAGTGATTTAAGATACAGTTGGCGACCGGATTATTTATTGTTTTCATTCATCTAAATCGTAGACATTTTGATACATTTGCTTAAAATCGTAAGTAGATCGTTCTTTCTGTTCTGCCTATAACGCATCAAAGTTGGTTATATCATAGTAAACGATGTATTCCATGAAACAATCCACAAGTATCCTTCCTATGTTAACGCCGATTGCTTATATAAACTTAACGTACCTGAAAAAAAACACTTATATTGGTAGAACACAAAGCAGAGCAGACTTACGATATCAGGAACATGGGATAAAAAGTAAGGCAATTTGGAAAAATAAAAGCATTAAATAACGCGTTCATCAATCGTACAATAATTTTCCAATTGTGTAATCACTCAAGCTGTGATCACTATTTCGCTTTCTACTTCTAGTGCCTTCTCTTTTGCATTGAATATGTGTTACCAAAATTCTTACTATGTTTGCATGTCAACCATGATTAGGTAATTGAGATTTCAACGATTAGCATAAATATGATAGACTTCGTTAGAAATATTAATTTTGTGAAATGTTACTCAAGACAGTATGACGCTGATGAGGAATCAACAAGATAAAATAAATCGTCTATTTATTTAACACGAAAAGTGGAGAGTCGGATAAAATAATTCTCCTGGCAATAGAACAGAGCAATTCATGAAAATCAGAGTAAACAATGAAGTGTAACGAATTATGAACACTTGTCATAAAAATGTTTAGATAAACTTTAAACTACTTATTAGTTGCAAGTAGTGTAATAAGCGTTAACACAAACTGGGATGCATTTGAATTTTCCCGTTGATTTGTCATGTACTGAAATTGATCGATCTCTGTTGCCATAGATTCATCCAGATGACGAGTCTCAGATAAGACAAAACGCGCGTCCTGGATTCCACTCGCCAGTCACAATTCAACTCTAATAATACACACAAACTTCAGAATAACATAAGCATTGTGCTTTTAACTGAAAATTCATTTGAAATTCGGAGAATACCAACAGTTCTACAAACGAAGTATTTTATCACTTGTCAACTGATTTATTCACCAAGATGTTTAGTTATTATAAGTTTGCTTAGATGTTGGTAATTTATAGCTCAAGTAGATTGCTTAACAGGTGTTTTGTTTACTGAGGTAGATGGTTTAACTGAGAAACGTTAATTATCCTTGTGGATACAATCATGGTCTATTTCATGTAAAATGTGAGCAATATTTATCATCTCAGAAATATCATATTGCATCATTTTAGCCTACATGTACGTGATTGGTTAACTTGGTAGACTTCATTGATTCCCAAATTTTTTGTGGCAGGCTATTTGAAATCTTGGGCTACTATATTTTTCCAAATATCTTAGCACATTACTTTTCGTTTTATTGAAAATTGTTCGATTTTGTCCCAAAGTCGAATTATGTACTCACGTGCCCACATAAGATTTCTACGACCTATCATAAGTAATATTAGTAAGATATAAATGAAGATTTTACGGTGGCTAACGACACTTGTTAAAAATTCAATATTCATCAGATGTCTATTCCTGAAATTCTTAGTCATAACAGCAATAGTGGAGTACTTACAATTTCTGTAGACAGACATTTAAAATCTCGCTGACAACAAACTGGTGCTATTCAGTGAGATACAAACCATCCTATTCATTCAAATCTTTTACGTTGTACGTTTATCAATAATAGATCGGTTGATAAAGTAGGAGATATTTACTTGTCATTACAGACAAATTAATATATATAGATATATATTAACAATGTGTCAGACTCTTCAATTCGAATTTCAAGACAATTCTTCTTTATGGAGCTAAAACGTGGAGAACTACTGCAAACATCATCAGGAGGGTATAAGTATTTATAAACAACTGTCTACGCAGAATACTGAATGTCGGTTGGTCGGAAACCATCAGCAATAGCCTACTATGGGAGAGAACAAACCGACTTCTAGCCGAAGAAGAAATTAGGAGAAGACGTTGGTCATGAATAGAATATACATTGCGGAAATCATCTGACTGCATCACTAGACAAGCACTAACTTGGAACACTGTTGGGAAATGGAAAAAGAGGAAGGTCAAAGGACGCACTGAGTTGAAAATTGGAAGCAGACATTAAAAGAATGAACAGGAACTAGAAACAGTTTGATAGGATTGCCGAGGACAGAGTTGAATGGAGAATACTGGTGAGCGGCTGATGCTCCTCTGTGAGGCGTAACGGGCGTAAGTAAGTAATGTTAACAGTGTACACTACTAAAGTTAATGTTATTATTATTATTATTATTATTATTATTATTATTATTACTATTATTATTAGAAATGAATGACAAAGTGTATATTGAAGAAAAGAGATAAATAAATAGTTTAATATACAATGAAAAATATATAAATAAAATTAAATATAAATAAATATAAAGTAAATTGATACGAATTAGTATAAATTAAACGTACAATTAAATCATAACGAAATAATTGAATTATGAAGAATGCCCATTGAATACTACTCATTTATTCATTAACATTCGAATAAATAACAGTAATAATAATAATAATAATAATAATAATAATAATAATACTCACTTTTATCATCACCTAATTGTGTAGTAACAACAACATAAGAAACTGGCATACATAATTCTATGCATATTGTCTTGTCACCACTCAACAACACAGTAAGATCTAATGTAAATTAGTAGGATTATTAATCAATTCAATCATAACAATGCTAATAATACAAAGAGTGGATGCATAGAATATGATCCAGGAAAAAAAAGAGTTAATTAGTTGAAAAGTTTATAAACAACAACCAAATACAACAAATAAATGTAATTCATAAATACAACTAGGCATATGTTTGTATTAAATGTGAAGTTTGTTGAGAAACTATTATAACTTATTTCATAGTTGTTGCTATGACTACTACTAATTTTTAAGTGTACTGATTAAATTCAATGAAATGCAATTGAAAATAATCATAAAAAAAAAAAGAAAAGTCACCTGATTGATTAATGAAAAGCTGATTAATTTTAACTTACAAGTAGCTTGTTTGCATTTATATGCAGTGAATAAGTAATCTATGCTATCATTATGCTTTATTGTAAAAAATGTCGGTATATTTTATCTTCAATGATGAATCCTGTCAATGTATCCATGTCAATTGTTGATGTATATCCAACGTATTTTAATGTGATACAATAAAGTTGATTGATGCAACTAAGCTCCAAATGAAATGTATTGTAATATTGTGATGCTGAATAGTTGTTAGTGTGAAACATGATTTCTACTATTCAATACAATTATTATTATTATTATTATTATTATTATTATTATTATTATTATTATTATTATTATTATTATTATTATTATTAACTAAAGTTAGATGATAATGAATTTATTCTTCTTCATTAATAATAGTAATAGTAGTATGTGTAGGTAAGTAAGTAAGTAAGTAAGTAAGTAAGTATGATCAATTGATAATTGAATGTTGTACTTGTTTGTATATATCATAATGAATATGAAATACGATAAATATGATAATCAACTTTCAGGTATTAATTGTAATAATTTCTGTGATCCTAATGTAAAATTATCTGTGTAAGAAAGAAATAACAAAGAAATGAATATAAATAACAATGAAACAAAATAGGTAAAGGGATAATTTCAGTAATGAAGGGACATGGTCTCATTTAAATGATCAATTAATTAATATTAAACTATCAATTATGAACAACTAAAAAAGAGTAACGAATTTTAATGAACTATGTCATCTAATTTAGTTGTGAGTAATGTGAACATTTTTTATTTTTGTTATGACGTGAGAAAATTGGGGTTTGGTTGGCCTAGTGTCAATTACTAGTGCCTAGTCGGTAGATGTGCGTCTGCCCTGTGCCCACTTAGTCTCAAGCCGAAATGAGAAGAATGCAAGCCAATAGATCAGCCAGACAGAATCGAATCCTATTATATTTCAAGCATTCTTTTATACATACATAAAATCAGACCACACAGCAAACCAATTATAAAATTAACATGAATACAGAACGAGGGAGATAGTGGTAGTGAATAGGAACAACTTGTACACAACTAATTAACTGTAGTCCATAACAAGAGACAGTTTAATAACAGTAATTATGCTAAACGAGAGGATAGGGTAAAAGAAACGTAACAATAATAGAAACAAAATGTTTACATTACAGACAGTTAGAAATAGTGTTCTCAAAACACAGTTCTGAAAGTTTGTTACACTTCCTTGTGGTCCGGCTTAACATTATTTCTATCGCTGTTAAGTTCCTGTTACCCTGCCCTGTCGTTCAGTATATTTATTATCAGTATATTATTTTTTATTATGAATTGCCACTACCTCTTATGCTTCATATTAGTGTTAATTTCATAATTAATTGATTGTGTGGTCTAATTTTTTTGTGTATATAAAGGAATGTCTGAAATAAAATACGATTCTGTCTGGTTGATTTATCAGTTTCCGTTCTTCTTACTCTCGCCTGAAAATCGGGTAGACATACAGGGACTAACTAGCCTTATTCTTACAAAGATTATATTCAATAAGTAACTTAATCCTATCCATTACCTTAATCTTAAAGTATAATTCTTACTTTTAACAAGCTAATCCTAATATAAGGAACTATATTTAAAAACAATTTATACGTCAAACAAGATCATTTATGCATACACAGATGTTCTTCAACTCACATGTTGTTAATCTTATCAATATGAAAATAGACATGTAGTTGTGCTGTCTATTTCCAATGAATACGACATTGAGAAGATTTCCATAAATTTCTTAAAGATGTGAAGTTTCGGACGTATATTTATCTGAAGAGTCTCAAATACAACTTAACGATCATCCAGGATTTCACATAATGCAAAGAATTCGATTTATAAACTTACATTGTTATCATTTACACTGTATTTATTCAGACAATAAAATCTTTCCACAGTATTATTTTATTTGCTTATCGTTCATATGTCCTCAAAGATTTCAGCCTGACGACTTCAAATTTATTTGCCATTATGAAAGACCATTATGCTTTATACTTTTACAACGATTAATCAACATCGGTGGATAACTTCGATGAGCAATTTTCGGGATTCGTTGAGAAGCCTTGGTTAGTAAACTTCAACCATGATACGCTTCAGTGACAATGGATAAGGTAGCATAACATATTATACACTAATGGTTCATTGATTCAAAGGTTCAGAGCTCATCGTCAAGCCTGAGGATTTATTGGATGAGTACTGCTGAAATAGCTGTTTAGTGGTCTTCAATAGTTGTTCAACCAAGGTTGACCTGTGAAATTGAATTCTATAGTATGCACACCATCCAGGTATAATTTTTTGAATAGCTGGAAATTTGTTTAGTCATATAATGTTAAATATTATTTGAAATTCCCCAAACTAAAAGAGCAAGACTGGTTTCAGACCTAGTCGCTGTTGTAACCATTAGATATATGCCATATGTTAGGTTTTTGAAGATAGACATACTTTCCGGCGTCCCGTAATAGTGGTTTTTCATGAATTAAAGCAACATATAACTCTGAAGACCTATGCATGTGCGTAGGTGGTACACGTTATCGGTTGGAGTTAGCCAAATATCTTGACCAATCGGCATTTTCCACTAATTCCTAAAGTCCAAATTTCTATATACCTTTCCAAATACACCACAGCCTTATGAACTATAACTTCGATTTCTTCAATTGGAAGCTAGTCAACAGGTAGTATGTGGGTTTTATTCTAACGGATTCCTGTTTGACTTACATAATATTACAATATAACTAAGTATGTGTAAATGCATGTTCAACGATCTATGTTCCGACAACTCAGCAGTACAGAAAAATCAACACTAAATTAGTAGAAACAGTAGTTACTTCAGTAGTAGTAAGAAAAAAGTAAGAACTTATTAAATATAGCCTGCAGAGAAACAATCATTTCGTAGAAATGAAAAGGCATAAAGCATTTTTAAACTCACGATCTAAGTTATAACAAATAGTGAATGCACCAGCCTCATTGTGACCTATTCTGAATCTCCAAGTATTAGTTACAACAGTCGTGCTAACCCTAACCAAGAAGTTCGCACCTAACAATACACTTTAGACAAGCAATCATTGGCTTCACAAACCGGTTGCTCCCACATTTTTTCACCCTACTCCTACACTAGACAAAAGTGGAGTACTTGAAGTTTGAGCATGCTTACAGCGAATCCAAACTACTGAAGAGGAATATTCACAAATGTATAAGGTCTACTCTCAGAACTGCATAGTTGATCATTTTCATTATATTTGAGAAGACGTTTACTGACATCAGTCTTATGTAACTCTCTATATATTTATTCCTATGTAAACACACACACACACACAATAATGACAAATGATTAATTTACCTACCACACAAGTATATGATACATGAAAACTATTTTCAAATAACTCTTGACATTTAATTAATTACTTTATTAAATAATATACAGTAACAATAACACTAATAAGTCAATGACCTGATTTATCGAAAGTATGGATTATGACAAGGAACATTGATTTAGTAGGTACATCTAGTCCTATTTAGCATTCATCAGTTAAATATACTAGCATACTTCACCAGTGCCATCCACATTGAGGCTACATTGAAGTAAATCGCTTATAATACGCATTCATTAACCATGACCTGACCATCATACCGTTTTGATTTTCATCAACCGGATGATATGAAACCTTAATACTACTAGTACTACTACTACTACTACTACTACTACTACTACTACTACTACTACTACTACTACTACTACTACTACTACTAATACTACTACTACTACTACTACTACTACTACTACTACTACTACTACTACTTATTGTTACTTAATTTCACTTCAGTTTAACAGTAATCATGAAGCAAACTCAATTACAAATGATTAACTCAACTGATCCAATGAACATTATATTTATTTTCAGTTTTACGAATAGAATTAATAAACTTCTTTTTATAGTAAATACAAATAATCAATTAAATGAAAAATAAGGTGATTTGCTAAGAGTAAATACTCAGTGACTAAATAAGTAAAAAGCAGTTATATCATGAAAAGTAATAGTAACTAAGAGATTTATGTATTCAAATTATACTACTTATAAGTAACTACCATTTTATTGCATAATATCTTATAGGTGTTATTTAAAGAAAACAGTGATTGTTTAAGAACTGCGATTAATGAGCATCTTGTCATTACTGAAAATGCGTTAAAAGTAAAAATTTCCTTTTAGGTGAATATGGTAATATTTAGGAACAACAGAACGTTTCCGTCTCTAGTGTATCACTGAATCTTTAGAGAAAACTGGACTATACGTACAAAAGCATCTCTCTGAATTCAATCAATCTGCAAGATAGAATGAAGAACACCCAGTGACATTGGTAATACATGTCTTACTCTCGGCTCGTAAAAACCACATCAGTTACGATTTCTTATCAAAACTTTGGAATTTTTAAATTCGATAACTGTGTTAAACGAAAGTATCATCATATATTGCTGAGTTACTCATTAATATAGTTGAACTTGAAAATCATTAAAGGGGATTTTATAAGGACAACTTAAATTATTAAGTTATTGTTGTAGAGATATTTACTCGAGGTTACTAATCAAACTTTGCCAAGTGATATGTAACTTCTACAAACAATGAAAGTAAAATGATATCAAAAATTTAGTCAAATTTTATGTGACTAGCTTAGCACAATATTCTCTGTGGTTAAATATGAATTATAGCTGGTAAGTAAAATTTAAAATATGTATTTCATTCTATATGTGACTCACCAACTGGATGTACCTGCATGTCAGTGTTAATGTTTACACTGGAACTCAGTCCGTTCATATTAAAAACTAAGGTCTAATGTATTGATCTATTGTCTTCGAACATTTACCAGTCAGTTAATGATAAACAACGTGGAACCTGGCATATATGAGCGTAGGTTCAAGTTACCATATCACATTACCACGTTGAGATTGGATCTACCTGATTAACACGATAATACATAACAATAAGGTAGAATAAAATATAAAAGAACCCAAGATCTAGATGATGATAAAGAGTGAATACACTTGCACCATGGTGATCGATTCTGAGCCATATCACTCAGTGTTTCCAGTCACTGACTGCGATTATTAAGCGAACCTCAACCAGGTAGTTTGTATCTATCAACATAGTTAAGACCAAAAGTCAAGCAGCTACACTTTTATATTAGGAGTGTACATATAATCGAAATGTGTTATCTTCCCACTTATATTGTTAAGGATTAAATTCGCTCATTCTCTATTAGTATATGTGCATCCTGATCGGATTGAGCTGGTACGGTGTTATTCCATAAATATTTGTAACGTTGGATTTTAAAGCCAGTTGCTCAATGTAGAAAATGGTGACGTCTGACATAAAAAGACTGAATCTAAATTTCAGTGTGAACATCAATATTCGAATATGTCAGGTACATCCACATAAAGGTGAGTTCGAAATAAGAAGAAACGTGTGTCGTACGTTCTATTTAGTAGCCACAAACTAAATTTAATCATATATGTGGCTTGACGCTACATTAAGGCATTTATCTCAGCTTTCGTATTTGATAACAGAGACTGATTAATTTCAATCCTAAACATTAACGTGAAGAAACAAGTGAATTCGAGTTAGATAACTTGTCTAATAAAATTAAAAGCGTAAACCGCATATCAGTCATTATTTATGTCAGCATCCATTCACCTACAATCAACTAGGACTACTACAATGTAGATAAATGAAATTAAACTGAATCTTATTTCCACTTATGTCGGAAGTCTCATCACCCTTGATGAATCGATGTCTGATATAATTTCAGCACGGATCTAGGAAGCTCGCTTAGCTTTTACCAACTTGAGTCATCTACGGCGTAGGCGAAAGGCCAAGTGTACTGCGCAGCAGTCCTCTTTGTGTTAACTTATGGATGCATAAAATGATCTATGAAAATAGAGGTTATCAATAAGCTTCAGGCCTTTGATCATACAAATCTTTGTAGTATCGCCTGTATATTATTGAATGACTAAGTAAGTAATAATCTCATTAAATATCTAGTACTAGAGAAAAACGGAAAACCAGCTGATGAGTTTGTAAGTCCTCATCAGTTAAGCTAGTTGGGACAATTTTTGCGAATGCCCAATAACCCTCTACCTTGTCGCGCGAAGTTGGCTAAAATAGAAGTATATTAGAAAAAATGTAGAGGTTGTCAGACTAAAACATAGTATTACTTCACGAATTCTTTTACTGTTGGTCTAAATCATATTGATAAATGTAGACTACCTGGTTGCGATCTGAGTGATAAGCATAATCAATGGTTGGAGACACTGATTGGCATGGCTCAGAATCGATCACCATGGTGATGTGGTACGGTAATTTGAACTTATGGGTATACATATGCCAGGTTCTACGTTGTTTATGACTGACTCACTTGAATGATATACAGTGTTCATTTCAAAATGAGTATTAACTAATGACATTCTCTTTACAGATAAACATTGAAACATATTTTAATCATATAAAATAATGATTACAAGTAGACAAACAACATTAGCATAACATTAATCTACTCACATAATACACGTTGAAATATTCTCGGTTTCTTCTTCCATACACAACCAACAAGGTAGACAGGTATACCAGTTAAAATGATAAGTACGCCCATAACTAGAAATTATTGGTTGATTTGTATAAACAAAATGAATTAGACTAATAATAATATTTTAGGGAGAACAAATTTAGACAATAATATCAATATTATTTTCAATTGAATCATTGAATGTGTATTGCATAATTCTACAACAGCTAATTCTCTTCCTCATTTAGACATGCAGAAAACAAAATCGATTAATGTTGGTTATTTGATCACTAGAACTGAATATCCCGTGATCAACCGTTGACCGCTCAACTGTGGATACGCACTGGTGGGAAGGGAGAGGAGAAGTTATTGACTAAGGTAAAACAACCATATAATGTTTACTAATTTTTAGTAGTTATGTAAAGGGAATCAATCTCTAATGCATAATATCATCTTCACAACACCGTATAACAATAATTATAAACTGAAATAAATTCATTTATATAAGAAGTCTACTATTTTAACTGATTAAACTGATGACACGATGATCGATTTTTACCCGTAACACGCAAAAATTCAATAATCTTGGTGACTTCATCCAAGTATAATGGAATTATAAACATGGCTAAGATGAACAGTGGCTAAAATTTTAAACAAGATAATATTAGATGGGCAGTATAAGATTCTTCTAAAGCACATACTTGCAACCCCGAGGTCTCGAGGTGTAAAAATAACCATCGTGGACATTGATCCCGTGATAGGATTTTCACTTTTACCAATTCGTGATATAGTGAAACGACTATCCAATGTCATTAGCGATAACTAACTAGTGAAGTTTATTCAAGCTGGAAGTAAAAGACATATCATCAGTAATGTTCACCACAAACTGATTGAAGTGGAAATTCTGCCACTGTATCTGAAGTTCATGAGCAAAATCGATTATAAGGTTGTTAGTAGGTATTAGTGAGGAGACTTTTACTTGGATAAAATGGCTATCAATGATTCTTAACTTTAAGTGGCACTCAAATAAATAAGATCAATCTGTAATGCAAACAAACAATAAATAGAATCATAATTAGCTTGAGCTTGTGTCTTCCCGTTGATTAATCATGGGCTGAAACTGGTCAGCGTCCTGGATTCTGTTCGCCAGTCACAATCCAACTTAAGTAGAATTATAGTTAAACATGTCTTTTTGATGATCAATTGAAATATATAACTGGTTTATATGTTGAAAAAACTGCCTCTCATCTTATTTTAATTGGTATGATTTATTAAAACAAACTATTCTAGTAGATTATTTTTAATGGAAGAAAATCATTCATTTTTTCGAAGGGAGAGGGTTGGGGTGGGGCCTTCCGGTTGGAAAAGGCTGATTGGTGACCTATGCTCCACATATGGTAACAGGCATTGAATGATTGGTTGGGTTGGGGTGGTAACAGAAAAATGTTTATCAATATTTACATTTTCTTTTTCTTTTCCAATCGAATAGAATTTTTATTTCTGCATAACTGATACTCGCCTCACTGAGTAAATGTTTATGACATAATGAAAGAAAGTAACTTCTATTCTACAAGTAATTGGATTCAATAAAAATCAATAAAATTGTATAATTGACAATGATAAATTAATCAACAATGTGTAAATATTTATCGTAACTAATAATAATAGAATAATAATAATGGTTAAGCGCTCGTCGCGGAGCCAGAGGGTCCTGGGTTCGATCCCCACCAGGGTCGTGGATGCGCACTGCTGACGAGTCCCATACTAGGACGAAACAGCTGTCCAGTGCTTCCAGGTGCTCAATGGTTGTCTGGTTCAGATCAGTTCGTGATATCAGCATTAATAAATTAACTATCTCCACAACAACCCCTTAAATGTAAATAATAGAATAATTCATTTTGATTTTATTCAATCGAATCACTAACTTTCATTTATTTCCGGAGTAAAATAAAGTTACTTTAACTGGCCTACAATGTTACCAAATATAAGAGTAGTCAGTAGAAGACCAATGAACATTTCATTACAATATAATAAATGAAATATTGAGTTATTACACATAGTAACATAATAGGTAGGATAGGATCAATAAATTAAAAAAAAAAAGAAAATTAAATAAACATTGGTCACTACGCAGTGATTAATCAATATGGATATCTCAGTCTGTTGGGAGTCAGTAGTAGTTACGAAACAGTATCATAGTAATGGTCACATACTATGGAACTAAGTGAACTAGGATAGCAGACACTAAGTATAATCAATCCACTTACTGCACTTAACCAAAAAGACTTATTACTTGCCCAAAATATATATTTTTCCAAACAACTGGATTATATTTAGACAACTAGAAATGACCTTCGTGATAACCTGGAAGAAATTAGCCAATCAGACTTGTGTCACAACTATGACCTAATAGACTTGAAAAAACCAGTGATTAGTTGTTACTATGTATGAGTGATTAAAACCTATTTCAGTGGTATGGATAGAGAGAACAAGCACCAACAAATGGGGACTAAGACTAGGTTGCTTATTGAATGAAAACAATGGTTTTATGATATTATATGGCGGACTAAACAGTAACAGAAAATAAATTAAAGACTGAACTAATGAACCTATATGCAGAAATCGGGAAAATGAGATTATAATAAGATTACAATAACTAGGGAAGGAAAAAGGATATGACAACAGTTACTGGGTTAATGATAAGCTTACAATTTAAGTAATACAACGAACAGTTACCAAGTGTTCAACAAATGCAGTGTAGTAGTAGGTGTCTTGACAAAGATGGTGATTTCAATTCTTTGCTCCGATACAATGTGATCATTGTAAACAAAGATGTATAGCCAAGGTGTTTAGCCCTTGTATTTCTTAACAGTGAACACTCATGTCCTCACTATAAACCAAACTCAGAAACTTCAGGTTCTGTTGAGACTGACTAGCACTAGAACATTGAGCCGACACTAAATGGATGCCATTTCTAATTCGTTCTCAGATGGAAACATGAACGTAGGCTGTTTATGAATCCCATACAAAAACCAAACAGCTGTCTAGTTCTTTCTGATTTTCAACGCATGCCTAACCCAGGTCAATTAGCGGTATTAAATTCAACAATTTTAGCAACACCAAATTACATTCACATTTAATCTTGATCGAATTTCATACATCGAAAACATAAAAAATATCGTTATCACTTTTACAACTGATCAGAAGTAAGTTGAATACATATGTCACTACTGATTCCTAAATTGATTGATACTGATATAACTAAGAAAAGAATAACATCGTTAGATGCTGCTCTTCTCCTTTTATAAGTCTTAAGGTTATTGAGGCAATCAGCTTCATATGCGCTTGTACTGAAAACAATAACCTCGATGTCGGCGTTTCAAAACATTGTCTAACAGAGTAACTGCCTCCGTAAACTGTTAATATCCAGTTTAGGTGCAGTAATAAGTTTTACAGATAAACTAATGATGTAGTAATTGGTCCTCTTATGACCGACTGTATAGTCTGAAATCTAGAAAACGCTGTGAAGTTTGTTCCACAATAGCCAGCTTGCATCTATACAATTTTAAATTTCATTTATTGAAAGATTTTATCAAAAGAAAGACTATATGGCTTGCTGTAAAACCAAACGGCAAAGGTCACTATGCGAAATCACACAATTGGATCCTATTGAATAAAAAGAGAAGCGTGATTGACTCTACATTCTTAAGGCTCTGAAGTACCTGTATTGTCGTATAGTATAACATAAGTTGAATATACTGCGTTGACAGAAACTTAAAGCCAAAACTGTTCTGAAGAACATTATCATCATTATTAAATCCAGAAGGGACAGCTGCCGAGCTCTTAAACAGTATATTATTATTAAATATCACCATGAATATTCGTTTACAAAGACTTTTATGTACGTATTTGTGAGAAAAAGCTACAAAATATGTTATCGTATGGTTATTTCTGTTGACCTTTAGTTACCCATACTATTTTCAGTCTGTTTGATGACTTAATTATGTTGTATTATTTATAGTACCGATTATACACTTTATGATTTCTCCCCTATTCTACGCAATATGTACTAACAAGTAGAATCTGTTCTTACGAAATACTTCCTACTTTCTCAATTCCTTATTATCTTTTACAGGTGAACTTAGATTAGTGGATACGTTAAGTGTAAATTGTCTCTTTAAACTACATCAATCTACATATTCGAGTTAATTCGCTACTGAAAAATAAGGCATATTGAACTCAATAAGCGAATTCTCTCAGAATCTATTTCTCAACATTATCCTACTTGAGTGTCGATCTTTAGGTCATGGAGTTAACTCGTCATAGAGTTGTAATAGTACACCGTTGAAGGATTTTGAAGTTCTAGGCGAATTTCGAAAAACAATCATCACTTGACTTAATTACTTTGAATAAATTATGAAATTCGAACTAAAGAATCACGTTAAATGGATTCACTTCTTATAATAACAACAACAGAAAACGTTGTGCCACATAAATAGTTGTTAATCACTTCCGTTTCCGTCAATTGTATTTTCTTTTGTTGTTTTACAATAAACTTAATGGGACATAAAATTTCTAAAGGCCTTTTTAAGTCTTTATCCTTTGAAACATTTAGTTATTGCAACCTTTTAACATTTAGCTAGAATGAAGGAAATCAATGAAAGTTGTATTTTAGAATGTATGAATTGTGGCGAGCATACGAATCCCAAATGCTGTTTCTTTTAGTTTATTGATAAACTGCATCTCAGTATTGATGTTGATACATAAACTTGAACTTAGTGTCTTCCTATTCTAATACCTAAAGTGCTATCCAATTATCAAACGATTCTATCCAATGTCGGACATAGCCAGCTCTCCTATCATTCATTTGAAAAGTGAGTGGCCAAACTCCTTGAAACACTACGGATAAAAAACTGTAAGTATTCGTTATTGGACTATTTTGAATGTGTTGATTATTATAGTAATTTGAACGTATCACATAAAATCATGATCTCCATAGACGTGTCATCATTATTTACAAATGCTTCAATAAACAAAATGGTAGGCTTTAAACGTTAATACGTTGACAAGCATAGATTGAATGTCGGTATGCCTAAACCATATCTAAAGAAGATCATCCTCAGATGTAGCCTAAATGTTCAATTCAGCTTCAATAATGCGATCTACTGACAAATGGATAGAATCGCGGTAGGATCTTCTTTAGGTCCCAGCAACCATTGAGAGAAAACATTAGGGGGTGATT
Source organism: Schistosoma japonicum (assembly GCA_025215515.1). Taxonomy (NCBI): domain Eukaryota; kingdom Metazoa; phylum Platyhelminthes; class Trematoda; order Strigeidida; family Schistosomatidae; genus Schistosoma; species Schistosoma japonicum. Next base: position 819,890 of record CM046064.1, on the reverse strand, counting down.
ACACATGTATAAGAGATATATAGAGGAAAATTGTTACCCTGGATATCTGCTAAAGACTTTCAGTGAATGTCACCCAAGCATTGTGTTCACACTGGAAAAAGAAGGACAGTCTAAGATCTTGTTTTTAGACGCTCTGCTGACAAGGAGGAGTAATGGAACTGACTCTAAAGACAACTATCCATACAAAATTACATGAAATAAACAACTGACTAATCTCAGTAGCTATGTGTCGATAGACAAGAAACGGAATTTGATTTATCCTCTTACCGCACAAACGATAAAAATATGTACCAAAGACAGCGTAAAGGAGGGACTTCAGACCCCTAAAAATAACTTTATGGACAATAGTTACCCCACCACCTAAGTTGATTAATGCAGATATGAAGCGTACCACTGGACTTTTAAAAGTAACAAATGTACCGAAGAAATATATTCAAAATAATTTTTAATTCAAAGGTGACACTGTAGGCAGAATCGTAAAAAATTGTTCAACGAGATCACTATGAAGAACATTTAATGCCATAACATTTTGAGTATCCTACACTAGCCACTTACTAATGCACAGATGTACGTGGGACGAAGTACCTAGATTGACCAGTTCACTGTGCATCTATTCGTTCATCTGCTTCTGTGGAGCAAGGTACACAGGTTGCTCAACGAAGAACATCTCCAGACGCATGAAAAAGCACCTATCGGCGTGGATCAGTAAAGGGCAGCGGAAAAATATAAGGCCATCTATTCTACAGCATGTAATTGATCATGATCAAGCAAAAGTTGGTGAGTTCAATTTCGAGATTATTTATAAGATTAAACCTCATCTGCCGAAAGGCGTCCGCACACATCAGCTTTGTATTGCAGAGAAGTTAGCGATATGCATTATAAAGTCAGATTTATTTGTACAGAAACAATTCTACAGATCGTTTTTGTTACCATGGCCATAAACTCATCTAAAATCTCCCTCCTGCCCAAACATTTCTACATTTGAACATATCCTACTAGAACATATTTATCTTTACTATTTTATCTATAAGCTAGCGTATACTACAGGTAGCGTGTAATAACAGATAAATAACAACTATTTCGTCGTTTCATTATCTGCGAATAACACTAATGTAATTCTTTTTCAGAATATTTCAGGCAAGAAGGCAAATATTACAGTCAAATGGATTAGTTCATTGAAGAGTGAGATTTGCACTTTACAAATATGATATTGAGTTAAATCATTTTATTCTGTTTACCAATTGCGATGTTGTTTTATTTTAGCTTAAGTAGAAGAATTAAATAGAAAAGATGATGTCGTTAGCAGTTATCATTTGACCAGGTTGTACTATTACAAATATCCTCTATAGAATAGATGCATTGAATTGTGTCACTGTATCAATTCATCAACTTCTTCATTATTATATATTTAAAAACATCTGTTAAACAACAATCTAAGGATGTTTGAATGGTGATCGGATAAGAACACTATTCAACAACTAAACACATAGCAACTAACTCAATATTACAAATCTTATATATTTACATATACATAAAATTCACTTACATGACTCCATTGGTGCACCGACAAATGTGAAAATAACCAAAAGGAATGTTACTGTCACATAAATAATTGCAAACGGTAGTGGAGCCTTGAATGAATACATAAAGAAAATCAACACATAGTAGTATGGATTTTAATTCAAATGAATGCTTTAAGTGAATGATACACAACAAATCTCGGTTAGGTGAAATTATTTTGCAATGAATTGTAGCTTAGACCAACATACATTATGAAATAAATAAAGGTGATGTAAATAGTACAGCTCTTTTATTTATGAGATCTTCAACAGTATAAATTTACAAATTTACACTACAGCAGCTTCTAACGTCTATTGAGAATGGTCATGTGAATGCTGAGTAGTTTCGAGTTGAAACTATATAGTCCCACTGTGAACATCAACATTGAGATGCAGGTACATCCAGCCGATGAGTCCCAAATAGGACGAAACGCGCGTCCTGGATTCCACTTGCCAGTCACAATACAAATTAAATGATATTTCTGAATAATCGCTATATCGAGGCGATCCGCACAGGATGCACATATAGCAACAGTGACTGACCAGCTTCAGTCTATAACAAATCAATGGGAATATACAAATCCATTCTACTACCAATTCGCCCATTGCACAAACGTGACTGTCTGGACTCAGTAGTCTAGTGGTGTACGCGGTGGCGTATGACACGAACCGGTCTGAGTTCGAGTCCCACTGTGAACATCAACATTAAGATGCAGGTACATCCAGTCGATGAGTCCCAAATAGGACGAAACGCGCGTCCTGGATTCCACTTGCCAGTCACAATACAAATTAAATGATATATAGTTCTACATTACTAATATGCTTTCACTACTTTTCAATTGATGTCAATTTACGACAAATAACAACTTTGATTGGATGAAATTTGTTTACATTAACATACAAATAATAGATACAAAACAAAGTGATACGATCCATTTCTATGTAGTTAAACATCGATTGTGTGTAATGTTATCGTTTAAAAGAAACAGATTTATTTATACAATAGCTATTAAGATCTGTCACTGAAAAGTTTGAAATTGTTGAGACAGATAATATAAATCCAGAAGAAGCCTCCAGAAGCTTTGAAGGAGTAGAAAACATTCAATAAAGCCATCAGTAAGTAGTAATTCTAGGAGCTTTGACATTACATCATCCTAATTGTCGATTCTTCAAATTCTAGATGCCATAGTGGATGAATTATAATGATGATTATAATGACTTCTAATTAGCGGGAAACTATGAACATATGCTTTATTTGTCCATAAATGACATTTACTGAAATAAAAAGTTTCTTTGCTTCATTAGTTCTTTGGTCTTTGACATGGGTGGGTTTGTGGATTACGGTTCAGAAAAACTACCACGCATAATAGCAAGAGGTAGTCTCATTTCAAGAACAAAGATAACTAAAAAAAACAATGTCTTTACTGTTAATCAACAGATCGCAATATTCTTTATATTCGTAGTAATAGACTTTGAAATGAGTTTATGTAATTCTTCTCAGAAGGTAGTTTGAAATGTTTCTGTAATATACCACAACTCAATCATTCCATACGAAAGCTGGTCAGTTACTAAGTAAATTAGCTAATCACTTTGATGTTTTATCAAAATGTAATTGATAGATTGCTCTAAAAATATTTTCATTATTTCTAAAGCATTAACGTTTGAACTTAGATTTCATGATACTTGATACTTTTCACTGAGATCTTATATGCAATCATGAATGAACTGTTAACTACATTACACCTGAGGATATGAATAGCTGATCTTATTTAAAAATACGATTTATACACTGATTGATCATACAATGGTTACTAGTGCCGTGTTTGGCATGAGTGAATTCTATTGATAAAGTTACATTGTGATTACTAGTTTAAGTGACCCATGTCCACATTTATGTACTTTGCTATAGGTTACTTTTCTGACAACATGGTGAAGTAATTTAAGTGCTGTCAACAAAGTGGTAGTTGGAAGGAAAACGTTTTACACAATAGAATAAAATCATTAACCATTAGCAGATTATGTGATACATCCAAACAGAAGACAATATAAAGTAATTATTATACTTACTTTAACTGGACGTTTTACATCAGGTCGCGTATATCTGAATACAATAACGATCATTACACAGACACCAATAGCTAACCATTGAACAAAACCCAAATAGGTCATTAATGAATAAATATCAGTTACAAGAAGATATGCTATCCCAGTAGCACACTTGATATTCATGATTATGATGTAACAACAGAATTTGTAATAAAATCATAAGGAAAGGGGGATGGAACAGAATAAAAAGTTAATAATTTACAATACCTACAGTAAATGTTACGAGAAGAATCAAAATAGATAAAATTATTAAGTTACAACAAAAATCGCGTGACGGAAAATGACTATTCTCATAGAACCCATAAAGAAGAATCATACCACGGTATGGATAACCCGGAAAGGAAAACTGTCATTCGACTTCATACAGTACTCAAGCTGACCAATAAGAAACTAAGTCTATGCTTTGATGCATTTAGATTTGTGAAGTTTATAGGCAAACGTAAACCACATAGAACAGATTAATCTGCTTGGACTACTGATATTATCTGACTGCCAAATGTAAAATATATGGAACATTCAATGACTAAAAAGTATGGCAATTTCAACACTTTAGTAGTAAATAGTATAGTCGCAAATCTTAGTCGACTTCAAAATGAACAAGCTCAGCACTTTTCCCTTCTCATCTTAATACATGAAAGTTTCAATTCAGTGATTGCCATGCAGTAAAACAAGCTTCCTTTGATGATCGTTCTTCATGTTACTAAGTAGTATAATAAAGATAATAAGGTAACTTATTTATTATGAAATATGTATAATCTTTATGAAGGCTAAAGATTTTATCCAGTTGGAAGTACTGATTTCTTACTTTTAAATAAAGGGTTACTAGCTAAATATTATAATCGTTAAGCAACTTTCATCGTGTAAAGTAAATAGATTTTTAACTGCTTTACTTCCATTGAGTAGAAATTAAAATTTCTGACGTTTTGCAGCTTAGTGCAAGTCCCTTCTTCAGAGAAAAAAATGAATAACCGAACTGACTTAGTACAAGATTACATAATACAATGGAACAAATCAGAATCAAAATAAGTTCGTACAATCAAAATGCGAGTTTTGATCATGTCATGTCAAGTCATTAGGGTCAAGGTGGTTTGAAGTGAGACATGCATATGTTAGTGTGATTTGAAAGGAGATTATGTTCATGTAGATGATATTTGAATGTAATTTAATTGCGATCGGTTGGATAGAAAGTCCATGTTGGGTGGATAGAAAGAAAGGCCTTCACTTTTGTTAAGTGCAGTTGGATTTAACAACATGTGAAGTGCTTCAGCTATTCGTCTTCCCTTATAGTCGAAGAAACCTTTTTGAACAATTTGGATATTTTTAAAATCGATTTTATGGCTGTGGTAGATAGCATGTACAGACTGCTATCGCTGATTTAATTTGTAATTTTTCAAGTTCAACAGGATTATTAGGAGGTCGTTTGGTGTAGCTTTCATGTTATTTGGCACGAGTTTCGATTTCTCGAGAAGACTCTCCATTATAGAAAGCATCGCAATCAACACAACCTAGCCTGTAGACACAATTCTGTGTAGAGGTGAAGTGGATATTGTCCTTTATTTTAACTAATGTACCTCAAATAGTGTCGGTAGTCTTGTAAAATGTTTGGATTCCATGTTGTTTCAGAATTCATCTGTTGTGTCATGGCGCCAAGGTAAAACGGCTGTACCATTCCATGATGTTTCAATTGATTTACTATTAGTCAGTAAAAAATTGTTTCGTTTTTGCAAATTTATAATAATATTCATTGAAAAATTATTAAGTTGTAAGATGGTGATTATAATTTTTGTATTCAGATTTCTTGTCGTCTTCTGATGTAATGAGTGTATTGGCTTTTCTGAATAAGTTTAGAGCCAGAGATATTTTCGCACTGAATGAATGTGCTGAGTTGAAATCGATGCGTCGATTTGAATGTGAGGGTTTACGATAAATTCTCAGATTAAGAGTTTCATTTAAATTTCTTCTGACTAGGCAGTCTGAAAATGGTAATTCATTGTGTTCATCTTCACTTTCAAAAGTGGATTTGATATACTGAGACATGGTGTTTATTCGTTTTGAGAAAGTTCTCAGAAAAGTCTTTTTGATAATGACAACGGTGTCATCTACATTTCTTAACCAGACTCATGGTTTGATGACATTATTGAAAATACGAAATTCGATATGGGCCATAAAGAGGTTTGTTACAATTGGTGAAACGGGGGAGCTCATTGCCACTCCGTTAGCTTGTTTGTAGAGAATCCCTTTGAAAGTGAAAAAGGTTAGATTCAAGCATAGTTTTAGGGATTTCATGATAAAACTGATGCTTAATGGACAGTGGCTGGATAGCGTAAGATCATTTACTTGCAATCCATTCATACATTCTAGACATATATCAATTGAAATACTTCAGAAATTTTAATTTCTACTCATTGGAATTTTACAAATTTATGTGTTTATCACTCATTTTATAAACAACCTATCCAATGCTCAATTTATTTGAAATTATCAAAGTTAACCTTGGTAATGATATATAAATGATAACATATTTTAATGTGTTCAAAAAACAGAGATTATCTACTTCAAACTCAGAATAAGTAGGTTGTTATTAAAGTACTTGTCATAGTTGCTACTGGGTTAATAAGTTGTTAAGCGTAGTTCAATCTATTAATGTGTTTTTCCACATATAATACATGTTCCAAATATAAGGTGAACTTTAAAAAATAAACAGTTACATCTCTGTTAAAAAATCATATAATTAATTTAGATAAACAATGTGAAATGATGATGATAATAGTAAGATTTCATTCTTACAGTAAAAATAACAGCTGGTATTGGTGTTAATTTATCCTTATGAAGAAAAGATATGAATTTAGGCATATGAGATTCACGGCTAGCAACAAAAAATATTCTTGATGTAGTCAACATATTGCCATTAACACCGCCAAATGTTGAGAATGCAACAAATATTGGCATAATCCACCATGCTGGACCATATATTCGATTAGCAAATGTCTAAAATAAAGTAAGCAATAAACATTTTCAAAGTGTATTTATTTTCAATTATATAACTTTACTTAATGGTTGGTAAGTTTTACAAAACTGTTCGCTAGATGTTCATTCATCGCCTGCCTTAATAACGGCTGGTGTAGAAGTAGAATGCGGACCAAATTAAAACGTGGCGGTAACTTCGTGTGGTTATCAACTGTTGGTATGAGGTTTATTAGTAGGTGTAGATAGCTTAGTTAATGTTCGTGAGAGAGACACCAGGTGACATGTCTCAGAATACATAAAAGAGGAGCGGGTATACTCACCTTTTACCTTCTTCTGTGTATTGAGTATAATTACTCTTCCAAAGACACCTTTTTATTTTCTATTGTTGAACTATATTTTGGTGTTCATCTTGTTAAGTTTATGTTGTTTTGTTAGTGTAGTATCGTAAACTAAGCTAACCAATGTATATATCTTCCAGGCTCTACATTTTTATGACTGACTAATAAATTTGGAATAATATATCAGCTCACTTATTTTTCAAAGGATACTACTGGACGTTTAAAATAGTGGTACTTAGTAAATTGTTCCTCATGGACAGAAATATAATTCATTATTGAGTGATAGATTGAAAGTGGTGTGAGAAAAGGTAATCGATAGGATAGTTAAACTAGTAGATTGAAGTATTAAGCAGTACAATTAAAACAATCCACTCAAAATTAGTAAAATTTCGATTATATTGGGTGTTGTGTAGATTGGGGAATTTGATGTTAGACAAACTTTGGAATCTAGATATCCTTGAACAGTAGTTATGAAATGATATGGGATGTCTTAACAATCCATATTCATGACTCTAAACTGAAAGCTTAGCCTTTAAACCAATGATTCAGTGTATAATGAATAGATATTTTCAACTTCTGTCAGTTAGCAATATTGTGCAATCTCATCAATTGCATTTGGCAGGTAAAAAATCTCCAAAACACTTAGTAACAACGTTAATCATGTTCTTACTAGTGAACAGCTTCAGCTGGTAATTTCTGGAATGAGAATATACAATCAGTTGAATTCAAACATGCCGGAAACACAAAAATAGTGAGTTGTGCTAAAGAAAAAGATGAATTCATTTTTATGATATTCACCTCATGTGCTTTATTAGTTTTATCTTAAATAACTTAGTTTAATTTATATCATTCTCAATTATTCGTTAACCTGAGATCTATTTCTGTACTATATAATTACATAATTTCGGTTAAGTAATTTTCTGTTACAACAATAATTGATTTTCTAGAACCTACTTTCACATTTTGAATGTATTCGCAATATTCTGTTCGACATCTTCAACCTTAATTTAATGTTTATTACACTATGCTGATATACTTCCTGTCTAAATTTCAGCCAAACTCACCTTTATAGATGCTAAATGCGTAGAAAAAACACCATGATAATTGAATGTAAGGGTTAAGGAACATAAACCTTCTTTAAAGCATATTCCTAAATCTTCTTAAGATTTAAGAAAACTTGAAAATAAGTCGGCACTAGCATTACATTCAATAGAAACAGGACACAGCATCAATTTCGACGAAACTAAAATTCTTCAAAAGACTTTTAACTTTTATAAACAAAGGTTAACATTTGAAGCCCTACACATATGGGGATATTCAAATAATATTAACCGACAAGATGGAGTACTGTTAGCTGCACCATGACAACTAATGGTTGAAAAAATGAATTCAGACATTACCTACTACTCCAACGTTATTTATTTACTCTCTTTAGAATTATTTAGTCTAATTACACAGTTCAACATGTTACCATTTGGAAATATGCATCCATTCTTTGACTCATCATTATCATCACATCGATTTACTCCTACTCGAATTTGTACAATTTAACACGCCATTCTTCAGATTGTCTGGGAATCTTTGTGAACATAGCTCAGAGTAACACATGTGCACTAATAATTGTAAGACGTAACTGCACTCCAAATGCACACCTTCCTCCTTCTACAACATTTCAACATTAGTTCACTTATAATGACTCATGTAAAAACAGGTTCATATTCTGAATACGATTGGACATCCATAATGAAATTTGACCTCTTATTTACATTTTTGTTCGATAATCTTTTATTTGGGGTCATTACCCTAAAGAAGTTTAGACCAGATTGATGGGCGAAACGTTGGATTTATTTTAATTTCACCCGATGAGATTATTTACAAATCTTTACTATTCATATATCTTACCTCTATAGAAATGCTAAAATTTATTTGATATTTTTGATAATGTAATACTATAAGTTGTAAAGAGTAGCTTATAGGAACCGAATAAAATCGTTATTTTATGCTTCACAACTTATTTCTCTTAATTTTTCATATGAATTAGATTATATACAAAAGAATTTACAGGAAATAGGTCTTATTCAAGTTCATAACGTTGTTTAGAGTGGATATACATCTGGTTAGCGTTTTTTTTTTTAGCAAGTTTGTGTTTTACGGGATAGGGATGTTATCCCCATGCCTAATCCTCCTCCTTTACCCGGGATTGGGACTGGCAGTAACCCTAGAAGAGCTGCAGGCGGCGTTTGATATACATAACAATTTAAAAATTACTGATTGAAATTTGTTTAGTAATGCTAAAATATATTTGAATGAGAAAATATGAAAGAACTCAATATCACAATCATATTTATTGTTTACTAGTAGTCCAGCACATAACAAAATACTTCATATGATATTGTCAATTAAATTAATAGTTTGTTATATTACTGATTAATCAGTCAGTACGTCAGTATATTCAACATGTACACACTTCAATGTAACTTATATTAAAATGAAACAATGATAAATTAGTCAATTAACTACAGTATGATGAAATCAGGTTTTTATCTCCAACATGTCGATCATTATTAACCTCATCGATTTCTATCCTATAAATGATAATCGAAACTGGTTTTCATTTCTCAAGAATTTCAAATTGATTCATTAAGATATCAGGGAAGGAGAAAAATGCAAACCGCCTGATTGTTTAATGTTTAAAATAGAGTTGATAACAAAACTTATTAGTAACAGAATAATATATTGTGAACATAACTTAAAGTGACAATCCATCCTAGTGTTAATTGAATGAAGTACTTAATTCATCGTCTGACTTTTCAGGAGTTGATCTCCTACCAGGAGATCCACTTATTGACCTAGAATATGCTGATGACATAGTCCTGTTTGATGAAGACACTGATAAGATGCAGAATCTTTTAACAGCATTAAGAACCGATGCAACCTTGTTCAGAGTGTAAACGATTGTTTCAGGACTGGTCTTCGCCAATACCTAGTGGCTCGGTCTCCAAAGAAATCTCAGTACGAATTCTAAAAGGTCATTTAGCTTTTGTCAACTTACGTCACCTATATCGTAGGCGAAATATTGGTCTCTCAACGAAAAAAAGAGTGTACTCTGCAACAGTTCGCTCTGTCTTACTGTATGGGTGTGAGACATAGCCATTAAGGGTAAACGATACTAGAAGGTTATTCGTTTTTGACCATCGATGTCTTCGAAACATCACTTGCGTTATCTGCGATGACTGAGTGAATAATAACGAGGTTAGACGACGGGTGTTAGGGAAAGGTGGTACATCAGTCGATAAGGTTGTGACTCTTCATCGACTGAGATGGTTGGAACATGTGTTACGTACGCATAACCACCATCTACTTCGACGCTTGATGTTGTCAGATATCAAGATTCATATGTTTTAACACCCAACATATGAAGCTTTTACTTCTCCCTTAGTACCAAATTAATCGATAACAAATTGTTCTGCATTTATCCATTACGCAATTTATTGTAAAATTAATTGCAAACCTGTTTCCCAGCTTTTGTTTTAATAATGTCTTCGATTTAAACCTATTGTGTTTAGTAATTTACAATGTGATTTACTTGATCATCAGTAAATTTCAGTCATAGAAAAGAAATTTAGTAGGTAACTGGGAGGTGCTTCGGCATATCAACAATAATTTATCACCTCACTGAATTGTAGGTATAAAGTTTATTGTTTCAAAATGCCAGATTAAGCTTACATCAGCTAGTATAAAGTATCGTGAATATGATCAGTAGGTATATTTTTAAAAAATAGGGAAAACAATCCAGAACTACTGAGAGGTCATTAATCAAGATGAAACAATCAGAGGAGGTTTTGGATAATCGATTAAGGTAATACATAAAGTATTGTGAAACTTGCAATAAATTTTTGTATAGTCAAATCGAATATGCATAAGTTCACAAAAACTATCTGTTTGGTTGCATAATCACACATTTCAAGTTACACAATCGTTACTGATATCATATAAATTAATGTTATTGAAACTTGTTTAGTCTACAACATTCAATGGTAACATTTTACTTTAAGCTTTTCAACTTATTTTCAAACTCTTATTAAAATTAGAATGTGGCTAACAGTGGAGTCCACAACGTGCATTTCGTTTTTATTGGAATTCGTCAAATGGATGTGTGCATATACTTGTGACGATATTCGTATTGAGATTCGAATAAAATACTTTTTAGTTTCACATGCCGACACACATTAGATATTGAGCTACTGAATAAAGAATAAAAACTAGCCTGTCCAAATAATACAATGGTATTATTAACGGTTTATGAAAAACAATTACCTAAAGACCACGAGTCCTAAATAGAATGAAATGCTTATTCTAGGTTCCATTGTTAGTCACCTAAAGATTTTATTCTCGTAATGTCATGTGCACTATGCCATGATGAAGTTTGTTTTTACTGATATTCACCAGGAAATCCTGCTTAACTTAGATTTCATGCTAACTATGCCTAAAATCATTTTACAATTCTTAAACTCTTAAATTATTAAACAAGAGAACTAAGCGTCGGACAATTCAGTGTATGTATATGTTAACGAAACAATCAGTTTAATTTCATAAAAAAAAAAAAAAAAGAAAACAATTTTCCAACGTCATTTTGACCTTGTAAAAACAAATAAAGGTAGGCAAAGAATGAAAATTTCATTTAAATAAATTAAAATAGAAAGAATTAATGAACAGATAACTAACTAGGTTGTTTAGTTTAGTGTGTTTTCGATTGTAACATTATGCCAAAATACTACTTATTTTAACTGTTAGTAATATCAATTGAATTGTTTTGATTTTGTTTTTTTCAGTTCAATTATTATTTATTTTACTTTATGAATAATAATTAGTTATAATTATCTTTCTTATGTTTTTTTTTCTTAAAGGTTAATTCATTTTGTTTTCTCTTCTAGCATTCAGCATTCAATCTTCCTGTCTATTGTATATATGCATTTTGGTAAAGGGAGAATAGCATGTCATAACAATTCATTTAGAAGAATATTGAATTAATTATCTCTTTCAGTTAAGTGGTTAACTCCCATTATTATTATTATTATTATTATTATTATTATTACTATTATTATTATTATTACTATTATTATTATTACTTCATCAGTACGCTTAGATTTATAATACAGCAGTAGCTTCTAAATTGATATGATAAACAGCTATGTATATCCTGATAACCTAATCAATGGATGCTGGCTGGAACACTTATTTCTTTACTTTCTACCACGCTAGTTAAATTAGTTGGAGAGTAATAGAACTAAAAGAAGTAAGCTTAAAGACTGAGTGTTTTGAGATGTGACAGCAATAAAGTATTTAATTCAGACAATCAGTATTTGAAGCAATAGAATGGGTTAATAGAGGTCAATTATAAAAATGGTACACCTCATTTTGTCATACAAGGTAATATAAACTGCAATGGTAAAATCTGAAGATATTGAAGAAAACATAGAAAACTTGAAACGAGTGACTGCATAACTAGTTGTCCATGTTTTTTTGACTTAATAAATGAAACCAAATGTATGAAACATCAAGAATTACTCAGTTGTTATGCTCGCAAATCATCAATATCACTCATAACCCAACCTAGTTTTCAATGCCTCAATAACTACCCTTACACAATGTGCCTAATAGAGAGAGGATAAGTACTCGTTTACCTCCAGGAAAACTCAAAATTACACCGGTTAATAAATTCATTAATATAAACAAGATCGCTATGGTAAGATAAGATATATACAACTTTCTTTATAAAAATTTAATGTGTTTAGTAATCTTTCAAACCATAACAACTATCATGCATAAATGAACACAACAGCTAAAGTGAGTTACTTAGACCAATTTAATCGTAGTGAATTTAGTAAAGAACTTATAATTTCATTCATTCATTCATCAACAACGTAGAACCAGACACATGCACCCATAGGTCCAAGTTGCCATACCACAATAGCACTAAGATATTACAGAAGTAACGAAATAACAGAATACAAGAGAGGAGAGTAAAATCAAACAAATAATCAGAAGACATATTACTTGATCATTATATTATTTAATTTCTCTTATATTTTATTAATAGCTATGTGACCAAAATCTTTCCCACTTTATTATGCATAGCTAATAGTTTGTTTGTTAAACACTTCAGATGTTAGTCGTTGTTTTGAAACCTACTCCATCTATTTCAGTTCAAATATTCAAGTATCTAACTATAATGTAATTACTTGATAAATGTATTAGTTTATAACTAGCTTGTTAGCACCACAAGTAACCTCACAAAATTGCTGTACAAAAAGAGCTAAGCTAGATATGCATCTATACTACGTTAGCTCATTATAGTCTTCGATAAATAGATAGCGATTTCTACACTACAAACTTTAGTAAAATGCAATAATTCAGTTAGCGTGTACTAATTTCATACACCACATTGTTATCCAGTTTAATTGTAAAAAATGAATACTATTAATGCATAAGTCGACTTTTAATTAATTTCTTATCTATTTAAAGTATTCTATAAACTGTTTTGAACATTAGAGAAATCTTAGTGAAGTTGGATTGTGGATAGGAAGTGGATCACAAGAAGTGTAATTTGTCTCAAATAAAACTTCGCTTCAGTAGGATGTACTTGCATCACAGTGTCGATTATGGAAATTCGAACTAGTACAAACTAAAGAGATCGCTTGGTTGTTTGTAACTCTTTTTTCGAATTGTTACGTCCATCGAAAATATAGATTTTTTTTTCAAAACTAAGCTTATTGAAATGGAACATTGTTCTGTGAATAATCCCAATTATAATATTACATAGGAATTTACCAACAGAAATCTATCGATTTATCAAATAAATAATGAAGAAGACGGTAGATTAAAGGTGAATATGTATTCAATACAAATCCTTGTTATTTAATGTATCCTAAATATTCGATTCATACTGACTACTAAACAATAGAATAATGCATATAAGCGAACAATATTGTTTTCAATTGAGTCTTTATCAATGCTTATTCTATATGAGAAAATATTAAGCCAGTCAAAGCAATTTGTAAGTGATTGATAACAATGAAATAGACAGATTACATAACCAATCTTGAGTGAAGCGTGCACTAGAAGTAATGATATGGAGACTAATCATAGTATAAATACATATTTTAACATGTGATAAATAAGAGTAACGATAACTTATATAAACAATACAACACAGAAAGTAGGTCAAACTTTGGAAATTAACTTTTTCTAAACAATAATGATAGTTATAACAATAAGAATAATAACGATAGTAATAGTAATATAAAGAGATAATAGTTCGGGGTTAGGAAATTTGAAAATAATCTGATTGTATATTATTGAGAATGGAGATGTATGAAAGGGATGTAGTGAAGCAAACAGATAGAATAGGGGAGCATAAGATCGGTCAAACTGTTTGTTAAGTCATACATGACCATAAAAGGGAAAAGAAAATTAAATACTTCCTTTAGGCAATTGGACCTGAGTTGTTAACTCGAGCCCCTTAACTCCTACTAAATGTAGGAAACAATATCGAATACTATCTGGAAAATTTAATGCTACGCAATGTACCAATCTGAATGTGTAAGTTCTACCTATTCCATGGTTACTACCTAACAAGTGTGACAAAATGGAACTACGTACAGAAGTAATGAGACTTTTTACAAATCAAGACGGTAGATACTAGATGTCTCGTTAATTAAGTCGTCTAGTTGAATGCCCAATATAGCTTTCTCTATAGGAGCAGTTAAATTAATACAAATTCAACACAAAAGAATCCACACAAAACTTAATGCTGTGAAGTCCTATAAATTTGAGTAGATACATGCAATTTAACAGAAGATCAAGGAAAATTGAAAATCACAAGCATAATTATAATGTTATCAATAGTCAAAGAAAACAATCACATAACTGAACTAAACATAATCATTTGAAAGCATACAGATTGTTCATCAAATCAAATATTGTTTCTACATAATTAAAATGTTCAGCCAACTCGTTTCCCATTATTTAATTCAATTTCGGGGCATTAATAAACAGCTGAACATATCCAGGACATTTCCGGTGTTTAGGTAGTGCATGAAATCCAGTACTTTCAGTGTAAAGACGACTCGCACAGCAGCAAGTAGGTCTATTTTACAATGCAGTGAGAGTAAACACTTACTAATATGCAAATTGACCAAATATTTAAAGGCTAATTTCATAAATTAGTTGCCTTCTCATTCAATTCGCTCCGTACTTTTTATCACTCTGCATTGCTTATAACATGTGTTGTGACTAATTCATCTAGATCTTGATCGATTAGTAGGATTATTCTATCTGAATAAAAGAATAGAGCAAGGCTGGGAATAGCTACAAGTGCATATAATTAGTAACAAAAATTTCATCGACCATCACGTTCATACACACTAGGTTAACACTTACAGGCTTATAGAAAAGCTTTCAATACACATATATAGCTGGAGTATTGTAAGCTACAAAATCACCTTTAAAAACATATTATTCACAATTGGTAATAAACTACTTACCACAGCCACAGCTGGTGTAGTCAATATTTCATTCAATGAAACTACCGTTACATAAGCAACGTTGGCTAATGTATACACAACAGTTACAACAATACATGAAAACACAATAGCAATAGGTAGATCACGTTTAGGATTTTTCATTTCTTCAATCATACAATTCAAATAATTCCAGCCAGCATAAGAAAATAATCCAGAATAGAAAGCTTTAGCAATACTTCCAGGATTCCAGTTAGAGCCTTCAAATGGTGCCTGAAACTCTTCAGTATGACCTGGAAATTACAAAAAATTAAATCTATCACTAGAAATGAAATTTACGAACATTTACACAACTGCGTATATTCGATGACTAAAGGCATTCGACAAGAAACCTAATCTATTTTTTATGCTAGATGGTACACATCAGCCAGGTGTACCTGTAATACTAGAGTAGCTGATAGTTATTGTGCGGTTTGAACCATTCTCATACAATGAGACATCACCACTATGATATATGGATCGATTGGTCATAGAGTAAAGACACATTTTATCTTTCGACGATCCTTAATTTTCTTGTTTCGAGTAATGTAGTCACTTATCTAAGAACTTCAACATCGTTAACAGATAGGCAAACAGTTTCATCGAAGTTCCATCATTTTCACTAAGGTTTTTGTTAACCTATTCTAGGTAGTAATTCTCTGTGAACCTAACCAAATTATACTGCATTCATCTACCTTTATATACATTTATTTTACGATTATCTCACGATAATAATGAAGTGAAAATAGTCTATATGAAATAGAAATATGAGAAAACTAATGAACTATGTAGAGTTAAATCTACACTCAAAAGTATGCATACATAAACAATAAGTAGTATACTGAATAAGCTAAAATTTTAAAGTTAAAATACTCTTCCATTAATTATGAGTGGTATCATAGCACTGAAATTTTTTTCAATCTGAACTTAGATCTACTAGGCATTAATTGGAAGACTAGTATCACCCATTTGTCTGTTTCTGTAATTCATAATATTGGGAAAATTTATTATAAAGTAAATAATGCTTCTTTTCATTTGAACTTTAATTTAATTAAGACAAATTTTGTACAAATTTATAACCTTTAGATAGTAAATGATGAACTTACCCAAACTAATTTGTACAAATCCTGTAATAATAATCATTAACAATGCAATCACTTTTGTATAGGTGAAAACATCCTGTACACGTGTAGACCAACGTACAGAGACAGAGTTTATAAATCCCAGGATCACTATGATAACAATAAATGAAAATTAAATGAGTTAGCTAACATTTGTAAAAGTGGTGGTAGTAACGGTATGAGTAGTAGTCATAGATGACGTCGTCGTCGTCGTCGTAGTAGTAGTGGTATGAGTGGTAATAGTGAGATTAAAGAACTTTTATGTCATGGAATGACATCAGCTAGCCAGGATCGATTGAAAATTTCAAGGTAACTGCTCCACCGCAGTTTGTAACATCACAACAGTGCACATGAACCACACAACAATTAGATAACAGACACTGCTATACATATATATATATATATATATATATATATATATATATATATAGAGAGAGAGAGAGAGAGAGAGAGAGTCCGCCGACCAGCATTCTCCAACTAACTCTGTCCTGAGTGACCCTTTCCGGCTCTTCCCAAGTGCTCTTCATTCTCTTCATGCCTGTCTCCGACTCCTGACGCTGCATTCTTGGGTCTTTCTATTTTCATTTGGCCTACGGGATCCCAAGTAAGTGCTTGTCTTGTGATGCAATTCGGTGATTTCCTCAATGTGTGTCATATCCACGTTCAGCGTCTTTTCCTAACTTATTCCTTACATGAATATTGGTTGGTTTATTTTCGACCACAGAAGGTTGTTACTGATGGTATCTGGTGAACAGTTGTGAAATATCTTACGCAGATAGTTGTTAATGAATAATTGTATGTTTTGGATTATGCTTTTTGTAGTTCACAATAGAAGTTTCAGCTCCATGCAACAGAACTACCTTTATATCTGTACTGAAAATTTTGACTTTAATGTTGCCTGAAAGTTAGTTAGAGTTCCATATAGTTTTCAGTTGTAAAAATACTGTCTTTGTTTCCCATTACCGATCCACGCCTTAACACCCTCCTTGTTTATCGATAATGCTACCCAAATATGCAGAGGTTTCTACATCATCCAAAACTTCTCCGTTATGGTTATTTGGGTCAATGTTCATTGTTCTGTATCGAAGGATCTTGCTTTTCCTTCTGTGTATGTTGAGGCCTACTGGTAGCTGTAGAGGCTGCTGCCACACTATCGGTTTTAACCTGCATTTACTGTTGTGTATGGAATAGAAAACCTCTGTCGGTCATCTGCGAAGTCATCTAGTTACATCCATGTTGTATACTGTATTCCCAGAGTGCCTTGAGATGTTGCAGTTTTCATGATTCAGTCAACCACCAGTAGGAAGAGGAAGAGCGACAGTAAGCAGCGTTGTCTAACACCGGTCTTTACTTCGAATGAATCTGTGAGTTGACCTCCATGCACGATTTTACAATGTAGTCCGTCGTAAGAATTCCGTATGATGTTGACTATCATTTCGGGTACACCATAATGTTGAAGAAATCTCCATAATGTTCTCCCATTCACGCTGTCAAATGCTTTCCGTAGTAGAGGAAAGCTAATGTGAAGTGATGAATTCCATTCAATTGATTGCTCAATAATGAGCCGTAGAGTAGCGATTTTGTCGGTACATGATTGATCTTTACGGAATCTGGCCTGTTAATTCCGAAGCTGGGCGTCGACTGAGTTTTTTATTCGGTTCAATAACACTCTGTTGAAGACGTTTTCTGGTATTGAAAGTAGACTGTAATTCTGTAATTCTCGCGATCGCTAAGATCTTTCTTTGGTATTTTGATAAAGTGCCATTCTTTCCAGTCTGTTGGCACTTGTTCTTCCTCCTAAATATTCCTGAAGAGAATGTGGAGTATCTGTGCAATTACTTCTATATCTGTCTCCGGTACCTCCCTAAGCTGGTATGTTGTCTGGTTCTACTGACTTACCACTTTGATTTGCCACCCGGATGGCCATTTAGATTTCTTCGATAGTTGGTGGGTTGGTGTTTATAGGAAGAGCCATGGCTGCTGCTTTGATGACTGGTGGGTTCAATGGGGTTGGTCTATTCAAGAGTTCTTTGAAGTATTCTACCTACCTGTTTTGTAGTTCATGTATCCCAGTGATTGGTTTGCCATCCTTGTTCTTGGTTGGCCATTCTAAGTTACTGAATTTCCCAGCTAGTTTCTTCGTTGTTTAGTACCGTAAAAGAACAGCCTTGCTGAAAAACGCTAACAGGAAAACACCTTTCTTATTATATATATATATATATATATATATATATATATATATATATATATATATATGTCTGGTGGTGATGGACACTATTGATGAGTCTCAATCAAGAATGAAATAGCTGTACAATACTTCAAAACTATTAATGATGCACAAGTTTGTGAGAAAAACATTTTATAAAATGAATCAATCACAAAAATAGTAGTGAGTTGTCCGGTCTTTAATTACGGTGTTCCCTACGAAGCGACATCTGATAGTTATGAAAATTCTTTATTATATGAAAACACTCTTCCGATGCTAGTCAAACTATGTTTTCTGAAGTAAAAGTTAGTACATATACGAAGTATGACTATTTTTTAATTGATATTACTAGTTAGGAATCTTTTAATAAGCTGTTGTAAGGCAAAATTAACTTAGATTCTCAAAGCCAATCAAATGTGTTTCCACAAAGTTTGCACAACACCAGAAGAAGTAGGGATCTGTGCCAATATAGTTTAATTCAACTGAACAAATTGATTTAGTAGATGATACTACTGAGAGTTTGGACAGAGCTATTCGCTTCAGCAACATTAAGAACCTGATAACAGTTCACTAGAAATATAATTCGCAATGCGTCTCAGTAAATCAGTGTTACACTATAAACAAGATTATAAATATCATAGATAAATGTTATCAATTTAAATCTGCTTACTGATACATACAGCCGCTAAACATCGAACAACTGCATCAGGTTGTGAACAATCCGGGAATATAGGCTGTAAAATATATTTAGCAAATGTCATAGCAATAACAGCCATTGTAGCCGGTCTAGCTACCATCACTTCAATCCATAAACGTAAAAATCCCATAAATGAACCGAATGCTTCAAGTACATAAGCATAATCCCCTCCAGAACGTTGTATCATTGTGCCTAGTTCAGCATAACAATAGGCACCTAACAAAGAGAAAATTCCACACCCAATCCATATAATTAAACTGGCTCCAAAACTATGCATATTTTCTAATATACCAGTCGGACTAACAAATATACCCGAACCAATAATTGAACCAATAATTATAGTAACACTACTGACAAGGCCAATTGTTTTCTCCATTTTAATTACAACATCATTATTTGCATTTTCATTTTTATGCATAACAGAATCTTGTAGATTTGATAAGGATTTCGACATTTTTATTTTCTATATAACAGAAAAAGGGAATAATGAAATGAATGTTTACAATTACGTATTAGTGGTGAATACTTAAGTTCATTAAAGTCTTATTTATAATAAACCATCGCTTAAACGAGGCATCATCTTTAAGAACCTATAGAACTAACAAAAAACATCAAAGCTACTTAGATGCTGAAAAGTGACTAGTTTGTTAGACATTAAACCTATTGATCAAACAGTGTGTATGTAGCTAAAAGAAAAAAAGACTTATAACCCATTCAATCTGACAATCGGATACCTAAATGATAACTTATAAGGTTAAGTTAATTACTTGTCAGTTTATAACAATAACTAATGTGAACAAAATCACTGAAAATTTTATAATCAGAATTTATTACTAATTAATCTTTCAGTATTATATGAGTCCATATCTAAAGGAAACTTATATTTATCAAACCATCTGTTTTTATTCATGTATTTCAAATCCCTTTTCTTTGTAATTAACTTTAGTATATCATAAAAATCATTGTAAATTCTTGAAATATGCGTATGTCCATAAAACTCTAAAAATTCAATATCAGATCATTTGAAAAAATTAATGTTTCCATATACATTTCAATAATGATTCGTCACCAGAATAGTTATTATGGTTGTAGGATGAATTTGTATATTCCCATTGATTTGTTATAGACTGAAGCTGGTCAGTCACTGTTGCTATATGTGCATATGTGCCATATGTGAACATCAACATTGGGATGCAGGTACATCCAGCCGATGAGTCCCAAATAGGATGAAACGCGCGTCCTAGATTCCACTTGCTAGTCACAATACAAATTAAAAGTCATTATGGTTGTTTTATCAGTGACAACATCTTATTAATTTACTTAGACATTGTTACTAACTTTATTGGCATTATACTCTTTCTTATCAATAATACTATTTGAACAATGTCAACACTTATATACCTATTTTTAATACATAATTTAATACTAAATTATTTCACATCGTTGACACAAATATAAATATCCCTGGAGCAGAAGAAATACATAGCAATATTCATTTCACACTTTAGTTATTACAATAAATTTTGCAATGAATTCAGCATCTTGTAATAAAATTAAAAGTAACGCTTCCAAATTTAATGTAAGTAGTATAAAAAAGAGGTAACAGGATTTCGTTATGTAATGGAAACATGTATCTTAATAGCTGATAGCCAGCTAAGAAAAGCAACGTGTATTGCTTGAATACGTTCTACAATGTATATAAATAGTAGGTCATGTTCAAAATAAGATTTGGTACTATTGCTTGTATGTTTAAACTGTTATATCCCCCCCGCCCATTATAAAAACAAAGGAAGAAATTAATTAGTTGATAAGCGGAAGAATGAAAATAATTTGAAGTGTAACATAAAGTTTAGAATCAATATTTTGATTTGAAAGGTGGAGATTAAAAAATAAGTAAACACTTATGAGTTCACGAAAACACTTAAAAATATCACACTAAGTGATAGATTAAATGCTTAATTTACCTAAATAAGGCAGATCGATTCTAAATTATGAGTGCCAGGTTGAAATCTCTTTACATGAAAAGAGCTAACAACTTTCATATATACCAAAGTGCCTAAAAACAGAATATCGGAACAAATACTTAGTATGTGTTTTAGTTAAATTATAAAGGATGAAACAGAATAGAATACTTTGTAGGGTAGAGGAGGGGAGGGGGAGGAGGTAAATTTCATGGAAATCTCAATGTTCAAATCTGTTACTTATAAAAAGTACATTTTAGAATATTATTCATGAATCGACAGAGATACGCTTAACTTATACATTTCATTTTTTTTTCATAGCAATAAATGAGGAACTTCGCACACATTCCTTTTAAATACAACATGAATAGATACAGTAAAATTCAGATAGACCTATATTAATACTAAATATCGAAAACGAATTATATTTATCTACCAAAATTGATTTTTGATATAACAAAGATAAGAAATAATTACTGGGAAATGCTTAGCATTGATGATAATAATAAAACTGAACGTGATACCTACAAAACTAAGTGATCATTTTCATACATTGAATACAGTTATGATAATCAGTAATTAAATTAGCTGTCAGTAAGTTTAATAAGCAGCATAACAACACATTGTTAATTTGTGAGTGATATTCGTTACAGTGCTAGAAAATTCCCGTCAAGCTCCAAAATGCCACTAACTAGCCATATTCAGTGTAAGAAAACACTAAAACCAAAAATTCTCATTTTTCATGTATAAGCATAAGCTACTTTCATTTTAAAACCGCACTCTACAACAAGTTGATGCAGTATAGTAAACAAAATTCGATCCAACTAACGACTATTACTTTATTAATGTCGATTTCAGTCTTTAGTAAGGTTTTATCTTATGGATTTCAATTTTGAATTTTATCGGTTTTAACGTTAATATTGAAGTTCCTATTTTACTTCTTCGCATTTACAACAGTTAAATTTACTTATTACTATGAGTTCTCTGCTATTCATGTATGTCTCTCCTTATTGTGTGATGATGAAAGATTCACATCCAATTACTTCATCAGCAGCTTTTTAAGCAAAGTAGCCTTCCTTATTACTGTTGATGATGTCAGTATATTAAGAACATAACTAAAACTAGGAAAAACGGTCAATGAATATTTGAAATGTGGTTACAGATAAACAGCCTGACATTCAGTTTATTAAACTGTATACTAAATTACTCTAGGGCTCAACCATCACAGTAAATCTATTCGTATATGTTGTAAAACCACTCAGAACTCTCAACGAAATGACATATGATCCCCTTCTGAGATTCCCCTTATACTCAGTCGGTTTTTACTATAACTTTGTTATTTGCTTCAACCGAGAATGACTGAGACTTCTTTTGAATGAGTGCTTAATCAGAGTCCAAAAGACATATTTAAGTGGTAGCTTAATGTTATAAAGAAGCAGACAGGACATTGTGTGGTTGGAACTACTTGTTTAAGTTAAGGTAAAGTGTAAAATCTCACTGTTAATCAAAGAAATCACTAACGTTCATAAAATGTGAAATAGACTATCAAACAGTATGAAATAGTAACAGATAAAGCATTCATCTCTAGGTTCTTGACGTACAAAATTCACTATGATATTGAAACTGCCTTTCTAGTAGTATCGTTTAAGATAAGTGTTTATGGACAATGGTCTTCATAAACAAAAACTAGGTATTTCGCTCAATATTTGATAAAACTACATCGACTCATTTTCAACTAGTTTTTGTTCGTATAATTTAGTCCCTGACTTTTGTTACCTATTGGTACTTTTTATTGTTTTCATCGTCTTTATTACACATCATGTGTCAGAATCAGTTCCCTTTACTTAGTATTTCTACATAATTATGATACTGTGGTATTCACAGGACCTCTACTCAATGTTGGCAAATCTAAAAAACTCCGAATAAATAATAAAAAACGTTTAAACATTTATACGTCTGACCAGTATCTGATATTACTAAATAAATAATAGTTAACGCAGAAAACTGAGTCTTAATGGTAATAAAGTTTTCTGCATGCGAGTTTGTGCCAGATACTGGCTTTTATCTTTGCTGATGAAAAGTAATCACCAGAAAATATCAGTTTTTACTACTCTGCCTAACAAACTAAAGCCTTCTGAAGGCATTTAATCTAAGGAGAAGACTTGGTTATATTGTTTAATCCCATTACCTACGAAAATTTATCCCACAGACAGCTTTCCTTAACTCCTAAAAAGAAACAAGTGGTAACGAATCAAATTTTAAACGTAGAGGGCTGTAAAACAATTTCTGTCGGTGGAATGTAGTAATACTACCTGAAAACATTTTCTAATAACACTCTAACAAAGTTTATGTAACATCAAGTCGTGAAACTAAACACTTCCCTTTCGAAGATCCTATGTGAATGACATTTTTGAATTTTCGATGTCATCTACAATATTTTTAAGAACAAAGTTAAAGCATGAAGAGCTATGCACAATAAATGTATTAGGAGGTGAATACCAGGAGACGGGAGTTTTCTGTTAGTAGGAACAAATCAATAACTACTAGAGGTAAATGTTATCAAATGTGTAGTAATGCAAGTTAGTCATCTTGACGAGTTATTTCGTCAAACAATAAATTAAACAACACTAAATAAGGTTTGTTACAAGAACTTAAGTGTTGCAAGTATACACCATAGGACAACTAGTAACTATAAGATGACTTTAGTTCAAAATATCTAGGTCCTGTGCGAGAACACGATAAAAATCCAGAATTCATGAGACATTATGTAAAATATTGTAGATTAACATTTTTAGAAGCTCTCCAACCTGACTTACGAAAACGACCTATTTGTCTTAACGCATTTTCGTTACCTTACTATATATTTAGGCAATCTACTATTGGCTTTTCTGTATTCTGGGTAATGATTTTGGCATTCGTATGTTTATTTTACCTAAGATTGATAACTGAATTTATCAGTTTCTAGTAGCTCAGAAACTAAAGTAAGCTAGTTTACATTTAGAATGCAATGAATCGCAAATTTCTTTCGTCTAGACTCTAAACTCAAGAAAAAGAAGTTCGGTAATCCTTCTAAGCAAAATTTTAAAGTTTGAACACATAACATCAGTGCCTTCCATAAAAACACATACAGTAACGATGTATGCCTTATAAAACGAAAAAGTGGTGAAGATTACTGCAAACTAACTAGTCTTTTGCTGTTTAAGTAATATTTTAAAAAGTGAATTCCCGGTTGAACTCTTGATCTGCATGCATTTTCTGAGATAGGAATGTGTCAGTTGCATATGTCTGTAGTGTAATCTAAAGTGCGATCTATGCCGATAGATGTGCTCTACATAGGTGCAAACGCAAGAATAAACAGACATTACGTCTTGCTTAGGTGGGACCTCATTCTAAATATTACATTCATGCAGCTCACTCAGTCAGCTAGTTACAAAGTAGAACTTGGTACTTGCGTACAACATTTTAAGTTGCCATGCCCTAATTAGTAGAAAGAGATTAAATTGTCGGACCGAATCCCAGAGTAGTGAAGGTAGTAACAGAATTAGCGTTAATGGAGAGAATGAGAGATCAAAGATAAGATTCGAAAAAAATATAATTCAGTAAAAACCAAAATTATGATGAATTCAGAGACTGAATTTGAAGGAAGACAAGAAGTGAATGAATCTGCTCCATTGCAAGCGATTTTGAGCCATGTCACCCATAATCTCTAATCAGTTGTTACGATAATCACACGGACCCCAACCAGGTAGTCTTCATCTATCAACATGGCTCATACAGATTGTCAATGACTTTATGGACTGGTGCTATGTTTTGGTTTGGCCGCTCCTAGCTTTCTTCCAGCTTACACGTACACTAGATGACATTCCTTTCGAGGTAGGCGGTGGTCAGGCACATGTAACACATCCTAACCACCTCATCTGACAAAGATTCAATTCGTCAATCGATTTACCATATCTATCTAGTACTCTATTCCTAATCCACGTATCGCTTATTTGGTAGTCCCAGCAAACACGAGCAGTGATTCGAAGATATCTATGATCAAATACCAGAAGCCTACGAATGTCATCTATCCTTAGTGGCTAAGTTTAACACCCACATGTAGAACAGATAAAACTGCTACGCAGTGAACGCGTTCATTGGTCGGAAGAAGGGTGTTTAGCCTGCATCACAAGTGACGCAAATTGACAAAAGCTAATCGTACCTTTCACATACAACCCAAGATTTCATCAGAAACCAGACCATCAGGACTGACAAAACTCCCAAGATAAGTAAAGTGGTTAAAAAATTTAACTAATTTGCTCCCTGAAACTAATTTTAATGCCAGTGTAAGCCAATCGTGAAGCAGCATTTCGCATTTTTGAAGCTATATTCGTTAAACCTATATTTCGGTGACTATCAGGAAAGGGATTCTCTCCTTTCTTAATGACTGGGACGATCAGTGTTTGAGACCAGTCAGATTAAATTACATCTAGTTCCCAGATTCTAGCCAAGATCCAGTTAACCTCGCGGCGAAAACTTAACCTGAGGAGTTAATCCATCAGGTCCTGCTACTCTCTCTCGCTTTAGATTTTATATAGCCTACTCAACCTCATTAAGACTTGGGGGGGGGCAAATAACAACTTGCTATTCAGAAGGTGGGCAACTGAAATGAAGCCAAAGGTCAGTTGAATTGTTCCCTAAAGTGTTCTGCCCATTGATCTAATCTTCTGGATTGACAGTGAATAGTGAAACCATCTTTTTTGTAAATAGTTTTACTTACAGTAGGATTTCTGATACCCATTTACTTGATAAGTTTGAACAGTTGCCTACTGTTACCTATTGCCGCTTCCTTTTCCATCTCTTCAGCTTTCACCACCCACCACTGCTCACGATCATTGCTTAAGCTGTCAACCAGCTTGTGCTTAAGTTGCGTTTGCTTCTCATCGTGTTCAGAACCAGACGGGATGTGTTGTCGAGCATCTATCAGTTCAGTAGATAAAGTTGAAATCCACTGACCTTTTGAACCTTTTGGTTCAGTTAAGTAGTAGATATTTGTACTGTTTCAACAGCTTTTTGGATATCATTCCAAGCTACTTCAAGGTAGGTGTCGCTTATGTAGTTGATCAGTTGATCTTTTAGTTCTTTTTAAAACGTATTCTCAACTTCTTCATCATTACGTTTAACTCTGGTGACGGATCTTGCCATGGATCTAGTTAAACGCAGACTAATACGCGCTCGTACTAAAGCATGATCTGAGTCTAAACATGTGCTCCAGAATTAGCGGCAGTCTTCTATCGAGCCTCTTCAACGATAACTGATGGTAATGCGTTCTATTTGAGTCCAGCATTGAGCTGACTGTGGAGGTCATCATGTCAGCCGATATCTTTCCTTATGCTTAAAGTTGGTGCTTGCGAGAAATAGACGGTTATCTGAACATAGTTGTAACAGAGTCACTGTTACCTACTTGTCTAGCCGTAACACCATGGGATCCACCTAGGTATATTCCGGTTTCGCTTAGTCTGCCAACTTTGGCATTAAAATCACCAGCCACTATTACTACCTCAGTGCGCTGGTAAATATCATATAAAGGATATTAGTGCACTTGGTCAAGTTTAACGGGTAGACACTAAGCAAGCAATAAGACTTTCAAACCTTACGTTAAATTAACGACTAGGGTACTTATATTATTCCCTATTATCTTATTTTAAAACACAAGGTAGCTTTATATTTACATCCCAGCTGTATCCTAAGTAATGATTTGGCTGCTAATATGTTTTATCTCTTTGCTCCCTTCTGAGACTGATCGACTCAGAGGCCATAATAAATGGCTGGGAAAGAGAAGTCTAACAAATTCATGGTAGAGTTCCGTCTCTTACATCAAGAGATCGATGACTGTGACTCAATGTTCGAAAAAATAGCATCAGTTCTATAGCTGAACAATTTCGAAAGCAAATTGAGTCTTTATTGGAATATAAACTGAAACGATTAACATAGGTCACTGGACCTACTATCTTTATTAGTCAAAGGTGTTTACATCTTACTAGGTTTCGTAAATGACACGCTACTATACTTAATTAAATACCCTGGGCAGTTCTGAATCAATATTATTATTACAATGATTGCAAAAAATGCAAAATTAAGTAAAGCAAAGTTAGAAGCTTTACAATGTAAATGACAAATTCCAATACACAGCAACAATCAAATATTAGTCTTCTAATTCTGCGGAAACTTACACTGATTTTCAAAAATGGAATGTATGTTGAGCACGCTAAATTAATAAAGTATAACAAAAAGGTGCAACAACCAAAGTGGTTCTGAAGGCGGGGATTTGTAGGCAGATCCGACTTCTTGGATTTGTCAAATAATGGAGCGGCAACTACGTAATACGTTAGAGAGTTCCACTCCTTAATCTTTCTATGAGCGAGTCAAAAGTCACCCGACAAATAATTGGCTTACATCATTTTTGTGCAATCTTGTTCGTTCCCTATCCTATAAGGCTATCATTTTGAGGTTAGTTTAAGATTGAACTTTACAGGCGATGTATTGGTGTGACGGGGGCTACGGACAACATGATTCATGATGATAAAATCACCCACTGACCCTTCTGTGCGAATTTAATGTATCATTTCAAGCTGCGCATGATTTTATTTTTTGACGGGGAGTTCAGAAAAAAATACTGTTGTGAACAACTAACAGAATAAACGTTTTATCGTTTTTCTACGTCTAGTAATTGCGAAACACAAAGTTTTAAAAGAGAAGCTAATAACAAGGAAACTTTATGAATATACTCAGGATTGTCATTAATTGCTAAGTTTTAGGTTGGGCTGCATAGATTTTTCTTAAGTAAGCAGGACAACATACGCCCACATGATTGTCAAGTAACCATATTAATGAAGTTATGTGGTGTTTTAATGACTACATTATATTATCCATTTACAGGTAATCTGGAGCTCCAGAGTGCCTATATAGAACCTTATCCAAACAGTAGTCCCAACTTTCTTGAGCACCACACTACATAGCTCCATGATCAGTAAGTTTGGGCACTAAGGGAGGAAAATGAATACAGCACAATGCCGCTACCTAATGAATGAGACCTGTCATTACAAAATAACTGGAAATAATCAAGCATCAGATCGGCATAGTTCAGGTTTCACAGAAAACCACCATACTAGGTAGTTTGAAATGTAATAACTACCTAATTTCAGGCATTCTCGTGACCACTTTTCACTACTGTAAAAACAAATAAAGTGTGAGACGTTACCATCATGTAGTTTGTGACTCAGCACTACGAGCAGATACACCAATCACCGTCAAAAGACCTCTGGGATATCGTTTCGTTTAATCTCAGGGGAACAGTAAGATTTCGGGAAAAATGAGTTTATTGGATGCATACACTGTACCCACTGCCATCAAATTTATCGCATGCTTAATTGTACCCTGATGTCTAACATACTTCACAGTGTACTTTGAGGTATTCATTAAAATTTACCAAATGCTAGTCCATTCTTCGATTGTCTCGAGAGCTCCTCTGTTGTGTGTGGCTCTTCATATCGTGATATAGCTGTCATATAGCAGGAATGATTGTGATCGCAAAATGGGAAAGTCATTAAAATGCGAAAATGGATAATGTCGGGCGTACAATCGTTTCCTCAGGCACCCGAATGAACACTGTTTTTCAGCTAGATAACTACAAACTGACCAACACTCTTTGTTTTCGCTTAGCTTTGAAGTCGTTCATCTATAGAAGTAAGCTACTCATAATCCCGACATTTCTCAACTTGCAAAACAAACTGGAGGAACGCATCTCGTCAAAAGCCTTGCTAAATCTAATATAAACTACATCAGTGGGAATCTTTGGACCTTTAAAAGTGCACTATTTTTTTCGTGCTACTAGTAAGATTTTAAGGAATGTAAAAACTACTGTAAAATCATACTCTGCCGTTTAGTGGGTAGTAAATTTCTATCCACATACGCAAATAGTTCTTGCATGATAATCACGTGTTAACGACTGCGCTAGTTAGGTTTACCAGATGATAGTTTTCAGGTTTATACTGTACACTTGTTTTGAAGATGGTCGGCATGTAACCTAACTTATGTTGTGTACGGACTGTAGCAGACTTTACGGTTTTCAATTGAAGGTCACTGGTTTTCTTAGCAGCTTAGGATGTAGTCATTTAGGTCCCATAAATTTATTTAGAAGTTTAAGAAAATGAAGATCCTATATACAACTGTATGTATGCTGTATTCTGGGGAAATTAAAGTTATCTGTGAATGGTGCCTTTGCCGTTTGTGGATTGCTAAGGTAGTCCGCAAACGGTCATCTTCCACTAAGAATGACAAACTAATTCCAGACAAGGTTGGTATATGATTCCGCACCCTTTATCCTTCGTTTAATATATGGGAACAGGAGTTTTGGATGTTTGATAAGTTTTCGAACACGCTGTCTCTCATAAATCATCCAAGCCTTACTAAGTGTGAAGGCACAAAATTCGCCTGTCTTAGGGCTTAGTTATGGTTAATCTAGACTTATCACACACCCTTCCCCTTTACTTATTAAAGTACATACTTCATTATTGAACCACGCTGGGCGAACTATTGGTGTACATGAAGTAATTTGTGGCATATATGGTGTAATTGCGTCGATCCATGACTTACTGTAGACCTCTTACGCCGTTTATTTAGAGAGCTCTAAAATGTTCATCCAGTTACCTGGACATGATGCTTGAGTAATCGCTCGTATGTTCACTTCCCATTGATTCTATCTGGCAGAGGATATAGCATCACTGGTAACAACAGTCGGTAGAGTAAATACCGACAAGGCGTGGTGAACTTTGCCTAGTAGTTGCATGTAACAGATGTCTGTGACATTTTTCTTAAGACTAGTTAAAATGAGATCCAACAAAGAATTATCGGAATCTGGATAGCAACGTGTCAGCTCGCTTATATCTTGCACTAATATGGATCCCTTATATTCTAGGATGACAGGCCATTGACATATCTGTAAGAAAACATGGGATTGGTTAATATAGTGTGACAGACATATTAGTCGAAAGGCTAGACCTTATGTATATATATATCTTGTATATTATTGGTTTATTGTTGTTGTAATAAATGCATGTGAGTAACTAGTTGGCCCCTTGATAAATCATTTGGATTATTGTGCCTGAGCAATAGATTAAGACAAGGCTGGGTGCTAGCTGTAGGACATAGCGCTGCAGATAACAGAATAGATAATATCGGCCATCCCGGCTCAGACACAACACAAATGCTACTTTAGTGAGAAATGGCGTTCACGAAAGTAAATATGATACTATTTTTGATGGAGAGCACTACTCCTTGTACTTCAGGATTATAGGTCTTAACAGTCCTCAGCAATGAGGAATGGCCTAAGTTAAGCTCAATATCCTGTAAGGACAAGGTCAGCCAAGTTTGTGTTAATGCGATCACATCTGGCCTATCTAGTCTGTCCGTTTACCTAGCCCCAAAAGTTTGTTTAATATGCTTTGGGCTCTCTTGTGGCAGATACGAAGACCATCCAAACGATTTTGTAAAGCACTAAGAGTGTCCTCGTCATAATTTACTCTCCAAACTTCGCCAAACAAAAATTAACGATTGCAGGATCTTTCTCTCCCAATTTCAGCTGTAGTATTAACTTTTCTTCAGACTTACATTTCTCCACATGACTAGTAAGTTAGAGATCCTTTTGCACTAAATTCCCGGACCCTCTAAAATCGACTTCATTCTTATGTATCAGGTTCCTGTCTTCTGTGAATTTCAAGCTTACTTCAATCAATTTTACCCGGTTTTCATCTATGTTGGTTTTCGGTCTTGCTAACTTATTGACTTTTAAAAACATAACTCTTGCTATCTCTGGGCGAGGAAACATCAGTTTTCAAAAAATGACCCTAACTAAGCCAACATCATAGCCGAGGCAAACTTTGGAGTCAGAGTTTTCGGTTTCCTCCACCCTGTTGAAAAAATAGTCATACTACAATCTTCACTCTTTTGATTTCCTGCCGCTTTTTGTGGAGTGGCGTTATTTTTAGTGAGATTAGGGATCTTTTTCTTATTTTTCTGTTTTTTTCGCTATGTTTCTATCGATCGCTATTAATGTGAAGATCCGAGCTTTTGTAGACATTGAGTTTTTGTTGTGTTCGGTGGGCAAATGATACCTTCTATCAATGTTGTTGTCTGAAGTGAACTGTAATTTTGTAAAGGCTGTTACAGTGCTTCATAACAACTATCCATTGAATGAGGCATCGCTAACACCCGTCGTCTATATTGCTCTCGACGTCCCTGCGTTACTGGCAACTTCACATTTTTACTAGACTCAGGTGACGTGGCGACTTGATATCGATATGTGCATCATCGTAACTTGTGATGTATTTATCAGGTCTCTTGACACAACTTGCTTCTCGACAGCATCATACCAGTCCGATGACCTCCCGCCCTCTGTGATGATCTAATTATGCCAGAGTAGCATGCCAAACACAATCAAGTTTGAAAACCTTTTAAATGAGGTAGGGGTCAGATTTGTAGATTTTTTTGGTACCATCGTTCGCACTTGTAAAACTACATGATAACATCTACCAGATATCGGCATACCGGGAGTTGAAAATAACGTTTTATGGGTTTACTATACTGTTTAAGGAGTGTTTACATGAAGCATGAATTATTCTTTCTATTACAAACTCATTGGTACGAAAGTTAGAGGCTCGTAGAAATCTACTCGATAATGGCTAGCATGGGCCCTTGATTATGTGTTCTTCAAACTACAAATCAGAATTAAAATCGCGATTCTACAGTGTACACAAATCTGAAGATGTGACCACTTTTGCTTTACTTGTTCATACAGCAATGTGAGGGGGCTTAGGATCGAATATTCCTAAAATAAGGGGGCTGTTACACTGGAAACGATTTAATATGATGGCTTCGTGTGAAGTTTAGACTAGGGGTGAAATCACCAATTTTAAGCTGCATAATGATAACTTTTACCTATTCCGTAGCGACAAATAAGATTCATCAGGGATCGGTGTGGTACTTTACGTATTGTCTTTCCACAGCACATATGAAATCTTATCTTTCAGGCTTAAAGATTATGATTTGTTGCGGTATCATTTAGAGTAGTCGTAACCACTTCTTATTTGGGATTCTAGACAGTCCTAATAGAAATTTCAGTTGTTTGAATAAGTCTATCTTTAGACGATTGATGGGCTCTGGATCTTACTGCTCTAAACTGTTAATTTAATTCCCTCCTTCTCTCCTCTCCAAATAATAAATGCAAAATAACAATCGACTTCAGGTGCCTGCTGTCAGCTTATCAGCTGTGTAAAAATGTAGCACAATGTACATACCAGAGGTTCAATCAAAATGCTTCCGAAATGAAATACATTTTTACTAGTATAAGTAATCCGATTCTTTAACTAAAACACATTTAACTCCCTGAGTGGCACTGTTTATATCCTCCTGATGTTTGAAGTTTTCTTCCCTAATCTCCAGGTGGAACATACAGTCCAAGAATCAGCATATTACACATTCCAGCTTTTCTAACAGATATTCTAGGATCGATCCATAGTTAAAGTCAAGAACCAGCAAAGCCATCACGAGTAGGTGTATTATCTGTGATAAATGGTGACTGTCTAATGACTCAAAACAGAAGATTACAGTTGGTTTACAAGGCGCTTAAGGAATTTTGGAATGCCATTATTATTGATAGCTGTCTAGTAGGGCCGAATCCAATTATTGGCAGGAATCGGTTCTAGAGGTGATTAAGCGAAATGTTTGTGTTTCTGCTGGGAATCAATATCGTCAGGAAGTGTGGCTCAGTCTGTCGGGACTATAAATTATTATCATACTTCGGACTTTGCATGATCCTCTTTATAGTGTGAAAGTCATGAAATGCATCATATTAGTATGTATTTTATCCCAACTAGTTGAGTAGAAATAATGCAGTTACGGTCAATTGCCATTCATGATTCACTCTTTGTCTGTAATAGGGCTGACAGTATTTATAGGCTCTATAATCGATCGAGTAGTAACAAAATGGTCTAGCTAGTTTATCGGAACCATACATGATAACTGCACTTTGACAGTTAAGTGGGTTAGGATAAACTGTCATTTTACCCTCAAAGAGATCCATACGATCTGAACCACTGCTCAGGGATTTTCTGTTCAATTTACATTGAACTAATATCTTAATATAAGGTGTCAGCTACTCTACCATTCCGAAAGTTAGCACAATTATTGTCTGGTTCTCATTGTTCATGATCAAAAGGTTGCTAAAGCGCTTGAATTTATTTCATATAAGTAAAATCCTTTAAAGCTACATAGATTAACCATTCTTCTTTTTAATGCTTATAAATCACTTTTCTTTTAGCTTAAGATCGGAACCCCTTGTATGGGCACACGACCTTGGAATCCTGATTGAGACTCAAAATCCCTGTTGCATCTTGACTATGTGGTAGGACATTAATAACACGGGCAGAAAAGTCATTGGAAAATGTTGATAGTGAGTGTTCAGGATACATCCATAGCGTACAGTCTTTGTGGCTACATTACCAGTCTTTCTACTACAAGACAGACTTAGGAATAACGTTTTGGGTCGCTATAGATTTGACTTTCAACGGTCACAGCATTCTCTGAGTGTTTTTTAGAATTTCGGTAAACTTGACTTATGAACTATTTATTACTGTCTAATTGCATAACTGTGGTCACACATTGGACAGACTCATATATCATACAACTTGTTCGCTTCATGTATTTATAATTTGAGTTGCATGGAGTCAGTTGCATGTATGTAGGTAATAAGAATGCAACAAAATGCATTAAATTCAAAGTATCCCGCAAATGTTGTCGTTCTTGCTATATTCAGACTCATATGGTGTATCTATTTGAGAAGGATATTCCTATTTTGGAACGTTTTAGAAGATCAACCAAAAAGGCACAAAGTCTCGAAGTAACCCCTGTACAGATAACATTTACATTCAGTTCAGTACGAAGCGGCTGGGGGATATAATTTTGTTGTATCATATGACTCATAACCCTATCCACGCTAGTATAAGAGGGCTCCATAATAAGGCAGAACGTTATAGCAGAATTTCACGGCAACGTTTTTAAGGTTGGAATAAGCAAGATTCGGAGTACTTTACTTAAAGTGATAGTGTTGGAACTTTCAGTTAATGTGTTTTTTTTGCTGAGGGACAGTAGTGTAGGCGCAACCCCTTTGTCACTCCCATTCTCAACTTTTGACTTAATCCTTTTCTCCTTATTTTCAGAAGGAAGCAACTTTCACAAAACATGACTTGTTGAAGGCATCTAACGCACTTAATCGAATTCTATATTTGAAGTCGAATAGTCACCGTATACATGAAAGCAACTTCAGTTTGGCAAAGCCAGTCAATAGCTTGATGCTATTTTGAAGAAAGTTACACAAAGCAGCAACGACAAAGAACAGATGCCTCTTCAAGCTTGATAAATGGAGAGACCCTTGAGAATTACTGAGTCTGAAAATCACAATCTCACATTCCAAGGGCCATTCGCTTATATCAGGTTCAGGGTGGGAAGTAATCAATTGATTCTTACTTTAATTGGTAAGGTTAACGATTTCCTAATAACTGAGCGGGACCAAGTCGAGGCGAAAACCAAGATTTATTATTTCAGGAATGACTTCACTGACAAATTCCTCTCTAACGACAAATTATCATAAATAATAACCAAGATTATGTACTGACGGCAATTTATTTAACTACGAAGAAGTCGACATATCTGACTGTGCTACAATTTCGATTACAGCGATGACCTGGAACAAAAATGGCTGCTCCACCCTCACCAATAATTAGTATGGCCCTTAATCAGTGTCCATTACTGAGGAACTGTCAAAAAACAATGGTCACATCGATTCATAAGACAGAGTCTATGAAACACCCGGTAAACTACCGGCTGATAAACCTTATGGGTATAATAATTAGAATACTGCTAAAATACTTGACGAAAATAACTGTTGCCCTTCTGAAAGCTAACAGATCTCCACATAGGGCACATTACAGTTCGGATAACAGTCACTCGTGTGCTACAATACCTTTGCTGGTAACAAAAAGCTCAACAAAGTTCAGTGACCACATGAAGCTAGTAAACATAACTTATGCTTATTTAACATATCGAAGGACTACCACAAACCATCAAATATTCAGTGTTAGTACTAGTGGGTGATGTAAAGATATAACTTGTAGTAACAAATGACAATGATATGGGACCATTCGAAGTTAACCTCTTAAGAATCCTTGTGTCTTCGTCGACTACGACATAATATTCTATAAAATAGTATACGGAATTTCATTATCAACATTCTCTCCGTTGATTCAAACGCCTAGATTCGGTCTCCGGAACTATGAGGTAACATTACTTAACAATAAGTATTAAACACAATATCTCTGTAAGCGCTTTGCCATATTCTACAACAAACTCTGGAATAAACTACCATAACATATTCTAACTACTGATTCTATCCTAAGATTTAAACGACTAACCACTTCATATCTAGATTCTGAAAATTTATACTAAATCTTTCCCGTCCAACCACTTAAACTCGAATCAATCTGTAATGGATCATAAGGGTTCTAAATTTGTATGCACTACAACTATGTAAGTTGTAGTAGAAAAAAATAGTAAAAAGAAGGTTCTAGTTTAAAATAGAGTATTTTAACACCTTTAAGTCATTTTTCTTACTATTTCATCTATTTCTTCATATCATCTTTTTCTCAAGCTTGTAGGTTGCTCTCATAAGGAATTGGTCTCCATTAAGAATGTACTCCTGACACTGGTTCGCAACGAACAAAATGCACCAACACCTTACCGCTCAAAACCAACTCATATAGATTGACGCTGTTATCCAAGTCTTAAATACCCTTGACCTTGTCAGGCATCCGGTTCATTCTGTTTACTTCTAGCCATTTCCTAAAACCATAGCGCTATAGATGAAAAGCACGCGGTTGTTTGTCGGAAGTGCACTGTAATACAATATATATCTCTGATACCCTAGTTTGTAAACCGTAAGCTTTGTTGTCGTTGGCTTTATTTTTAATTAATGTCTTCATATAGCGCGAATCCCCTAACAGTGACGAAACCCTTTTAAAAGCCATATCCTACTGGTCGTGCCTGTAAACTTGTATGCTTCAATGTACAGAATGCGACTTGAGAATAAAGCCATTATTATTATTATTATTATTATTTGAGTATATCGACGCAGCTAAACGTGTCACCATTCACGTTGACCACAAATAGTGCCTCACCGGATACAACCTGCATCATTTTCATAATACTACAGTCTTGGAGTCATTGTAAGTCGTGACCTGGAGAACATGACTTACTGTTACCGAAGTGCACTCAGAATAGCATGATTTAAGAAGAAATATCACCAGCTTAGATTCTCATGTATTCAGTCTGATTTTCATGACCCTGGTTAGGTATAAACTAGAACATTGTCTGCAGACAGAGGGCTTTTGTTTTAAACGTGGCTTTAACCTCTTGGAATAAGTAAGATGGACAGCTACTCGCTCAATACTGGAGTTGCGTGGCTTACAGTACAACTCATAACTTCAGGAGTCAGACTCTTAAGAGACAGTTTATTTTGAACTGCAGAACACTAGGACGTGCATTCGGTCTTGATCTATTTTCTCTTTTTCCTTAAATGCAGATCACAACATCTCATGATTATGACAGGCATATTTGAAATCCAAGGAAAATCAAATTTTCATAGAATAAAGGTTTTCCTACTCATGTCTTGAAAAATACTACCAGTTGAAGTAACGTCTGTGCTGTAGAATGAATGGCTTAAAAGGCGACACTTGTAGAGGCATGCTAGATAATAACTACAATGCAATCCTGGCATTTTATTATTTAGAATACACGAATATGAAACTGGTTTTTAACAGTTTCCAATCTCTATGTTTCTACCTGGGGTTCATTGATGGTTCGCAAATATAAATGCTGAAACGTGTTTGAAAAAAGTTTCTGAATTGAATATAGAACTATTTAAGTAATTATAAACAGATTTACGTAGTTAAATTGAAATGAAGGATATGGCGCAAAGCTTAAGAAAGATCGGTACCGTTCAGTACGTTTGGTTTGGCTTATTTTCGATTTTTGTCGAATACTGGTTTCATCATTTGTTCAAACTATTTCATAGCCATTCTTAAATTTTTGTAAACGTGTGCAAGTTACTTTAAACGTTGGTAATAAAGGCGATTTTCGGAGTTGTTCATGTATCATCCCATCTTACCATTTAACAAAAGTTAAATTTTGGGCCAAATTGTAAAAAAGGATTTACAAATGATAATTATTGGTAAAGCCGCGTGTGATTAATTTCCAACTCACTTGGGTATTAGGTATTTTTATGGTCAATTTATTTGTCAGTCTCTATAGGGATTACGAAATTGATTTACTATATTTTGTTTATATTAGTGAGGATGCAAGCTTATTGATGTTGAATTCGGCATTAATTAACCATTTGATTTAATAAAACATATGGTGCTTTATGACGCTTGGCTGTCAAGAGTCATCTTTGGTTCTCTGCTATGGAAACTTTGCACCCTTCTAGTTTATTTTACAAAAATATGTTTCTTGATAAACACGCCGAATAAACCGTCCAGGATAATATTAAAAATTTCGGAATTAAACTAGTCGGCTCAGAAAACGCACTTTCTTTGAAATTATACTACATAAAATAGTGTTTTGAATCAATTATTTTTTTACTAGTATGGTGATTGATTCATCTTCCAATGATACTGCTCATCTGTGAAAAATCTGGGGCTTCTATTTCGTCATCAGTTTCGGAATGAGAGTCTTCTATCTTATAGCTCATCCTTGATGTATCACGATTGTGTTCTTCCTAAATCTTAAGTTATATGGAATATTCTTCATACAGTTTGCTCCCGTTACTAACTTAAATAATACTAAAGTGAAAATATACCCAGAATGCATTGAGTTGATTGTATTTTGTTACATTCTTTTAAGTCAGTTGGTTATATTGTCTCATGATATTATCGTTATAAATTACGACGAATATTTTCCTTCAAAGGATATACAAGATTGTAATAGGTATAAAAGATGTTATTTTTTACGAAACGTTTACAAATAAACTGAGTGACAACTCTAGAAAGTATCTGCGGCAACTTGGTTACGCATTGCAAAAACAGTTTCAAGTCTAAACAGATAATGAGTTACGCGAAAATGATGAAGCGTGACAACAGTGGTAATTTGGCTAAGTAGTATTAATACGGTTTGAGATAATGAACATCAAAGTTAAATATACGGATGGTAAGTGTAGAGTAATTTAAGAGTAACTTGTTTGTTTGATTAAATACTAAAGATAAGTAAAATTAAGGAACAAAATTTGAGATTTAAATGCACAAGAAACCACACCCAACACTACATATCGGAGCTTTCAATGTATGAACACTATATCAAGTCGAGCTGCAGTCCTCTCTGACTAAGATATTACATTCTCGTTCCATAGTTGTATACTGTGTCTATGAAACACGCACACAGGATCGTAGCGTGGTCATTCACTTAACAGAGGACCTACGCAATTTACCTTTCCCTTATCTGGCTACTCTACAGCCACTTCTCGTAGGCTAGCTGGTGTAGGTATATCACTAAGTATATGGGTAGAATAAGCACTTCTTGAATGGGCCCCAGTCAGCAATCGTTTATGAACTGTTTGGTTGAATGACTCGATAATAACTCTGAAGGATAGGGACACGCCGTTGTCTTACAGTCGTTTCTGCCTACGCTCCCACTAACTGATATCTGGGCGAAGTTAAAGATGAATTCTACAGGAAGCTTTCTAAACTTCTTCATAAAGCTAAATACTCAGATTTGTTACTCACAGCAGGTGATCTTATCGCCCAAGTAGATAGGTTAAATCAGTCCGGAAGACACTTAGGTGAGTGTTTCCGTATTCCTGCTCAGAGAACAAATATTGGCCATCGTCTGCTGCAACTATGCTGAGGTAGTCGTTTATTTCTAGCACAAACTTAAAACATAAAGAGTAACATCGTTTAACACGGTGACCTCCTGCATCTACTCAATGGTGGATTCAAATAGACTATCGTCGTCAGTCACCAGTGAAGACGCTCGATAGTAGACTATCAGTCTTTCTGGGATACATGTTTAGATTCTGATCATACTCTGATGCGAGCGCTCATTTGGTTACATCTTCCTGGACACAGAAAATCCAGCACAGAAACCTATTAGAATTCAGTTTAGTTATAAGAAAGCCAAGATTAAATTACAGGAACAACTAAAGAACTACTTAGGCAATTATAAAGATGTGATCCATTTGGATGTTACTTAGAAAGATTTTCATGCAGTGGAGTCATCCATAGCATTTATCAGAATCTTGAACCAATACGTCAAGAAAAATCAGTGGATCCTAGTGATGTCTGTTGAATTGATGGATTCCTGTAAACTTATCACGTCAAACTCCGAACATGATAAGTAACAATGTAAAATCAGATGTAAACTGGAAAAATTGCGGAACGATCGTGAGCAGTGGTCGGTAACAAATGCAGAAGAGATGGGAAAGGTAGTGGCGATAATTAACGCTAGTAAACTTTTCAGTTTAATAAAAGAACGCGGGGTTAAAAATCAAATCTTAGTGAAATAATCTCTGAAAAAGACGGAACATTTATCTGCTTTCAACCTAGGCGCTTAGAAAGGTGAGCTGAACACTTCAGAAAGACCTACTCACTATTTCCAAGCAGCCTGAATAGAAAGTCAACATGAGCTCCCACCCCCAGACTTTTCGAAGTTGAAGACACTATAACTAATCTAAAACAAGGAAAAGCAGCTGGTCCTGTTGGATTAACTCCAGAGGTATTTAGGGATGGTGGTCA
The DNA here is from genome assembly GCA_025215515.1 of Schistosoma japonicum. Lineage (NCBI taxonomy): Eukaryota > Metazoa > Platyhelminthes > Trematoda > Strigeidida > Schistosomatidae > Schistosoma > Schistosoma japonicum. The sequence goes on along the minus strand of CM046064.1, from coordinate 779,502 downwards.
GTCTTTAACAATTAGACTGACGGATATTTTTTTCTAAAGTCTGGGTATTAGTCTATCTTTACTTCCGAGGTATGGCAACTTAGCCGATGCACGTGTGATAGGTTCTTTGTTGTGCATATATACATCTTAATGTATTATCTAGATTTGAATAGTGTTCTTTTAATATCCATATGTATATACGCAGAAATAGGACTCGTTATGTGCTATTATCCTCACTACTAATAAAACGGGAAGCGACTTTTATTAAATTTTATAAGATACAAGTGTTTGATTGGGGTTTGAAGGATAATGTGAGTTAATGATTGGACAAAATTAAACGAGTATTACAACAAATGTCATATCTTGTTTACACAGGAAACATTATTTATATTATTTTCTATATTATTTTCTGTTTTTGCAGACAAATGAACAATAATAGAGTAATAGCTCATACACTCATTTTATCATCGGTAGCATCACCGTGCAAAAAGTACCTTATTTTCGGAACTAGTACACAAAAACTGCTGATTTATTCGTTATGCTCGTTATCGTGTGGTATGTAAAGGTCGATTTCATATCTCTGTTATTATAGATGCACAACTCGAAGGAAAGCCAGAATCGATTATCAATGTGAAATATGCAAAAGCCATTTATTCTTTATGTTTTGGGAAGGACTATGTCTTCTGTGGTTCAGTTGGTGTGATCGTTATGTACAAATGGACTACACCTACTGATGGCTTTCTAAAATATTGTGATACAGTTCACTTGACCTCTGCAAATATTTATACCACTGTTTCTGAAGTAAGGCTAATAAATTGGTTACATTTTACCCATCCGTACCTAGGTTACTGGGTTGTGTTTTAATACAAAAAGTGATACTCTTATGGCAGCATTGGGTGATGGGACCATTCATACTTTCTCTGTTAGTTGTAGTGTTAAAGAAAATCTTACATTAGCAGCACATAAATCCACAATCTATAAAATTTGCAATGTTGGAGTCAATGAGGTTTGCTTATCAAATCCTGTTTTACTTCTATAGTTTGGCACTAGCTCTGAAGATGGTACTGTTTGCTTTTGGGATCAGAGAGTTTTACAGAACGTGAACTTTAAAGCTTCATCTATATTCAAACCCTATCTAAATAATAAATTATCTCGACCCAAGCTTGGGTCGTGGCTAACTACTTTGTCCTTTAAGGAATTTGAAGAAGACTGGTTTGTTACGGGAGGTGGGCCTCGACTTTCTTTATGGAGTAGGCGTGCCGGAAGAAATGTTTCTACATTACTTCCTGAAGGTAAACTGTTGCTAAATACCACAATATTTTTATTGCTTTGCCTGTATGTTACAGACCTAATCTAGGTTTACAAAGTAGGCTTTAATGTGTTAGCTCACTTATTTCCTACACACATTGTTTCAGATAAGATTTTGAATGTGATACTGGTTTATAAGAATGAAGATGCGTTGATATCACCTCGTTCTTATTATCTAGAATTGACTTTTAGGAAAACACAAGGTTCTTAATACTCACTAAAAAGTACGCTGGTTTCCAAAATCATTAGTATCCTGAAGCAGTAAACTCGGTAGATTCCTACCTAGCTGGATCTAAGTGATAATTTTCCAGTTTATTGCTCTCCACTTAGACTACCACCTTGTAAGCGTTGCAAAAAGCGTTTGTAGGAGTGCACAGAAATATGTGGATCACTTCCACTTTACTTAACCTCGCTACAGACTTTTTTATGGAATCACATCCCAAGATCGTATAGACTGGTCTTCGAACGAAAAGATCCTGTTAAGAGGTAAGAAAATTATAATCGCTTTTAGCACAATGGAAATGCTACGGTAAAAAGCAATGAATCTTTTGTCGATAGATCAAAACATCAAGTAACTAGTACCAATAATATTGCTAACTCAGTCACAATCTTCATCATCAATGAGATCTTATCCGCTAAACATAGAACGTTGGCTTATTGTTTGAGACACTCATCTTTCAACCAGTAGGTCTCAACTTCACTCTCCACTTCATTTACTTGGTTTTCATTACATGTTTATTGTAACAAGCCTTCACATAAACAGCATGCCTTAAATCCGAATACACAGAATTATACTCTGTTAACGAGTCTCTTTCATCGAATAACAAAAGACGACAACTTGTGTAGAGGAAATCCCCACAAGTTTACGAGTGGTGTATGAATTGTTTTAAGGTTTTTATAATTCACACCGAGGCTATTCTTGTATGATAAGAGAAATAAATCAATGTGACAATTTTTCTCTATCCGTATCTGATATTTAGTACCGATAAATGCAGAGATACTCAGCTATAAGACATTCATTTAAGTCTTTGAATTAGTTTTGACTTATTTTAATCGTATCTAAATAGAACTTAGTAATAAAATTATGGTTGCAGTTTTATAAGCCTACCTAGTACTATTGTTTGTTTAGATAAGTTACATCCTATCTCACGTTCAGGAAATAAAGCTACCAACTAATAATAATAATAGATTTATTCAGTACAATAAATTTCGTCAATAAAAGCATTCTCGGCTCTAATATGTTCATCTCATGCTTTTGAAAGGAAAATCTGTCAACAACTGCAACTTCTTCTTAAATTCCGTAGTATTTAGTATAGCAGCTTTTTTGTGCCTTTTGTAAGTACACGTTAGTTTATACAAACCGTGTCCTCAATTACTCTGTTCAAACCTATCTAAAAGTGTGTTAATTTGGCAATAAAGGTGGCCCAAACATATAAGACCACCAATCTTAAGGTTATGAGCTGTGAACTAGTTGCAGATTCTAAACGATTGGCTCAGTGAATAGTGTTCAGTTTTCAGCTGAATCACAAGCTCGAGTACTATTTCACTCCGTTTCAGGAAACCGGGTAGTATCACAACCACTAGCATTTAGAGCATAGTTTAAAGCCAAGTGTATGTATCTATGCTGTGTAAGTGAGTCAATCTAATTCAAGTTAAATATGTATTGTTTTACCATCATTGGATGGAAATACGTATTTTATTTTCGCCAAAAGAGTCTTCATCTTCTCTAAGAATTTATTCTGACTGTAAGTTGTCAAGCATACAATAGATACATTGTGAGTGCGATGTTATAAAACCCGTCTTCAGATTGCATGATAAATGACTTCCATTTATTTTAAAAATTCGGTTGTGTTGGTTTTTTATGGAAGGTAGGTTAGAATTAATCAATGCTTTTAAATCTCAGAACATAATGATGTAATTTATCCCCCTCTGTATACTTTTTTTTCTCTTCTAGGCTTATCAGACAATTGGTATTCACAGACAGCCATTTTCTGTGATATCGATAATGATTCACGCATTGTATCTGGTGGTAATTCTAGCTCATTGTATATGTGGGATCATGTTGGCAATTTGTTAGCTTCAGTTGATTTACATGACCCACCTAATTCACGATTAAGTCATGTGCTTGTTGTTGATACATTTAACCTCTCTGAATCGATAGATTCTTTGAAATTGAAGTATCATTCAAATTGTGCTTTATTTGTTGGAGGTTGTGGACCAGTGATACGATTAATTGCTAATCTTGGTTATCCTTTAGGCATGTTGCACTATTCGCCCTAATTTGTTCCTATTTGTGTAAATACCTTCTTGTATTTTATAATGAAAAAGTGTACATAAATTGTTGTAGAATATAGTAACCTTTTTGTGCATCGATATTTTCTTTTTTCAAGAAATATTCTTTTTTAGTTGTTTGTATTTGTCACAGATTGATGTTGGTTGGGTACTACTGGAAATCAGATAGCTGTTTCATCCATGTATAGAATTCCTCAGCAATGCACTCCCTGCCATGGAATAGAACCCCAGGCTTTCAGGGTGGCAAACTATTTTCTCTCTGGACCGGCCTTCAACGGTCGAATTCACACTTTCATTGGTAATAAATATCTCACTCCCGACAAGTCTGAACTTCATCAATCACGACTTCTCACTTGAACTAGAGTAACATGTTGAAGCTAGTCAGTAGTGAACGTATCTTCATAAAACTACATCAATTCAAATACATAATTAATTGATCACTATTCTTTTATTATCTATTCTGTTTTACTTTCACCATATTTTCCGTACATATTTAGGTATTTTGCTTATTTTTACTTTGTATTGCATAACAACGTAAGAATGCAGAAAGGTAATAACGAAAAGAAAAAAGTATCATTTAAAAGAAAAAATAAATCCAAACCAAAATATGATTCAAGGTAAGTGAAGAATCTTGCGGTTTATTGTTTAATTTCAAATAACATTTATCACGGTTAACTCTTAGCCTGTTTATGTAATCCCATCATGGACGTCTTTCTAAATATCATACTTCTTTCAAATTCTTAAAAATGGATTTCACACCACGAAGTTATATAAATTTTAACTATCCAGATGATATAGTCTTATCTGGTGAAGACTTTGACAATATACACTCTCAGTAACACCTTAAGTATCAATGCGAACACATTTGAATATATGTCTCTTCCTCTAATTGCAGAATTTTACATCAGGAATGATCTATATTATTGTCTAAATTGATCATAGGAAGGGAAGTAGTTAAGTAGACTAGTCAGTCAGTCATTAACAAATTTAGAACTTTACATATCTGCTCATTAGTTAAAATTGCCATACCACATTAGCACGACGTCAAATTTACAAGGTTAAGGCGACATTAGAATACAATATACAAGAGTGAAGTAAAGGCGTGTTCACTTTTACTTTAGTTTACTTACGTCTGTTACCTCCCTCAGAGGAGCATAGGCCGCTCACCAGTATTCTCCATTCAACTCTGTCCTGAGCAATCCTTTCCAGCTTTTTCCAGTTCCTGTTCATCCTTTTAATGTCTGCCTCCAACTCTCGACGCAGTGTGTTCTTTGGCCTTCCTCTTTTCCGTTTCCCAACAGGGTTCCAAGTTAGTGCTTGTCTCGTGATACAGTCAGATGATTTGCGCAATGTATGTCCTATGCATTTCTAACGTCGTTTCCTCATTTCCTCTTCAACTGGAAGTTGGTTTGTTCTCTTTTATAGTAGGCTGTTGCTGATGGTTTTCGACCAACAGACATTCAGTATCTTACGTAAACAGTTGTTTATAAATACCCGTACCCTCCTGAAGATGTTTGAAGTAGTTCTCCACGTTTCAGCTCCATATAGAAGAACTGTCTTGAAATTCGAATTGAAGAGTCTAACTTTGAGGCTGGTAGACAGTTATTTGGAGTCCCATATATTTTTCAGCTATAGAAATGCTGACCTTGCTTTGCCAATCCTTGGTCTTACATCTGCATCGGATCCTCCTTGTTCATCGATGATGCTCCCCAGGTAATGTAAAGGTATCCACTTTTTCCAGAGTTTCACCATCAAGTTCAATTGGGTCGGTGCTCTCGGTGTTGAATTTGAGGATGTTGCTCTTTCCGTCATATATGTTCAGGTTTTTTGATGCTGAGATTGCTGGTACGTTGGTTGTCTTCACTTGCATTTGTTGTTGTGTATAGTTTAAAAGAGCTAGATCATCCAAGAAGTCCAGATCATCGAGTTGCATCCTACTTGTTTATTGAATTCCGTGCTTCCCCTCAGATGTGTAGGTTTCAATGATCCAATCAACCACTAGAAGGAAGAGGAAAGACGAGAGCGGACAGCCTTGTCTGACACCGGTTCTCACTGAGAATGCATCTGTCAGCTGTCCTCCATGCACGATTTTGCGCTGTAGTCCGTCGTAAGAATTCCGGATGATGTTGATGAGTTTCTCTGGTACACCGTAGTGTCGAAGAAGTTTCCATAGCGATATCCTGTTTACGCTGTCAAACGCCTTCTCATAGTCAATGAAGTTGATGAACAGTAATTAGTTCTATTCAACTGATTGTTCAAAGATGATCCGTGGTGTTGCGATTTGGTCTGTGCACGACCGATCCTTACGGAAACCAGCCTGTTGATTTAGAAGTTGAGCATCCACTGAGTCTTTCATGCTATTCAACAACACTCTGTTGAAGACATTCCCTGGTACTGACAACAGTGTGATCCCTCTGTAGTTCTCACATTTACTCAAATCTCCCCTTTTTTTGGTATCTTGATAAGGTGCTCTTCTTTCTAGTCTGCCGGCACCTGTTCTTCCTCCCAGATCCTGCTTAATAAAACGTGGAGCAGCCTTGCCATTATGTCTATATTTGACTTGAGTGCTTCGGCTGGTATATTGTCAGGTCCTGCTGCTTTCCCACTTTTGATCTGTCTGATGGCTATCTTGATTTCTTCCATCGTTGGTGGATTGACATCTATCGGGAGGTCCGTAGATGCTGCTTCAATGTCTGTTGGGTTCGGTGGAGCTGGTCTATTCAAGAATTCCTCAAAGTGTTCTACTCATCTGTCTCTTTATTCTTGAATCTCGGTGATTGGCTTGCCTTCTTTGTTCCTGACCGGTCGTTCTGGTTTACTATATTTGCCTGCCAGTTTCTTCGTTGTGTCGTATAGCTGTTTCATGTTTCCTTCTCTTGTAGCTTTTACCGCTGTCATTGCAAGGCCTTCAATATACTTCCGTTTATCGGCTCTAATGCTCTTCTTTACGTGCTTATTCGCTTCTGTGTATTCACTTTGTGCCTTGATTTTCTCTGCTCTAGTTCGGCCGTTGTTGATTTCTGCCTTCTTGTTCCTCCTTTGTTGAATTTTGCTCAGGGCCTCAGTGGAAATCCATTCCTTATGATGGTGGTTCTTGCAGCTTAGAGCCTCTTAACAAGTTGAAGTTAGTGCCTCTTTGATTCCTTTCCAGTTGTCCTCCATAGTGGATTCTTCCTCGTTCAGCAGATGTCGTAAGGCTTGAAACCTGTTGTTGAGAATTATTTTGGATTCCTTGAGTTTGTCAGTATCTCGAAGAGAGGCTGTATTGAACCGTTGTAATGCTGTTACTCCAGTTATTCATTGCTTCTTTAGCTTCAGTTTCATTTTGGCAACCACTAGGTGGTGATCTGAAGCTATATCGTGTCCTCTCCTGTTTCTCACATCTTCCATTGATCTTCTGAATTTTTTATTGATGCATACATGATCAATTTGATTCTCTGTAGTATGATCCGGTGAGATCCATGTAGCCTTGTGTATGCGTTTGTGGGGGAATATTGTACCACCTATGACCATTTTGTTGAAAGTGCATAGATTTGTAAATCTTTCACCATTTTCATTTCTTTCTCCCAGTCCCTGTCGTCCCATGATGTCTTCGTAACCGGTGTTGTCCATTCCGACTTTGGCGTTTAGGTCCCCCATTAGGATTGTCAGATCCTTTTTTGGACACTTCGCTATAATTGATTGCAGCCTATCATAAAACTGATCTTTGTCCTCGTCGTTAACATTGCTGTTGGTGGGTGCATAACATTTGATGATATTCATTGTAATCCTCTTGTTCATTGTCTTGAAAGATGCTTTGATGATCCTGGGTCCATGTGGTTTCTATCCTACAAGTGGATTGCGCGCTTTCTTGGACAGCATCAGAGCGACTCTTTGGGTGTGTGGGGCATTTTCATTTTTGTGCCCGGAGTATAGTAGCACCTCTCCCGTAGTTAATGTTTTCTGTCCAGTTTGGGTCCATTGCGTTTCGCTGATTCCGAGCACTGTCAAATTGTATCTCTTCACTTCTGCTGCTATCTGGTTGTTCTTCCCGGTCTTCCACATTGTCCGAACATTTCATGTACGCATAAAATTTTTTGCTCTGGTCGTTAGAAGTGGGAGGCTTATCGGCCTCATGACTTCCGAAGAATCTCAGCTTACATCATGAAGCGTCATAAACATTCCTTCCACTCCTAGGGCAGAGTTTGAATGGTTTAGTTTGTTTAATCTGGTTAGGGTTTTTTAGCTAGCTTGTGTTGTATGGGATAGGGATGCTAGCCCTATACCCAACTCTCCTCCTTTACCTGGGCTTTGGAGCGGCAGCAACCGTAGAAGAGCTGCGGGCGGAGTTTAAAGGCGTGTCTGAAAGAATAATAAGGCTCAACGTGTAGATGAAGGTAAAGAATGAATACACTTGTGCCACTCCTATGTTTTCTCTTAGATGTGACAAACGCTTGGGTTCTCATTATCTTAGTACGGTTCGCGATACGATACAGCTAAATTATCTAGGGTAGCCTGATTCTATGTCTGATTTTCTCGGTGTTCTGTACTGTTAGTGCGAATCGTTATCTCTAATACTTGTACTTCAATCGGATACCACGATTTGTTCCTTCCCAACCCACAGTTACTCCAGATGACTAATATCGTAGGAAGATTGTATTGTGGAGCAAAATATCTATATCAGACTAGGCTAGCTAACAACGTATATATATATCACATATGAAATTGAATTAATTGATGAAAGTCTACAAATCAATCTTACAAAAAAATCAATACAACTCGTTTCGCTTGATTAAATGAGCGATTGTATTTTTGGGGATTTTGAATCCTCAATAACCACTGTCACTGATTCCTAGCCATCACCCAATGTCTTCAGCTATTGAGTGCGATTATCACACGAGTACGTTGGAAATTCCATGTGTCCTTGAAGTTTTATCAGTCACCTCTAATAGGTTGGTGTCTGTAAATTCAGAAAATTCATTTCGCCTTTATCAATTTGAGTCGCTTGTGGTGTAGCCGTCATTAATGTCTACCAAACAAAGATCAAGTATGCTTCACAGTGATTCGTTCTGTTTTGACCTATGTCCGTAAACAGTTCATGAATATAGAACACTTAAATAGGCTGTAAGTCTCTAATCAAAGGTACTTTCGAAGCGTTGCTTACGCATTATCTAGTGGTCGATTTACCAGTGGTATGGAGTGTTAAGCAAAATGGGAGAATCAGTTGATTAGGTTGTGAATGTTCGTCGACTTTGGTGTTTAATACATATACTTCGCATGCTCAACCATCACCTACCTTAGCGTACTATGTTGGGAGGTGTGCGCTTAAGATGGTAGAAAATTAAGGGTATTGACCAGTAGAGTTATCGACCGTTTGTTTGAGCCGTATTAGATTGTGATAACTACCTGGTCGAAAATAACACCATAGTCTCGATCAGTTGTAGATGTATGAAATATCTGAAAATTTGTCAGAATGGCGAACTGTATTCACTTTTTATATTTTTCTGGATTTTAAGTTCCATTGTTCTTTCATGCATACCTCTGTTCCATTCCCTCTTGTTTATCTGCTCGTGGTAGTATAGTATGGGAGCCCCTTATAATGCACATATCTCTCCCAGCTTTTACGTTGTTTGACTTTAACTCAAAGATTGATTTTATACTACTTTGTGCTCGAATATCTGTCTGCTTCTATCATCAGTGTTTATTCAGTTGACCATGTACGACGAAAAAATGGCAAACATGTGCATTGGTCTGGGTAGCCCCACCCGATTAGCACATCAAGATGAATACTAGAGTAGTAATGGCATCAGTGACAGTAAAGAAAAAATTGTGGATATAGAGAACATGACATGTGAATATAGAATTAATTTATGGAAAGAAGATACTGAGTGGGTACATGTGCATCACTGTGAACATTCCCGAGTCATGTCACTCACAGTCTTTAACTATTAGTTACTACAATTGCTCAGATCATCAATGTTACTGATTAACGGTAGAGATCAAAATTTTTCTCTAACCATGTATTAGTAAATTCATCTTCACAGTAAGCTAAAATAAAAAACGTTCGTATTATATATTTATTGTTATGTCTACACCTATTTATCTGTAGCCCGTCATTCCTATATTCGGAACTGCATCTTTTTAAACTGTTAAGGTTATTATTTTTAAAAATATGTATTTGACCAAATTACTTTTCAGAATTCATTTATTAAAGCAAAGGACTATTCAGAAACAAAGAGCGGAATTTGCTTCTCGAATTCATAAACAGAAAACTGGTATCGGTAGAACAGAAACAATTCAACCAACATTTAATAAACCAAGAGGGCTTCCTAACGTTCTTTCCGTGTCAAGCAAACCTTTCGAATCATCTGCGAAATTGGTAAAAGATGTTCCTGATGAAAAGATATCTTCAATGAAATCTCAGTCTATTAGGTTGAGTTATGTCAATTTTAAAGTAATTTGTATTCGACATTGATGCCATCCAAACAAATACCTAATAATACGTTTAAATGTTATGCAGTAGTTGTTCAGGTCTCAGAGCTTTATACGCTTTTACCTTTTGTTATGGGGTATTAAGTGAAGTCTATTTAGCACTTTTTCGATTAGCTCATATTTGTCTCTACATTAGCGTTAGTAAAAACAACATTACGACTATAGAAACTGTTCGTGGCTCGAATGAAAGTTTTCTATTGTATTTTGCTCTGTGAGCTGTGTGATTTAGTTGTGTAATCTTCATTATCTTTCTTAATGACTTCACTAGTACATACTCCAAGATGAAGCGATCATTTCAAAATGTCTACACAACTGACTAGGTGTTTTTTTATATTTACCAGAACTTTGTATATTTGTTGTTATTCCTAGCCTAGAAAGCAGTTAGTCAGTTGTGTTTACTTCATTTTAAAGCATGTGCTATTGTCTAGAAAGGCAATGAAGCTTCATAATTAAACTATCCTACTAAAATAGGCCTAATCGCCATCTAAATAACGCTACTTTCCCTTTTAACTAAATACGTAAATTGCATAATAAAATGCCATGGATTGCTAAGAACAATTTTATTGGGAGGAAGAAAATTAAGAGAGAATAACTAACTTTTTTTGGGTGATGGGGGAGGGATGAATATCGTATAAATTTATCGTGAGTTCTAATATACTCATAAGTTGAGTCGGTTGATTATTACGCTACATTACAACTTGATCGAAACAGGAAATCAGTCATCAGACACATCCTGAAGGTTCTGGGTTTAATCCCTAATAAAGTCATGATGCACGATATTCGGGACTCCCTTACAAGGTTTAATTGACTTTCAGGTTCCTCCTGGTTTTCAGTGGTTTTCTGACTAAGATCACTTCGCGATTCGATTATTTCACTTTCCATATAATGATTGTTGGTTTGTTGTAGGTGTATTGTAACTGACTCAAATGTAAATACATTACTCATTAATAATTTGTTTTACATCATAAGGTTTTACCAAGTAATAAAATCATAGCATCCTTGAATTTTTGACTTTATTAGACGAAATAAAAACAATATGGATAAGAAGAAATCCAATGATCCACAACCGATTTCAGGTCTGTATTCATTAAATAATACAAAAGAAGTATGGTTTGATGATGTACCACAGGCTTTGATTGCTAGTTCAACCCAAGACCAATCAGCTACAACCAAATCTCTGGTGAAGTTAGCATCATTTGCTGGGTAAATATGTTGTTATAATGTTCATTATTTTATGTTCAAACAGTTGATTTTTTAAATACTACATACAATGACAATGTGATTAATGGTTACTGTAGTCATAAAATACTTCATATGATTCGTTCGAAGATTCTAACCCAGCAATTGAATCACATATGAAATCACGTTTTTAAAAGTTCTGACTTACATTAGTTGATCATTGAGTAGTCGCCATTGTCATATATGTCTTTCATTTGGTGCTATCGATGGAATTGGACACTAGTCAAAACGACTCAGCATGAAATGGTCAAAGGTTTTCTACAGCGAATCCTCTAATTAGCTGCGTACTACATGTTTGAATTTCACAATAAGTATCAGTCCCCTTGAGCTTGTAGATGCACATTTCTGATAATTTCCAACTGTTATAAAACATAGGCTTTAGTCTCTTCCCAACTAATTCCAAGTCACCTTACATTAAAAGATTACTGTACATCATCGTGAATCATTTATACTACTGACTACGTTATAGCATAATCAGCATAATTCGATGCATAACGACTATGACACACCACACAATGATCAATCGTTCTTAACATTTCAGTTCAACAGGTCATCAGTTATTGTCGAATAGCGACAGCAAGCGAAGATTGACGTGAATTCGATTTGCGTACACCTGAGATCCCTCAAAGTTGTGACTAAACCTTGATGCACCTTCAAAAATAATATCTTAATTTGATATTATGAATAGGCTAGAATTAGACAACGATTGATCATCGGGAAGCACTAGACAGCTGTTCCATCCTAGTATGTTACTCCCCGGCGGTGCACACCCGCAACCCCATCAGGGGTTGGACTCATGACTCTCTGGCTTCGCGACGAACAGTTGATATTTCTGCTTCAGTCAATTCGTGATGCGTTCGCATGACTTCATCTATTGCCATCGGTGGGTGACTGCCTCACACTCGACACGGTTAAACTCCACTGGTTACGTCTTCTCACTAGAACAAACAACATTTGTTGGAAAAACTACAATTTTAAACATAGTTTATGCATTAATAAGTCACTAAACTTTAATCATGGGATTTCTTGGTATCAATGATGCTCTCAGTTCATAGTAAAACAGAAAGCGTGTCTCTCAAATAAATAAACACATATACTGTAATTGAGTTAACACTATGTGGGGAATATCAACTGCTAAAGAAACTACATTAAACGCTATTTCAACAGAATGAATAAAATCTTAAAGGTTAGCACATGAGAAAACGTTTAAACAATAAGGGTGAGAAACGTGGTTTTCAAAAGCAGTATTTGATCATAGGTCTATCGAACACAATACTCGTGTTCATTTAAACCACCGAAAAACTGATGTCTATGCTAGATGCAAAGTACTAGGGAAAAATTGTAAATCAGTCGATAAGGTTTTATGTCGTTACTGACTCAGTTGATTTCTTCATATAATCCATATGGCCAACCAACCACCGCCTATAGTGACCAGTATTGGAATACTGAGATACATATATATCTGTTTACATTTTTTTCTGGTAGTCCAACACGTCGTATTGCAATGGATTGTGAATTTGTTGGTGTTGGTTTCGAAGGTAAAGATGATGCATTGGCACGTGTTTCAATTGTAAATCAATTTGGTCATACTCTATTAGATACATTTGTCCGTCCTGAAGAGCGCGTTGTTGACTATCGGACAAGATTCTCTGGTATAAGACCTCGTGATTTGAGAAAAAATGGACCAGCTCGATCATTCACAGATGTACACAAAGAAGTTGCAGAGTTGATAAAGAATAAAATATTAGTTGGACATTCTATCCTGAAAGATCTTAAAGTAAGTTAAAATAATTGTACAACTAATGTGATATAGAATATGTTCATTTTTATGTTGTTTAAAAAGTGATCGCTTTCGGTACTTAGTAAATAAATGAATCTATATATATGAAGGCACTTAAGTAGTTATTTATCATTCGCTGTATTTAACACTACATCTAATCATAAATGAACATCATATAGTATGTTTTTCGATATTCTAACTTTGTAGATCAACGATTAAAGTTAACTTTTTTAGCTACTGAGTTACAAGTTCTAACTTATCGACTTATTATTTGAGCCATGTTGGTACGTGCGTGATAACCGTAATCATGGATTGATGCCACGTTTTGGCTTGGTCCCCCGTGGTAGTTTCCTTCCAAACGACATTGTCCATCGAGGTGGGTGGTCGCTATGCATACGAAATATATATCCCAAACATCTCATTCGATGAACATTCACAACCTAATTAACCAATGCCGCTACTTTGCCAAATACTGTATGCCTAACCTCACTATTCTCTACTCGGTGCGTCGGTAATACGTGAGCGATGGTTCGGATGCATATATGATCAGAGACCTACTGCTTATTCATGTCTTCTATATTCATAGACTGTTTCACAGCCATAGGTTAATACAGTGGGGACTGCTACGCAGCATACTCGTCATTTGTTTAACAGATCACTTTCGATGAATAATCTAGGAAATAATGCAAACTATTTCTGAAGTGAACGTTTGCGTTTATAATAAGGAAAAGGGAAAAACGCATCCCAAACATGTTTACTTTGATACTTATGTTGCTCATAAGACTGCATATTGTCAACGTCTTTACCAAATAGGACTATATTTTTTGCATATTCTAAGCAAATATGACCTAATAGTATGCGTTGTATCTGAGCCGGGATGGCCGATATTATCTATTCTGTTATCTGCAGCGCTATGTCCTACAGCTAGCACCCAGCCTTGCTTTAATCTATTGCTCAGGCACAATAATCCGACTGATTTATCAAGAAGCCAACCAGTCACTCACACGCATGTATCACAACAACAACTAACCAATAATGTACAAGATATATGTACATAAGGTCTAGCCTTTGGACTCATATGTCTGTCACACTATATTAACCAATCACATCTTCTTCCAGATATGTTAGTATGGCATTAATTGAATGAAATAAGTGTACTTTCTAAGAGGATATCAATGACAAAGATGTGGTGTACTGTTTAGTCTCATAAGAAACATTCCTTTAGATTGGCGATTATGATAATAGTTCGCCATAAGCCTTAACTCGAGTGGGAATCGTTCATAAACTTCATGTACGTTTGAGGAACCTCTCGGTCTATAGAGTACATTATTAATTTCAATTCAAGGAATACTACTATTATCAAACATTGGTATGTCTATGTTCTATAACCAGGTTTATTTTCAAATGTAACTGATTATTTTAGTTGATGTCAAACCAGCTTACATTCAAATTGTCCTTATGAATAGATCCTTAAACTAGACCAAATAATACACGGACAAGGCTCAAATTTAACTTTTGAATGTAAACCAGATATAGACTAGAATACGATTCTATTGACAAAAAGTTTAGATTGGAAAGAAGTAAGTAGAATCAGAGTGTAAAAGATCTTACATTATAAATCAGCGTATATCTGATCTTTTCTTTCTTCAGTATTTGGCTATTCACAGACCACTTTGACAACTATATTGCATTTATTGTAGGACTTAATCAACTTCATTTATTTAACTTTGCAAGCAACCGATTTATGTGCTTTTACTACTGTCGTCTGCTTATTAATCAACGAATTCATTTTTTTGTGTGTATACCACGTTCTACTTTATACTTGAGTGAATGGCTGATTTATTTGTTCACAATTTCTTCCATAACATTTCGTTTTAAGTTATTTAAACTTCGTTTACTGACCCCTTTTAACTAACAGGTTCTAAGACTGTCACACCCTCGTCGTTTAATTCGTGATACATCACGTTATCGACCATTTCGTGATTTATTTTCTGGTCGTATACCATCATTGAAGGCACTGACACAAAAAGTTCTCGGTGTTAATGTACAAATTGGTGAACATGATTCAGTTGAAGATGCTAGAGCTACTATGCGTTTATATACATCTGTTAAACGTGTTTGGGAATCAAGTAAAAAGCATCGACTTAAAACAAGTAAACAAATCAAGAACATAAATTTAGAAGAAAAAGGCGTACTCAACATAAAGGATGAATATGAGGTTTGTTATATGTAAATGTGTTTCATTTAACTGTCCTACTATTTTGAAGAATATGATGCGATTTAAAAAAGATGCGTATAACATACAATTGCATATAGTATTATTCAATTCTAACTTTGTGGTCTGAAAATCAAGTGTTCGCCACGATATCTGAAACCTCTTGTTGTTCTACCTCTAGTGAAGTCTTGAATTTACACTGGTAATGGGATCTCTGCTACTCGAACGAAACGGTTTACTGGTTTCCATTTTGTTTGATGTCATTCCATAATGTTAAGTAAATTAGTTAAAAGTTAGTCATAAGTTGTATCACATTTTCAGTAGTAGTTGCGATTCAATAAGAGATACTAAATTAGGGTAATGTCCTTGTTCATTTCTCAGTTCTTTTCTAAATAACATCAATTTGCAATGAAATTACATTTGTATATTATCATACCTGCTTCATAGTTACTTTTTACAAATAACGAAATACCATGGTTAAACACGGTTTGCAAGTTGAAAGTGTTAGTCGATTAGTGATTATCCTTCACTTACCAGTGATATCCAACACTGTATAACTTAGGGATAAATCAATCATGCTGTTTCGTGTTCAGTTGTCATGTCTCTACCTGAACATCGTTTTCATCCTGGTAAGGAGGTACCTTAGAGATTAAGGTATCTGACTTCCAACCAACCCAGTAGTATCACTATTTCTCAGAAATAAAGTGTTTCTCAAGCCGAGTACACGAATCTGTACATAACAAATTGGTTACATTATTATGGATCTATATTATTAGTTAACATCTTAGTAGGAGCATATTGATTGGGGAAATTCAACTAGTAGGCACCAGGTTTGAAACCCATCCTATTTATTTTAGTTCATTCAATTAGATAGTATCAGTTAGTCAGCCATGGATAACGTAGGACTTGGTATATATGCGTCGGTTCGAGTTGCCGTACCCATCAGTACAACAGGATGAATACTGAATTAGTCAAAGTGGTCTTAGAGGGTATACAATTTCAAAACATATAGTCTACGGTAAGACAAAAATAAATTCACCTACGCCATGTCAAGCAGTCTCTACACCTATTGATTACGATATCTGCGAAAGGATAAGTTGGTTGTTAAATATACGTAATCTATGTCCTAGTCGCTCCAGACGATGACGTCCAGCAGCCTAATCAACTGATCTTCCATCTTTACTTAGTGTTTAACCTCAGTATTGCTCATTCAATTCTCCAAACAACAGACACGAGTAATGTTTCAAAAACATATCTAGTAGCTAATTCGCAATTGTCATTTACTCTCAATGATCACGTTACGCATCCGTATAATAAAACAGGGTGGATTACTGCTTAGTGTGCTCATTGTTTGATTTCAAGATTGCTACTCTACCTTCCCCATCAGTAAAGTAATTTAGCAACTGCCAAACGAGTCTTTTAAATATATGCAAAGATTTAGTCAACTCAGTAGTGCTGTTGAAATTCTTAGAATAGACCAACAAATATAAGTGAACGATATTGTTTTCATTTAGGTCTTCATAAGGGAATGCTTCAATATAATGTAATATTTATATTCCAAAATAAACCCTGTATTGACTGATCAAACGAATTTTCAAAAACGTAACAAGAAAAAAGGATGTTAATTTGATGTCTGAGAAATTATTACCGAATTTGCTTAAAGGACTAAAACACAAATGGATCATTACACCAACTGTTCATGATTCCATTAAACCTACAGGATCTTACACATCATGAAATTATGAGTTACTGGAAGTTCATAAATTAGGACTTCATCTTCGTCTGGTTTTAGGTGTGTTTATTATTCCCTATTTCATACAACTGCAAAGCAGCTTGTTCAAATCTTACAACCCTTATACAAATTGGTTCTTCATTACAAGAATAGAAAACGTGAATTCAAACAGTAAATGTATGATGCCCCAAAACAAAACTTCTTTATTCACGAATGTACTATGAATTGTGACAATTGACTTTCCATGTCAACAACTAATATAAAAAATGAACATCGGAATTCTGAAAGTTAATCTCAATGAATTACTTTTAACGTGTTAACTGAACGTTTATTTTGATGCGATTAATAATGAGATAGCGATGAGTTCACCTTTAGACTCGATCTTAGAAGAGCTTTATCTTGAATACTTAGAAAATAGACTTCTGAAGGTACTTTTACTATCGTCAATCAGAATTTTTCCATAAAAAAATTATTAATGTAGTTTAACAATGTACACACAGCAATAACTTTTACTTATGAAAACGATTGATATAACAAATTACATTTGATTAAACAGACGAAAAGGTGGATCAGTAATTAGAGGTGTATACAGAATGAATTCTAATATGAGTCATTACACACTTCCTAACTTCACACTCATTCGGTCTAACAAAGAGGTCCAAAGGGTCCTGTTGAGAGGAGAATATAAAGCAGGAATAAGAATTTATCAATAACATTCTGGCTGATAGGCAAGCATTTGTGAAGAAATTTATGAATGTAGAGAAAAAAAATCAATTATTGCCAGCAAGAAACCCGTATTCTTGATATTACACTTCAACAGAGATATCACTATTTATATCCTTTGCGATAGAATAATGAAGACAGTAAAATGATATTTTATGTAGAATTTTTTCACCTTTCATTTATTACTCGACCGATAGCATTTATTTATTCTTAGGATAAGTTACCTCAGTTCGTCGCTTCTATATACTTTTATCAGCTAAGCTGCTCCTGTGGTGTATCGTAGGCAGCGAAAATTTAAAGGCAGTTTATGTACCAAGGAGGTAGAAAAGGCTGAGGATGAATAAAATGTGGGGAAGTAACGAATAAAGATAGTTCTTTTACAGTGTCCTACGTTTTTTTTGTGGTCACTCATTTGGCCCACATTGCACTTAAACCCTAGTCATTTTTACAATTTGTTGCAAAACAAAATCAGGCTATTGAAAAATGTAAGTAGTATAAATAGCATAAAATAAAATCGCACTTCTAATTTGTTTGCTACCTGCATCGTCGGAATTTTTTAGAAAGGAAGTTTGCGTTAATACGAAACGTCTTTTATTTACATTAACTGAAATGTACAATGTATTTCTGTGAATGCTTAGGTAGTTAATCTACCGTTGAGCATTCAGTGCCCTATTTAAATATTATATAAATGGACTACCAAAAACCTTTCTAATACATCTTAGCCTTTTGCAGCCACCAGCATAATCACGTGTTATGAGACCACAATTGCATAGTCTTTTTGTATTTTGCATAGAAATCATATAGTTGATCACAAGACGTATGGTGCGCTAAAGGGGCCCCTGTAAAACAACGTAAATGGTTTTAAAATGAACTCATTCCTTTGTTTTCCAACAATGTTTGACCAAGATTGTTGGGATAGAAGGCTTAAGTCAAACAATTTTAGAATAGCCTTTTTCATTGATTGAAGGTAATCATCTGTCATCTCAGCATCTATAACGTATTACTTTAAAAGAGTTAATAAAATAATATCAATCAACTAGTTATTGTAATAACCGACGGCTAATTTGCTTTTCGATTCTGTATAGCTGTTGGCATTTTATTAATTCATTTGATGTTTCAAGGTTACTTAATGCACGATCTTTCTTCAACATTCTTATTATTGCGTTAAGTCTGTGTGAGATAAGTCTCAGTAAATCTGACAAAAGTGGGATTACTACATGTAGACTTACGCATACTTGGTCTGTGGATTATAAATGTTGACTTATTATCCATATTTGCTGCCGGCTGGTTTGCTGCTCCAACTGAAGATCTGAAATCCAGGTCAACGGCTTCATGGGACAACCCTGTACTTGTTGGTACGCCCGTACTAAAGCTGAAACGATTTTACAGTCATGATCACGTCAGTCATTTCACTTTTGAATGATCATGCTGGCTTAGCAGGAGTTCTTATTGTTCCGGCAAATCTGATGGAAAACTGTCCATGACAAACTGGAACGTCCTCCCGTCAAACTTATTGTGAAATGAACAATAATACATCCTACTTCCTCCTCCAAGCACTCTCCATAGAAGCTGTAATGGTGAACTGCTGGAAGGTATTGTCAAATTCTACCGTCCTATTGCAGACACCCAGCTGGTTAACTGCTTTATCTACAAATAAATAGTTATACACAAATATTTTTTTTCAGCATATATTTCCTGTTACAGAATATATCCTATAATCCATGAAGCACCAATCTTTATCTCGTTCCTAGTGACATCTGGTTTCTTCTGTTACAGACAATTTATACAGTATCTTGTTTACATTGTATCTCCATCTTGAACTTACAATAATAAATTTTGTTATTGATGCTGCAAAGACGACAATGTACTTAAAAGGTACCATCTACAAAGAAATGTTTTTTGGATATTGTATTACAGAATCCAATGAGTCGTGCTCATTAACGTCTTCCACGGGATGAACCCATCCATGGACGTTACAAACAACGTGTTTCCATAGATTACCTCATAGTTGTTCACTGAATGTATCAACTAACCTCTTTTATTGGACGGTAGTAATGAGATAATTCAAAGCACAAATGAAGTGCTCAAACATAAGGTTCGATAAAAGTCTTTGATATTCGTATACTGATATATGATAAAAACTGTCAGCTTTCAGTGGTTTTATATTGTGTACTACTTCAAACTAGTCATCATTTTCTTGCGAATTCAAACAGAACAATCGCTTAGGTGGATCTTACTTTCGTATCAGTGCTATTGATTAATGTCTGTTTTATTCTGTTTTTGCTCCCAAAGACTAAATCCTTCTACAATCTAGTTGTCTTCTTGGCTACCACCAGAAACATCAAATGCATGTAATCTAATGGAAGGCATTTGATCATACCAATCGGTAATCTCAAGAATGTTGATAGCTCATTGTAGTGACAGATGTTATGTTACCATCGAATTGATTCCTCTGTTCTCCCACGCGTTCATCAACTGGGGAAATCATTTTATTATTCAGCAGTATACATCAATACATCCATCATATCCCATTTTAAATGTATGCCTAGAAATCATCTTTACGCCAGCTTGTTCTAGTCATAGAAACTTCTAACTCACTTATAACATCGTCTAAGTATTTTATCATGTTGTTAGGATTATCCTGGCCACACCGTAGACACCTACTATGCTATTGATATCCACGTTTAGCTCAACATAGATGAGCTATCACTGTACAAAGATTGTTCTCAGCGGCTGTTGCCAATCTTATGGTGAATATCCATTACAGTAGCAATGAACGTGTTGATAACACTTAGTGAACATCATAACAGTAATTCATTAAGATTAACTTTCGGAATTACTATGTTCATTTTCTTATAATAGTTGTTGATATAGAAAGTCAATTGTCACAATTGATAGTACATTCGTGAATAAAGAAGTTTTGTTTTGGGACATCATACATTTACTGTTTGAATTCACGTTTTCTATTCTTGTAATGAAGCTATAAACGTCGTTAATGCTTCAGCTAAGAACCAATTTGTATAAGGGTTGTAAGATTTGAATAAGCCACTTTGCTGTTGTATGAAGCAAAGAGCTGAATATGTCTAACACAGGGTTCAGTGGAAGTTATTTTACGCAGGAAAACTTTATCTATAATTTTCGACTCGATTGACAGTGTGTATTCAATCTTATTTTTAATCATTGGAATTCTCTTCTTCCATGTGTTTATATAAGTTCAGCTGCTGCTGTTACGCAAGCTACATTAAGTGTTCCATTACGAATTAGAGGGTAAACACTGCTTAGGAACTCCATACTAGGACGAAACAGCTGTCCAGTACTCCTTGATTTTCAGTATAACCCACCAACATCAGTGTGACGAATACAAAGAAATTAAAGTTCTGTGACCCGCCTATGTCATTAACACCATTAGTTCATAAAGTACTTTGATTGATTCAACATTGTTCATATTTACATATAAATATTGTTGTATATTAAAGCAAAGACTTATGAAGATCTAATAAACGAAATATTATTGTTCACTTACATGTATCGCTCTAATTTAGACTGTACTAATTTTTATCATTCTGAATCATAAGTTACTTGAGTTTGTCTTTTCCATGTTTATATATAAGTTCAGCTGACTGTGTGGTGGAAACTACATCGGGTATTCAACCAAACAGCTTATATGATGAATTACTGAACATCTTTAAGTGTGATTTGGCTAGGGTCGAACTATACGTAACTGGGTTTGATATTATTTTATAGAGATCCGCCGTGTAGTAGATAAAATCGGTTTATTTAAAGTAGTATATTGTATGCCATCAAAGTTTACATATTCGCTTATCACACTTAGCAGATGCTATTGGGATTTGAACCAGCAATCGTAGTCGATATTCAAAACAAATTTGAGATGTATCTCTCTCTTTCTTGGTTAAATAACACCAAATAAATGGTTCACAATCTCTACGTACCTTTTGTTTTTGTGCTTTTTTCTACATTCCTCTTCTGTATTGTCTTCACTACCACTACGATTTGACCTTTTTATCACACCTCCCCACTTCCTATTATGTAATCTAAAGAAACTAGTATTGTCATACGCTTCATTATTCATATACACCTGTCTTTGTACTTTTCACTGCTTTTGATTAGCAGTTATATAATCCGCCTGTTTCATTATCATCATTGATTCATAAATCACCTTGATTTTTTTCATATTTACAGATATATATTACTGTGTATATGTTAAAGTGTAAAGCTTGATGAAGATTTAATTGACGAAACAGTACTTGGGTTGTTATCATTTATATGATGAGAGTGTTTAACATTTTCAAAGTAAACAAACTATGTGACCAAAAATAAACAACATTCTCTTATTTTTTTGTTGATTTTTTTTAATTTTATGTAGTCTGGATTACAAGAATCAACATCTTGCAGCATTCCGCATAGTCGATCTACCACTACTGGCTCCACTAACAACAGTAGTATTAATACGACTAATGTTAACTATTCTGTACAAAAGTCAAAACGATGGGATTCACAACGTCATCGTAGATGTTCAAAGAATAGAGTGAAATTTCTTAACAGACGTCGTAAACAATACAAATAGAAATTATACAAAATGAATATTAACCTGATGATGTAATTTATTTTCTGATAAAATAGTGTGCAATTACTATTTTTTTCCTAAAAATAAAAAGACAACTGACAAATGTCATTTTACAGCTCTATTTCATATACCTTTGTATTGAAGATTCATATCGGAAACTGACATTATTCAATCAATGAGAAGTACTGAATACCTGTTTCATCCTAGTATGAAATTCTTCTGCATTGTGCATTCATAACTCTATCGAGTATTATAAAGCTCAGAAGCTTTCGGTTTCGTATGCGACCACTTAACCTTTATAAGTCATTTAATGAGGAACTAATAGTTGATATTCCTAATTTCAGTCATTTCGTGATAAATATATGTGAGCATCATCCATCGACATTGGTCGACAACTGCTTCATACTCGATTTGTTTGAACTTCACCGGTCACGTTTCCTTACTAGTCTTTTGAAGTTGCTTTTTAAAGTTAGCCACTAATATTGTTTACTTGGTTTCTATTTAGTTCTGAGTTGTCAACGTATTTCTATTGCGTGTATCATTTTGATGTTCTCATAAAAACCCATTCTATTCATCATTCAGAGTTATGGACATTACAACAAAACTGATATATCTGGCCTACTGAAGTTGTGATTAGTGAATAAGTGCTTCTTTTTTTTATCATTGCCTCATAAATTCAACTTCATTACCATTCATTTTGATAACTTCCTCTGGTCATGGTTATGTGGCATGGTAACTTGAACGGAAGCACATTTATCAGACACTACGTTGATTATGATTGGTTATATGGACTAAGCAAACAGTAGAATGAATGATTCCGATATGGAGCAATTTCATTATCTGCAAACACTTGTAATAGGTGATTGTTTGCTATACGTGCATCTTAAGCAGATTGCCTCGATATAGCGATAGTTCACAAGTATTGTTTGAGTTAGATTTTGACTGCCAAGCAGAATTCAGAATGCTCATTTCGTCTTATTTGGAGCTCGTCATCCGGATGTACCTGCATCCAAGTATTGTTGTGTACATCGAAACACAAACTCAGCCGACGACTCTCTAATAGGATGAAACGCGCGTCCTGGGTTTCACCAATCACAATCCAACTCAAACAATAATGTTTTAGTGTTTTTCTGTTAGGACATACTTCACTACGGCGAAAAGATTTATATAATGATTTGGAACAATGACTAGATTTAATTCAGGTTCAAATAAATTCCAATGATATTTTTGGTTCTGCGAACTTTGCATTTTATTTCATGAGATAGTATAGTACCTGCAGCACAATGCCTAGATCACATCATAACTGTTTAATTATTATGAATACGAAAAATACTCATTTCGATGAATCGGTGTCAAGTTCTACACTGGTATAATTGTAAATTGATGTAGATTGACACATAAACTGATTGGAGTTAACATCATAAACTAGTCATTCAATGGTAAAAATCCGAAATGAATGACTGCACATCAAGACCATCTATGATCGTACTTCATTTACATCATATTACTTAGTAAAATGAAAGTAGTTTGTGTAACAACTCATAGAATCCTTTAGTAGCAGCTAATTTAATGTCAATTACTCAACCTAGTTGCTGATAGCTACTGTTACCTCATGTAATGACTTTTATCAGAAGTTTTCGCACTGATGGCGATGAAAGCGTTGCAATCAAACCACCCAGCTCAAAGAACTCAATCACACTAAAAATGATTCTATTGAACTGAATAATGGTCATTGTAATAAGTAATGCCAAAATTACCATATTCCAATTTAGTCCTACTGATTTCCAACCTTAGCGGTAATTGTGGGAATGTCAGGATCTAATACAATGTAATTCACCTATAAAACATCTTTGTAGTCAAATTCATGTAGTCTCTTTTACTTTAGATTCATGCTATTACTCTATTAAGAACATCAATAGCAATTCCAATTCTTATTCATATCTCTCAAGAAGACATTCTTTCTCATGATGCCGACTGTCTATTGATCTCCAACAATGTTCATTTTCTTGTAGTATTCCTATGTACTTTACATAAAAGCGACATTCCAATTAATCTTGTCTAAAACAAAAACCGAAAGCTTCTCTTTACATTTATAATCTGATTGATTAAGGGCACAATTCAGACTGAATTCGATTAACAGTGTTATTGTTTAGAACAGTTTTTAACAAAGAACTTAACTATTTATTGATAAGAAAAGATAAATTCATTTCTGGGGAATGCGTTTCATTGTATTTTCGAATCTTCGGTTAAACGCACATCACTGTTTTGATGTTAACTTAGAGCTCAATCCATTCGCGTTATCTCCTGAGGTAATGAGTTTAGGTAGGTAAACATATGCATCAGGCATGTCTATGTGATCTATAAGTGTTTGTATCTTCCTGTCAATATTGTTAATGATCAAAATTAATCAGTTTCTGATACTTTAAATGCATCCTGAAACTATTAACCTTGATAGAACGTTAATCAGCAAATATAACTAAAATTGAATTGTAACTAATAAGTATGTATATTTGTGTGTGTGGGTGGGTGGAGGTTGGGGAATCCATGATGTGCATAGCAACCCGTCAATACACAAAATGAGATCAACTGATGAACTATTGAGAACCAACGTGTATTGAATGTTAGATTTCTTCTTCCTTCTTTAAGACAGTCAATGTGTACAATCTCATTACAGTTATTGAAATTAAGCATCAATTAATCTATTAAGTTAAATGTCTTTTTCTTTCTATCAATTCACATTATAATTCAGGATAGGCTTGTATCTTTCCGTTGATTTGTAATGGACTGAAACTGGTCAGCCTCTGTTGCCATATGTGCATCCTGAGCGGATTGCCTCTATATAGCGGTATTACACAAGTTATATTTAAGTTGGATTGTGACTGGCAAGTGGAATCCAGGACGAAGCGGACTGAGTTCGAATCCCAGTGTGAACATCAACATTGGGATGCAGGTACATCCAGCCGACGAGTCCCAAATAGGACAAAACGCGCGTCCTGGATTCCACTTGCCAGTCACAATCCAACTTAAATTCACATTATACTTTATCATTCATTAAAGTTGATAATCAATTAACTGTCATCGTTTATTCATTAAAACAATTAATCCACTATCTTTGATAATCTGTAAATGAATTAAATTATCTAATTGTAAAGTAGAAAATATCGCTGACATTCAATTTAATTCGATATCTACAATCTATTGAAATAAAACGTGTTTTATTAACACTTAAAAAGATTTATGACTAATGAATTTCATCATCTTGAGTTCAATTACGTCTACATGACTAACATTATCTAATGAATCTTTTGCATTGATGTGATTTTGTAACAATTGCTTCAATTCAGTTTATTTGTATTCGTCACAAATTGATTTCAGCTACATGAGTACAATTGGAAGCCAAGGGATACTAGATGTGAACTATTTTGCCAATACTATAGGATTCTTTGATCCTACCAAAGAATCGAAAACAAGACATTCAAATATCACAATGAACACTTAACCACCAGTAGTTATTAAGTTGATATGCTGATTAACCTTGCCTATCGTGATAACTATATAAAGGTATATAAGTCGGATTACTAACTCCTTTAAGTAGTAACAAATCAGTTAGGCAGGTTGAATTATGGTAGGACGAAAATCAGCAAACTTAAAGGGCGAAGTCGCCTTGCTGGATGTATAGAGGTGTGACGGCAGTAATGTGCTTACCTGAGACAACCAACACTGTAGTGATCCTGCTTTCTCAAAACGAAGTGCGTTTTACGAAATGGTTGGAAGTAAAAATGAACATACCACTTCGAAGGATATAGAGTGTCACATTAAAAACCACTCATAGAAAGATATGCACTGGCCTTGTAGAGTTGTCTTTTGGGAATTACGGTCGTGTTTACTGACCATTCAGATCAGCTGTCATTCACTTTCTCTCAAAACCTTAATAAGAAGAAACCTTACACTTTATAAACGACCATAAAATAATAACTGCTGGCATATCTAAGATAGCTGTTCAGGGAATCCGTATTCCCGAATAAATTTTTACTCATCCTGATTTCCACTTCCAACCATCAACTTTTTTTCACTTTTCCCATACATTCTCCTTTAGTGCTAATCGTCTGAGTTAACGTACCCGTATCCCAATTTCGCTAAAACTATACTTTAAACTTCGTGTTAGACTTTTTAGCCTGCGAATTGTATTACAAACCACTCAACAGGTATCATTAGCTAAAACCCTATAATTTTATGTTATTGATGTATAATATATCTCCAAAACACGTGTACGTAATCCTAAGGTGATCGTTTACTTGATTACATGTTATTAGTACAGTGAGCCAGCGAGATCTACTCGTTATTTATATTGGATCATTACAGCCAATCCTCGTTGATGTTGGTGGACTGGTTATTGAGTCTGTGTATCTTCATTGACTGAGGTTCGTGGAATATATATTACGTGTTTCCAGCCTCTGCTTGGTGTAGGTGTAAGGTGAAAACAAATAGAGGGGGAGGGTTAAAACAAACTGTGTAATCAGCTACTAAGTTCATTGGCTATTGTTACAGGGTGCATGAATAGTACAGACTACTTGGTTGATGATTGTTGTTGGATACAATGGGTAACTTGGCTCAGAATAATTCACAATACAACAGTTGCATTCACTGTTTATCTTATTCTAAATCTTAAGTTGCATTATTTTTTCATACACATGTTTTGTTCTTTACCTTGTTATTTTGATCTCGTCATGATACTATCGTATGATAACTTGAACCGCTGCACACATATTTTAATTTCTGTATTGTACATGACTGATATAACTGACTGATCTCAGAAATTGTCAAGAAGTGACATCATCTTCATATTATTTGATTACTTGTATAACTGTACAACAAGGCAATTATACTTACATAGAAACTTGTGGTAACCTCTAATTGATTCTCGATAATCTCTTTCAAAGAGTGCAATTCGACTGTGGAATGTAAAGCATACCAAATATTGTATATTTTAAGACGCTTAGATGAGCTAATCAAGGCTTAAGTCTATTCACAAAATGAATTGGAAGTGTCATACAAAAAATAAGTAAATCAACCGAAACTCAAACATACATTTAATTTAGTATTGAAAACATACAAATATTTTCAACGTAATCAATCTACTTGTATTGTTGTATTAATGTTTAAATTGAATATAGTTTTGACATTCTAAGCCAGTATATTGAAGTTGAATACAGATATAAACATTAAAACTGAGATGCTGATGAATTCAGTTGATGAGTTACTAATGAGGCGAAACTTGTTGCGTATATTCAACTGATAGCCAAAATTTATCTAAAACCAAAAATTACTAACAATATATTCTATTTCATCCAATATATATACATTACTAAATTAATTAAAGTGACTATAGCAATACATTTCAGTTTACTAATAGAACAGATGAATCTACTGACTAATTAATCCACTGTACACATCTATCAAAGGGTATACATAAATTAGTTGGCACCACCTTAGACGTCAAGTTATCTAGTCTGTAGAATGGTTAAACTGTTCAATAAAAATTGTTTAAATAGTGCAATTTTTGAACAGGTGACATGTGTTTCATCTTACTGAGGTCACATCAACTTGATGTAACTATATCCTACTTGTAATGTTCCCTGTGATACTATGAACTAATGAATTTCTATAAACAGATAACTTTAAATAGGAAATTCTAATGACGATTAATGTGCTGTTGATTGTTTGGATAGCAGCATACAAAGTAAAGTTAATGTGTCGAATTGTTTATCATTGATGGCATCTTAATGAGATTGTAATTTTCGTTATAATATCTACGCAGTTAATCGTTTCAAATCATTAATGAGACTATTCCATGTATGCTAAATGTATTTTATGTTTTTGATTAGTTGTATGGTTAAAAGCATTAGCTACAATCATAAAAAAACAACCTTGACCTCGTCAGATTTTCAGACTATGATAATTAGATAATGATTCTTTCAGTTTCATTAACCCAGACAGATCAGCTTAACAGTAGTATAGTTAATAATAGAAAATTTACGATCTGAGAAAAATATAGTTTCATTGCTAACCTAATTTTATTATGATTGTGGATAACAGCATCTCTACGAGTTGGTTGTTACCTCGTGGGACTAAATTAATACACCTTACATTATGTAAACGGAACACCGTCTGTAGTTGCATGGTTTATTAAGTAGTAATGTAATACATAGTAAAGTAATGAATAATTCTATAAATACTGAAATTTTTCATTTAGTCTGATAATTTTATCATCTAGTCGAGGTGGTTTTGAGAGATCAGTGTTACGTTCACTTGATTTAATTGAAAACAGATCGATGTTGGTAGGGTACTGTTGGTAACCACGAAGCACTGGACAACTGTTTCGTCCTTGTATAGAACTTTTCATTACCAATTCAAGTTCTCTTTTAAGGTGCCTTAAGTAGAAATAAATTAAATCTATCACATGACTTAAATGTTCATTCATTTTATTTATGCTTCTATTCATGACTATTGGAAAATTTTATCGTTTGAATTCTTTAAAATTGTGGTTGGTTGTTTATTCGTCTATTTTGCCTACTATATTGTTCTATAGTACAGAGTTAACGGGATTTAAGGTTTAATCGCTTGTTATTGGTCTTATTTACTCTTACTGTTTAGTCTATTTCATATTCAAGATACTTATATTTCGACATATAACGATATGTTCCTGGTCTGGTTGTGGGATTGTACAGATCATCGTTACTGCAAATTAAATACAATTTCTATATTGATGGTAACGTGTTCTTTATGTGTTAATTTTATTGTGATAACAATTTAGACATTATAACCAACGTCACAAGAAAACCGGGTTGATTAGTGATAATACGACACTTTCCCTATATCGATGTAATCTTATCAGAATGTCTAAATGTATCAATGAACATTTATCCTTTGCAGTTTTGAATATTAGCAACAAGTAATCACAATCTTCTGTTGAAGATAAATTAAATTTTCTTTGACGAAGTTAATCTGTAGATTAAGTTAAATATGAATTTGATATCACAAATTGATCTAGGTTAGACAACTGTCAGAATCTAGAAAGCTCTGCGAAGGTGATATAAAGCTCTCCAATGGCAATGTTCATACACGACCTCATCAAGAAATGGAGGTTTAAGTCTTCAGATTCCATGGAGAGTACTTAACCTCTAGATAAATAATCCAGTATCCAACGTCTGGTATTTGTAACTTTAGTCGATTCGTAATATACTTAAAGGACTTTATCCATTATACTCAGAGCTGTAGTATAGTCATATGAACGAACTTGAACATTTCACAAAATATCAATAATAATTCGTCTATCTATTCATAGTAGACTTTGGGAATCTGAATTTGCATATAGACCAATCAGATTCATGAATTTATTATCGGTTTTGTCCAATCCCATGTCACTAATCCAACGAAACAAACAACGCACATTTTCTGTAATTCTTGTCATCATTTAAACTCTTCACAGGCTAACTTGTTTTATTTCGTTTCAAAATAACAGTTTCTCAACTCATGTATATATGACATCCATATTGTGGATTCTTTCATAATAATGTTTGATTCACTTTTAAGTGGATTATATTCAGGAATCAAGTTTTTAGTTCTGCTAGTGGACCACTGTTACTGTTCCAATAAATGATTTCTAATTGGCTATGGTGATTAAAATATGCAGATATATTAGGAATAGCTCATTGTCGCCGTTATTCTTTATTGTAGCCTGTGGTCGATGAAGAAGCTGGTTCATTTGTTGACAGTTTCTGAAAAGTTCTATTCGTGGATGAAATGACTTTCAAGTACTTTGTGATAATCAAAGAACATTTCATAATCTGAAATTCAAACACAAAATTATTTAAGTTAAATTAAAGTTGAATCTTTTTTTCTATTTCACTCATGTTCTCAATTATTCCTCTATGAAAAATTTGACTAGCTAACAGAACATTTCTTCATGTTATCAAATAAATAAAAACATACACATGGAGCTATTTCATTATGGCATTAACTTAACATCAGTAAAGTACTTTAAAGTGATTGAATAAGTCCTAGATTGATGTTAGCATGGTATCATTTAGATCCAGGAAGTACTGGACAGCTGTTTCATCCTAGTATGAGACTCCTGATGACTAGTGGAATGCAGAATTGTCAGGAGTCAGACTGTTCATCGATGACAATGGATAATCATTACGTTCTTTCACAAATTGATAAAAGTGGGAATTCCATCATTTGATACTGGCCCATTAGGCTTAGACATTCGCCAACCTGGAAGCACTGGGGTGCGATCTACGTTGGATACTGCTAACATCACTCTGTAAAGAAGTGAATCAACCAAAAGCTGAATACCAATAAACTACATTAAGTTTGTATTCATTGTTTTTTTTTTTTGCTTTGTGCTTATATTTAACTGATTGACACAAAACATTGAATAATTTGGTGTATAAAATAACAACAATGTTCAATATGCACCTAAGCACACACACACACACACCCATTCACCCACCCACACATACAAAACAATGAAATTGTGTAATTCTTTAGGTCAAAAGCACATAGATACCGACATTACTTGATAAATTTTTTTATCATTTTAACTTTTCTTTTATTTTTGTTTCTTTTTTTTTAATTTTCATTTAACTTTCTTCATTCTTTTACTTTAGACATTGTTTTTTAGTATAAAATTTATTAATGACCTAATTAGGTAGTAGTGAAGTAAACAATACCACATAAAAGTTTCATTATACAACATCAATTGAATTCCAACGTACCATTCATCATGAGTTACTAGAAAGAACATCAGTCATTATTAGTAGAATGCATTTGTATATTCCCATTGATTTGTTATAGACTGAAGCTGGTCAGTCACTGTTGCTATATGTCCATCCTGTGCGGATTGCCTCGATATAGCGATTATTCAGAAGTATCATTTAATTTGTATTGTGACTGGCAAGTGGAATCCAGGACGCGCGTTTCGTCCTATTTGGGACTCATCGGCTGGATGTACCTGCATCCCAATGTTGATGTTCACAGTGGGATTCGAACTCAGTCCGGTTCGTGTCATACGCCACCGCGTACATCACTAGACTACTGAGTCCAGACAGTCACGTTTGTGCAAATAGGACGAAACGCGCGTCCTGGATTCCACTTGCCAGTCACAATACAAATTAAATCAGTCATTATTGTTCAATCATTTTATTTCTTCTACTGAAAGTTAATTAATTTAAAAGAAATGTAAAGACAATCAATTATATAATCATTAAGGGGGTTGTTGTGGAGATAGTTAATTTGTTAATGCTGATCTCACGAATTGATTTGAAGTAGACAACCATTGATCACTTGGAAGCACTGGACAGCTGTTCTGTCCTAGTATGGGACTCCTCGTTTCAATTTCACTGTTGTATTTGTCTAATTGTAATTATTAAACTTTCTATGTATCTTCTATTATATTGAAATTGAATAATGAATATCAAACAGAATTGATTATGAACAAAATGTATTTGTCAACTTAAAGGAAGTAGTATTCTTTATTTAGTTCTATTTAACAATAAATAAATGTGATAAGTCAAGTTATAACTGTGATGCATAGATTGATTAATTACTAAATGATAGTTACTATGATGTTTATCTAGTTTAGTTTATTTTTACTTAGTTACCATTTGAATAGTTTAGTGATAATAATCACAGAGTATGATTGATTTCTAGTTGATGTACATAATAACAAGTTGAATTGATTGAATTAGTTCAATGAACGTGATAAACAATTCAACAATCATTACGAAAACATGGTACCAATCCATGAAGTCATTGACAATTGGGCTGAGCTATGTTAATAGATACAGACTATGTGGTTGAAGCCCACGCGGTGATCGTAACAAATGGTTAGAGACTTTAGGTGATATGGCTCAAAATCGATTGCAATCGCGCAGGTGCATCCATTCCTTGTCTTCCTCCAAATTCTAGTTTTTGAACTTCTCATAATTTTCTCTTTACTGAATCACTTTTATCTTAAATCTCATCTCTGATCTCTATGCCTTTCCATTAGTACTTACTCTGTTATTACCTCCCCTACTCTGGAATTCTGTCCGACAATTTAATCTCTATCAGCTTATTGAGGCATGGCGACTTGAACTCAACAATCATTATGCTTATCATTAATCAATTATCATAAAGTATGATAAATTTGATTGATCAGATTAATTATGAACGTTACTTGTATATGTATTTAAGCGTTGACTTGAAGATTGATGTTAAATACTGAAAGTTTCAGTTGGATACATTACAGTTATTAGTATATTGAATATATTGACATACATGTCACTTATAAATGAGGAACAAAGAAAATGATTACTACAGTAAAATTATTCTAAAACTTTCAACATTGGTGTTTGATGATAAATATTGATTGATATGATCGTAATTTTATTGATCACTAATCGTTAGAATTAATGTTACAAAAGACATATGATAGAAGATTGTACTTCGGATGCTATAAATTCTTTACTGTTAGGTGAAAGTGACAATTCTTAGGTTAAATGGATGCAATGTTGGCTTGATTGAGCTAACCAATACGAATGCAGAGATTTTGTTATCGTTTTAGACAACATATTTCAAGCTTACTTTGAACAGAATTAGAAAATTTGATCAATCGTTTATTAAGTGCCAAATGAATTTCACTGATTATGCGTTATTAAATGCCACACCAATCATTTGGCAGTTGATCGCCCTCCATTAGGTTTAAATATCTCTGGTGCGATTATGATGAAGTAGTGACTGGGGAATCTTGAGTCGTCGAATACTACAAGAATAACCTTATTTCGTCAAACGATAATATATATTCGTCAAGTGAACAAATGATAAAGATTTATTTTTAGGATATTTGTGATAATTAAAGGATTACTTAGTGAATAACTATTGAATTTATTTTAGCTTCTTGCATAAATTATCATTGTTAAACAATTATTTGAATAAAATTCACCACTTTGAATCAATTTCCTTGGCTACAGAAAGCGTTCGACAGCGTAGATAGTAGAACATTATGGAGCTTTCATCAACATTATGGCGCATTCGAGAACATAGTCAATATTATATGGAATTCTTATAACGGACTACACTGCGAAAACGTCCATAGATGTTAGCTCACAGATTCACTCAAAGTGAAAACTGGTGTCAGAAAGGGCTATTTACTATCGCTTTTTCTTTTACTGGATTCTGAAACTACAACGCCTAACCGTATGCACGAAATACAGTGGACAACATGGATACAAGTAGACGACTTGGACTTTGCAAATGACATAGCGCTTCTGTATCACAAACAACAACAAACATAGATGTAGACGGAGAGTGTAGTAACAGTAACTTTAGCTGGTGATAGACCTCAACATACACAAGACGAAAAGCAAGATTCTCAGATACCAAATAATAAGCACCAACCGAATTATATTTGGCGGAAAAATTATGAAAGATGTGAAAACTTTTACATTATCTTTAACAGCATCATTGATATACAAGGAGGGTCTGATGTAGTTGTGACGGCGCGGATCGGAAAAGCAGGGACGACATTTCTACAACTGAAAAACATCTGGAACTGAAACTAACTGTCAAGTAACATCAAATTCAGAATTTTTAGTACAAATGTGAAGGCAGTTCTATTTCATGCAGCTAAAACTTAGAGAACTACGAAAAGCATAATCCAAAACATTCAAATATTTGTAAACAACTGTTTGCGTAAGATACTTTGGATCCGTTGGCCAGATACCATCAACAACAACTTTCTGTGACAGAGAACAAATTAACTTCCAGTCGAAGAATAAATTAGGAAAAGACGTTGGAGGTGGATTGAACACACATTGAAGAAATCATCAAACTGTGTCACAAGGCCGAAGGAAAAGAAGAAGACCTAAGAACACATTACGTCAGGAACTGAAGGCAGATGTGAAGCAAATGAGTAGCACTTAAGAAGAGCTAGTAAGGACAGACAGAGTTGGTTATAGAATGGTGGTTGGCGACCTTCGTCTCATGTGGGATAACAGGTATTGATCGATCGATTCTTGTGTAAATAATGCAGATTTATATTCTACCATATTTGCTGAAATTATACATTTTTCTGCGTATGAATAGCACTGTATTTAGCTTATTAATAATCTCGGTAATAATCAAAGTACAGCTGGAAGCATACGCACATTACGTCAAACCATCGTCTAATTACTATATTCTCCAACATGAAGGAATAAAAAGGAACTTAAACTTGAAATTTCAAAGAAGATAACGAGTGAATGTTCCTGCGCCATTGTGATCAATTGTGAGCCATTTACAATTTTGGTCTTATACTCCATAACTTCTCTTTATTCTTAACTTTCTACCACGCAATATACTGTAATGAGGGTGCAATCGGTAATTATACATGGTACATGTTCCAATCATCTAAATCAATGAAGGTTCACAACACCATCAATTGATTTGCCACATTTAGCTTGTATACTGGCAATATTACTACGTAAACACTTACTTTTTTAATCACATCTAAAATAAAATAAATGATTCATTGTTATAATATTTTTCGATTGTAGGTAATGATTGGATCTAGGATCTATGTTACATTCTATCTGAGACTGAATGATCAGATGCATCATCATTCCAATGATAGTGTTTAGGCTAAGATTCAAATATCATTTGCTCACTTATCAAGATTTCAAATCATGTTGTCAAGATGAATTTGGTATCACACACAATTCATTCTATAACCACATATGTACGCCTAAATTTTATCTCAAAGTTCCAATCAGACCATACAAACTGATTCGAACAGGCATAACATACAAAACGTTTCACAGTGTTTATTGAACAGTATACTAAATTATTTAAGCACTTAACGTTTACTTACAAAACATACCAAGTGAAAATTTTGATTCATTATGCTAAAAACATTTAGTATTAAGTTATTAGTTAAAATAGTGTTTTGCATGTAACACTTGAGCAGTAGCCCAACTTCCAATATCATATTTATCTAACAAAGCAGGCAATTCACGAAATGATTAGCTGAGAAATCGAAGTGATAATAAAATGATAGATGAATCAGTGAGAATATAGATAGACAAGATGGAATAGTAAGAACATCTGAAGGACGATATGTATTAAATACAACTGAGATACTGTGATAAGTTCTGAAATATGTTACGCTAAGTCTCTAGCCAATGATGACCGTCACACAGAATTCGATCTGGTAGTCTGTGGGCAATAATTCGAAGAAATAATTAATAACTTCATAGGTTGATGTCACGTTTATTTGTATCCGTTGTGTAAACTGTGCTTTAACTTAGGCCTATATCGATCAACATTTCACACTAAAGTACAGTGGTGTTTAAAGATAAGTAATACATATCTCAAACGTCTCAGTTAATGAAGATTCACAACTTTATTAATTGATTTTCTGTCTTTATTTGTATTTGGCTTCAGAATTGCTCAGTCGTTGATTTGAAAGCGTCTCAGATCAAAAACCCATATCTCAAGCTTGTTTTCAACTTTTATGGGTAATATTTCGAGAGTATACAGTAACGGACCGCGGAGTGCTTTTCAATTTATTCTTTTGTTTAACAAAAGAACATCTCGCCTACGACATAAGTAATATAGTATCACTGGCGAAGAATTACACGTTAACTGTAGCCTAGTCAATCAAAATCAATGGTCATTAAAATTGAAGGTTGTGAAGATAGTTAGTTGTCAATCCTGATATCACGGATTGTTCTGAATCAGACAACCACTGATCACCTGGAAGCACTGGACAGCTGTTTCGCCCTAGTATGGGACTCTTCAGCTGTGTGCATCCACGACCCCGTTGGGGATCGAACGCAGGACCCTCTAGCTCGGTGACGAGCGCTTTACCATTGGACCACTGGGCTGGGTCCTAACTCTAGATTTTTCTAATTCAGTCAATTCGTGATACGTTTGCGCCACCTCATTCATTGTCATTGGTGGGTAACTGCCTCACACCCGACACTGTTGAACTCCACCGGTCACGTCTTCAAACTAGAAATCCAGGAATTACTTTAAGGACCTAGTCACTAATGAGCTGATATTTAGTTACAATTGGGGTTTGTGAAGATAGTTAGTTGTCAATCCTGATATTGTTAATGAATCACATCAAGTAAGCAAAACCGAAGCATAAAATGTAATAATACTTATCAAAAAATTATTATCTTTCATAGATTATACATTTTACGGCATCCAAAGCAATTACACCAACTTTATTTCACATCCAACGGATTTTAAATTGGGAAAAATGTTTTTTTCTTGAATACATCACTTTATTCGCTTTCAAGTATGCAACAACTATATGAATCCCAGCTATATCATGCATAGAAACAGAAAAGTCTATCATTCTCATTTAATAGATAACAAATATTAAAATGATTTGTTGATTTAGCTCCTATTCATAAGTTATTTTGGATCTGCGATAAATGAACTAGTGAAGATAGAGCTGTACATCAGTTTTTCTATACATCAGAGAAATGTTCAGTTATTCATTCTACTATAATCTTATTAGCCATTCTAATTATACTATTAGCTTGCATTTATAAAGTTTACTTAATTTCTATTCAACACTTAAAATATTGACTATAAGCACAAGTGTACATCTTCAGTATATCGCATTGTAGAAGAAAATGTTGATTTCTGGATTTGAAGTTTTGCCTTATGAATTAAATTAATAAGCACTGAACAGTTGTTTCATTCTAGTATGTCATTTCTTGCCAGTGTACACCTACATCACAATTAAAAGTTGTTATGTCGTAAGAAACTGGGGTGTGTGTGGGTGACCGAATGCCAATAACTGGTGCCTAGTTGATTATTGCGCGCCTGCCCTCTGTCCACTTAGTCCCAACCCGAAATAAGAAGAATGCGAGCCAATAGGTCAGCCAGACAGAATCATATTATATTTCAAGCATTCTTTTATATATACATAAATCCAGACCACACAACAAACCAATTAGAAAATTAACATGATTACAGAACGAGGGAAATAGTGGTAGTGAATAAGCGCAACTTGTACACAACTAATTAACTATAGTCCATAATAAGAGACAATTTAATAACAGTAATTATGCTGAACGGGAGGATAGGGCAAGCGGAGCGTAACAATAATAGAAACAAAATGTTTACATTACAGAAAGTTCGAATAAATGAAATTTATGTTCGCAACCACAGTTCTGAAAGTTTGTTACACTTCTTTGTGGTCCGACCTAACAGTTAACAACAGAATTGATAAACTTTAAGGCACTGATTACCATGTAAATTACTGGTTTATGGTTTTTTGGCATTAGTCAGTTCCCAATGTATTAAGCATACTCACCTATTACCATTCATAGTTAACTGTCTCATATCTGACAATGACAGAACTGAATTCGTTAGATCTTCTCACTATAACTATAACTGAATTATCTCTTGAAGTGGTAACTTGAGTTGTATACTGTTGAAGTGTTCAATACTTCATGCTTTTCATATGTTATCTAATTTAAATCAATGTATTATCTTAAACATAAAATTATCTTAGTTTATAAATGGTTTAATCAGTAGATCACATTAATGTTACTAATGAATGACATACTTTACAAAATAGATTGTATGGTTTCTTAATTCTTGCTTAATTAACGTAAACATTTCAGTTGTTTAACGTGATTCTACAACCTACAGCCATATACAATTTGATTACGTAATTTATACTACAACTTATTACAGATAAAATTCTTTCAACAGTCTAATTACTGTCGTCATCTATTTTACATTCTTCATTTGATAATTCTGTAAAATAACTTACTACCATTTAATTACTATTGATTTTATTAGAGACAGTCAACTTGATAAGAAATGGATTTAATCAAGAATACATTGACTGGACAATGCGACATACATTGGCATTGATAATTGAAATTACACTGTGAATTCTGAAGATCTTGGATTTCATCATCTGAGCAGTTATGATATCGTTAAATGTAAACAATGAATGTCAGTTTAGTTAGATTAGGTGATTTAAGAAGAGAAAGTAACTTTCCGAACTGTTTACAACTTGATTATTTGCATACATTTTGATTATAAGTAAACTGATTGTTTCATTTTCACTATCGTCATGTTCCCATCACGGTAACCTCACACTAGACTCATTAACTGTTATCATGTATTTTGTCATTCAGGAACTATACTCAATTAACTATGAATCTATTCCATCAGTTTCTACTCACCATCGTTTCCGTTTTGCATAAATGTTATTCTCCTTATTAGTGTGATGTGTGGTCAGGTTTTGTATGCATTTAAATGCAGGGGTGAAATATAATCTGACTGCCCGGTAGCTGACTTAGTTTCTTTATGTTTTTCATTCCGACATAGGGACTAGTAGTCACACAACAGACGTGTGTGCGCACTGACTGGTATTATCGGGGTCATACTATTTTCTATATATTGTTATTAGATGCTTATCTATCAGGATATAAAAGGTTTTATGCTAATTTGGCTTTTTAACATTCCCAGACAGAAAACTCAAGATATTCACGTCTTGCAGCGAGTTTATTCTCTTCAAAAACTAATTCATAATTCTAACTTTAGTCACGTAAGAATAATCATCTGTTGGTAATAAGTGCAGGTTTCGTCCAAATTTAAGACTCTATAGCTAACGACAACAGTGTATTAATTGGAGACGGAATCTACAATTTTCATGCATCAAATTTAGTTACAGACAAGACTAAATTGACAACTCTTTAGGGAATATTAGTTATAAGTTAGATGTGAACATTTGCATCTAATATTTTTTTCAAAGTCTAGTTTATATCTTGTATCGCATTAGATGATCACTATATATGAAAGCGCACAAGTTACAGGAAATATCATTATTAAAGTAAAAGTATTCGAACCACTTATATTCCTCTTGGTGTTTCTTCATTTTTAAATCACAAGGTTCAAACCATTTCGCCAACTTATCTCATCTTTTGACAGTAGCATCAGTAAGCTAGAAAGTAACTAAATAGAAAAACAGTAAACACTTATGAATATCGTAAAATCAATCAAGGACTGATAATAAGTAGTTAGTCATTAAAAGTCAAAAAACACTGGATTACTGTTTCGTCTTAGAATGATACTCCTCATCACAGTGTACCAAATACCATATTTTTAAAAGTTCTTAATGACATCATAACATACTGTTATGCCGGACCACAAAGAAGTGCAACAAACTCTCAGAACTGTGTTTTGAGAACACTATTTCATTTATTCTAACTGTTTGTAATGTAAACATTTCGTTTCTATTATTGTTACATTTCTCTTGCCCTATCCTCCCGTTTAGCATATTTACTGTTATTATATTGTCTCTTGTTATGGACTATAGTTAATTAGTTGTGTACAAGTTGCCCCCATTCACTACCACTATTTCCCTAGTTCTGTATTCATGTTAATTTCCTAATTGGTTTGCTGTGAGGTCTGATTTTATGTATATATAAAGGAATGCTTGGAATATAATAGAATTATGTCTGGTTGGCTTTCCGGCTCGTATTCTTCTTACTTCGGCTTGACGCTAAGTGGGCATAGGGCAGACGCACAATTACCGACTAGGCACTAGTGATTAGCATTCGGTCACCCACCCCCAAATTTTCTCGCATCATAACATATACCCCGAAGTTGGTATGCAAAAGGTTTATATTTCACACTTTGCTCGGTTCGCGGTGTCAAAAGATCATTATCACATGCCATTTATACTGAAGATGACTAAATTCCGTTGGTTGATTCTTCTCACTAGAACTCAAGAAATTACTTCTAAGAAATAACTACTAGCAAATACAGGATAATTAACATACATGTAAACCATTGGATATCAAATTAGCACTAACAATTCCCATGATATAAATTAGAACAATACGGATAAACAAACAATAATATTTCGTCATTTAGATCTTAATTAGACTCTACTCTAATATACAACAATATTTTTATATAAATGTTCAGTCAAT
Source organism: Schistosoma japonicum (assembly GCA_025215515.1). Lineage (NCBI taxonomy): Eukaryota > Metazoa > Platyhelminthes > Trematoda > Strigeidida > Schistosomatidae > Schistosoma > Schistosoma japonicum. Next base: position 739,182 of record CM046064.1, on the reverse strand, counting down.
CAACGCAATTAGTGAGTTAATGGTGATAATAATATAGATGGACTACATAATTGTTGATCATAGCAAAGTGTAAGCCAGAGGACAAATGTACTAGAAGTAGTGATGAGAATAACAAAAACATCTTGAATGAAGGAAGCACATTAAACGTTGAGCGAGTTAGACTTCTTAAAATGAAGTTACTAAAACAATTAACTTCAAAATAGAATTGCGTAATAGAAAGTGAGTGATTAAACGGTTCTAATGAGGTAGGTGGTGAAAACACTAAACGAATGAAGATGAGAGGAGAACAAAACAAAGAATGTTTTGTCATCTACATGTTAACTGCTAATAAGATGTACTAAAATAATTCTCCGGATATGCCGTGTTTCACATTTCTCAAACTATGCTGTAAAATATTCATTCAATAGTACGTTAAATTGTCTGGTGTTACATCCTATGTAGATTGCATCATAGCAGCAGCTCAATTGATATATGCATGTGAAAGTGACGAATTCAGGTAACTTATCCTAAGAATGAATAAACACTGGTGACTCAAGTCGGAAATTGTGATTTCAAGAAAGAGGATTTCTTGCCGACAGTCAGTGACTTTTTGTTTTCTACATTTATATATCTCTTCACAAATGCTTTCACTTATTCTAGTTCAACCACAGTATTTATAATGAACACCTCATGTAGATTTAAACCTAGCTAGTTTCTCATGTAACTCCACTCTCAGATCTTCTAGGGTTGCTGTCGGTCCCAAGTCCAGGTAAAGGAGGATGGTTGGGCATAGGGCTAGCATCCCTATCCCATAAAACACAATCTCGTTAAAAAGCGCCAACCAGATTAAACAAACTTGACCATTTAAACTCTGCCGTTGGGAGTGGAAGAAATCTATATGAAACTTCATGATAAAAACCGAGATTCTTCGTAAGTCATGAGGCCGATGCCACCCCTTCTAACGACCACAATAAAAATTTTTATAGGTACATGGAATGTTCGGACAATGTGGAAGACCGGGAAGATCACCCAGATAGCAACAGAAATAAAAAGATACAATTTAACTGTCCTCGGGATCAGCGAAACGCATCGGGCTCAAACTGGAAAGATAACATTAGCTACAGGAGAGGTGCTACTATACTCCGGGCACAAAAAAGAAAATGCCTCACACACCCGAGGGGTCGCTCTGATGCTGTCCAAGAAAGCGCGCAATGCACTTGTAGGATGGGAACCACATGGACCCAGGATCATCAAAGCATCTTTCAAGACAATGAAGAAGGGGATTACAATGAACATCATCCAGTGTTATGCACCCACCAACGACGGCAACGACGAGGACAAAGATCAGTTTTCTGATAAGCTTCAGTCAATTATAGCGAAGTGTCCAGAAAAGGATCTCACAATCCTGATGAGGGATCTGAAAGCCAAAGTCGGAATGGACAACACTGGATACGAAGACATCATTGGACGACAAGGGCTGGGAGAAAGAAATGAGAATAGTGAAACATTTAAAAATCTATGCGCTTTCAACAAAATGGTTATAGGTGGTACAATATTCCTCCACGAACGGATACACAAGGTTACATGGGTCTCATCGGATCATACTACAGAGAATCAAATTGATCATGTATGCATCAATAAAAAATTCAGAAGATCAATGGAAGATGTGAGAAACAGGAGAGGACACGATATAGCTTCAGATCACCACCTAGTGGTTGCCAAAATGAAACTGAAGCTAAAGAAGCAATGAATAACTGGAGTAACAGCATTACAACGGTTCAATACAGCATCTTTTCGGGATACTGACAAACTCAAGGAATTCAAAATAACTCTCAACAACAGGTTTCAAGCCTTACAAGATCTGCTGAACGAGGAAGAAACCACTATGGAGGACAACTGGAAAAGAATCAAAGAGGCACTAACTTCAACTTGTCAAGAGGCTCTGGGCCGCAAGAACTACCATCATAAGGAATGGATTTCCACAGAGACCCTGGTCGAAATTCAACAAACGAGGAACAAGAAGGCAGAAATCAACAACAGCCGAACTAGATCAGAGAAAATCAAGGTGCAAATTGAATACACAGAAGCAAATAAACAAGTAAAGAGGAGCGTTAGAGCCGATAAACGGAAGTATATCGTAGGCCTTGCAACGACAGCGGAGAAAGCTACAAGAGAAGGAAATATGAAACAGCTATACGACACAACGAAGAAACTGGCAGGTAAATATAGTAAACCAGAGCGACCGGTGAGGAACAAAGAAGGCAAGTTAATCACCGAGATTCAAGAATAAAGAGACAGACGGGTAGAACATTTTGAGGAACTCTTGAATAAGTCAGCTCCACCGAACCCAACAGACATTGAAGCAGCATCTACAGATCTCCCGATAGATATTACTCCAACGATGGAAGAAATCAAGATAGCCATCAGACAGATCAAAAATTGGGAAAGCAGCAGGACCTGACAATATACCAGTCAAAGCACTCAAATCAGACATAGACATAACGGTAAGGATGCTCCACGTTTTATTAAGGAGGATGTTGGAAGGGAGAACAAGTGCCGGCAGACTGGAAAGAAGGATACCTTATCCAGATACTAAAGAAAGGAGATTTGAGTAAATGTGAGAATTACAGAGGGATCACACTATTGTCAGTACCAGGGAATGTCTTCAACAGTGTGTTGCTGAATAGAATGAAAGACTCAGTGGATGCCTAACTTCTAGATCAACAGGCTGGTTTCCGTAAGAATCGGTCGTGCACAGACCAAATCGCAACACCACGGATCATCTTTGAACAATCAGTTGAATAGAACTAATTACTGTTCATCAACTTCATTGACAAAGACAAGGCGTTTGACAGTGTAAACAAGAAAACACTATGGAGACTTTTTCAACATTACGGCGTTCCACAGAAACTCGTCAATATTATCCGGAATTCTTACGACGGACTACAGCGCAAAATCGTGCATGGAGGACAGCTGACAGATGCATTCCCAGTGAGAACCGGTGTCAGACAAGGCTGTCCGCTCTCGTCTTTCCTCTTCCTTCTAGTGGTTGATTGGATCGTTGAAACCTACACATCTGAGGGGAAGCACGGGATTCAATGGACAAGTAAGATGCAACTCGATGACCTGGACTTCGTGGATGATCTAGCTCTTTTAGCCCATACACAACAACAAATGCAAGTGAAGACAACCAACGTAGCAGCAATCTCAGCATAAATAGGCCTGAACATTCATAAGGGAAAAAGTAAGATTCTCAAATTCAACACCGAGAGCACCGACCCAACTAAACTTGATGGTGAAACACTGGAACAAGTGGATACCTTTACATACCTGGGGAGCATCATCGATCAACAAGGAGGATCCGATGCAGATGTAATGGCAAGGATTGGGAAAGCAAGGGCAGCATTCCTACAGTTGAAAAATATGTGGGACTCCAAACAACTGTCTACCAACCTGAAAGTTAGAGTCTTCAATTCGAACGTCAAGACAGTTCTTCTATATGGAGCTGAAACGGGGAGAACTACTTCAAACATCTTCAGGAGGGTACGGGTATTTATAAACAACTGTTTACGTAAGATACTGAATGTCTATTGTCCGAAAACCATCAGCAACAGCCTACTTTGGTAAAGAACAAATCAGGTTCCAGCTGAAGATGGAATCAGGAAACGACGTTGGAAATGGATAGGACATACACATACACATACATACATCATCAGACTGTATCACGAGACAAGCACTAACTTGGAATCCTGTTGGAAAACAGAAAAGAGGAAGGCCAAAGAACACACTGGGTCGAGAGCTGGAAGCAGACATTAAAAGGATGAACAATAACTGGAGACAGCTGGAATGGATTGCTCAGAACAGAGTTGAAAGGAGATTACTGGTGAGCGGCCTATGATCCTCCGAGATGGTTAACAGGCGTAAGTAGTAGTATTAAGTAGTTTCTCATGTGACGTCTGAACCAAGTCAGTAGTTCGCAAGAATAAGTTTTCTAAAGTACGTCAGTGTCTATTTGGCAAAACGTTTATTTCAATGGTTGCAGAAATTGATACCTAAAGATTTAGCCTTTAACTGTAATCTATATTAATAGACACTGGGCAAATTTTGGACTTACTGTTCTGAGACATCAGGAAATTTCTCACTTTTTCGACGTTCTTGATATTTTATTAAAATAATTCCATGAATGTTGTCCAATTTTCTTTTTGTCAAGTTTTCTCCACACTTTTTCTGTTTATTGTTTTCATCACCTTTTTTTATTAGAAAACATGCTTATTCACACATTTCCTATTACGTAATTTCTGTTTAGACGATGCTTATTTTAGTAACTTTATCTAATAATTGGTGTAATGCATGTACAGTAATTCATGAATTTCTCCCATTAGACACTTCACATGGTTTCATCTTATTTACCTTTTCAGGATAAAGTGTACATTACGTAACTTTCAAGATAAAAAAATGTTTGCATGCCAACATAACGAAATCTCATTCACTTAACAGTCATTAAGTGTATACATAGGAATTACAATCACTTCATGTATTACTCTTTTTCTATGATTCATTAGATAAAAGAAAACTATCTGATCGTTTATCATTCATCTATTAAGAAAGAAATCGTAAATGACTAGTTGAACAATTGTGGAATGTATGTTTCCAATATCAAATAATCGGTTCACTTGATAATTTTTTTTTTCAAAGTGAGAACATAAATCATTGTAGGATAGAGAGAATCCATTTCTTTATTTCATGGGCTCAAAATTCGACTACATTTGTATGAATTCATGTCAATAAGTAACATGTTTTATAAGTGAAATGTTGAATGTAACACGCCCACAATAATCATATGCATTCGATAGTGAGTAACAGTCATGATAACTTTTATAACGCCAAAACCTGTTATTCAATGAAAATGGTACTACCATTTAGATAATATAACTTCTGAATATGCTGTCACAATGATAAACGCCAATGATTGTGCCTTATCGGTGCCTGCACGTCTACCCAATGCACTCTTAATCCCAGACCGGAAATAGAAAAAATCCCAAGCTGATTAATCAACCAGACTAATTCATATAATGTTTAGAGTATACCTATATATACACACAAACCAGATCATGTAGCCAATTAATCAGGAAATTAACATCAATACAAAATAAGTTAGACGGTAGTAGTAAATTGAGGTTGCGTGTACACAATTAATTAACTGTAGTTCACAAATACGAGATAATCAACTAACAGTAAATATGCTAAACGGGAGGACAGGGTACGAGGGACATCATATTGATAAGAAATAGAATGTTTACTTTAAACACAACTAAAGCAACTGAAATAATCTTCTAAAACGTCATTCTGAAAGTCATTTATTCTTCTTTCACAGCTCAACATAACAATGACAAGTTCATTTTATTGAAAAGAAAGTGAATGAGATTATGATGTAATCCAGTGTTGAAAGACGTGTACTAATTATTCTGTTAACAGTAGACAAATTAACAGAAACTAATATTAATTACCGATTTTTGATAATGGTGATCATACTTATAGTTCAAGGTGGTGTGAAGAAAATGACAATTACATAGAATGTCAAATTAATAAGAGGTTAAACATTATAGTGAATATTGTAAGATAATAATAAGATTAGGCTAAACATTACAAGTCCCCTTATAAATATGCAAGAGATATAATAAAGGATGACAAATGTGTACAATGATCTTTGATAGAAAAGACAAACCAAAATTCAGAAACGTTTGATACATTGAAAGACAAATAAACAGACAAGGAAGATGAAGGGCAGTGAATGGAAAAAAAAAAGAGAATAACAAGAACTTACTATGGTAATGCTAAATGAATCAAACATTCCTTTTATACACATAAATTCGAGTTGATGAGACGAATAGCCGCCGGTTCTAAATAATTTAAAAGTCTGATGTTATTCTGGTTACATATTATTCTGAAGGCAATATCGAGGTTCACTGAGTGATTTGTGTCCATGATTTGTCTTCCTATGGCATGTCTAGGTACGTTGGTGTCATTTAATGTCAGTATCTTTACTATCTGTTCTGGAACTTTTCTAGATAAAAGTTTCCCCGTTCTAGTAACTAACGCGCTTCCACATGTATATGTTAAAAGGTTAATGCAATCGGAAGTAATTAGAGGTGGTATGTTATCTAAATTGAACTTGAAACAAAAACAAGTAGAAAATTGACATGCTGAACACTTAAATAAGACTGGTTATCTTCGATAACTGTTTCTCTGTAGACTATTTCATTATTTTTGGTTGTATATAGAGTGAACATTTCAGTCCTATTATTATTAAGTTCTCCTTTCCCCATCCTCCTGTTTAACACATTAACTGTTAGTATATCACCTCTCATTTGTGAAGTACGGTCAGTTTATTATGTATACGTTACTCCAGTTCACAATCACTGCTACCCGTACTTTGTATTGATGTTAGTCTACTAATTGGTTGATTGTGGTCAGGTTTATTAAATATATAAAGGAAGTATAATTTGATTTTGTATGGTTCATTTATCGTCTTGTGTTCTTCCTATTCTGACCTGGGACCGACTGGGCATCGGGCAGATGAGCAGCGACCAGCTAGAAAATCATTGCTGTTTGTCATCGTAACTTCGTGTGCACAAGGCCGTATCCATTAATTGATCTCACACACCAATCAATATCAGTCATTTTACGTCATACCATAAACAAAGTCAGTACTATATCTACCTGTAATCAGTGACTATCCTAATTGCCGAGATCATTGTGTCTAAATGAAAGATGGTTTTCACATTTTTTATCTCGACTGTGATTTGTTGCCGAAGTACAGTGACGTGAATTAGCTTTGTCCAAACTATGTAGCATATCCACAGTTGTTTAAAGTTCTACGAATCACCTCCACTTTATTGTCTAATGATTATGCAGAAAATAATCTACTTGCTATCAACATCAATTACAAGTATTTGTAATTAAATTGGGACTGTTTATTAATATAAAGGCCTCCTTTGACTTATTTGATAGGACTGTACTCTGAAATAAACTTTTGAGGAAAGGTTTGCCTGGGAAGTCCGATAACATCTCAAAAGCTCTACACAGAAACACCTCGAACAAAGTGGCTATATACAACGACTTCTCTTTATTGTTCCAATCCAGTAATCGGGCTAATAGAGTTTCACAATCTCACCGTTTTTCTCTAACTCCGTTATTAATAATATTCTGAAAATAACTCTGAAGAACTTATAAATGGAATGAGTCTAATATTACAAAATGGACTATTAGGCATTTAAAAAGCAGATGATACTGTTGTATAGAGTGACGTTAAACAAGTTATCTACATTGAAATTTATGTGTTCGTAAGTATATCATGCGCTTTGCACTTAAATTCAAAGTGCTTCTGCAGGATTGATAGGGGTCTACAAATAATCCCGAGACCGGATCATTTCATTCGATATCACGAATCTACTCACTACATTAAAAGCATAACTCCTTGCAGATACTTTATCAACACTACTCGATACTCCACAAATCGTCATTTAAACATCAGAGGTTCATATCAAAAAGATTCGGCAATTAATTTCCCGCAAAGAGATCTTCTTCAATGTTGACATGGATAGATTCCCCCCACAAACTTTAATCAATCATCATTGTGCTGAGTAAGTGACAATGTAATAATAGGTCATATATATCAGGCATATCATTTACCGGATAGACCACAGCAACTGTGAAAAACACTACATCAGGCAGACTGACTGATCACTTCATCTATAGGAATAATAACTACCACTAAAATTCTACAATATAACTAAGCGCATGTCAACGCATGCAGACAACCGAGGACGTAAATCCAACTTGAAAAATGTGAAAACACTAGATGCAGGAAAAATAAGAGAAACTAGTGAATTTTTCAGAAGCCTAGTACACTAGTTTTGCGTCGATAAACGAATACACGGAACTTAACCAAATCTGCTAGTCAATAAGATACAGCCCAAATAAATGCACGGTAAGATGTCCAACCAGAAGAGAACACAATCTAAGTAAGCATGTATACAATGGCAGCAATATTTAATCGAATCTAACACCTAAGAAAAAGCTGATAATCAATAGTAGAAAATTGTAATAACTCACGTCTATTCGAAATATGTACCAATGATGCTCGTTAGTACGACAATGAAAGCTCTACGATCAAACAATCCAACTCAAAAAACTCACTACCTTGAAAGAAGAATCCTAAGACCACTATCAACATATAAGAGCACATATAACCAATAATAATTGATTCAGTACAGGCAAATGAAAATACAAAACCGTATGAAACGAATCAATGCGAGAGTGCAAAGGAAATTACTATTTAAGTGCACTTATTTTGCTTAAATGCATAGGAAACATCTGAAATGTGTACTAACGAATAATTACAGCTTACTATCATAATAATCCATTAGCATTTCATATTTCACTGTCATCCATACAACGAATTATTAATTTTTAAATACCAAAGTCAAATGTAATGCATTTCACTCAACTAGATCCGATTTTAACAAAGTAGGAACTACATGATTTAAAGAATACAACCAATTTACTATAATTTGTATTCCATCATTGAACTGATTGTGTTTTTAGTTTCATATCTTATCAGTCAACAAAATTTCTCAGAAGTGTTGTGTATTTAATTCTTAACAAAGTACCACTAAGATTTTGTCCACCACATTTTAATTTAACTCGATATATATCCACTGTGTTAAGCGAAAAACTGTTCAGTTGAATGATTGAATTCATCACAGATTGATGTTGGTAGGGTTCTATTGAAAACTAGAGAGCACAGAATAGCTGCTTCGTGTCAGTAGGGAACTCCTCAGAAGTGCCCACCCTAGATTCCGCCTCAATGGCTTCAGGTCAGCGGACGCCTAAACTTTTTCACCATTGGATCAGCTTATAATGATTATTGTTTACTAAAAAAAGACACGAAGTAACTACATTCTGTATCCGGTTTCAAACAATCGATCTAAAAAAATATCTCCGTTTTCGAGGAGCAAGGTTACAATAGTAAAATACAATTACAGGCAGAAAATTTATTTAATTCACATTTAGAGGAAAGCAAACAAAACAAAAGAAGAAATAAAGAATGTAAAAACAGAAATCAGATGGTCTCTCTATATACATCTATCTATTGCATCTCTTTGTTATTTTAATTTTTTAGTTAGACGTATACAGGAAAAATAAAATAAGCATGTATGCATCAATTGATAGATTTGTTTTAGTCATGTTAGTGTTTTGCTTCAATTCTCATTCTTCTTTGTGAATACAAGTTTATGGAAGTAAAAACAGCTATTCATTCAATAAAACAATGTTTGTTGATATCTGACAATAATTTCCAATGTATGTTTCTTCAACTGGATGGTACAACACGGAAAAGTTTTTGTATTCCAACTGTAAAGTTTACTGCAGAATAAATAATAATAAACAAAAAATTAAAGGCGGTTAAGGACGAGGAGAAAAAGAAGAATAATTTGAATTGTAATTTGATATCATGAGTTGATGTAATCTGGAACACCTAAAAAGTGTCTAGTTTAATATCCACACATAAAAAGTAACCCTTAGGATCAATATACGACGGCTGATACTTCTAATTTTAGTCAATCTACTTTGTTTTATGTGACCGCATTCACTGTCATTGGTGAGTAACTGCTATAAGCTAAACATGGTCAAACGTCATTGATCATGTCTTCTTATTAGAGAATAGTTTTCAATGGTTGTCTAACCCAGATCAGTTTGTAATATCAAATTCCATTTAATTAATATTGCTATTTTTATAACTTAGTCAAATAATCATATACCTCTTCAATAATACTGAAACATAGGAGTAATATGGAAAGTTGTAATCAGATTGATAAGTCTGTGAATATTCATAGATTGAAGTAGTTGGAACATATATTTTACATACCTAACCACACTTCCTACCTAAAGGCATAATTTCAACGGAAAAAGCCATCAGGCTAAGCTACGTTGTGGTCGTCACGATTATCTTGACCAATTATCGGAGATGCTAAATGACAATGCTCGAGTGTTTACTAGTTATCTTCCCATGAATTATGAGTTTTAAAATAATTGTTATGTTTCCTTCCAGAGATTTATTATTTATTGTTGAATTCTATTATTGCTGTGCCGATGTGGTGTAGCTATCTAGACCGTTACATATAAGTGGCTGACTGATTAAGTAAATGAGGGGGGGGAAGGCATTTCAGAATTTCATTCCTTCTCTTGCATAATTTATTAAACAAAAAACATTGTTTACCAGTATTAAATTTACGCTGATAATACTGATATGAATTTTGAAAATCATTGGCAGCATAACTGCTGTTGTTTACTTAATGTCCTTCTACTTATTTGACCTTAATAGCATACAACTAAACTTATCTCTATATGATAATACGTGATTAGATTATTATTCAAATCATATTGCCATAATGATATTTATCACATGATTCTTTTCTAATTTCTTGACTGATAACCAAAGAAACTTCTTTCTCATTATTCATTTTAAGCAGCAATCTATCTATTTTCCGTTAATCCAGTATGAAATGGGAAGATTTTTTACAGAAGATAAAATAATACCTTACAGAAAAGTAAGTCACAAAGCTACTATTTTTCATCTATTCAAAAGTGACATTACTTCATCACCAAAACTACGTTGTGGATGCTCATTGCTGAAGAGTCTCATGATGGGACAAAACAGCTGTCTAATGCTTCCTGGTGATCAGTGAATGTGCGATTCAGTCTAGTTCCAGATACTTAAACCCTGTTAGAGGATTGGTCAGTGTATACGGTATACGTATGACACACGTCATAACTTTGCCACATCCTTAATTTAAACAATTCGGCTATCCCATTCACCTAATTGTATACAAATCACTGTTGTTTGTTAAATGCAATGTCTTATTCATTGGTTTGTCACAAACTGAACCAATTATTATTTAAACTTTTTATTTACATTCCTTACAAATTCATCTCTGCCAGGTACCCCATTAGACTAGGAAGCATCGAACAGCAGTGACCCTTCAATGACAACGAACACTTACAACAGCACCACGGACTCACAGGTTTCACTGTAAATTCATAAATTTCAGTGCCCTAAAGCTTGCGCCGGATGGTCAGACTCCTACTTCTATTATTTCTCAGTAATAAGAGTTCACCATGTGACATGAATTTACTTTTCCCAATACTTTGGGGCTCGGGATAGCGAACTGATACTCCGAAGTCCCATATCAGAATACTGCATCTATTCGGTACTTCTTAATTTACAGAAGTGCCTAGTTAGGATCAATCAGGTAACAAACAGGTTGTATATTTGAACCAAAATACACTTACTATAATCTGGACAGCTGTTTAGTGTCACCTGCACTCACATAAAAATATGATCAACTTGAACTTCAGTTCACTAAATTGTTAGATCAAAATCTTAATATAAGCTATGATTAAAGTTCGATTATGGTTGGAGGCAAAGTTTAAGACAACCATTACGTTTTGACAGGTGGATCCATCTGTCATATTTCAGTAATGATTGTAATTTCGCGACTTAACTGAATAAATAAAAACAATGAAAAATATTTGGATTACATGAAAATAAATGACAAAATTTACTTACTCATTTTCTTTTGAAATGATTTCGGCTTAGGATCCCATGCACATCCGAGTAAATAAAATGGTATACCAGTTACAATTATGGCAACACCGTATACTGAAAAAACGGAAGAAAAGATTACTCGTATGAATAGACGTTATATATATATATATATATATATATATATATATATATATAAGCGAACAAGTAAGAGATCTTGTGAAAGTTAATTTGCTCTGAAATCACACCCAGTATGAAATGCAAATACAGTCATAATTTCTTCATGGTAACTCTTGAAAAGCAACAACTTATTTTAGGTTTAGAAAGAATTTCGGCTTCCTGATTGCCTTTCTCAGACCCCTGATTCAATGGTTGATGTTTAGAAAATATTAAAGAATAATAAGTGAGAATAATTTGACAAGTCGAACATTACCTCTGAAATACAGTAGTATATACAAATGGCTTCCAGTATACTAGGTCAGTTATTCTTTCAGTGCAAATATCAGTGATAATTGAGGTTAAAATATCATTCAAATGATAAATAATATACTTGTAAAATCGACATAGTTCGTAACGTTGACAGTTACTTATCTTCAACGTAGTTTAATTAGACCTAATGATTACTCATTAGTGACTCATCTGAGGTTTGTCTAGTCCTCAATAGTGCTAACTGAATTTTATCAATCAAATTGTAATGTAGCCACTGGTTCGAATAACACTCAATATTGTGTTCACTGTGTTGTGACATTATATTCGTTTAATTAGACTTAAACAAAAAGTCATCATTTAGTAGTCAGAGTAAACTGATTATTTTAAAAATGTACTAACCTATGTATTGGTTAAAAGCAGCGTAGATTACGTGTTTGTGGGACGATCTACCTTCCTAGTATACGTATATTTAGACTGTCTGTATGTATCAAAAATTACTATTAATGATGGAAATATGAATATGCCGTTTAGTTTTCCTTATTTCATTACGTTAAACAAAGCATAACGTAATTGGTACTTTTTGATGTCAGATACAGAAACTCCTTAACTTGCCTTTCGATTTATGCACTATTCAACAAGAAAGACAATTTGTAGCCGAGAAAGATTATTGTGATGTAGTTTTATTCACTAAACCAGATGTCATAGTAATGATGTCTTCATTGACCATCAAGATATCATCATCAACACAAACTTCAAACAAAATTAGAAGTTTTTTTATAAATATTTGCACATTCATCACATATACATGACATGTTTAGAACATGTGACGAAGTCAAAACTTTTATATTTTCAGCTTTATTTTGTTTTTCATGAAATATATTACCATTTCTCTTTTTCAGTTATTGATAAGTTTTCGTCAAATTTTCGATCATTACTAACGGCAACATGGTTATTAGTTAGTGGAAACGAATTCTCCACATTAATTATAAAACAATGTAATTATTTATCCTGTTTAATAAGAGCATACAAATTTATCAAAAATATAAGACAATTTATTAACTTACTTGCTGTATAATATGATCCAACAAAAGCGAAAATTAGCAGGAATAAGGTCACTGCTATGTAGATAATTGCAAATATCAATGGAGCCTGTAATATGTATATGATAAAAATACACATTTTACGAAATAATCTTTCAAGTGAATCAAAATAAATGATAATAATCAAATGAACATTCTGCTCTCTAAATAATGAAAGTAAATGATTACTTAAGTGAAATTCATTGTTAAAGTAAGGCGATAATAAAAAAGTTAAAGATAAGCTTTTATTCATCACAGATCGATCTTGGTTTGGTGCTACTAAAATTCTGAGAGTATAATTAAATTATTTCGTTCTGTTATAAGACTCTTAAGTGACAGTAAGCACCTACAGGCGTCGTCAAGGGATTTAACCCAGGACCATTAGATCACACAGAGAACGATTAACCACAGGTTCAATGGACCATGATTTACATCAAATAAATCAGTGGTACAGTTCTGAAATCTCGAAGCTACCGTATGATGAAAGACCATCCAAACTAAACATATCCACTCTTGTCACAAGAAAAGACAAGAGGCATACTAATCAAAGGCTTTCAATACTTAATAACAATCACGCACCTGAAATGCCGTCGTTTCCATTTTCCTTTTAAACATATAATTTACTAGGAAACATTCACAAAAAAATTTACAATTAGGTCTGATAATAGACTTCACCCCGCCTCATTGGATAACCGAAAGGCGAAACTCTTTAGTTCAAAATTTAGTTTTAGCTCTTTGTGTAGGTGTATACAAAAGTTGGAGACAAATGTGACCATCATCTCCAGAACTAACACAGGTTCTACATTCTTGCTCTTCTGATACTACAAAGGGGACACCAATAAGCTACTGCTTATGTAAATAGAAAGTAAATTCAAACTAAGCATGAACACTCTTGAAAATAAAATAAAAATTCACCTTAACTGGACGCGGAAGTTTAGAACGAGTGAATCTGAAAATTACTACAATCAAAACACAAATACCAGTTGCTAACATTTGAACAAATCCTGTATAATTGATGAGAGTTTCAATATCTCCTGGAAGCAAGTAGATTACTGATATGATGCACTAAATATATAATAAAACAAAAATAAACAATAAGTTATCACTGAATCTTTTGAATGACAGCAATGCGTGTTCATAAAATTACGCTAATTAGTAAATGTCTTCCAACTGACCATAATTAAACTACAAATTTATGTCATAATATCACTTATAACCTAGTAATTCCAGTATGCTTTGAGTATGATCACTTCCTTTAAATAAATTTTGAATAAATTATGAACAATATAATCTAAAATATAGTGCCCATTCATTACCATATTTTAAAACTTTCCATCCCCTACAAATAGATCCCAGTTACACGGAATAACTAAAGTGACCTTTGACATCACTTAGACGGTCAGGAGAACTGGTCAAAATAAGTTTGAATCAAAAACTTATGAGTAGGCAAGTCATTGACAATTCATCAGTTCTAGTCTGTTCTCTGAGGTCAAGAGAAGCGTGTTTACAGCTTTTGTTTCAGAACCCCATTTCATTTTTTTATAAGTTATTATAACCTTTTATTCTTAATACTATTCCAATCATTTACATTTCTCCTATTACTTACTAGTCAATAACTGTTATTTTGATTTATATCAGATGGTGGAGATCATTTGATGATTTTCAACAACTTATTACAGAATGTAATACTTCTGTCGAACACTGTTGTAAATATTCACCATGAATCTTGGTTTTATTCGATTTTTGGCAAAACATCACTGAATAGTTTTATTATAGATTGGTATTTGTAAGGATTGATTATAAGTAAAACAGCATATCACTAGCAAATGATTTCATCAGAAAACATTTATTCAGTGAAAAAATATTTACAAAGAATAACGCAATAAGAAATAATCATTGAGTAAATATGAATGCGTAAAAATAAGGTCAATATTATGTAGCATTCTGTTTTGCGTCAAGTTTACTTATCATGCTACTTATTATGCTAAATATGTGATTCATAGTGTTGATATCAATGTTTGTTTTTTTCAATTGTAATCTATTTTGTAAGTGATGAGATAATTTTAAAAAATAAAGAGTGGAATTATTGTATATTAAAATAAAACGTTGATAATACGTGATTAAATGAATGTAATTAGAAAATAATGAACAATAGTGTATTGTACATTTGTTCATTGCTATCTAACTTTCAGTCAATGCTTTATATAAGCTACAAAATTTAGCAACCTTCACAAAGAAACCATATAAATAATTTTAAAATTGAATTATTTTTGTTGTAGATATATACTTAAACAAGAAGGGAAATAAGTTAGAACTTACAGTGAATAGAACAGCTGGAATGGGTGTTATTCGATCCATTTGCAAATAACTAATAAATGATGGCATTTGGTTAAGTTGACTAGCAACAAAAAATATTCTTGATGTAGTTAATACAGTTCCATTAACACCACCAAATGTTGAACATGCGACAAATATTGGCATTATCCACCACATTACTCCATACATTTTCTTACTAAATGTCTGTTTTGAGAAACATTGACATAAATATTTTAAATTAATTTCCCTTAATTACATAGGATTTTTTATCCTATTAATGGAACAACAACAAGACCACATTATAATAAAAATGATTTTGAATGCCTACTAAACATAGTCTATATACGAATAAATTTTAGTTTATTGTTTCTTTCATCTGGAACATACTAGTTATTGCATTTTAGTGAAGTGGTTTAAGAACCATTTTTAATAAGTTAAAAATTCCGTCCCAGAAAGTTAGGATATGCAGCTGATAAATACTAAGTTGTTCTGTTGATTTCTTTTAAAATATTCTTCTGACTTATCAACTAGATGGGAAAATTACAAATCAGTCTTCTAAATGGCTTTTTCATTCTTATCACTCTTTGTCAATCAAGTAATGCGCTTTAAACTGTTATCACCTAAAGCGGTTTTTCGTTGATACCTAATACCGTAGCGATATTCGTTCTGATTATAGACTACTACGTGCAAGGTAACTGCAAAAATTGTGACTGTACAGTTGTAAATAAAGTTGTTTCTAAATCTCATGTAAAAGCTAGTGAGTTAATTTGGGTGCCCACCTATGATTTTTGCAGCATATACGCTTGTCAGCAATTTTTACCACAAGATTTGAAAACTGCATGCAGGGGTACTGATCATCCAGAATTTCACAATGACTTGGACGAATCGATTCGATAGTCTCAAAGTTTGGTGAGGGGGGATTAGAGAGTAATTGTGGTAGGAGTGCATTTATAAATATCGGCAGCGGTAACGGCCATCAATACACCTCGAATAATGGACTACTTCTACATGTAGAAGAGTTTAAGTATTAAGGTGTAATTATTAATCATGACTTGAAAACCATTGTACACTGCAACGAAGCAGCAGCTTAAAGATTTCGAGTCATTCAAAGGTTTAGATGAGAACATGTTCCGAATTTTAGATCATATGAACGTTAAACCTCATCTTGGAAACTGTATTCAAGCAACAAGTCCCTGTCTTATTAAGGGTGTCAAGACACTTGAGTGGATACAGCGAGTAGGTAGTAAGCTATTAACAGATCTTTCAAATCTCCCTTACAATAAGTGTCTGAAACGCCTAAATCTTTTACCATATCTTATTGTGGAATACAGGGTGACAACCTGTATTTTAAATAATGATTTAGGTGTTAATATATCTTACCTAGCTGCTTCATCTATAACTACTTATCTCAGAGGTCTCCTCAAAAATGGTTCAAAAACCAAGATTGAATAAACTCAGATAGGAAATCCGTTTCTCATACTGAGTGGTCAACGACTGAAACGAGCTACTTGAACGGGTAGTATCAGCTCCATCGCTAAGATATTTCAGGAAAATGCTGGATCTACACTAAAAATACCACTGCAAGGATTAATGCATATCACCAGACCTACTACCGTCATCACTGAAAACTGAAGACATCCAACTTTATCAAGTTTTCAGGGTAATTGTCAGGAAAACATCAGTCATAGAATCCTTTTTGGAATAAAATTTATTGTACAACGGTATCTTTACTATCTATGTCGACTTTAGGACGTTACATGGAAGTAACTACCCGATTATTATACTCCATTATTGATGGCGAGATAGAAAGATCTTCAATGTTAAAAATACAGTGATCATGCTCATTTTAATATGAGGAAACTAAATTAAAACGTTAGCATGCAACTGAAAAGCAACGTGACAGCACTTACCACAGCTACAGCTCTTGTTTTCAAAATCTCTGCAACTGGTACGACTGTCACATAAGCTACATTAACAACTGTATAAGTTACAGTAACTAGGATACATGACACCACAATTGCTATGGGTAAATGTTTTCTGGGGTTTTTCATTTCTTCAATCACGCAATTTAAATAATTCCAACCAGAATAAGCAAATAAACCACTGTAGAATGCATTGGCTATGAGACCAGGACTCCAATTAGAATCTACAAATGGTTCTTTCAGTTCATCATATCGACCTAATCAAATATGGAATACAAACATAGAGCATAACATATTTAATTATTCACCTTGTGCAACTAAATATACAACCTCATAAAGTATATTGAATGTTATACGTGTACAAAGATAGATTATTCTGATCAAATTCTTAGAAGAAAGGGATCATAATAATTTAGAATCTGTATTGACTTGTTTCAGTTCATGGTAATCAAGATTAAACAAGTTGCCAGCTTGTACATATAACATTTCTTATCTGAATAATTAATCGTCTGTTTGTAATTAGGAATTTAATATTTCGTTCACGATAAAACGATATTTATAATAGAATGTTTGACTATTAGTGTATCATATTTCACAAATAGATGAGGATTACAGCAAACTCTACTTCTTTGCATTTCGTTATCAGCACTAATAAACAGTATAGAAAACTACAAAACAATGATGTATTTACGAGATTTCATGTAAACAATATATTTTCTACAGAACGCAAACCGTATTGTTGAATAATTCAGATCTAAGGTTGATTGGTGAAATTTAAGAACACATTCACAGATCAGTTGATTTACGATGATCAGATTATCTAATGTGTTCACAGATTAATTTATTTAAGCACAAACTGTATTTGCTATAAGTAAACATGCTTGATGAATATTTTAGTGTTGTGAGCCCAATCACTGTAGCATTCACAATTTAAATGTTTAATATTATATACTAAACAGCTATTTTTTAGTTAATAATTTACTGTTGTCTCCTATTCATAAAACTACCCATGTAGTTTGACTTTTCAAACAGAATACTGTATATGATAAACACTGAACAAAAAAATTTTAGGCTTAAGTTGATTTGTGCTAAACAAACGCTTTATTTTAGATTAAAGTATTCTCAGAAATCCATATCAACAATAAAATTAAACCAGAAAAAGAGCTTGCAACATAGCAATTTTGAAATAGCAATAATTTACCCAATGCAATTTGTACAATTCCAGTTATTATAATAATAAGTAGGGCAGCAAGTTTTGCAAATGTAAATATATCTTGTATCCGTGTTGAAAATTTGATTGAAAAAGAATTGACAAAACTTAGAAAAGCTAAGCAAAAGTGAATGAAAAAATAGAAAAAATGAGAGAAATAATCGAGAAATTTTCACTAATTATTAAAAGCTGACAAAACTAATATTAATGCAATTTACATGGAATTGAATTATACGTGATATTTCAACTAGCGAGAGCTGAATTCTTTACTTTTCTCTAATAAATGTTAGCCCCATATTTGGAGAATATGTCGCGAAATACTAATATCCAACTCATCGGTTAACCACAATTACATTGTTTATACATAAATAATTTACTTAATGTTTAATCTATTAGTAGCTATCAAATCAAACCTTGATAAAGGCATTTATTGATGGGATTGTTTAAAACTTTTAAATAAAAGAGAATGACCTTAGAAGAAATAGTATAAATCTCTCTGAAGATGATCTTTTTGGTTGCTCGTCATTAAATCAAATTACAGCAAATAAATTTATACATATAATTGTTAGTTATACAACCAGTTCAATAATGCTACGGCCCAAACATTGTTAACTTCTTAGTGGTTATACGAATTATGAGCTAATTGCTTGATATCCCGGTACAGTAAATTAGTCCTTATTTCAAAGAATTCCAGTTAGTCTTATCTTACGTTATTTTATCTAAATTTTCATTATTCAACAAATCTATTAAGAAAATGTCAAGTTTTAGTTAAATACATTTTTAAAACACAAAAATTTGTGTATACAATGTTTCTGTATACATTGTTTTGACTTAATTTACTAAACTTTACAAAATCTACTATTTTTTTGCACTTCACTTTGTTCAATCATATCAACTTGAGTCATTCTTAGCATTTTACTTTGAACGATAGAATAACAGAAGTTTAGTGAGATGACAAAGTCATTAAAGTTGCATTACAATAATATGATGTACGAACTAATATTTGGTGCTTTATTATTTCCCTGTCACATGCCTACCAACACTCGTGAGTTTCGTATTTTATATCACGAAACAGCATATAAACCACTTTTTAAGGTCATTTCATCCTGGTAAATGCTTTCGGAAATATACACTGTATATGATGATTTAGCAACTAATAGAAATAATATTGGTTAAGTGTATTTTTAAAACACATTAATGAATACAATAAAATAAATACACCGCTTAAGTGATTTTAAACATACTGATACATAGACCTGCTAAGATTTTGATCAAGACAATAGGCAGATCACAATCTGGATATATGGGTTGTACAACATACTCCGCAAATGTTAGCGCTATGATAGCGATAGATCCAGGTCTTACAACCATAACTTCAACCCAAAGCCGTAAAAATCCAACAAATGGGCCAAATGCTTCGTACACATAGACGTAATCTCCACCGGATCTCTCTATCATTGTACCAAGTTCCGCGTAGCAATATGCTCCAAGCATACTAAATATCCCACATGCAACCCATATAACTAGACTAGCTCCGATACTTTGAACATTTTTTAAAATACCAGTAGGACTGACAAATATGCCGGAGCCTATCATTGATCCGACTATAATTGTGATACTAGTTAAAAGACCAATAGAGCGTTTTAATTTAACTTCATCAGGGTTATCAACGACGACGGTGATGTCGCCATCGTCTGATTTTTTGTTCTCTGACATATCACTACAAAAAAAAGATACAATTTATTTCATATTTGTGTCAAATTAATAAGTGATAATATTAACTTACCACAGTGTTTATAGGATTTCTAATATTACTACAATACACATAACTTTCAACCGTATTACATTCACTAGTCTATTTAAAAATGTTAATACACCAATGCGGAATTAATTAAGATGAACTACAAGTTAACGAAAAGTCCAAAACGTCCTGTTATGGCTACAGAACAATTCAAATATTTATAGAAGACTGGATCTAAGGACTGAAGTATTTTACAAAGCTTATGGATAACATTAGATGAGTCATGAAACTATTGCAAAAAGCAGCACGACATATACAGCCACTAACCTTGAGAGCATACGAGATTATTCTTGGAAGTTACTTGTACTCTGTAATACTACTGATTTAAGGTAAGAGATATTTTTTTAAGAATTCATAGACTTCTCAAATTTTACTACGCGCGTTTTTCAAAGATGACGGTAAATCAATCAGACAACACAAAAAGGACGTTATAATTTTCGTTAATTTCATTCGCCAAAATTGTTTACAAATACACTCTATTCATATGTCTTACATAGATTTGGCGCCCAAGTTTTGTAAATCTTCTTGTTCTTTTTTGGACAAGAATTCCTATAACATACTTGGCAATCAAAGACAATTATTGAAGAAAATGTGTTACCGGTACAGTCACGGGATATTTGATCTATGATAATTAAACCAACAAGTCTATCTAAGAACTATAATGATCAAACCACCGGACAACTATTTACGTTAACGCAAGTTAAATCTTTCTCAAGAAATGTATCCATCGTCCTACCATGAATTTGGAATCGTTACGTTTACTAATAACTAATATTGGTGATGACTTATTTTTGATTATTTCAATCAAAATAAAAACAAGTGTAGATGTTTTTTTCAAACATAAAGAGGGTTTTTACAACCAGAAGTGGAAGAAACGTCAGATTAAAAAAAATAAACAAATGCTTCTATACTCATTGAAACAGAGTAATAAGCAGAATGAAAACACCTCAAAGAACTTAGACCAAAACAAAGTGATAGTCGATCTTTCGGATAGAATTCTGATGAAATAAAACATTTCCTTTCTTAGGTGATTTTAATTTCAATATAAGCAGACCATGGTTATCTGTTTTTGGTGTTATTCCAACGATAGATTCTGCTCCAAAAAATTCACCAACATAGTGAAAAACAAAATATCTTTTACATTATAACACTAGTAGTGAAACCATTCTAATATTTCCCAAAGCAAAATCAATGCTCTGAAACAGCTACGTAAGGATATAATAATTAATATGTCAAACTCAGATAAATGGAACATAACAGTAGTAATAAACGTCTTTGACTACAACAATAAGGCAAATAAATACCTAAATGATGTCCCACATACAAAACTCAAGATAAGAAAATGTCGTGCCACTCTTAACAGTCTGAAGGCTGAAATAAGTAGAGAATTATGATCAATTAAGTCGGAACTAAAACAATCAATATGGTTCTCTCTTGCTACAAAACTTTGCGACCCCTGTAAGTTTCGCGTACTGCCAAAGATCCACAAGGTGAATATTCTACTAAAACAAGTAGTAGACTACACAAACTCGCCGACATATAATATAACAAAATATCTAGCCTTAATACTTAGACCATATGGCAAAGAGGTAAAATATGGGACTAAATTTATCAATAACCTGCGTATTCTGGAAAATACTTTGACTATAAATCTGCTTATGCCAAATTAACAAAAGCGACAGTTGTTGAGAATCTAATAAACGGAATCCACAGATATAAAAGACCAAAAAGCTGAATTAGACTTAGTGATGTCGACATTGTTAATGAACAGCTACCTTACGAACTTTGTTAAAAAGATACTTGAGGAAAAAATGTAATGGGGAAGGTAAATCAAAGGTTTAACAAAAGGAGTAGATTAACAGTGAGGTTGTATCATACAAAAATAAATGGTCTGAAGAGATTAAAATAATTATAACTAAGCATGGGATACTTGTTTTATACCGAAAAACAATACACTGGGATCTGCACTTGTAAATATCATGGATAAAGTATCGAACGAAGAATAAACAAACCGTGTCTATTAAATCAAATGCAGGAATGTAATGACATATACGTAAGAGAAACATTACAACAATTGAATGTAGGGGTGACTGAACACATACTTTGTTTAAAATATATTCCTGAATCCTGAGATGATCAAAGAAAACTCAAAAATAAGTTGGCACTGGTGTTTTATATAATAGAAACAGAGCACAACATCGATTTCCGGCGAAATCAAAATAATTTTAATTTATATAAAGAAAGATTAACATCTGAAACCCTAAATACATTGGTAAATCTCAATAATATTAATCGATAAGATGGAGTACTATTTGCTACACCATGCCAACTGATGGTCGAAAAAATGAATTTCAACTTTTTTACTACTCTAACATTCAAAAACATTCAGACGCTAGTTATCTACTCTGTTTATAATCATTTAATCCAATTAGCTAGATCAGCGTGTTATCATTTGTAGATATACATTCATCCTTTAAATAATAATTATCATTACATCGATTTACTTTCACTCAAATTCACATAATTTGATAAACTGACCTTCAGATTGTTAAAACTCTTCCCTGAATATAATTCAGAAAAATATATGTGCGCAAATAATTGCAAGTGAAACTACACATAATGCTCACATTCCTACATACGCAACAATTAAACATTAGTTCACTTATAATACCTCATGTAATATTTTCATATTCTGCATACTATTGGACATCCGTAATGAAATTCGATCTCTTATCTGCATTTCTATTCTAACTTTTTTTATTTTGGCTGTTTTTCTGAGGAATCTAGGACCAGCTTGCAGGGAAAAACACTGAAATCTTTTTTATTTCATTTGCCATGATTATTTACAAATATATTCTGTTCATAAATGCTGCAACTGTTTGGAACCTCTCATTTAATAAATTCTACAGCCAATTCCTCAGATACCTAATAATGTCCACAGATTTTAATCTTTATCAAAGAATATAATGACCAAATCCACCAAAAGCAACATATAAAATTAAAACAATAATGTGTACAAAATAGTTATGCTCCACTGCGAGTATCTTACTATCCCATATGGTCACTAAAATAGCTTTATAGGACCCACAAAAATTTAAACTTAGTTCCGAGAATAAGAAAGTTATTGGAAAGGTAGACATAAAAAGATCCATTAATTATATTTAACAAAACCTTCAGTAGTTTAGTCAGCAAAGTAACGGGTTAGTAATTAAAAACCCCAACCTTGTTGCTTCATTTGAAAAAGTATTTACTATTTTTTTCTATTCAGAGTGAGACCGGATCACGGAAAAAATTTATTTTAAGAAGGTAAACTGTTAGCTATTAAATATCAATTTTTTTCTAAGTTACGTATTGTTTTTTATGCATATGTTTTAATTTATTTGCGGTTTATTGCTTCGTATATAAATGTTCCATAAGCTTGAATAATCGCCAGAAATGCACATCTAGGTATTATGTGAGTATAATAATATTTCTTATAAATCATCAGTTTTGTCATATTTTAACAATACAGAGATATGAAAAGCGTGTACGACAAAAACAATTTTTTAGCACATTGAAAAATTTGCAGACATTTACGGAATAGGCTTGAATTGACTACCGCAGATGAATGTCTCCAAGTGGGTTATGATGCCCAGTGGATACGAGAGACAGTACATAGAGCTCTCGGTCACGTTGATGCTAAGACAGTTTTAGCTCTTGATAATCCGTCCGACAAAAAAAAATTTATAACGACACTTCAAATATATTTCAGAGGTAAACCCAATTATTTTCTAGCTGACTAACGACTGTTCCACAAAAAAGTTAGTGGAACTAATGAGATTTCTGTTAATACATCAAAATAAAAGCGGGATCTGCTGAGAGGACAGAAGGAAACCATGCAACCTTATATCTTGGTCATAATGAGTACAAAAGTGTGATAAGAATAAAAATGTTTTCCGAATTTTGAAAAAATCATGTTTAAATTATATGACAATGTAAAGTTAGAAATTATTTAATATGTAACTGTTGGGTGATTCCATGTAAAATCACCAAAGCCTAAATTTTATTCTTTAATTTCAGTAACATCCTTTATTTTTAAACAGTAAACATGTACTGATTGCCAGCAGGTAACCATAAGCAGTATGATCATAAAATAAAATATGACTGCAAGTTTATAATAGTCAGTAAAGTTTGACCATCAGTATGTCACGCAAGTCAACAGTATTATGCATCTAAAAAAACCCAACTCAAGTTAACTTTTACGATATCGGTTTATCAAATGTGCATATTAAATACGACTCGAGTTATAAATAAAAATTAACCTTAAAATACTCATCTCATCAATTAAATATAAGCATTAGAACTTTACACACTAATTTTAACCCAGGACACCTACCGATAACTACTAAGTCAAATGAAGACCACTCCTTACCGAACTATCCTGTAACGCAAAGTGAACACGATATGTGATACGCACTTCGTAAAAACTTAATTGACAGTTCAAACAAACTTCGGTTCAGACTCCCAACTTCAACTTTGTAAAAAAAATATAGTGAGTTATCGTTCCTTATGTTCTGCGTCCAAATGGTAGAAGTGTCCAAGGTTTCGGAAAACGCAGCACTGATTTCTGAGACTAAGAAGTAGAAGATTGAATCAGGAGTCAAAAATAGGATCAACTTCGTTGTCCTTCATTTATCCCAAAATAACTGTTCATCAGTCAACGTGGATAGAAAGTTTAAAAGTCAAGCCACCTAAGGTTCTAGACAATAACCCCAATACTGAGTACGTTTTATTGGCTGTGGTATACCAATGTGAAGTAACACCTTGAATATCACAGTGGATTACTTGTGCAGTCGTTTTCTAAGGTGCAGGAGTAATGTTGAGCCTACTAACTGTGTACGTATATAGTGCGTCTTTACTATTTACCATTGTCGTTTTGTGCTTGTTAGTAATATGGTGACGTAAACTAACGGGAGTCTACATATGTGTAGCGGTAAATAATCCCCAGAATAAATAGTTGCATAGGCTCTCGACATTGGTGCTGACCATGTTTGTTTTAGCGGACACTACTAGTTGAAGGCGGTCACGCATCACTACCAGATCACGACTCAAACCACCGTGGGTAGAATCTCTCCCTTGTTTGCCAGCCTAGACGTTGCTATCCCATTGAAACTCTGTTTGTAATCAAACATAATTTCTCTTCCATCCTTCAGTGTCTTTTGATTTCTTCTCATTCGTAAGAGTGGGTCTAATCGATAGAAGTGGCTCTGGTTGTACGACAAGCGTAACTTGGTCATATATAAGGGTACAGTTCATATGTGTACTATCCAAGTTCTCTTGGTGAGTCATGATATCAACAAAATCGAGAATCTACCTCCGAATACTTAAACTGTCTGCACGAAAAATAGCTTGTGAATTAATTAAGAGGCAAGTCATTTCTCAAGAGTAAGATTAAAGGTGTACACATAATAATACTTGGTTCCATTTCGTTGGTAATTGTAAACCACCTCAATAAAAAGGGGTGAATTCTGACTGCTAGTTATCTTTTAATTGGGTTGACCCTTTTCCATTCGATTAGGCACCCAGCAGTGCCCATTAACTGCGATTGCCTCCAAAAACCTCGATGTTTTTTAGTAGTCAGAGGCCTCGTAATTTGTTGCCTTTCATTATGCACAGATGTCAGCCCACTTTTCTTCCACTCACAGAATATCCTGCACTCAGCTAGCGAACACATGGAGAGGATAACAAGAGGAGAGCAGAGTAGATGCACACATTTTCTATGGTCTTTGAAATGATATCTTTGTGAGCTAACGAGGCTCAGATTCTACAGTGCTTATTGGAACGTTGTAAAGAGTAGAGTACTCGATAACTGATGGAAGTGAGTACTAGGCAGAGAGAATTCTGATCAGGATTTCCAGGCTAGCGAATCAGCAGTTTCAGGATGGGAGCTGTATATTCTCACCAGGCCCCGTCCCAACAAACTTAAGTCCAAGTTATCTTATTTCACAGATATGGGACTGCTTTTATTGATTCTGATCTCATTTAGAATAATGAGTGATACACAATAGATGGCTTCGAGTCATTCTTTTGATTGCAAGATAACTAGAATCTACCTTGATGAGAAAACAGATAACTTGCGATTGGGAATGGTCATGATTATTTCTATCTGGTAGTAGACAGATATGCATTCCTGGACGTTACACAAGTTAACTGATTTTAAATTTAGGTGGAAGAATGAGATTAGTGAAAGCGCGGCGTGGAACTCGAAGAATTTCAAGAACATTTCAAGTTTTAGACATACCCGGGAACTAATTAGTTTTGGAGAGGATAGTGCCTTAGTAGATTAGAGGATCGACTAAAGATGCTTTTGCAGTATTCAAGTCTTTCTCCAATGAAGCGTATTATCTTAAATTCAGACATTTAGGCCCATGTTAGAGACACTTAGTTCTATTCCTACATTCTCTCACTTCATTAAATTCCCTCAGTTTTGGAAGTGATTTATCAAAACTGTAAAGTCGATAATTGTATTATCCATATTAATGTCCAATTATAAAGACAGACAAATAGCGGAATCGTTTGCACATATCTCGTATCATATGTTTAATAGTGCATATTTGCGTTTTATTTCAGTTTCCTTCCCACTTCTCTTTCCCACTTACGAAACCATTAACAATTTCGTTGATACTTCCATATTTAGACTTTTTAATTATTATGGGATTACTGATTGTCTAATAAACCTATTTACACCGTGTTTTTATTATAAATGCCTCTTGATTTTTTCACATTCACATTTCTATTCAATATTTTGTATCTTCCAACATCCCATTTTTTCCTTAGTATCACAATGGGAGATGGAAAACAGGAATAAAATGCAATAATACACTAACAAATATGTGATGAAATAACTGTCGTTTATGTTATCTCCCTGTTATTTGAGTAAGGCTTGGAACTCAACCTTAAAAGGTAACCTGAATTTGATAATCTTGTCGGTATTCTGAAGCAAAGCCGTACTGAAATTATGTAGTTATATTGCTTTGGTTGTACGGTGCTCCGCTAGCTTCGGCTTGATCTTGACTACCACCGATCGGTGATACGAAGCTATATCAGTCGCTCTCTTTGTCCTTACGTTTTTCATGTTTCTTCCAAACTTCCAATTGATGCAGATGTGGCTGATCTAGCTTTTTGTAATAAAGTTAGATGAAACCGATATCGTTTTGTATATTTTTTGTAGAAGAATATGATGACACCTTTATACATTTAGTTTAAACCGCATAGGTTTAAGAAACCGTCGCCGTTTTCGTTCTCTTCACCAAGTTTCCCTCGTACTATAATATCTTCATATCCTGTGTTGTTCACTTTAACTTTGACGCCTACGTCTTCATTCACAATTGTCAGGTTACTGGCTGGGTATCTCCTTGATTAACTGTAGCTCCTCATAGAAATGGTCCTCCTCGGCTTTGTTGCTGCCACTGTTGTGCACAAACCACTGTGCGACATACATTTTAGTTCCCTGTTTTTTCATTTAAAAGGATGATTTAATGATCCTAGTTTCATATGATCCGCTCTCTGTTGGCGCTTTTTGTGATTTTTCGGACAACAGTAATCCCGCAATACATCCAATTTATGATCGGAATACAACATTTTCTGTCCAGAAGCTAATGTTTACTGCCTACCTTGCAACCAGATCTTGCCTTTTCCGTTGTATATGTTAAGGCCTACCGCTGCCAAGGCTGCTGCTACCTTGTCCGTCTTCATCTGTATTTGTTGCTGTATGTGGGATAAAAGAGCTAGATCGTCTTCCAAGTCTAAGTCATCTAGTTCCATCAATGTTGTCCACCTCATTCCAAGATTGCCTCTAGATGTTGCGGTCTTCAAAATTCAGTCATCTACCAGCAGAGAGAGAAATGTCAAGTGTAAGCAGCCTTGTCTAACATTGGCCTTCACTTTGAATGAATTCGTGAGTTGATCTCCATGCAGGATTTTACAATGTAGTCCATCAGAGGAGTTCCGTATGACGTTAACTATTTTCTCAGGTTCGCCATAATGTCGTAGAAGGCTCCATAATATTCTCCTATCCTTGCTGTCGAATGCTTTTTAATAGTCGAGGAAGTTAATGTAAAGGGGTGAATTCCATTCAATTGACTGCTCAACAATGAACCATTGGGTAACGGTTCGATCGATACACGATCGGTCCTTACAAAATGCGGCCTGTTGGTCTCAAAATGCTCCCAACCTTGCTGATATCAAATTTCCGGCTTTTTGTTTAGTGTTAAAAGTTTGCTTAGCTCCATCATTATCCACAATGACTGTAACAGTTGATATTTGTGTAGCCGATCTTCAAAGTGCGAACAGCATTTTCGATGTACCTATTAAATAGGCTCATTGTCCCTGTGTTTCAACAGTACCACCAGGATACTACAATAGAATGTCACAGAACAGTTCTCACAATGAATTATACTTATTCTTGTGCAAAAAGTAGGGTTTAATTTGAACTGGAATTGGTAAGGTAGGACTCAAAAAACACTTAGATGCCTTCAGATATACAAGCAGCCACTGGGATGTATATTTTCTAATGCACTCAGAACTTTATGGCCTGATCGAATAAGATAACCTGCAGGAAATTCCCTTAAACAAATAAAGACTTTGAAGAACTCAGGAAGGACAATAATACATAAATGTTTATGACCCCCTCTCCAAAATCTCTAGACTGGAGGTATCTAACAATACGAATTTTAACATTCTAGTGCACACCACTTCTTGTTTCAATAATTAGCATTGTAAAGCTATGACTGTTTGGCGACACTTTTGCCTACTTACGTCGGGAATGACACTCAGTCTGATTAGGTCTCATCTCTAATCCTTGCAAATAGCTGTCATCCTACGATCACTAGAAGTGCCATTTGCACCAAAAATAATAAGCGCGAGTCATTTACGCCTCTGAAAGACCTACTGCTACAAATTTACGGACGAATACATTTGTGACGCTACAGAGGTCGGTTCATGCATTTCATCCATCGCAGCTTCGGTTACTGCCTGTAACTACGGACAGGCAAGAAATGGTAACAGTTATGCTACAGACATCGCATACTAAATATTACATGCATCCAAAGGCGATGAGGAGTAGAAAAAGCATACTTGGATCTGCAAGAAAATTGGATAGAATTCTCAGAAGGGCCTCAACTTCTCTACAAGTGGTCATTAAACAACTCGATTGTAATAACCATACCCCATATTTTTACCCCACAATGTTAGGCGAACATATAGACTAGGTGAAGCAAAATAAATTCGATACTCTGCCATGTAATTCATCTTCGGAAAGTTCGAAGTGGCCAGCCGCGCAAGGGCTGGCGTACCAATCAAGACCCTTTTTTCGACGTTTTCCACATTCCACACCTACTACAGAATGATAACTTTTCATCCTTCATTCGTTTTCATAGTAGTATGAAGTAGTTACGAGAATGATCGAAATCAGGAAGGTATTATGATTCAAGTGACCTAGTATGGCGGCTCACCATGAAACCCGGATTATCAACATGGTGACTGAAGCCGATCTGATTCTTGATAACTTTTAGTTATTCTATAATGGCAGATCTGATTCATTAGGGAGTGTGCATCGTACTGTATGTGTCCCATTCTCCTAGCGTCTGTGAAACAATTACTCCCAGACCTACCCATCACTAAGTTATGTAGTGTATTGTACAGGATACTTAGGGTTCCTGTTCGGATGAGGTTCTGTATGGACTTCCTGGATCAATGAATTTTCCAAACATATAATTTTTCGAAGTAACTTGCGCAGCCCTCTGATTAAATTTTTACAGATTTGCTACTGGGGAAAGAATTAATATGATTCTTCTCTTTTCTCCCAGTAACAATGCCAAGTCGGTATCCAACTATTGACATTTGCTAATTGATCATGAGCTCTGCAACAACGTGACTTAATGTACTTATAAGGCGAAAGGCAACAAAAGTGACTTTACATTAGATTGCATCCTCATTAATTAAAAAACATATGTCTGGGACACGATAATTCTAAGCATACTGATAAATCGCGACCATGCCATTCTACTGTTTGAATTTTTCCATAGTTAAATCCCTTACGAACTCATAGTGACGTCTGTACAAACAACAGCTAAAATGAAGCATATCTGGAAAACATGCTTTGATCGAACGATTATGACCTCGTCGACGTCGACCAATTGTGAAATCGTATTAAATACACTCTTCATCGGTCGTTATACTTCTCTAAACCGGCCTCGTGACAAACCTAAGTTCACATCCTGGCTTAAGTACAATACCCACAAAATTATCACGAGTAGGTAGGCCACCCGGAAGTTACGGCTACTATCAAATGACCCAAAGAACAGGATAGAAAATTACCGAATTATTATGATATAGTCTATGGGACACTATAATAAGCATTACTTTAGCCACATAGGGGTAAACTGCAAACCTGACACTTAGTTTGTTGGACAGGGACACAACGTGGTGGTAAGCAATGTCCATCATGTGGTTGCTGACCTACTAGTTAGAGAATCCCAGTTCATCGTCACTTAAATAATACCACGATACCAATTGTCAACCTCCTTAACTTCCCCTTCGTCGGTTCAATTATTGTAAAGTTCGAGCCCCATATGCCCGTGTGTATACCTAAATGCTTAAACATACATAAGTCTAAATGCTTAAATTGGATCCATTCCGAAGTCCTTAGGGAATGCGATAACATTTTTGTGGTCAGGATATGTAAACTGTAGAACTCCATTTCTAATGAGTTTGCATTACCACCTAACATGGAAATCTTCGAAAGAAGGCTCGATGCATACGTAGACTATGTAGGCACTGACGGACTATATTGTGCTAGAAGCACCTTGGCAACTTCTATTTTTACCTGTAAATTTAACACTCTTCAATTTCTTATATACGCTGACAACACAACTATGAAGAGCTATGAAAAAGGATGGGAACATGTGACTTCTACAACATGACCTGGCTAGGATAAAAAAGTAGACAGACGACGACAGTCTGACTCTTAATATGCAAAAATGCCATGTACTATATTGCCGCACTCCAGATGGTACTTAACTGGTCTATTACCTAGCGGGCAACGAATATCTAGTACCTCCAAAGGGCGAGACCCAGATTAAACCTTCACTGACAGGTTGGGGACTTAGGAAAATCATCATAAGGATGTTACAAAAGCATACACCACGTTGCACTGAGTTCGTACCTGTACCTGTACTTCACAATATTTAAGACATACATAAGACCACTTTTAGAGAACTACAACGTCTCAAGCCCCTTCAATGTCAACGCTCAAAATGGATCTCGACCTTCTGGAAAGAATCCAGAGGCAAACAACAAAATACGCTATCGGACTTCCAAACAAAGAATACTCTGACCGGCTACGACAGCTGGGGCTGTTCTTCCTAAACTACAGGCGGCTGAGGAGAAACGTAATCACAGTATACAAAATATTAAAGCGCAACTAGACATTCAATTATAAGCACAATGGCCGCTCTACATTTTCATACACCTCTAAGAAATCCACGATCTATTGACCATCGGAAAGCATGAATACAGGTAAAGGCGGATTTCTTGTCATTAAAAGTTTCATCCACTCGGGACGTAAAGCCAGAGGAAGTAACCCCAGACTATACCTTGGCTCATGTTTAAGAGAAAACAGATACCTATGCGTACCACCATGGTGTATGTAGCGCCTCCTTGAACAAGGGCGAAGGAAACTGAATGTTAGTTTCAAATCTTGAGCCATAGCACTTCCAACCTTCATTATTTCGGTACTCGGTTAAGCCTTACTCACGAACCAGACAACCAAAAATGGAAAAAAAGGACAGAGACAAGTGCATTACAAGAGTTTTAAAAAAAAGAACGAAATAAAGAAAAAGAAAGAAAAAAGAGGCAGAAAAGTTAAAAAGAGAAATAACAAATAAAGAAAACCCAACTGACACTGGAAGTTCAAAAGTGACCGTGTAGCCAGTCAAATGCAGGGAAAAATCAAAAGCCGGCAACCGAAACGGTGAGACTCAAGACATAAACACAAAGAAGTCAATCAGCTTAAAACTACCTCGTCACATAGATATTGGATATTGGATACCTTTGAACACCCATCATTTTGTATTGGTTGCTACACTTGGTGTCAGAGCATTAAAATGAGTAGTTATTCAGACTCAGATGAGTCAGTTAACCATTCTCCGCCTAAAAACAAGAGTAAACTTCAAAAGTACACTGAGAGGGATCTTTCTGATGACAACGGTGATGATGATGAAGATGATGACGAGGAAGAAGACGATGCCGATGAAGATGAGGAACCTGTGGTAGCGTCAAAGAAAAAGCGTAAAATGAACTTCGCAATCAAGGTTAGGCAAAAAAAATCTCTATGTATTACATGTGTATTTTTTCGTTTCATAGCATAACCATGCTAGATTAGTTAAGAATTTTGAGTATTTATTATATACTGTAATGTTCATCCTTTGGTTGTTTCCATTCAGCCTAAAGGTTCGTTGTATGCTTGGGGTAATGTGCGAAGCACATTGTTTGGGAATTTGGCAGAAGAGTAAAACAGAAAGTCTGGCCGACGACTGAGTGTGCTCACCAGATGCAATTTTCATAATTAGAGCAATTGATCATAGTATAGAATAACAAAGGTGTGAATTGAAGCAAATCTAATAATCAAGACTAAAAGTTGGTGGAGTTAGGTTTTTAAATGTGCTACATTGTTTTTATGCGAAATCACTTGTAGTTCATGATATTTAAATATTATAAATATCTGCATACGTTTTACATTGTTAAGTGCTTCCTAGATCAAATATGTGAAAAAAATCATCCGACAAAACATGCTTTAATAAAGATATTATGCTCGATTAAACTGTAATTTGTTTCATTTCCATTGTCTTTGCTTAAAACATTGTCGAGGGAGCTGTATTTATTCTGTTCCCTGAAAACTCACTCAACCCACTTTTCTAAATGTGATCACTCGTTAAAACGAAGTATCATCTACTGGTCATACAGTCACTCTCTCTGATATACAAGTGATGTAAATATGCAGAAATTTTATAGTTATTGAATCCCCATGGACTAGTCTTTTCATACTAATTCATTTTCTGGTAAATAAAGATAGATTTAGCTCCCAAAAGACAAAGGAGGAATCTCAGTACGAATTCACAAATGCTCGTTTAACTTTTACCAACATACGTCACCTATGGCGTAGACGAGATATTCGTCTCTCAACGAAGGGTAGAGTGTGCTGCCGACAGTTCACACTGTCTTACTTTATGGATAGGAGACGTGACAAGGGTAAACTACACTCGAAAGTTACTAGTTTTTAACCATCGATGTCTTCAAAACATCGCTTGCGTCAGCTGGGATCACTGAGTAAGCAATAACGAGGTTAGACGACGGATATTAGACAAATGTGGCAAATCAGTCAACGAAGTTGTGAATCGTTATCGACTGAGATGGTTGAGACATATGTTGCGTTTGCGTAACCACAGTCTGCCTTGATGCGCAATGTCGGCTGATATAGAAGCAGGATGGAAGAGAGTTAGAGGTGGTCAAACCAAAACATGGCATCCTTCGATGAAGTTACTGACTGCTGGTTTGAGTCGTGTCGATAGAAGGAGACTGCCTGGATGGGGTCCCCGCGAATACCGTGACCAGTGGCTAGAAACTCTGAGTGACATGGCCCAGAATCGGTCACAATGGCGCAGATGTATCTAGTCATGGTCCACTCTTAAAATCGTAAGCTTAGAAATATTTCATAACTTTCTTTTCACGCTCCCTGAACCATATTCTCTATGTTCACACATATATGTGTGCTTATGGTAGCCATATGATAAATGAGGTCAGTATGCGCATAATGTAAACCAGATAGGCTTATACCATTCTGGACCATTTTCGTCTGGTTGTATTTACGTGTTTATGACCCATAAAACTTGACCTCTCCTAGCTGAGGATTTTTAGCAGCCACTTTTGTTTCTTAAGGATTGCTGACACAATCATAAGTTTTTGACTAGAACACAAAGTATATACGATGGGTAGAACACTTTAGGGAACAGTTAAACTGGCCGTCGACATCATCCCTGTTACCCACCATCCTCGAGCAATCTGAATGGCAAATTAATATTTGTCCCCCAAACTCTCAGTGATGTTGAGAAGGCTATAGGGAACTTAAAGCGAGGGAGAGCAGCAGGACCTGATGGATTAACCCCTGAGATATTTAAGGACGGTGGTCCAGCTGTAGCAACGAGATTAACTAAGATTTAGTCTAGAATTTGGAAACTGGACGTAATCCCATCTGACTGGTCTCGAACAGTTATCGTCCCAATCTATAAAAACGGAAAGAAGTATTGTGGCAATTACCAAGGGATCAGTTTAACAAATATAATGTCAAAAATATTGGCTTCGATAATACTTCGACGTCTAACTAAAGCTTGTGAAGAACAAACTCGAGAAAACCAAGGTGGTTTCAGACCCGGACGTGGTTGTATGGACCAAATATTCACACTTCGGCAGATTCTGGAACATAGGCACACTTCCGGACGCCTCGACAATAGCTATATTCCTTGACCTTAAGGCGGCGTTTGAATCTGTCGATCGTAAGGTTATGTGGCAATATCTGTCATTGAAAGGCGTACTAAAGAAGTACATTAACTATATACAAGCTCTCTACTCGAACACCACATGTCGAGTCAGAGCTTATGGCAGATTGTCGTCAAAATTGATCACCTCGAGTGGTGTTCATCAAGGTTGTCCACTTTCCCCATTTTTATTTAATTTTATCACCGACATACTTTTAAAGTTAAAATTGTCATCGTCTGATTTCTCTGGGGTTGACCTCCTTCCAGGAGATGAACTAACTGACTTAGAATATGCCGATGATATAGTTCTACTGAGTGAAGATGCTGATAAAATGCAAAATTTTTTGACTACCTTGAACATGAATGTAATCATGTTTGTGATGCGATTCTCCCCATCCAAATGCGAAATGCTGCTTCAGTACTGGCCTAATTTGGCACCAAAGTTAGCGATAAGGAACGAAGCAAGTGAGTGTGTTAACGGCTTCACTTATCTTAAAAGCCTCATTAGTCCTGACGGCCTAGTATCTGCTGAAATCTCGGCTAGAATACATAAGTCCCTATGGGCTTTTGCCGATTTGCGTCACTTGTGGCTTAGACGAGACATCCGTTTACTGGTGAAAGGATGCGTTTACCGGATGTGAAACATAGCCATTAAGGATAGAGGATATTCATAGGCTTCTAGTATTTGATCATAGATGTCTTCGAATCATTGCTCGTGTTTGCTAGGACTACCGAGTAAGCAATGAGTGGTTTAGGAATAGAGTACTAGGTAAATACGGTAAGTTTATTGATGAATTAGTCAATCTTCGTCAGATGAGGTGGTTAGGATATGTGTCACGTATGCCTGACCACCGTCTACCGAAACGAGCAATGTTGTCTGTTGTAGGAGTAGGCTAGAAGAAAGCTAGGGGTGGCCGAACAAAAACATGGCACTAATCTATGAAGTCATGGACAATTGGGCTGAGCTATGTTAATAGATACAGACTACATGATTGGGGCCCACGCGATGATCGTAACAAATGGTTAGAGACTTTAGGTGATATGGCTCAAAATCGATTGCAATGGCGCAGGTGCATCCACTCCTTGTCTTCCTCCAAATTCTAATTTTTGAGCTTATTATAATTTTCTCTTTACTGAATCACTTTTTATCTCAAATCTCATCTCTGATCTCTATGCCTTTCCATTAGTACTTACTCTGTTACTACCTCCCCTACTCTGGGATTTAGTCCGACAATTTAATCTCCACCTGCTGGTTGGGGCATGGTAACTTGAACTGACGTACACATATACCAAGTTCTACGTTTTAACTGACTGACTGACATGTTTCGAGACTGCTTCATGACTAAGGATTTGTTTGATATGGGTTGTTTTGTATCCCCAACTCCATATACAGCTGCTCGGTGAAATGTCTCATTTTTTGTAATTTACTTGTGAGGATGAAAATATGCGGTGTCCAGAGATATTAGCTTTTCTTTAAATTCATTTTTTGATGAGATCAAGTTAGTTGATAAGGTTAGAAATTTTCGCCAAACTTGGTGGTTAATCTATTCATTAAATTTGTGAAGTTATTATCCGAAAGTTCTGTACTACCCAATGCAGAATTACTTCGAAAACATGCTAATTCACCTTCAGTCACTAATTTTTAGGTGGTTCATACGATAATTCACTTACAAATTTATAAATTTTATCTAACATCATATTTTCTTAGATGGGTAAATATAACTTATATTCTAAGTATTTCCAGTTTTTAAACAAATCTTATGCGTGGGATACTTTCGTATCTATTTACAAATCCATACATGCCCGAAAATAAACTACTCTCTTACTTTTCATGTTATTTGTTATGTTTCACTTTCATATAGGACATGTTCCATGATGAAGCTTCAGTCGATGAGGATGACGAAGAGGAAGAGGATGAATATGACGATGATGGGGAACTTATTGGTCCAGAAGATGAGGAGGCTTTAGATGCTGTACCTGCAGCACGAGAATTGGATTCTCGCCGAAGAATACGTGAAATTATGGATCAGGATGAAGAGGAAATAGAGAGATACTACCAAGAGCGGTATGAAAATCAAAATTACGTCGATCGTTTCGGTGATGGTGAAGCTATGGCTGATAGTATTGTTCAGAAAGAGCGTCTTCCAGGTATTAAGGACCCTAATCTTTGGGCACTTCGTTGTAAAATGGGTGAAGAAAAGGCTACTGTACTTGCACTGATGCGTAAATTTATAGCATATCAATTTTCTGATACACCGCTACAAATTAAATCAGCCTTTGCTAAAGAAGGCCTGAAGGGTTATATTTATGTCGAGGCTTTTAAGCAAACTCATGTTAAACAAGCTATTGATGGTATAACAGCTCTACGATTATCCATGTACAAACAACAACTTGTCCCAATTGAAGAAATGACAGAAGTTGTACGTGTAGTAAAAGAAACTGGTCAACTTAAACCTGATCAGTGGGTGCGAATTAAATCAGGACTCTATCGTGACGATTTAGCTTTGGTTAGTACATACATTTTTACATTTAAGAGTAAAATTGAAATTTTAGTGTTATTTTACCGATCTTATCATAGAGTGGTACTTATTGAACTATTCCTTCTTTCCAATTAATTATTTTTTGTGTTCAGAAGCTGTCACTGTTATTCTAGACAACGTTCTGTGTTCAAGTAAAGTAGCGTTATATATAAATAACTTAAAGACGAAAACAGAAAGTAGGAAAGTGTTTCACTGGGTTCAGATTTTTGTACTCGGTTTTGAATCAAGTTTTATGTCTGTGGGTTATTAATACTACTCCAGCTGTCAAAACTAAAGCACTAAATCACTGCTCCACTTTTAGTCTAATGATTAACATTTTTTACATTTACATTTCATTATTAAGAAAATGTTTTTTTCTAATTTCAGGTTGAATATGTAGAAGATGCACAGAATTTAGTAGGTCTTAAATTAGTTCCACGAATTGATTATGAAAGAAAACGTAATCGTGGCACAGAAGCAGAAGATGATAACACTAAGTTTAAACGTTTCAAACGCCCAGCACCATCATTATTCAACGCATCTAAATTAGCTGATCGCGTACAACGTGATGGATCATCAGTGGTGTTCGAAGGGAATCGTTACGACGCTGATGGATTCTTGCACAAACAATTTCGTATGAACGCCGTTGTAAGTGAAAGATTATATGTATTTATAAAATATATGTAGTTATATTTTTCTAACGTTTATGTAAAAATAAATTTTAAATTTATGCTTTAGTTTATTCGATTGAAGCGTTCGTATTACGACGAACACTATTTTGAAAACATTCGTGATCAAATATTCGTTGATTAATACCACGAGTGTATGGCGTACCAAAAATTTGCTAACCTATATACTTTTTCGTCCGGTAAATGGTAAGGCAGCCTTCTCAAACCCATGGGAAGATCTTCAAGTACTTACACTATTCCTTCGATTTCGTCAATATCATAAACACAAATCCAAATGACAAATGTATTGTCCTGGTTGATGTTGAATTGCCCTTTACTATTGTCCCTCCCACTGAAACTTTGTCTTATTTACAAGTATGCTAATGACGACGTGACAGACATTTAAATACCAACTCTGCATCTCTATGAACTTATATTAAGATTCACGTTTAATGTACAATCTCTGCTTAATAATACAATTTACAAACAGAAAAAGATGAAATAGTCATGGAATTCCTTCATGGTTATCAACTAGCAGATTGCTTTATGACCAACTTATGTATTAGTTGTTCGGTGCTGATGTTGTCCAAAAGAGCCCGAGAACAGTGTCCAGCGTGTTTACGGAAAGGCAACAGTATCACTAGAAGCGTCGTTATGGCACCTTTCGTGACTACCGCCCATCTAATCAACTCGGATTCCTCTTTCGAAGTTATCTACGTGGCAAGCAGTAATCTACCAAAGTCAGTTAGTTTCTGCTTTCTATTTATTGTTGAAGCCGTTACCATACACACAGAAAAATTAGGACTCTGTCAGTCAGTCAATAACAACGTAGATCTTGTTACGCGTGTACAACATTTTAAGTTACCATGCTCTAATTAGTGGATATCGATTAAATTGTCGGACCGAATGCCAGAGTAATGGAGGTAGTAACAGTTAGTATTAATGGTAGGAATTAAAGGTGGAAGATATGATTTAAGAAAATATAATTCAGTAAAAATAAAATTATGATGAATTCAGAAACTTAGAATTTGGAGAAAGACAAGGAATGAATGCACCTGAGCTATTACCAACGATTTTCAGCCTTGCCACCCATAATCTCTAGTCATTTGTTACGATAATCACACGGACCCCAACCATGTAGTCTGCACCTATCAACAAAGCTCAGCCAAATTGTAAATGACTTTATAGACTGGTACTATGTTTTGCTTTAGTCGCTCCTGGCTTTCTTCCAGTCTACACGTACACTAGATAACATTGCTCTTCGAGGTAAACGGTGGTTTAGCGTACGTAACACATGTTCTAACCACCTCATCTGATGAAGATTCACTTCGTCAATCGATTTACCATATTTATCTAGTACTCTGTTCCTAATCCACGTATTGCTTACTCGGTAGTCCCAGCAAACACGAGTAATGATTCGAAGATATCTATGATCGAATACTAAAAGCCTATGAATGTCGTCTATCCTTGATGGCTATGTTTTACACCTACAAGTAGAACAGATCAAACTGGTGCGCAGTAAACGCGTCCTTTCGTCAGTAGATGGATGTCTCGCCTACGCCATAAGTGACGCAAATCGGCAAAAGCCACTTGTGCCGTATGTATACGAGCCGATATTTCTGCAAACACCAGACTATCGGGACTAATGAAGTTTCCAGGATATATAAAGTGATCAACATATTCAGCTACTTCATTCATGTTTACATATAAAATGGACTCAACTTTTATTCCTAGACAGACAGACAGATACAACGCAGAACTTCGTACGTACGTACATCAGTTCAGGTCGCCATACCACATCAGCACAGAGACGCAACTGTCAGTTCAAATCCAAGAGTGATAACGATAATAGAAGTATTAGCAGTAATGCAGAAAATTAGGGAGCGAAGATATGATTCCAAAAGTATAATTCAGTGAGATAAATTTGAAAGGAGAAAGATAGAGAATTCGGGGGGTTAGATTTTGAGAGAACACAAAGAGTGGATGCACCTGCGCCATTGCGAACGATTCTGAGCCATGTCGTTCAAGGTCTCTAACCATTGGTGACTTTCGTCTCGCGGACCCCAACCACGCAGCCTACATCTACCAACATGACTTAGTCTGCTTGTCAGTGACTTCATCGATTTCTGCCATGTTTTGGTTTGGCCGCCCCTAGCTTTCTTCCAACCTATTCCTACGCCGCAAAACATAGCACGTCGAGGCAGTCGGTAGTTAGACATGCGTAACTCTGATGTCTCCTCATTTGCGGATAAATCTTTCGCCTTTTTACTTTTAGTCCTACTATGAACGTAACTTGAATATCTTACACATTGTTCTTTGTATCATAGTTTTATTCTATCTCATTTAAAAAAAATTAAATTCTTGCATATTATCTCTTCCTTTTATTTCCCTTTTCCACTGGTAATACTTTATTCTTGTTTTTATCCACGTCTCAGATAATCGTTGAACAACTTAGTTCAAAATTTCTTACTCTCGATGTAATTGTCTTGTTCCTAACTTTTCTGAAATATCTATATTGTTGCTAATGCAACTTAATTCTAAAGAATCCACTACTCACTGGGACAGAACAACATTACATATTTGCTATTTTTGTTACGCCGTTCGATTATTCGTGGTTATCGTTTTAATGTCATTTTGTTGCCTTGTTTGATCGATTAATTGATTATATATATATATATATATATATATATATATATATATATATATATATATATATATATATATATATATATAAGTGATTTCTTTGTTAAACGTAATCCATTGGTTATTTTACATGTGATTAATTTTATCGCTTACCTTCAACAATGACGTTTACTTCACAATACATTTGCCCCAAAATAGAATCGCTATAGTTACATACATCATAGTTTATTTACTTATTTAAACACGCAAGTTTTGGCACAACTGGACACTAAAAGTAAAATGCATCACACCATTGATGACATTTTTGTATGAATCTGGATATTACCTGGGCTGCATATGTTTGGCTCCGCTCTTTTACATTAATTTACAAAACCTTTGCAGTTGATGGAACCTTCTTCGTATCGGCTACAGACGCATTGCCGTGTTAGAACATTTTGGAAGGCAAGAAAAGTATTCATTGCTGCCCGTACTCTTTTTTTTTGCAGAGGAGATAGAATTGGACACCATCTCTACAATCTAAACAGTGCAGGTGAATCTTGTAGCCAAACCACAAGTATCAGGGATTTTGAACAGTTTAAGTATTAGTTACTGCGGAAGTGAATCTAGCATTATTGAAGTTCGGTAGTGATCCTACTATGGATACTGCCTGAGAAGCCAAATATGTTATTATTATTTTGTTATTACTATTATTATTAAACTTAATATTCCAAATCACAAACACGATGTAATGCATTAAGAACTCGACAGCTGTCAAGTTATCAAACAATCTCATCAGGAATATTATATCATTGAGTATCGAAATACCATTATCTTAAATATAGTGAAGCATGGAGAGTGAGAAGAGAATTCTCAATGATATGTACGGAATATAATTGTCAGATATTATCATGCCACACTAAATAGATGTGAAAAGAAAATGAGTAGGCAAACACGTAAGCACTGACATAAGGAGGGATACATGAATTATAAAACATAGTAACATGTTTATAAAAACATCGATAAATAAAATACACTTAAGTCGAATATCTGTCTAGGTTTATGTGAACTGATTATTGACGATCACTACAGTCTATCTGATTTTCAGTTCTGCTTGAGTTGTTTACTCGGTATGTGTTGAGAATTCACTTTTATTGAGGCTGTACTATTATGTTCTATCTCTGTTTAGTATTCTACAATACGATAACTTCACAAAATTGTTCCCAAATCAGAACAAGACTTGAGTAAGTAGAAAAATATATTCGGAAGTAGGAACAACGGAATGCAAAGTAAATGAATACATTAAAGTACATAGAATGTTTACTCATCCTGATTGTTCGTCAACGCTAATTGGCTAGGTATTGACCAATCATTGTACAGCTCTGCAAGCATATTTTCAGCATTCTTTAATCACGAATATATCGTGCAAATAATAAGGATAAATTGTTCCTCTAAATTTTTGAAAATAATAAGATTAAATAAGATATTCTTAATTATTAATTGAATATACATGTAATTTTTGTTCCAGTTCA
Organism: Schistosoma japonicum; assembly: GCA_025215515.1. Classification (NCBI taxonomy): domain Eukaryota; kingdom Metazoa; phylum Platyhelminthes; class Trematoda; order Strigeidida; family Schistosomatidae; genus Schistosoma; species Schistosoma japonicum. Next base: position 696,933 of record CM046064.1, on the reverse strand, counting down.
CTGAAGGCATTCGACCTACATTGGCTGAACTTGAAAGATTTCACCATACTCCTGATAGTTTACAGATTGCTGCCGCCGCTGCTAATGCTGCAGCCAATTTAACCTCAGCTGTTGGTGTTGAGATTGCTTCAAATCATTGTTTCACTCCTGGAGATGTAGTTGAAGTGTGTGAAGGAGATCTTAAAAATCTTCGTGGTAAAGTCGTTTCCATCGAAGGTAATAACCGAATTATTGTCCAACCAAATCATTCTGATCTACGAGAACCTATACCATTTACACCAGTGGAATTAAGGAAATTCTTTAATCAGGGTGATCATGTAAAGGTAATGCTAATGATTTATATTTTCTCCTGGTTCATTTATTGAAGGGAACCGACGTATTGTGAAGATTATCGTTTGTTCGTTTTTATTGCAACAGAAACTCTTTAATTCCTAACTCTAAGAATGTGTTCAATGTTATTCTTAAAGGGATATAAATTTGGGGATACATTGTGTCGTGATCACACCTTTCAGTCAGTCATGAACAGTATAAAACTTGACCTTTACCCATCAGTCCAAGTTTTTGTACCACGTCAGCGCATCAATATAAATATCAAAGTGATGGTAGTAATACACCTGCGGTTTTAAAAAAGTTAAACACAGAAAATGTGACGCTAGAAAAAAAAGGTACGAATTAATTTCACTGTTCATGAACCAAGTAAAGACAAAGAGTGTAAGCACCTGCGCCTTTGTGACTGGTGCTCAGATAAGTCACAGCGTGTCTGACCGTTAGTTTAGGCAGTTGAGCGGAGCACAACCAGTTAGTCTGCGTTTGTCAACATGATGGGTCTGACAGTCGATAACTTTATGCGCTGATGTCACATTTTTGGTTTAATCGCCCCTAGATTTGTTTTGACATACTCCTACGCCAACTAGAATCACACATCAAGGTAGGCAGTTGTTGGGCTTACGTAATACGTATCTCAACCACTTTCCATTGGTTACCTTGGCATGTTTTTACATGAGTTGAAAATTTCCTTGTACGATGTTTTTCAAATACTAGTTATTCGACGCATATTTAAATGAATAAGTGCTATCAACTAAAAGAAATTCAGTTAAAGTTTATTAGCATACCACTAAGAGGCTTGACTTCAAGAAGTTTTGAATCTAGTTTCCATACAATTTTAAAAGCAGGATATTTTTTGTCCTAATAATTAATATTTTGTTTGAAAACTGAGTCGTTAGACGATCATTTCGTATGAAATAATGTTGCGCTCAATAATGGATAACTTTCACTGACCAACCCATGTAGTATGTTCATTTGAGCATGTCACTGAGCTAATGTGATACCATTAATTTTGAATTGCTTAAGAAACTCAGTTGGAAACAACTTGTTTTATCTCCCTCTTTGCTATAATGTATCAGTGGAACGAGTAACTTAAACACTTGACCTTCAAACAGTATATCACATATTATGATCGCGATCAACATACCTTCGTTTGGCCACTTGATTAGTAGCACTCCTGAGGGGTTTGTCAAGTCATTCGACTTTCAAAACAAGGTCGCAGTTTCAACTCCTGATCACCTATTGCGATCTTAGCAACCTGTACAAATATCGATATTGCATCATTGTGGTACTATTTATTTGCAATTCTTCTCGTATTGATCTATGTATATGTTTAATGCACATATATTGCTTTTTGTTTTGTTTACACATTAAGGTTCTCAACGGTCGACATGCGAATGAAACTGGTTTAGTTATACGTTTTGATCCCAGTTTGGCTGTTGTATTATCTGATCACAGTATGAATGAAATGAAAGTTGCCCCAAAAGACTTGCGTTTATGGCAAGATCGTGCTACAACTGTTGAATCATCTGGTCATGTACAATTAATGGATTTAGTACAAGTTGATCCACAAACTGTTGGTGTTGTAGTTCATGTTGAACGTGATCAAGTCTCTGTATTAACATGTTTCGGTAAAGTTGTTAGTTTAAAGTCGAACACAGCGTTACGCCGATTAAATACTATGCGTCGTCCACCCCAGGCATTAGATCGTAATGGAAATTCTATACAATTGAAACAAACTGTTCGTTTATTAGAAAAACCATATTGTGGATTGATTGGTGAAGTAAAACATTTGTATCGCTCCTGGGCATTCATATATTGCCGCACACATTTAGAAAATGCTGGACTCGTTGTAGTTAAAACTCGTCAACTCTCTACATTAACCACTTCACAAGGTGGAGATGAACAAAGTAATAGTGAACTTAATAGTATGCCAATGAAAGCAGTTACACCTATCAATGGTGCCAGAAATTTCGGTGGCAATAATGAAGGTGGACGTGGTAGGGGTAGTCGTAACGAACGTCAACTAGTTGGTAGGACAGCTTTAATTGTTAAGGTATGCTTATTTTTCAAAACGATGTTATCATTTTTGTTAATATCATCCATCAATGTAATTCAGAATTCATTTCAAAATTTCAATCTATTAGTTGACTAACTGCGTATGACTTCAGATATCCAACCATAAATTACAACTTTTATCTGGAAGTGATATTACCCGGTGTATATATTCGTATTCGAATTCTCAATTGACTTTCTGAAGTTGATTGTGTAAACACCTTAACATATATTTAACTAACAAACTACTACACAAAGAGCCTGCGAAGTATATGCAGCATAGATCCAGGGCCTTTTATTGAATTCTTCCAACCATATCATTATTAACTGTATCTAGTACAAGTCTTAGCATTCAAACCTATAGGCTGCATTTTAAGATGATTAGCTATTTCATTAGAGGATCTTCTTTCTTGATCAAAGCATCGTACTTCGTAGTTTGAATTGCTGTATTGATAATAGTAATAACCTAAAGGATAAAGAGTATTTAGTGAAAAATTATGATTTCAAAAGAATGATTTGAATGGGGCAGCGTGACCAGAAGTTCTGAGAGGTTTAAGAATAAATCTATTGGTTTGTTTAAATGATCCTTTTTACAGCAAGACGAGTTAGTGTTCAGTGATGTGTTCCAACTAAGCAATACTGAAATCAGATACAGAACACTAGGAAAAAATGACCAATCATTCGAATTGGTCGTAAACCTTCATCGGCTGAGGTGTTTGGAATATGTGTTGCGTATACTCGACTAGATCACTGCTGACTCCTCGCATAATATCAGCTGTCGTAGGAGTAGGATGGAAAAAAATCTAGGGGTAGCCAAACCAAAACGTGACATCGGTTCATGAAGTCTTTGACTGTTGGTCAAAGCACTGTTGGTAGTTACAGACTACCTAATTGGAGTCTGCATAATAATTGTGATCTCTGGCTGAAGACGTGTAAAGTGGCTCAGAATCGGTCACTGACGCATATGTATTTACTCTTTTTGTTCTTCTAGAGTTCAAGTTCCAACATTCTTTTGCAAATTAGTCTGCTTTCTTCCTGTTAAATTATATTGTGGTACTAATCTTATAAATTTGTGTTGTAATGTAGTATAACAACTTGGACCTATGGGAATGTGTTCCAAGTTCTACGTTGTTCATGGCTGATTACTGATTGGTGTTTTGAATAAGCTTACTATCCTGTGAAAACTGCTTCACAACAGCTAAGAAGCCCTTACTGACACTGATGCATATCATTCATCAATGTGGAAGCAAGTAACACTAAGTTCCATCATTATTTTCATCCATTCTCGATGATTTCTAACTACACTAGCATAATTTGCTTTCAGTCAACCCGTTTCTTGTCAATGGAGCAGTGGCTCAGTTATTAAGGTGTCCAACTTTCATCCACTCTAAATCGAATCCGTCTCTGATTATTTTAGTTTGGGCAGTTGGGTAGTAGTATTTCCAGACCTCACACTTAAAGTTTATTTCTGCTATATTTTCAAAATCACGATAAAACTTAATTCAGGCTAATCCGGAAAACTGTAACCAACACCATAATAATCGAACTAAGTTAAGCTAACCTTTGCACCCCAATTCAGCTAACTGGAAGGAGAAGTCTAGCATGAGCAGAAAATACATAATTCACAAGCAGCCTGAAAGATGAACAAAACAGCACACGACTCATGTGTATATATATCAATAAAATTATAGTGATTATTTAAAAAAATCATCAACCAAATAAGCATCACAAAATTGACACGTACGATTATTATGTAAAGATTGAATCGATGCAATCATTACAGCTACAGTTATCACACTAGATTAAGTTAGTTGTAATGAAAGTTAGTCAAAAATCAATACAAAGTTTGTTACTTGATTTCTGAACGATGTATATTTCGGGGAGGGGGACCGAGATTCCCAATGAGTTCGAAGCTAAATACATTCTCAGTAAATTTGATTTATGCTCTATCAAGACACTCGTCTACTTTACCACTTGAGCTGTTCTCTCCATCTTGCAATACATTAATCAATGATGGTGGAATTACCAATTTACAAAACTCATTCAGCCCTGTTCACATTCTAATTGTTCTGTATCCGGAAGTAAAATACAGAAACTGTTCTTTTTTTGTTTACAAATTTTTATGAACATGTCATTATTATATCAGGAAATCTCATCTCTGATCATTTTTATCGCATCTTTTTTTCTGTATACATAATAGGGTACACTAAAAGGTTTGCTTGGTATTATATGTGATGCAACACCAACACATGTAGTGCTAGAATTGCACAGTCAGTTTAAAAAAGTCCCTGTTGCACGTGAAAATATGGCTTTATTAGATAGTGGCGGTCGAATCATGGATACTCAATATGGAGCCACTACACCTCGTATTACACCAATGCGTGAAATGCGAACACCTCAGGTGGGAATTTTTTTCAGAGTTTTAAACTGTTGACAGTTTATACTTCGTCATTCTTTAGCGTAGCAGAAATTTATATGTTGGGTTAATAATGCTACTTATCGTGTAGTAGGCTATTAGCTACACTTGTTTTTTTTTGGAGTTATTGATATTTGAATAACTTTCTGATTTAATGAATACCAAAAGGATTCACAACTGTGACCCAAATATTAATTAGTAATTCTGCTGGAGCGACTTTATGAAACCGTATGATTGTAAGTTTAAAATTTATCCGTAAATAGCCATTGGATCTCTATGTATTCGTGATAATAAGTCAAAATTAGAGACCTTCGAACTTAGTATTTTCAGCTAATTAATTAGTTTGTGTTAAATGCATACATCTCGACTTAAGCCAAGGACCTGACCATTCTGATAGGAGACTTCAACGCCAAAGTTGGAATGGACAACACCGGATATGAAGACATCATGGGACGACATGGATTAAAAGAAGTAAATAAAAACGGTGAGAGGTTTGCAAACCTATGTGCTTTCAACAAAATGATTATAGGTGGCACCATATTCTCTTACAAACGCATACACAAAGCTACATGGGTTTCACCGGACCACGTTACGGAGAACCAAATCAACCACATCTGCATCAATAAGAAGTTTAGAAGAACAATGGAAGACGTAAGGGCAAGGAGTGGAGCTGACATAGCTTCAGATCATCATCTGATGGTGGCTAAAATGAAACTGAAGCTGAGGAAGCACTGGACAACCGAAGCAACAGTATTACAAATGTTTAACACAGCCCATCCCTGGGATACTAACAAACGCAACGAATTCAAAGTAACTCTTAATAATAAGTTCCAAGCATTTCACGATCTACTAGAAAAAGGTGGAACTAATATGGAGGACAGCTGAAAAGAGATTAAAGAAACAATAATTTCAACATGTCAGGAGGTTTTGGGTCTCAAAAAGCAACATTATAAATAATGGATTTCTGTCGGTACTCTGGACAAGATCCAAGAAAGGAGGAGCAAAACGTTAGCAATTAATAACAGCCGAACAAGAACAAAGAAAATCAAAGCACAGGCCAAATACACAGAAGTCAACAAGCAAGTGAAGAGGAGCATCAGATTGGATATACGGAAATGTGTTGAGGATCTGGCAATGATGGCGGAAAAAGCTACAAGAGGAGGAAACATGAGGCACCTATACGATGCAACGAATAAGTTAGCTGGGTAATTCAGTAACCTAGAACCGCCAATCAAGAACAAGACTGTCAAACTAATCACTGAAGTGAATGAACAACGAAACAGGTGGATGGAACACTTCGAAAAGCTGTTGAATAGACCAGCCACACTGAACCCACCAGTCATCGAGGCAGTACCCACGAAGTTCCTTGTAAACATGGACCCACCAACAGTCGAAAAAATAAAAATCGCCATCCGACAAATCAAGAGTGGCAAGTCAGCAAGGCCCGACAATATAACAGCTGAGTGAGGCACTGAAGACAGATATGGAAGCAACTACAATGATACTCCACATTCTCTTTGCGAAGAAGGGTACCTCCTCAAGATACCAACTGCAAGGACTACACAGGCATCACTCTTCTTTCGATACGAGGAAAAGTCTTCAACAGAGTGTAATTGAACCGAATGAAAAGCCCAGTCGACGCCCAACTTTAAGATCAACAGACCGGTCGTGTGTCGACCAATTATTTACTCTATTGTTCATTGTCGAACAATCAGTCGAATGGAATTCACCACTTTACATCAACTTCCTCGATTACAAAAAAGCATTCGACAGCGTGGATAGGGGAATATTATGGAGCTTTCTTCGACATTATGGTGCACCCGAAAAGATAGTCAACATCATACGGAATTCTTACGACGAACTACATTGTAAAATCATGCATGAGGTCATTTTAGATTCATTTGAAGTGAAATCCGGTGTTAGACAAGGCTGCTTACTGTCGCTATTCCTCTTCCTGCTGGTGGCTGACTGGATGATGAAGACTACAACATCTCAAGGCAATCTTGGAATAAGGTGAACAACATGGATGCAACTAGGTGAATTGGATTTCGCAGATGACTTAGCTTTTCTATCCCATACACAGCAACAAATGCAGATGAAAACGGACAAGGTAGCAGCAGCCTCGGCAGCGGTAGGCCTCAACATACAACGGAAGAAGCAAGATCCTTCGATACAAGGCAACAAACACTAACCCAATTTCACTTGACGGAGAAATTCTGGAAGATGCAGAATGCTTTACATACTTGGGCAGCGTTATTGATAATTAAGGAGGGTCTAATACAGATGTGAAAGCGCGGATTGGAAAAACAAGGGCAGCATTTCTACAATTGAAAAACATCTGTAACTCATACCAAATGTCAGTCAACATTAAAGTCGAAATTTTAAATACAAATGTGAACACAGTTAGTCTTGTTGTTTGGAGCTGAAACTTGTATTGAGAACTACGAAAAGCATTATTCAAAAGGTAGAAGCATTTATAAACAACTGTCTGTGTAAGATACTTCGGTTCCGTTGGCCGGATACCATCAACAACAACCTTCTATGGCAGAGAACAAATAATCCAATATTCGGGTAATGGAGAAATTAGGAAAAGACGCTGGAGGTGGATAGGTCACACATTGAGGAAATCATCCAACTATCACAAAACAAGCATTAATATGGAATCCTGAAGGCCAAAGGAAAAGGGAAAGATCCAAGAACACATTGCATCGGGAACTGGAAACAGACACGAAGAGAATGAAGAGTACTTGAGAAGAGCTGAAAAGGAAAGCCCAGGACAAAGTTGGTTGAAGAATGCTGGTTGGTGGCCTATACTCTACATTGAATAACAGGCGCTGATTGATTGATATCGACTTAAGCGTTTTCCTCAATGGTCTAGAGGTATTTCAGTGATATTATTGAATTGTTTTCTATAATCTAAAATGGAGTCGCCTTTTGTAGCAGTTGTAAAACTTAATTGGTCAGTAAGTTATAACCGACATTAGCTTATCATAAAATGCGTTAGCCTATGTTGTACCATAGCATCACAATGAGTTGAAGTTAACAATATGAAAGACAAGGTAATCAAAATAATTATAGTATCAATGATAGTAAGGGAGACTACACAGTGAGGCTGTAGTTCAAGATGAAATGAATAGGTACATAATTCAATCCTCGAACTGAAAATTTATAGGAAGATAACGAGTGAGTGCATTCGCGCCACTATGACTGATTTTGAGTCATGTCACTTAACATTAATTATCGCACTCGCCACTTACTAGTCTTACGTTAGTCCTGGTGAGTCAATATGTCGTAATTTCGACGCGGATTCTGAAAGCTCACTTGCCTTTCGAAAACTTGCATCACTTACGGCGTATTTGAGATATCCGTCTCTCGTATAAAGGATGAGTATAGTGCGCTGCCGTCTGCTCTGTATTAACCTGTGAAACGTGAACTATTAAAACAGAATACATGCATAGATTACAGGTCTTTGATCAGAAATGTCTTCAAAGAATTGTTTACATATCTTGGAATGGCCAAGTAAGTATTAGTTAGGTTAAACGTAGATTACTAGGCAAACGTAGCTAATCAGTTGATGAAGTTGTAAATCTTCTTCGACTGATGTGGTTGGGATATGTATTACGTATACTCAGTCATTGCCCACCTCGATGCACGATGTTGACTGGTGCAGGAGTAAGACGGAAGCAAAACTATAAACATGAAGTTAGTGTATAAGGTCGTTAGCTCTTAGTCTGAACCCTGTTAAGACGTGCAAACTACTTGGTTCGGATCTCGTGCGATTATCCTAAACATTGGTTGGAGACCGAGTGACAGCTCAAAACCCGTCTCAGTAATAATGCAAGTGTTTTCACTTGTGTTCCCTTAAATCCCGCTCTTTAAACTGTTCATATACGTTCCTACTAATTAATTCTTTCTTGAATCATATTCTTCGTGTCTAATCATTTCTTACTACTAGTAACATTAAGACGTTTCCTACGGCTTTGGTATTCATATTGGTGTGGTAACTTGAAGCGATGCACGTATGTACCAGGTTTTATGTTGTACATGACTGATCAAATTATTTACAATCAAGGGTACATTACAAAACAGTAATAGTGATATTTCTAGTGCACACAAAGTGTATAGACATTAGCTCGCTTTCTTGATTGACCAAAAAGCTTTTCTTTTAATACGTTTTACTTTTTATTGTATCTTTTTCACTCATTTACCTATTCTCCCTTAAATAATAGTTGGCATACGGTGCTCAAACTCCCCATGCAGCAAGTACAACTCCTCGTGGTGATAGTACTCCCTTACCAAGTGCATTTAATGCTGGTATGGCTACGCCAAAAATCAACAATCTTGATGATCCAATGACTCCAAGTTCTAGTAAGTTTCGTCACCTAGTACACATGATTAAACTTTTCATATTTCACGTTATTATGATTATCCGTTATTGATTTTCCCAGCGTCTATATATTGTAAAGTTTGGACGATGCGCACATAGATTTACTTCGGGTAAGATATTTTCTATCACTAACGTGACAGAATGAATTGGGGGATCAGTGCGAAATAGGTAAATCGATAAGTATGACTAAGTACGCAGTTACATGTGATGTCAGAAAATATGTCCAGATTTGTTATGATGCGAGAAATTTGGGGGTGGGTGGCCGGATGCCAAATTAGGTGTGCCTAGTCGATACTTGCGCGTCTGCCTTATGCTCACTGAGTCCTAAGCCGAAATAAGAAGAATACGAGCTGAAAAGCCAACTAGACAGAATCCTATTATATTTCCAGCATTCCTTTATATATACATAAAATCAGACCGCACAGCAAACCAATTAGGAAATTAACATGAATACAGAACAAAGGACATAGTGGTAGTGAATAGGACCAACTTGTACACGACTAATCAACTGTAGTCCATAATAAGAGACAATATAATAACAGTAAATATGCCAAACGCGAGGACAGGGTAAGAGAAACGTAACAATCATAGAAACAAAATATTTACATTACACACAGAATAATTGAAATAGTGTTCTTAAAACACAGTTCTGAGAGTTTGTTACACTTCTTAGTGGTCCGGCATAACAAGATTATTGACTGAAAACAAGACAAGCATTATGCAAAAGTGTATTGACACTAAGTACACAAGTGTCAGTCAGTAATTAACAACGTAGAATCTGGCATATTACGCATACGTTCAAGTTGCCGCACCACATTACCACGACCAGGTCGAATTTACATGAATAACACAACAATAAAATACGATAGAGAAAAATACAGTAAAGGTGTGTGTGTGAAAAGGCTTAAGATCTGGATGAAAATAAAGAGTGAATACATATACACCACTGTGACCGATTCCGAGACATGTAACCCAGTGTCTCCAGCCATTGATTACGATTATCACGCGGACTCCGACCAGGCAGTCTGCATCTACCTACATGGCTCAGATCAACAGTCGAAGACTTCATGGACTGATGCCGTGTTTTAGTTTGGCCGTCTCTGATCTTTTTTCATTCTACTTCTACACAAGCTAACATCGTGCAACGAGGTAGGTGGTGGTTGGGCATTTGTAACTCATCTCATAACCCCCCCCCACCGATGAAGTTATACAACCTCATCAACTGATTTGCCAATTTTCGTTAGTACCAGATATCTAACGTGAATATTTATTAGTTGATCATTCCATGATATACAGACTATACTTCGAAGACTTTTGTGTTCAAAGACCTAAAGCCTACAAGTCTCACATTCGTAGGCTAAAACAGACTGGAAGACTGCGTAGTACACTCGACCTTCCCTCGAAAGACGTATATTTCGCCTACACTAAAAGTGATGTAAGCTAGTAAAAAGTAAGCTAGTTTTCTAAACCCATACTGAGATTTCGTCAGACTCGTCAGACCTATCAAAGCTGGCTGGTTGAAATTTCGAAATAAGTGAAATGGTCAACGCACTCATTTACTTTACTCCCTATGATCAGTCTAGGCAATGATACACACCAGTCTTGGAGTAGCATTTTGCATTTGAATGGAGAGAAACGCATGCCGAATATGCTGGGATTATTACTCTAGGTGTTCAGGAGACTATGGATATTGTCAGCATCTTCACCGAATGGGATCATATCGTCTGCGTATACTACGTCAACGACTAATTCTCAAATAGTTGAATTAAAAAAGTGAGACATTTATGACGAAATCAAATAAAGAGGGGATAATAGGCAACCCCGATAAACCCCACTTAAGGTTGGTGATTCCCGTGACAGGTCGCCGTAAGTTCTAACTGGCCCGTCGTGTTTTAGTAAGAGTTTTTATCAGGTTTGTGTAGCTTTGAGGTACGCCTACTAATGGCAAACACTGCCACAGAACTCGGTCTACAGATCCGAAAATTGCTTTTAAGTCAGGAAATACCACTTATCGGACGATACTAAGTATGCTTATATTCTAAAATCTGACGAAGTGTGAATATTTGATCAATGCATTCTCGCTCAGGTTTGAAGCCAGTTATGATTTTTCCGAGTTTGTAGTATAATATAAACGTCGAATGGTTACAGATGCTAATAGTTTAGACACTATGTTGATCAAACTGATTCATCTGTGATTATCACAAGAAGATTTCTGTCTCTTTTTGGAAACTGGAACGATCAGTGATCAAGACCACTTAAATGGGGTGACGTTCAGTTCCCAGATTTTAACTAATATATCAATCAACTTATCTACTAAGAGTGAACCACCATCCTCAAAGATATGTGGAGTCAACCTATCAAGTGTGAACATTCTTAGCGGTAGAAGTTACTCTAATAATAATAATAATAACGTGTGTGAACATAGAGAAAATGGTTCAGGGAGCGTGAAAAGAAAGTTATGAAATATTTCTAAGCTTACGATTTTAAGTGTGGACCATGACTAGATACATCTGCGCCATTGTGACTGATTCTGGGCCATGCCACTCAGAGTTTCTAGCCACTGGTTACGGTATTCGCGAGGACCCCATCCAGGCAGTCTCCTTCTATCGACACGACTCAAACTAGCAGTCAGTGACTTCATCGAAGGATGCCATGTTTTGGTTTGACCACCTCTAACTCTCTTCCATCCTGCTTCTATATCAGCCGACATTGCGCATCAAGGCAGACTGTGGTTGGGCAAACGCAACATATGTCTCAACCATCTCAGTCGATAACGATTCACAACTTCGTTGACTGATTTGCCACATTTGTCTAATATCCGTCGTTTAACTTCGTTATTGCTTACTCGATGATCCCAGCTGATGCGAACGATGTTACGAAGACATCGATGGTCAAAACTAATAACCTTCGAGTGTCGTCTACCCTTAATTGTCACGTCTCCCATCCATAAAGTAAGGCAGTGCGAACTGTTGCGCAGTACACTCTTCCCTTCCCTTGTCTACGCCCTAGGTGACGTATGTTGGTAAAAGCTAAACGAGCTTTGTGAATTCGTACTGAGATTTCGTCAGAGATCAACCCATTAGAGCTAATAAGACTTCTAAGGTAAGTGAAGTGGTCGACGTGCTCAACTACTTCACTCCCTATCTCTAGCTCAGGTGTTGACTCATACCATTCCTGAAGCAATAGTTTGCATTTAGAGGGGAAGAAATGCATTCCGAACATGGTTGCATTGGAGCTTATTGCTGTTAAAAGATTATGCACCTTATCAGCGTCTTTATCAAACAGGACCATGTCACCTGCATATTTTAAGTAAATAAGTGGATCTCCTGGTAGGAGATCAATTCTCGAAAAGTCAGACGATGAGAGTGTAATTCCTAACAGTAAATCGACTATGAAATTAAATAAAAATGGAGACAGTTGGCATCCGTGACGGACACTACTTGAGGTAACAAGTTCGGTTGACAGTTCACCATCAGCTCTGACACGGCTAATAGTGTTGGAGTAAAGAGCCTTAACAAAATCTATGTACTTCTAGGGTACACCTTTCAATAAAAGGCACTACCATAGAAAATTTCGGTTTACAGAGTCAAATACCGCTTTTAAGTCAAGAAAAGTCACCATTGTCGGGCTCCGGAAAGTATATCTATGTTCTAAAACCCGTCGAATGATGAATATTTGATCTCTACAGACCCGACCAGCTCTAAAACGAGCCTGGTTTTCTCGTATTTGCAGATCACATGTTGTAGTTAAATGTCTGATACTTATAGAAGCCAGTATTTTAGACACTATATTAGTCAAACTAATTCCTCTATTGTTTTGGCAGGATGACTAACCTTTTCTTATATACTGAAACGATTAACGATTGACACCAGTCAGGTGGGATTAGGTCAAGTTCCCAAACTTTAGTCAAAATATCAGTCAGCCTAATCGTCAAAGTGGGACCACCATCCTTAAAGACCTCTGGAGATAATCCATCCGGACCTGCTGCTTTGTCTTGCTTTAGATTGGCTATAGCTTTTTCGACTTCGAAAAGAGTCGGAGGACCTAAGTCGACTTCCCATTCAGGCTCTCTTAAAATGGTTTGATATTCTAAAGCAGCTGAAGGCCAACTAAACTGCTTCTTGAAGTGTTCAACCCATCGTTGTAGACTAATAAAATGAGAGTGGATACGCGTTCCATTTCTTTCGGATACCGCCTGACTAACGCTTAATTTTTTAACCCCAGTTTTTTTTATTAACTCGAAAAGTTATCTAGTGTTACCTAACGTCGCTGCCTTTTCCATCTCCTTTGTTTTCGTTACTCACCACTGCTCGCAAACTTTTTGCCAGTTTATGTATGATTACTTTTCGCTCCTTATTGTGTTTGGAGCCTGACAGGATAAGTTTTCGGGAGTTCATCAACACAACAGAAACTATCGAGATCCACTGATTTTTCTTGACATGTTAATTTAACTCCTTGATAGATGTCACTGTAGATGCCACAGTTGCTTGGACATCTCGCCAAGCAGCATCTTTGTAGTTGCCTAAGTGATTCTTCAGTTGTTCTTGGAATTCACTCTTGGCTGTCCCGTTGCTGGACTGAATTCTAATGGGTTTTCTTGTAGTCAACAGGAATCTATTCGAGAAGTGGCTGTTCTGCTTTCATATTTAACGCATTACTCACACCAGCTAGTCCACGAGAAGTTGCTGTTGTGCCTCTAGGTAAGTGATGAGTGTATCGCGTAGGTTCTTCATTCTGACTGGGTGAGGTCAAGTGAATGACCCTTCTAGGATCCTGTATGCGTGTTTCGGAGACACAATATATATGAATGGTGCGGGATTCTAATTTCTTAGCTAAGGAGGTTTGCTGTCTTATTTGACACAGGGTTCGTATATTGAATGCACCAATGTGAAGTTTGGAGCGTAGTTTCAGTAGACTTGAGACATTATTTCGTGGGCCAGAATCGTTGGCACTGATGACACAGGAGGAGGTTGAAGATACGAGTCTAGGCTTGAGGGTAGGGGCGGAATAAATACTAGGCATAGAAGAAGACGTTTGATCAAAATGGCGGTGATCTTGTTTGTTATAGGTATGAGGGCGGTTATCTCTTCCCAGTTGTCCACACTGTAAAAGGGTTCTTATTGATGTACCTGAAAAGCAAATTGGGTTAGGGTTGGTCTGAGAGAGCGTGATAGCAGTGCCCAAGAAACAACTGCTTGACGTCTATCACGCATGGCCTTTTTGAGAGAGGTTTTTGTTGTTGTAGCTTCGTAATTGTTGGAGCCTTACTGTCGGAGACGGAAATCCGTTGAGTAAGGTGGGATGTTCATTTTTAGGGACGATTTCTTCTAACCCCGATTTGCTGCTTTTGTTCTCACCGCTCTTCAGCCGACCTGCCTGGCATGGTATGACCTTGAGGAACGATTGTTCTAGCCAGTAAAGCCCGATAGAGTCATCACGATAGGCAAGCCCGACCACCACGTCAAGGTGGCAGCACGATCGGGTTCACAATCATATGATATTAGCATTTTCAAAAACCCAGTGTAAATTGAAATATTACATCACTTGTTTGTTGTAGGAGGAATACTATTTGTTCTCGATTTTTAAGCTCAGGAAACATTTTTAGTAGTCGTTTTCTGTTTACTGTAAACTCACCGGTTTCAAGTCTATACAGCGTCACTCCAACGAAATATTTTTTTTGCCTGAACATATTTTCTATTGGTTACTGGGTCTAGGAACGGGTAGAAAGCATTTTGTCATATATAATTAAGCCAACCTCGGGAAGTTTATTATCTGAAACAGCATCACATTGTTGGGTACTGAAACGTTGGAGAAATTCTTCGGCTAAATATGATAATCAGTGTTCTGTCAACGCTTCATTAAAACTAGCGATTGCGCATACTGTGCAACTGATATTATATGGGCAACGTGTCAATTTTCCACTCAGGTAGTTTGGAGAAAGTCATTAAGTGAACAGTACCTGGAGGTCAGTCGAACTGTCCCCAACAGTGTTCTCTCCTTGCGCTTGATCTTCTAGACCGAGAGTGGATCACAGACCCATCGATTTCGGAAATAGTCTCACTAGCAGACAATTTCCTAATTATTAAATCCTTGATGAGTCAGAACAGTTGTCTGATATTGTCTACTGCTGTTGTTACTTATTACTGTTCATAGTCCTTCCACAGACTTTTTGTTAGTCTACCTTTCAGTTGTTGACCCTTTTCATCATTCTCAAAGCCTGTTGGAATGAATTTTCGAGCCTCTGTCAGTTCACTAGAAGTTTTAGTTATCAATTAATTTTTCCTAACCTTTAGATTTAGGGTGGATACAGATATCGCTGCTGCATTTACAACTGCTGTCTATGAATAACTAAACTTTCTGTGAATGCGTTCTTGGCCTTTTCACCATGGAATTGGCATATGAGTTTTACTGTTGTAACCTTTATGCCTCCTGGAAAACGCATGAAAATACGTGCTCTCACTAGGACGTGGTAAGGATCCAAACACGTTCTCCAGAATAAGCATAAGTCCTCTACACAGCCTCTCTTATGACAGCTAATTTCTATGTGGTCCAGGTTGCTCACACTTTGGAAACGTCCTTCTCTTTGAGACATCTGAAAAAAGTGGACTAGAGCTTAAAGCGGTCTTGACGATCCAGCAGTGTGACTGCAGTTTCCAAGGGACAACTGCTTGAAGCTGGTTACAAACAACTTTTTTGCGTGTAGTTTTTGGTCATTTAGCTTTGTACTTGGAAAAGCCTCACCTTCGGAGACGGGAATCTGTAGAGTAAGGTGGTGTGCATTCTATAGAGTCGACTATTTTTAATCCCACCGTTCCTTCGTGGAAAGATAGCATCGCTGTCATGCTTATCGTCTGAGGGGAATACCTTACTACTGTCACATCTCTATGCAGTTCGCAGTGCGACTTCACCCTCGAACCTGTTTGCTGCTTTTAGTTTTACCGCTCTTCAACCGGCCTATTTGGCGTGACTGAACCTGAAGAGACGATTGTTTCAGCCAGTGTCGTTCAACTGGTTCATCACGATAGGCAAACTCGACCACCACGTCAGTGTAGCAGCACCCATCAGGACACAAGTTTCATATACAGACAGTGAAATCAATCATACGTTAATCACTCAATTGTGATACGCCACCTGTCTGTTTATACTCTCACCAATCACAGCTTATATAAAACGGATGGATCAATATAACACATATTCACTAGATTCATGTATCTCAAATAAGCCAGCTGTAATCCGAAGACCGCTTCTGTAAATACATACCAGTTGATCAATCACCTTTTTATGGAAGGCACTGGAGAGGCTTTTTCGCTTTTGGATAGGGGCTCCACTTGTAACCTTCATTTAATATTCATTCTAAATTCAAATATGAAGTTTCATTCCTGTTGATCGTCATTCGTCTTGTAAAAATCAAGTCGTAAATTCAAACTCCGGTGTAGATAGTCAAGTAGTATAATCAACCCTCACACACACACACATGCGTAACGCTTGCGATCTAAAGTCATAAGTTACATTTTCTTCAATATTATTTGTCTAATTACTTTCGTTTTTAGGCTTCTTATGGACCTCAAACGATCTTCATCGTATGTCAAGCTCAAGTACTCATTCATTGTCCGATACTGAATAAAAACGTAACGAAATACAGTAAAACTGCAAATATTGACTTATTTCAACTTTATTTAACCTGTGATGAAATGAGAACAATCCAAATCACCATAATCATCGGGATGTGTATACACATAAAAATACTGAAGAACTTCTATACTTCTCTTGCAATGCTCTGTGTTTTTTTTCTTGCTGTTGAGACCTAATACAACGGGAGTGTGAAATACGCTTAATAGTAACAGAATTAGCTAGAAGTTACACAGGGATTAAAATCTAGATGAAGAAAATTGTCGATAATATACACAAATCCAAGGGATCCAGAGACTGGTAAACATAAAAAAATAATTAAGGGAAAAAGCGCAATTTCAAAAAGACTCAATACAAACTGGATACGGATAGGACTGAGTCACAATATGAGTAGGTAACTAATTAGAAAGGAGACTAAATATAATACGGAGCAAATGATATCACGAAATATCAAGCATAAATAAGGAAAGGGGGGGTATTCAACCAATTAGAAGATAGCTGGTAAGTACAAAGAAAATAAACAAGTAAAGCATATTTAACAAGAATTGTGTATATTACCGTGGTACACAAATATGGCGAGATATTCACAAATATTCATGTTCATAAACAACAAATTGACTTAAACACTAGTAATTATTTATTAAATTCAACTAATTTAAGGAGCTGACATATATTACCAACAGGATGTGGAACATATTTACACGTGTATATCAGGTTTATTTGAATAATAGTATGATTTGATGTTCTAGACTTTTATTTAATTTATTGGGCTATTGAACCGTAAGTAATTTTATTTGCATTATCTACCGTTGCAACTGTCAATATAACTAACAAGAGTTGACCTTGACATTAGTTTAAATTCCATAGATCTGTCGTTGTTTTCGCATCGATTCACTCAGTCGTATCAATTTTATTTATACTCAGAGAAAACAAAATTCTAGAGGAGAAATGTTTCATAAATTGTGTAGTTGATTAATCCAGTTCATGATTTGGTAACACTAAGACAGAAACTCTACAGTGCACTTTCGGTTTGCTTATGTCGATAACTTAAACCTGGAAGTTCTTAGAAGATGTAAACTAGTTAGTTGCCAGTCCTGAAAATCGGTTTAGAGACTATTTTTAGGATGAGAATACCTAGTTTTTTTTTTCTTAATGTTTTTGGATGATGACAGTTTCTTAAAGTCATTGGATCATTAAAATAGTCCAAGAAACAGGAGGATATCCAGTTATTTGCTGTTTTTTTTTTCGTTTTTCACTTACATCTTTTAAGTGCAGATAATGTATATCTTCGCATAAACTTGTTCTCATTTATTAAGTGCATAATAAAAGGCGTTTACTTTGTAAATGTTTAAGAATTTAAGTTACTTCACATGTTTTCCAGATTAGGCGGTATATTTACGATTCATCGTTATTACATCAATTCTAATGTTGAAATTCTATCTCAATGTGATTACCAAAATACCTAATTACTACAATTAATATGGGATTGGTGCGAAAGTTACATAAATATCATTTAATGCCTTGATGCCTTTTTTTTTAAGTTTGACACCGTAAACCACTATTCACAAAAAGGCTTGGTATTTTACGTCTATATATATATATATATATTTACAGTAGACACGTTTCGTATTTTAGTTGTGACTTGATTATTTCCCTAACCTAGGCTATCACTCACAAACCAAGGTACGCATACGATAATAGGCTAAGAATGCGAATAATGCGCCTTCATCGGCCAATAACAAAGCGATTGTGGGGGCACACCCACATGCTCAAAGTGCAAGTATTACGACTAGGGACTTTAAATAAATTCAGTCCTCAAATAAGTTGAACAAAAATTTAACAAGTTGAGAGGTCTTTACCATTACCCGTAGTTGGCAAATATGATAAATAGCTTGAGGGAGCTGTGCATTTTAATCGGCTTAGGTGATTACGACACACATTACGTATGAACAACTAATAGCTACTTCGATACTCAATGTTTGTAGTAGCAAGAGTATGTTGGAAGAAAGGTAGATGTGACGAAACCAAAATGCATTGAGCCACGTTAGCAGTCGTACACTATCTAATTGGGGTCCGCATAGTCGTATTGGTTAGTGACATTAGGTGATGTGGCGAATAATTTAATAGGACGATGCAGTTGCAATCATCCTAGATCGATCCACTCACTTTTTACCTCATCGTGTCGATGTGGTATATACACGCAAATATGTTTTGTAGGCTCTAAGTTAATCATGACTGACTGTTTACTGCTAGTCAATTATTGCCTAGTAAAATACAACTTATCAAAACACTTTATTATTTGAAAAATAGGAGTTTATTCACATTCAAACTGTACACAGATTTGTCTCAATGCTTCTTTACTAATTGAATTATCATTTTGTAAAGTTTTAATAAATTTAATCATACTTACACGTTCCGATTCACTAGTCATCATCCAAGCAATATCAAATCTTGGCAATTTAGATAAGAATATCAAACGATCTGCAATTTGTTGATTGGTTAATTGATCTGACTGACTGAATGCTTGGATCATACGTGACAAAAAATCACTGTCCATATTTTCACCGAATAATTTATCGTAATCTGTTGGTTGAATATTACACAAATAGGTAATTGCTTCTTTGCTAAGATAATTATGCGAAGAAGTACTTCTCTGACACAATTCACGTAGTTCACGTTCTAGCTGAAACCAATTTGATGGTGGTTTGCGTAAGTTTATATTTCGCAACGGTTCATGCTTATTAATAGGATCATTTATACACGTTATCGTTGTATTACCGGTCGACACTTCTTTATCAGGTGAAGATATTTTTCTAGAAGCTGAAAGTATAGTGGATGCCTCTAGAGTTGAATGTAAAGCGTTATTCTTTTGAAATTCATCTTTTTTAATAATAGGATTGTTTTTATTTTGGACGTAAATATTATTACAGTCAGATTTTGTAATATTTTGTGTACATGTTATCATCAGTTTATTATGATCATTACTACCAACTTCAATAATTGGTATTCGTCTCATTTTTCTTGGATTACGCGATTGAAATGAACTACTACAAGACATAGAGGATTTAGGTGTGCTAACTTCTTTTCTACCAATTAAAGCTTCGAGTTCATTTAAGGCAGTTTTATTATCTGGATTGTATTTAAGCAATTCTTTTAAATCTTCAATTGCTCCACTTGTCTGACCTAAACCTTTCCGAGCAAGTGCTCTCCTAAAGAACAAAATACATTTAACTTATAAGTAATCAATACTTCAGGTTTAATCTGATATAGAAAATCTACTATAAAAAGTTCATAGGAAAATGTTCACGTAGATTTATATTCTTATTTGTGTGCGCCTAGTCTGAACATCTCACCATTCGGTCCTATGTTATCTATCAGTGATGGTATTCATGTTAATTACCATTTGATCATTTCATTATAATGAATCTGTTCAACATTGTTTGCACGAATTTTAAAAATGATCACGAACTACTTAAAATAATTGAATATCAAATTGCATTATTTAAAAACAACATTGTAATTCATGATACGGATATATAAAACAGCATATATTTCAATTACAATATGCCGAATAAAGTTGTTCTTACAAAGAGGTTGAGTTTTGTGATGAATAAGTAGGCTGACCGTAAAATTCTAGGTCTTTTTTGGATGTTAGTTATAGGTTTGTAGAAAACTTATGTGATTATAATGTCATGACTATCTACACATTTTTTACTTATTATAAGTATTCATTTTGAAATTCGAATAATAAACTGTAGATGAAACAAATAGATAACACGTGGAATGTTGAGAAAAAGCATAGAAAGGAAACAGTGATGTTTAAAAGGTTATTTTCTAGAGAATCAATCTGTGTATGTAATCAATAGTTAGTTCATGTTATTTCTATATTATATTATTCGTATGCTTTTATTCAACTGGTGAACTATTGCGATATATTTTGTTGTTTATTACGTATAATTAACTATAAATCTATTACTTAAGCCTACTATCACAAATATCCTATTTGGATCCTTAATGAAATTTAATATTTCTGAAAATAGAAGACTTCAAGTCTTCAATCACAGAAGTCATCGAAGTATAGTCTGTATATCATGGAATGATCAACTAATAAATATTCTCGTTAGATATCTGGTAGTAACAAAAAATAGCAAATCAGTCGATGAGGTTGTATAACTTTATCGGTGGGGAGGGGGTTATGAGATGAGTTACAAATGCCCAACCACCACCTACCTCGTTGCACGATGTTAGCTTGTGTAGAAGTAGAATGAAAAAAGATCAGAGACGGCCAAACTAAAACACGGCATCAGTCCATGAAGTCTTCGACTGTTGATCTGAGCCATGTAGGTAGATGCAGACTGCCTGGTCGGAGTCCGCGTGACAATCGTAATCAATGGCTGGAGACACTGGGTTACATGTCTCGGAATCGGTCACAGTGGTGTATATGTATTCACTCTTTATTTTCATCTAGATCTTAAGCCTTTTCACACACACACACAACTTTACCGTATTTTTCTCTATCGTATTTTATTGTTGTGTTATTCATGTAAATTCGACCTGGTCGTGGTAATGTGGTGCGGCAAGTTGAACGTATGCGTAATATGCTAGATTCTACGACGTTAATGACTGACTAGCTGGTTTCTGGGTTAGTTTTTCGATTAATGGTTTGTGAACAGATAAATTTCAAGTGAGCTGTCGACCTGTGGGCAGTAGATGTAGACATATCTACATGGAGACAGTAGGCAGCTAAACTCGATTGGGAGAAAGCCTTGTGTTCGTCTGAAGTCGTCAGTCATCAGAATGGAATGTTATTGTGAAACAACTGATTCTTCCATGGGATTCGAACCTAGTGTTATAGTCACAATGCAACTAAATGCTAAACATTTGATATAACTATCTAGTCATGAATTAGTGTGGATGGATAGACAATCTGACCTCATAGCCTAGTAGTCAGCTCAGTGGGTACGTAATTGGAATGTATTTTTGCAACCTAAATAACCGGATCCCATTCTCTGCAGAATATGTCAATTTCAGTTTAATGAAAACAAGCCAAACAAGCACTTACCGATAGAATGCCTTGACAGAAGTTCTATCTAATTTTAAAGCAGCTGTACAATCAGCTTCAGCAGATGCATAACGTTCTGTTTTGATATAAGTTAATGCACGATTTGTATATGAAGTAGAATCTTCAGGTGCAAGTCGTATAGCCATTGTATAGTGTTCAATAGCTTCATTTAGTTTTCCTTCCTAAATTTTTTTATTAAAAAAATGTACATTTAGCAAGCCTTTATTACTGATTAACATAGATAGTTTTACTACTAAGTATACGTCTTAAGTAGTAAGGACGACTAATAAGTCGTAAGATCTCGAATGAATGTTACTCGATTGTTTTATTTGTACTATTACTCTATAACATAACCCCTTTTACTTAAAAAAAAAAATTTCTACACTTACATCAAAGCTGTGTCACATATGTAATAGCTTAAAAACACTAAGAAAATAAAGAAATAGAAAGGAAATTCTAATCCGTGGGAAATGTTTAAATACGAGACTCACTGTTTTAATTTAACATAATTAAATAAAATATTGAATATAGTTACCATATTCCTTAGTTTCAAGTTTCGGGTTATTATTCAGGACATCAAGATATAACTTCACATGAAGATCAAATAAATCTAACCTCAATCTTACAGACTTTGCTGCAAACATTCTTAACCTACTCCGACGAGTAAATATTGTTAGTTTTAATGAATGCTACTGATGAAACTGTAAATAGCGTTGCATGAGAGTCGCAACAGTGAACATCTGATGTCAGTCAGTTACAACGTAGAACATCAGTCCAAGTTGCCATGTCCCAATTAGCAGATAGAGATTAAATTGTCGGACCAAATCCCAGAGTAGGGGAGGTAGTAACAGAGTAAGTACTAATGGAAAGGTATAGAGATCGGAGATAAGATTTCAGAAATGTGATTCAGTAAAGAGAAAATTATGATAAGCCCAACAACTAGAATTTGGAGTAAGACAAGGAGTGGATGCACCTGCGCCATTGCCAACGATTTTGAGCCATGTCACCTAAAGTCTCTAATCACTTATTACGATTATCACGTGGGACCCAACCATGTAGTCTGCATCTATTAACATAGCTCAGCCCGATTGTCAATGACTTCATGGATTGGTGCCATGCTTTCGTTTGGCCACCCCTAGCTTTCTCCCACACCACATAACATAGCTCGTCGAGGTAGGCGGTGGTCAGGCATACGTAACACATGTCCTAATCACCTTATCTGATGAAAATTCACTACTTCGATAATCAATTTACCATATCTATCTAGTACTCTATTCTTAAGTCACGCATTGCTTACTCAGTGGTCCCAGCAAACACGAGCGATGTTTCGGAGACATCTATGATCAAATACAAGGAGCCAACGAATATCCTCTATCCTTGATGGCCATGCTTCACATCCATAAAGTAAAACGGATCTAACTGGTGTGTATAAAATGCGTCCTTTCGTCAGTAAACGAATGTCTCGCCTACGCCACAAGTGATGCCAATGGGCAAAAGCCAGTCGGGCTTTATGTATACGAGTCGAGATTTCAGCAGACACCACTGTCAAGACTAATGAGGCTCTCAAGATAAGTGAAGCCGTTAACACATTCAATTGCTTCGCTCCCTATCACTAACTGTGGTGCTAAACTAAACAAGTCCTAAAGCAGCATTTCGCATTTGGATGGGGAGAATCGCATCACAAACATGATTACATTCATGTTCAAGGTTGTCAAAAAAATTCTGCATTTTATCAGCATCTTCACTCAGTAGAACTATATCATCTGCATATTCTAAGTCAGATAGTTCATCTCCTGGAAGGAGGTCAACCCCAGAGAAATCAGACGATGACAATTTTAAATTTAAAAGTATCTCGGTGATAAAATTAAATAAAAATGGGGAAAGTGGACAACTTTGATGAACACCACTCGAGGTGATCAATTTTGACGACAATCTGCCATAAGCTCTGACTCGACATGTGGTGTTCAAGTAGAGAGCTTGTATATGGTTAATGTACTTCTTTAGTACGCCTTTCAATGACAGACATTTCCACATAACCTTACGATCGGTAGAGTCAAACGCCACCTTAAGGTCAAGGAATACAGTTATTGTTGGGCGTATGAAAGTGTGCCTATGTTCCAGAGCTTGCTGAAGTGTGAGTATTTGGTCTTCACAAGCTTTAGTTAGACGTCGAAGTATTATTGAAGCCAATATTTTTTGACATTATATTCGTTAAGCTGATTCCTCGGTAATTGTCACACGAGGACTTCTGTCCTTTCTAATAGATTGGGATGATAAATGTTCGGGACCGGTCAGATGGAATCATGTCCAGTTCTTAAATTTTAGCCAAAATCTTAGTTAATCTTGCTGCTAAATCTGGACCACCATTTTTAAAGACCCATCAGGTCCTGCTGCTCTTCCTCGCTTTAGATTACCTATAGCCTTTTCAACCTCACTAAGATTTAGGGGACCAATATTAATTTGCCATTCAGATGGTGGGCAACTAAGATGAAGCCGACGGTCAGTTGAACTGTTCTCTTAAGTGTTCTGCTCATCGGTCTAACCTTCTGGATTGATAGTGAATAATGATCCCATTTTTTTCCGAAATAGTTACACCAACAGTTGGATTTCTGATACCTATTCCCTTGATAAGTCTGAACCGTTGCCTACTATTACCGATTGTCGCTGCCTTTTCCATCTCTGTAGCTTTCGCCACCCACCACTGCTCACGATCATTGCGTAAGCTTTTAACCAGCTTGTGTTGCCTTCGCTACTCATCGTGTTTAGGGACATATGAGGGGAGTTTTAGAATGATAAAAAGTAAGGCATTTTAAAAATACGTAAGAGATAAGAAGATAAATGATAGAAACTAATTTAGAACCATATAAGGATGAAGAACACATGATCTGCAAATAGATGGTCGAAAGTGATGTATATATTATTTAAAATGTACTGTAATTTCGCTAAATAGGCATTGAGAAAGCGATTGTTGATATGACTGCGCAGCAGTCCATCTTAACTTACTGTATGGATGTTGAACATGGTCATTAAGAACAGATGACACTCGTAAGATACTGATATTTGGCGAGAGTTCACCTCAACTTGTAGCCTTTGTTTGTTCGGACAACTGGGTAAGTAATTATAAGGTTTAAATCAGTTGACGGGGTTGTGAATCTTTACCAACTGAGCTGGTTGGAATATGTTTTACATATGTTCAACCACCAATTGCTTCAACGCCTAAAAGTGATTGATACTGGAGAAGGACGTAAGAAAGCCGAAGGCGGCGAAATTAAGGCATGATACCAGTCCGAGAAGTTATCAACTGTCGGTTTATGTTGTACTGATGGGTGGTTGGGATCTATGCAACTGTCATAACCAAGGGTTGGAAACTTAAGGTAACAAGGTTCAGAGTCGGTCACTGGAGTAGGTGCATTCATTAATCGTTTCTCAAATCCTGAGTCTAAAACTATTCTATGCCTTCCTTTTCATGGGTTAATTCTTACTTCAAGGACCATATACTTAATGTCCACACTTCTCGTCTTTTCACTACCACTGATGCTACCACTACCGAAACTTGCTCTACTAGTGATGTGTGGCAACTTGCAGACACATAGCACATTCTGCGTTAGACATGAGTGACTGACTGATATTCTCAAAAACCAGATGTACAACATAAGTTAGTCTCATTAGTGTGGGGATAGAGTGTTTAAGCTCTTCTGTTGGAAGTTAATACTGCCAAGATTTATTCGAAATTCTCTTGATAAAACCCTGTCTCGTTCACTTATGTGAAACTTAAATTTTTCAAGTCATGTAAACCGTAGCTACCACAATACACACGGTGACACAATTACTTACTTTAAAGAACACACAGAAATACAATTAACACTTACTTTAAAACGAATGTTGCCTAATTCACGAGCTTCCTTAGACAATTCTATTCTTCTTCGATCTTCTTGTTCTTCATCTGTTTCACTACTACAGTCTCGATCATTTTGAGGAACGGAGATCTTATCAGGATCGAAACCAATATCATCGTCATCTTCTAAAGCCTGATTAGCAAATTTGTCCCAAGCACGATAATCATCTGCTTTGATTCGTCCAGTATTTTTATTGTTAATGGCTTGTTTAGCTGCTTTCTAAATTGTAAAAAAATACTCCAAAACTCCTATTCCAAAATTACCTTTTTATGCTTTTTCAGTAAACTATTGCGAACAGCTGGCAATTCTGGCTGAGAAGAGTTTCTTAAATGCTGACTTTTCGACTCAACTCTTTGTTTCCACGCATCAAAATCTTTTAGGAAACCTTCTACTTCCATATTATTTTCACGCATTTGCATTTGCAAACTTAAAAACTTTTCAGGATCCATATCAGCTTAGTAGTTTAAATCAACCAGTGCGTTGAATACATAAATTAGATCTAAGTCCAAACAAAACAAATAATCTTTTTGACGCAGGCATTTAAAAAGCCTCATTAAATGTTAAACTGTCAGTAATCGTTTATCTCTAGTTTCAATGGTATACGAATGTAACACAAATACACAAACCTCAAATAAGAAAGGAAAAATAGTCAAGTGTTCACACTAATATAATCGCGATAATTGAACTGTTACTTGGTATTAAGCCCCATAACAATAACGATTTAAAAAAAATGGGTATATGTGGAATTTACTTATTATACACCTCCCGACCTTGAGGACAATTCAGTCTCCAGTAGTTGCACATTAGAGACTCAAAAATAATAAAATTTTATTGGAATAAATGCACGCATATCCCTGACTACTCTCTTTAAGGCAAAAACTTGAAATTCGTTAAAGTGTATTGGTTCTGGTGCTTTAACTTACAACAAAATAAGAAAGCCAATAACACCAAATGCCGAAAGTCTGAGCGACCTTGGTTTTAAACAGATCAGGTGTGTGCTCAACACCAGTTGTAACCATGTTACAGTGTGAAGCAAGCAATACTGTTTGAAGTCACTGTATATATTTCTTATTGCATTATCGACAAAGGATTCTTACTCTACGCATTTTTATCGGTGATTCCAGGTGTTAAAGACTATAGTCTCCATTAATAGGAATTCATTCATATACATCCATCGGCTGAGGTCATAACCAACTACAATTTAGATCGAATGAGAATAGGGCATGGGTAGATTTGATGTTTATTTTTAGGATGGGAACGTTCACAAGAGCTAGCTGGAAGATTAACTATTCTCAGCATAAAATCTCTATGCCATTAGGTCAGAGCACGTGCAAATTATAGTGCCGTCCCTATTGATGTTCTTTCCAGTCAGAAGGAAAACTAAATTTTCTACGTTTATTGAGTTGTTTGAAAAAGGTGGATTGCGTCAGTTTTCTTTATATTATTGCCATGCTGCGGTTGGAAATAATAATAACGGTTCTAAGATTGTTGACATCGTTTATGACTGACTTGAGATAACACGTAATCGTGAATTTACGAAAATGTATAATATATATTTGTATAATTCCAATAAAAAATTAAAATTTTTGACGTTGATGGTTGTTGATGGTTTCCGAATAATGAACATTCAGTATTTTATGTTAACAGTTGTTTAAAAATGCCTGTACCCTCCTGAAGATGTTTGAAGTACTTCTCTATATTTCAGCTCAATACAGAGGAACTATCTTGGCATTCGAAACAAAGAATCTGACTTTTGCGGTTAGTTGACAATTGTTTGGAGTCCCATATGTTCTTCAACTGTAAGAATTCTGCCCTTGCTATGCCAATCCTTGCCCTTACATCTGCATCGGATTCTCCTTGTTCATCGATGATGCTCCCCAGGTATGTAAAGGTATCCACTTCTTCCAGAGTTTCTCCATCAAGTTCAATTGAGTCAGTGCTCTCTGTGTTGAATTTAAGGATCTTGCTCTTTCCCTTATGTATGTTCAGGCTTATTGATGCTAAGATTGCAGCTACGTTGGTTGTCTTCACTTGCATTTGTTGGTGTGTATGGGTTAAAAGAGCTAGATCATCCACGAAGTCCAGATCATCGAGTTGCATCCCACTTGTCCATTGAATCCCGTGCTTTCCCTCAGATGTGGTGGTTTTCATGATCGAATCAACCACTAGAAGGAAGAGGAAAGACGAGAGCAAACAGCCTTGTCTGACACCGGTTCTCACTGGGAATGCATTTGTCAGCTGTCCTCTATGCACGATTTCCCACTGTAGTCCGTTGTAAGAATTCCGGATGATGTTGACTAGTTTCTCTGGTATACCGTAGTGTCGAAGACGTTTTCATAGGTATTTCCTCTTTACGCCGTCGAACGCCTTCGCATAGTCAATGAAGTCGATGTACAGTGACGAGTTCCATTAAGTTGATTGTTCAAAAATGATCCGTAGTGTTGCGATTTGGTCTGTGCGCGACCCGATCCTTACGAAAACCAGCCAATTGATCTCGAAGTTGAGCATTCACTGAGTCTTTCATTCTATTTAACAACACTCTGTTGAAGACTTACCCTGGTACTGACAACAGTGTGGTTCCTCTGTAGTTCTCACATTTGCTCAAATCTCCTTTATTTGGTATATTGATAAGTTATCCTTCTTTCCAGTCTGCTAGCACCTGTTCTTCCTCCCAGATCCTCTTGAATAAAACGTGGAGCATCCTCGCCTTTATGCCTATGTCTGACTTGAGTGCTTCGGCTGGTACATTGTCAGGTCCTATTGCTTTTCCACTTTTGATCTGTCCGATGGCTTTCTTGATTTCTTCTATCGTTGGTGGATTAACATCAATCAGGAGATCTGTAGATGCTGCTTCGAAGGCTGTTGGGTTCGGTGGAGCTGGTCTATTCAAGAGCTCCTCAAAATGTTCTACCCATCTGTCCCTTTATTCTTAAATCTCGGTGATTAGCTTGTCTTCTTTGTTCCTGACCGGTCGCTCTGGTCTACTATATTTCTCTGCCAGTTTCTTCGTTGTGTCGTATAGCTGTTTCATATTTCCTTCTCTTGCAGCTTATTCGGCTGTTGTTGCAAAGCCTTTGATATACTACCGTTTACCGGCTCTAATGCACCTCTTTACTTGTTTATTTGCTTCTGTGTATTCATTTTGTGCCTTGATTTTTTCTACTCTAGTTTGGCTGTTGTTGATTTCTGCCTTCTTGTTCCTCCTTTGTTGAATTTTGACCAGGGTCTTAGTGGAAATCCATTCCTTATGATGGTAGTTCTTGCAGCCCAGAGCCCCTTGACACGTTGAAGTTAGTGCCTCTTTGATTTCTTTCTAGTTGTTTTTCACAGTGGTTTCTTCCCCGTTCAGCAGATCTTGTAAGGCTTGGAACCTGTTGTTGAGAGTTATTTTAAATTCCTTGAGTGTGTCAGTATCTCGAAAAGAGGCTATATTGAACCGTTTTAATGCTGTTACACCAGTTATCCATTGCTTCCTTAGTTTCAGTTTCATTTTGGTAACCACTAGGTGATGATTTGAAGCTATGTCAGCTCCTCTCCTGTTTCTCACATCTTCCATTGATCTTCTGAATTTTTATTGATGCATGTATGATCGATTTGATTCTCTGTAGTATGATCCGGTGAGACCCATGTAACCTTGTGTGTGCGTTTGTGGGTGAATATTGTACCGCCTTTAACCATTTTGTTGAAAGCGCATAGATTTGTAAATATTTCACCATTTTCATTTCTTCCTCCCAGTCTCTGTTGTCCCATGATGTCTTCGTATCCGGTGTTGTCCATTCCGACTTTGGCGTTTAGGTCCCTCATTCGGATTGTCAGATCCTTTTCTGGACACTTCGCTATAATTGACTGCAGTCAAGTTGTATCTCTTCATTTCTGCTGCTATTCGGGTGATCTTTCCGGTCTCCCATATTGTCCGAACATTCCATGTGCCTATAAAAATTTTCGCTCTGGTCGTTAGAAGTGGGGGGCTCATCGGCCTCATGACTTCCGAAGAATCTCGACTTTCATCATGAATCGTCATAAACATTCTTTCTACTCCCTGGGCAGAGTTTTAATGTTTTAGTTTGTTTAATCTGGTTAGGGTTTTCTTCTTAGCAAGCTTGTGTTTTATGGGATAGGGATGCCTAGCCATAGGCCCAACCTTCCTTCTTTACCCGGGCTTGGGATCGGCAGCAACCCTAGAAGTGCTGCTAAGTCAGTACAATCAAATTGAAGATCTGATCATTCAATGTCGATATACTTGGGTCAAAGGGGTTAAAAATCAGACGTACGTGTATAAGTTAGTGTGATATGAATTGGTTGAAAAAGTGTGTACAACAAATATATAATTGTATGCACTAACGTGAATGAAATTTAGTGTACTTTAATTATGATCTCTTTGATATAAAGTTAATGTTTAACGTATAGTGGGGACTTCTTATTTGCTAACGGCTGTTAGGTTTAACAACACGTAAAGCGCCTCGTTAATTTATCAATCTCTATAATTCGAAAAACCGTTCGGCCTTATTTAGATATTTTTTAACATCGATTTTGTAGTTATCTTAGGCAGCATGTACTGCTTCTGCAGATTTCGTTTGTAATTTTTCTGATTTAACAGGATTATTTGAAGGTCGCTTGATGTAGCTGTCCTGTTTGTTGGCACAAGTTATGATTTCTCCAGAGAACTCTTCAATATAAAAATCATCACCACTAACATAACCTAACCTGTAGACACAGTTCTGAGTAGAGGTAAAAGAGCTGTTGCCTTTCGTTTTTACTAATGGTCCCCAAAGGATGTTGGTGGTTTTGTAGAATGTTTGAATCTTGCGCGTTCTTGAATCCTTTGCGATTCTTCTTTTGTGTCATAGGGATAAGGTTGAACAATGATACCAATTCATGACATTTTACTTAATTTACCATTAATCAATAACAGGTCGATTTGTTTTTGCATATTTTTATTAACATTTGCTGAAAAATCACTGAATTCTAGTATGTCCATTATTTATTTTTATTCAACTTGCTTATCACGTTTTGGTCTAGTGAACTCGTTGACTCTTCTGGATATGTTTTAAGATAGGAAATTTTAGATACTGAACAGATGTGCTTAATTGTATTTAACATATCGACTTGATTTTGTAAGCTTACTGTAAATAATCGAATAAAGAGCTCAAATCACATTTTTTGACGGGGTAGTTTAAAATGGTAACTCGTCGCGTTCATCTTCATTTTCTAAATTGAATTTGATTCGGATGAGTAAAGGTGATGATTTGTTTTTAAATTTAATCTCAGAAAAGTCTTTTTATTAGTGACGAAAATGTTATCTACGTAACAGCCAAGTATGCGGCCTAATAGTATGAGCAATAATTAGCAATTTAGTGTGATTCATAAATTTATGATCTACTATAGGTGAAATTGGTGTATACCGACTGTGACTTATTATTGTCATTATGTTCTGAAATTGAGGACAGAATTCACGCCAGTTTACAGGCATTGTCATCATGATACAAGAAGGTTAACTCTTACACAATAGAACATAAAGTTTTACAGAAATCAGTGCCTGGATAACAATAACATTTATAATGCATTAGTTTCTTGTGCAAGGAGATTAAATGTAAGCAAGAAATCCGTCAACCATCAGCTGGAAGCTACTTTGTAATCCTGGGTGTTCAGGGATACATGAGTTGAGAACATTCATTAATATATGCCATCAGTTCAAGTAAAGGAGTGTTATAAGGGTGACACTAGGAATCACCGTTGCTTTGTGAACTCACAAATTAGAGCAGAAGAAACAGTCTTAGAAAAGAAGCTTAAAAGTGATGTTCTTTAATTACTGATTACTGTATACTATTTTTTAAATTCTTCTAAATGTACGCTGCACAGTAGATGTCATCATACTTCACTGATCTTCTTTTCAGGCTTCATTTTTTAAGAATTATGTCTAAAAAACTTTTTTGAAGCTCTTTATTAGTTCTTACAAACCTATTACCACGAGTAAATGCGTTTGAAGGTAACGTCAAGTAAGTAATGGTCAACATTCGTTGAGCAATTAAATGCTTTGTATTGAATACAAAAACTGATTGACCGACATGGATTTTCCTTCACAGTGCTACTTCAATTGTTCACACCTGGTGATAAAACACTTCCAAAAATTTGAAATCTTTTATTAATGTTTCAAATGAAACCAATAATCTTGTACATGTTACACAGTTTCTACAGTTGTGTTTGTAATTTGGCGAGACAGAAACTATTTTATTTTAAATATTATCTTATCCATGATATTTTTGTAAATATTCTTTTCTAGTTCGAAGTAGTTAAGCTAATTATGTCTCACACTGTAAATTTAATGTTCATATGTGCTTTGCCGAATTAAATAAACAGTTCGAAATCATAATTCATCTTATTACGGATGTATCCTCAACGTATCTTATTTTATATAGAATTACCCATAAAGGTATCAGTCACATTGGACTCTAGTGTTCATCTAAATAATCTCTACTTCAAGTCATCTATACATCTAGTTACTATTTGAATTCGTGACCATTTTGCCCAAAATGTAGGGAATTTATTCACTTTATACTGGCGTAGGTAGGGCAAATCGGAATTCTCAAAAAGTGTAATCATTAATGATTACAGGGATTGACACGTGTGCCAATGATGAGCAAATATTAAATGATAGGATGAATTTCGTCTTTTGCAATTGCGTTGTTCAATTGTCAATAAAGTTTCAAATCAACTTTTATTAAATGTTTTCTGGTGTTTAATGCATCAAGTATATATTATATTTAGAGAATTCGCTATTGATAATATAATTCGCAAAATATTATTTGATTTAAGAAGTTTTGGAAGGATATGCATTCAAGGTAGACACCAATTTTTTTAGTCATGAGTTCATTACAGGTCGGAAAATCAATAATTTTTTTATTTAGAGCTTTTGTAAGACAATTGTTTTATCTGTTTTGTAGGAGAGCCTCTTAATTAGTCTCAGCTTAACTTCCAACATAAATTTTGCACATGTATTTAGATATGTAATCGACTTACCAGCCCTTTTATGTAATCATTCAAGGCTAGCCTAACTAGCACAGTATCGACAACATCTTTTATTAACTTTTGAACACTGCTTAGGAGAATTAAACAGCAATCGTTCTTTTAGATCTGCGTCTACATGTTAGTAAATTAAAGTTTATACTAAAGTTCACGGCAACATGGGTCGATGAGAAGTTTTATGAAGTACATAGCTCTTTCCTTATTCGTGAAATGCTTCAGGCAGAAGCAACCTTGATTTTGTTTTAATGTACAGAATATAATAAACATATATACGGTGTCATTCTAAATGCTAGAACACGGATGTTTATATTAGTTTTTATTCTAACATCTACGTCTAGTTTTGTTTATTCCCAGAGTAAGTATTAATAAAGAACAAGCTCTTATTGTTTAGTGTTTATTTGTTTGGCACTATGACAAGTTTGTAATGTTACTGAGCATAAATAAGGTAACATATTGATGTAACTATCCCACCAAAACTATGCATATTAAATTTTTTTGTTCTTCCGTTTATTCTCATACTTTATTCATCACACACTTAATGACAATAATTTTTAATTGTAACTTTTAGTATACATGTATATGTATATGGGAGGAATACCATCATTTTATTTTAATTATAGTACCTAATTCTAAACATTATACTTGACATTCTTATTTTGCATATTATTTACATAATCCTCTTGTGACCTTTTTTGAAATCGTTAAAATTAATTACGCGGTCACTGATTTTTAGCACGCCATGTATACGTCTTCATTTTGTAAATACTATCACCGAATTTATTTACCTATATATATATGTATATATATATATATATGCATTGTGATTCTGATGACCATAACAGTTTGGAATTTTTTTGAATAAATAATCCTATTTGAAATTGTAAAGCCTAATGAAAACAACAAAAATATGTATTTGTTTTAGTTGTTTACTCACTGTGGAATATCTCATTGTGAAAAATTTTTGTTTTTTTCCGTATATATGGTAGTTTGTACTGTTCTCTAAATTATTTTTTATAACGGACTGTAAAGAAAATTTGATAAATATGGACCAGAATTTCGAATTTTTAATTTTAGCTTTGAATGGTAAATTGAGTCAAAAACATAATTTACATTTTTGGCTATTTTTCTATCATCGTTGTTTTCAAAGCATCGCTAGTGTTTTTGAGGCTATTCTGTTAAGTAATACAGAAGTTAAACGCCAATTATTATGGGAGGATGTCAAAACAGTTGATTAGGTTGTGAATTTTCGTTGACTGAAGTGGTTGGGACGTGTTACTTATACCCTACCGTCGCCTACCTTGACGCTAGGTGCTGGCCGACCTAGAAACAGTATGAGAAAAAACAAGGGATGAATGACCTAAAACATGATATCAATCCATAAGGTTACTGGTTGCTGCTCTGAGCTATGTTAGCAGTTATAAACTACCCAGTTAGAATCTGCTCGAACGCTGTAATCGAGGGCTAGAGACTTCGTGACTTGGTTCAGAATCAATCACAGCGACGGAGATGTATTTACTCTCCGTTCTCCGTTAGATTGTGAGCTTAAAATTGTTTAATACATTTTTTCACATGAACTAACTTGTTCTTTCTGAACTATATTCTACATATTCACTCAGTTTATTATTATTATTATCACTTAAGTAACTACTGATTCTATAGATTTAGTATTATTCTTGCCGTGTTGCTGAGTTATGGCAACTTGTACCGACTCAAAAATGTGCTAAGTCCTATGTTGTACATGTATGCATACAAATAATGTAATTCTGTTTCAATCCATAATTCTGAAAAATGTCTCTATGCATGTGATAGTTTTTTCCAAGGTTAAGCTTTCAAACATTTTAAAATTATCAGAAAATCTTATCTATCATTAAATTTTTTGAAATCAAGCTGAGTGGTTTTATTTCTTGAAATTTTGGCCTAATTTTGCTGTTTTTATTTTTAATCGAACTGCTATTTTCGCACAGTTACACATATATCTTTTGAATGATATTATTTAAAACCTTAATGAGATGAAAAGTTTTTTTAATATATGTTGATCGTTTTCCGGCAGGCCAAATTTAGTGTTTCCTGTTTGTTGTGTTCTATTAGTCTAAATAAGAACGACATCAGTGCTGAAGAGCTTCTGGCCATACAGTATTAGTAACTATTTAGACCGACCCTCACAATTCAGTAACAAAAGTATCTTGTTCAATTTCAGCAGAACTTTTCAGAATCAACTTAAATACAAGTGGCCAAAAATTTGAGAAAATATGCTCCGCCTGGTTTAGATAATATTTATTCCTCTGTTTTGAAAAATAAAACCTCACTAATGATAACGCCTTATTGTGATCTTCGCTTACACTTTTTTATGTCAAAGAGTTGTTTTAATAAGTGTAAACTAGTTTTTATCGCCCTAATCCATAAAAGAAGTTGACAGAATGATCCTGCAAACTTCTGTGAGTAACTTTGTTTTAACCCCCTCTAAGATTACATAATGCTTGCTCTACAATATCTTACACAACTAACTGATTTCACTTAAAGTCTTTTTAGCTTAAAAACATAATTTCAGGATGAGTTAGTTCTGCAGATACATTCACAGTCCACGATAACCAACTGAATTAGCATCTTTGATTGAAATGAAGTAGTCGGTGT
Organism: Schistosoma japonicum; assembly: GCA_025215515.1. Lineage (NCBI taxonomy): Eukaryota > Metazoa > Platyhelminthes > Trematoda > Strigeidida > Schistosomatidae > Schistosoma > Schistosoma japonicum. The sequence goes on along the minus strand of CM046064.1, from coordinate 661,510 downwards.
AATATATCCCACTTTGGAATTCATTTATTCAGGTTAATAACACTTCTCTAGTTTATAAACTAAAACAGATAAGCATTGTACCAAAGCTACTAAATTGCCTTAGGTTATGTCTCCATAATCGATCATTTAAGATAAGTTTAATTTACTAACTTTTTCAGGTTACTTGATGTCCCAGTGAAGTTCCCCATGGACCATTACCATAAATTCTCTTCTTAGTCTAAATAAGTGGTCTCCCTCGGCGAGAACCCTCCTAATTATGACTCTAAGGTAATGTAAAAGCCTGGATAAGATCTCAGATACAACAATAGGCTAATATTATAACATGAAATGTCTCGAATTCAAAGTTTGGCGAAAAAATTAAACAATCTTAAGGTTGAAAAGCGTAAAATTATCATTCTGCATAACAGAGCGGGTTATATCTATATTCTAAATAATTTGTTTGCAGGTTAGTTACTATTTAAAAAGATTTACATGTCTTAGTCCGCTATTAGCTCAAATTGTATGTTAACTATGTCAAAACGCCTTCACAGCCAATCTCTTACATTTTTGAGAAGTTTGTCATTTTCATGTAACTTTCAGTTCCACATAATATTCAACAGTTTTACTCTTCCCCATTTACAAAATAAGAACAGTATTCTGCCCGTTACTCTAGAAAAACATGATTTTCTCCTTTTAAGAAAAGCCAGGAAGTCAGTTTGTAGACTACTGTTTATATTCTACAAGGGGCCTATAATATGACTTAGCTTATATCTTTTAAAATATAGACGACCTAAAGGCCATATAATTGCTAAATAAGCCTGATATATACTTGAACACGTTTTAAAACACATATTAAGCTGAACTCTGATGCTGACCTAAGATAAAATAGTCAGAAATTAAAGGTCTAATATAATAGGTTAAAACTGTAGGCACATTTATTCGCCTTGGAAGTTATAATCGACTAAACTATTCCAAGTAAATTCCACTGAATCCTTTAAAGTAAAGTTATATTTCCTGAAGGAGTTGAATTTCCTAGTAACCTACGGGTATTTTCTTTATCCTTAGACGTTCTCTTTACCTAGGTTTCTACTTAGAGGCACTGATGACAGATTACCAATGGACACGAAGTCCTGATTATAGAATGCCTCTTCCACGCCATCCACAGTCAACCGAAACTAATTAGGTGATTATTTATTAATAATACGCGTGTAAATAAAGTTATGATAAAAATGTGGTCAATCAAAACAAAAGATTGAAAGAGTTTAGATTACCTCATATCTAAACGATTCTATACAATAAGCATCCAGATTTTGCTTATTAATGAAAGTTTTGCAAAACTCCATAACATTAAACCTGCTATGTTTTATTGCTAATTTTTCAGTAACAATAAGATGGTGTTCAACATCACCCGAGGAGTTAATTAAATGTAATCGTCTAAGTTCAGTAATTCAAACTATCCCTGCAATTTCGCACCAGTACAATTTAACGTGTATATCTGGTTCAGATGAATTTAATTGTATGAAGTTAATCAATGAAAAACATGCTGACTTAGTAAATTTGGATGTTGGTCTTGCATATTATGGCAGTTCGTTATATAGTTTACGCCCAGTTGCTGTGGAAAATTATGCAGTAAGCAATGCTCCAAATGCAAGAAACTTATTCTATTATGCGGTTATGGTTAAACCAATTGGTATCAGTGTAGATCCTACAAATTTAAGAGGCAAAGAAATCTGTTCAGCTGGTAATCTCATTTTGTATTGAAAAAATGTTATTTGATATATAGGTGCCGGCACCGCAGAAGGATGGGTCATGCCCGTAGGTACACTAATATCAGACTTAAAGGCTATCCCAGTTACTCAATGTAATAGTGTTGTGCAAAATCTAATTCGTTATCTTGGTGATTCTTGTATACCTAATTCACTGTCAGAAATCTTTAATCCATTTGGAGATAATACACAAGAAGTCTGTCGATTGTGCTATAATACAGGATTATCTGATTGGTGTGCTTCATTGGATCGATATGCGGGAAATCAGGGAGCTTTAAGGTGTTTAAGAGAATATACTGAGAACTACGAATCGAAATACAAACCTGTTGTCGCTTTTTTGAGAGATCAAGAAATAGATCTAGCCTCTGGTGATGGATTTCCAATAGAAAATTATGAATTATTATGCCCAACAAAGTTTCCAAAGTAAGTTTTATCATTGCGTATACTTCTTATTGTTATGGAGTTTTTATTACTATAAGTACGTTACTTCATAAGGCATTAGAGTTCGTAAAAAGGTTGTATTGCTGGCTTATTTGATGCCTTTATGCTACATACAGCTTTAATTTACGTATGTTCAGTTAAATATCAACATTTAAGTGAATCATAATACTACCTATAATTACCAATAGTGTATGATGTTTCTTGCTCAAAAATTAAAAAAATCTCACTAATCCTAATACTGACCTATTAATGACTGCATGTTTTATTTACTCTTTATTGAATTACTAGTGGAAGTTGGACAGCCAGTACTGCTTCATCTGCCAATTGTAATTGGGGTAGAATTCCATCACGTATGATTATGACTAGTTTAATTCAAAGTGATATAACTGTATATACAAAATTTCTTGAATTATTAGTTCAACATTTTGGTTTGAATGGAATTAGTGCATCAATGTTTAATTTATTCTCATCAATTGGTTATACAACTTCAAATGGAAACAATGTTACTCATCATTTAATGTTTTCAGATTTTACAAAGAATATTTATATTCCTTCTACAACTGAAACTGAAACCTACTATCGATGGATTGGTAGGTGATCCTATTTACAAGTTTTTTTTTTCACAATAGATTCCTTTTGATTTTAGTCTGTAGTTTCAATAAAATAAATAACTTAGGTTTATATTCTGTTCACAGTGAATTCAATATCTTAATGAAGTGTATGCATATTTTATTAAGACAATGAAATCTTAGTCTTATCTTCAAGATGTTAGACAAACATTTTGGCTTAGAGATGACTAAAATGTACTTAAGATTTGATTGAGCTTATTGTAATCAATTGATTATTAGTATAAAGAAGTTTACAAAGAGAATTTCAAGGACTATTCCATTTCAAGTTGGTTTATCTTGAATAAGATGTTTGTTGATACTTTGAAAACTAATTAATTTTAGAAAGAATAACTGGCAATATTATATTGTATGAGATTAAAACAAGCAAATAGTTAATCATTACACTGAGACAACAATAAATTCAATCAAACAGTTTATTGATACTTTATTCAACTACTTAGAAAATATAAGTTAACTTGTTAAACATTCATTTAGGTTTATGAAGACGATTTCTACTAGGAAATCAAGTTAGTTGATAAAACTCTATGAACTAAATCATTTTGTAATAACAACATTCTACTCATAACATACAAAACTTTCAACATAAACTCTCCACTATTAACTAACTTTGAAGTGGATCGATACGATTTTGTATCTTCCCGTTGATTTATTATGCACTGAAGCTGGTCACTGTCTAGGATGAAAGAACATTCAGATGGCGAGTTCCGAATAGGACGAAATATGCATCCCGGATTCCACTTGCCAATCACAATCTAACTTGAACAATATTTGAAGTGGATAGTTTAATAGTCTTGTAGAGATTTTCGACTTGTATAACTAGCCAATGCCGATGTAACACAATAATTCATCCATAACGCTAAACTATCGTAAAGGAAAATTGTCAGTTAACCTAAGTTAAATAGATTAAAATAATTATATTTTAATATATTGAAAATTCTGGTTATGTGTATTAATACAACACAAGTGTAAACAACAGTTATCGTTTCGTCAATTAGATCTTCATCAGACTTTACTCTAACGTGTAATAAATCTACATGCCGATATGAGAAATCTTACATGAAACAAGGCAATTTATACGTCAATTCTAACAATGAAATAGATTAATTACATAACGAATCATAATGGGTAAAATATGTAGTCAATATTAAGAAGACACGTGTACTAGTGGTGATAACATTCTTAACTTGTTGTTATTCTCATAATGGGAATTATTAATATTCTAAAATCACATAAAACGGAGATGATCTTATTTCATTTATGACATTCAACAAGCTCCTCTAGTGTAATACTTGATTCATTGAAGTGAAGTCAACTCTGAAATTGATTAATAATTCGAATAATGCAATAACCACAACATTTGAAGAATACTTATAATTTAATTGGTATTTCGTTGCATGCCATCTCATCAGCTGCATACATCCTGTGGATTTTAGATAACTCAACTAATTAATACACATGTTGGTTTTGTCAAGTGAAATGTTTATCGGATCACATTAAGTTGTCTAAGTAGGGAAACTGTAAAGAGGTTGAATTTAGAGTATTTTATAAATTAATTAGATGAATATTCTACAGTTTAGTTACGTAATATGAAAAAAGGGTTAAAAAATACTTCAATAGGTGACGTAAGAATTAAAGTTCTAGTGAATAGTTGAAATGGTTCGTTGATGTGATTATGAACACGCTATCGTTCTGAATATGTGAAGAAAAGGAATAAGATAGAAGTGTAAGAGCATAACACACCAACTTCCCATTATCTATAGTTGGGAGAAGAAACTGGGTTATCAGTCTAATGCTACCAGTGCAAATGAAGATTAACTACTGATTCCTATTAAATACAAAGGTCAGGTTTTAATGTTCTAATTGAAATGGCCTCAGTAAATTGTAATATAATCGGTACATGTGGTTCAGTGATAATTTTCAAAGTATTTTTTATATCGACATCATGTTCTGTGTCTACCAAATGACGCCTAATTAAACTTCCAAAAGTTGTTACTTCTTTGAAGTACAAGTTCTTCAATAAATCATAAGAACACCCATCCTAGTTGAAAATCTAATACAGAAAATAAAATCACTTCTATTGAACAATGTAGATGTGCTTTCAAAAAGTAAATCAGAGAAGACAAGGATAAAATTAATTAAATCACTGGAATTTTAGTGGTTAGCATTTAATTTTATTGTTTGCATTCATTGGACGTTGATCATGGTTGGGTATCACAGAAAAACATAAATCATTGGATAGCAGTTTCATTTTGCCTCTAAACTCCTTAACAATGTGCTCACTCGATTGCTTCATGAAATGGAACTCAGTAATTTCAAATTTCCCAGCACTTCACCATCACTAGACAGACATCCAGTGGTAGAATTCTCGATCCAGGCAGTTTTTATGAAGTAGTGACTATTGAATTTAAGACATATTGAGAGTTAGATAGATATCAGCCCCCGATATTGATTGATCCTCGCGTTATGTTGCAAAGTGATTAATGTGAGAATTCGACCATTGGACTGTAGCCCAGTGGCCTGGCGATTAAACGTTTAATGCTAGATTTGAAGGTCTTGGGTCATAAAGGAAAGTAGAGCAACAGATAACTAATTGTTTTACAAAACCGAAACTAAAAATGATTATTTCATAGGAGATTCATGACTCAGTTAAACCAGTGGGCTTAAACACACCACATACTTATAGCCTCCTTCCTTTACTAAAAAACGTCAACCAGAAGAAAAACATTTAAGCCATTTAATCTCTGTTTTGGGACTTGAAAGGTCTTCATTTTGAAAAGTTATGATGCCTCATGGTAAAACCTAAGTTTCTTCGATAATCACAGGGCATGTGCATCTTCTGACAACCACAGCAACAATTAACATAGGTACATGGAATGCCCGCACGATATGGGAGACCTAAGGCAGCATTCAAGTTTCTAGTTCTCTATTGGTGGCTATCTAGTTATCAGTCAATGTACCTGTTTCAGAACTTCAGGATAGCAGTCATTGTCCGAATAGCTCTGTGGGAACAGACGCAGTTTGTGGGACTGAGTGTCTCGTTGTTGAGACAGGTATAGAACATCATTTCCATCAAGATCGTAGGTACATCTTGTTGATGAGTGTCAAATAACTCAAAACTTAGGTTCAAGGTTCCTTGTTGACTAATCTCAAACCACCTGACATTATAAACAGAATATAATCGCTAATAATCAGCGGATGGAATTAAAATAAATCCAACGTTTCGCTTATCAATCTGGTCTAAGCTTCTTCATGGAAATGACCACAAATAAAAGATTATTAAATATAAATGAAATAAGGGGTCAAGTTTCATTATGCATATCCAATCGTATACAGAATATGAACCTGTTTTTACATGAGTCATTATAAGTGAACTAATGTTGAAATGTTGTAGAAGAAGGAAGGTGTGCAATACGAGTTCAGTTACGTCTTACAATCATTAGTGCACATGTGTTACTCTGAGCTATGTTCACAAAGATGGCCAGACAATCTGAAGAATGGTGTGTTAAATTGTACAAATTTGAGTAGGAGTAAATCGATGTGATGATAATGATGAGTCAAAGAATGGATGCATATTTCTAAATGGTAACATGTTGAACTGTGTAATTAGACTAAATAATTCTAAACAGAGTAAATAAATAACGTTGAAATATGTTTGATAGTTGGAGTAGTAGATAATGTCTGAATTTATTTTTTCTACCATTAGTTGCCATGGTGCAGAGTCCAGTTTATTGTTTATTCGGTAGAAAACACGTATGCCATGTTCATTTAAATTTCTTCCAGTCTCTATGGATGTTTAGCTTCATTTTTCTCACTTGACTTTAATCATGCTTAATAGACTGCATATTTTTCTGTTTTATATCGTTCTTTTTGCTTACATGTACATTAAAGATCCTTCATTTAAAAAAGCTTTAAAGAAATTAGAATCATGTCCACTTCCAACACTTGGATGGTGTGTAATTGATGAATTTGAAATGTCTAAATGTCAACGAATGTCTAGTGCATTCTCTGCAAAACGTATTCAACCAGAAATGTTTTGTTTACAAGCTAATTCAACAATTGATTGTATGAAATTAATTAAAGATGGTTATGCTGATATGGTTACTTTAGAAGCTGGAGATTTGTATATCGCTGGAAAATACTTTGATTTAGTTCCAATTGTTGCAGAGTAAGTATTTTATTTATATGACAATTTGAAATGTCTACATAATTTATTCAACTTTCTTTCTTATTTACACTAGATAGATTCTGTATGGAAATGTATGGAAATTTAGATTAGAGTTAAATAAACAGAAATATGAAGTGTACCCTGTATACTTCCAAGTTACACTTGCTGTATATCTATAGTATGTAACCAATGGCTAAAACAAAGAACAGAAGACCAACGTCAGTGAAGAGGAAGATATTTCCGATCGTAAGTAGAATATAAACGGGATCATAACTTCAATTCTGGTTGATCATGGAAGAAGTTACTCCTCTATAATGTAATTTGTTGTGATCTGGTAGGTGTTTTTCCGAGCACCTTCATCTAGTTTCATGTCTAGTAAAACAAATGTGGTCGGCATCAATGACGAAATCCTACACAACAATTTATTTTTAAGGAATTATTCACCTTAACAAAATTTTTTAGCAGTCACTATTTTGGATTGTAAATGGCACATATACATCGTAATCAGCCACCATAAACTTATAATTATAATGAATGATCCACAGATGCATTTCATAATGCCCCATTAGTTCTCTCCTTTTGTCTTCTTAATAATTGGGAAGAAAGGGTGGTTTAGACATTGTTTGAAAACAGGGAGGAATAGCACAAGTTCTATTGAAGAGTGTTTGTATGCAATCAATAATTGTAATATAATTTGTGTTACCACTATGTTGATATTTTCTAATTGTGTAGCCAGCTGTCCTAACTGCAACCTTCCAAATACATTTAAGAATTAATTAACATTATAAGGGTACAATGCATAGATTACTGATCCGTATTGGATAACCCTGAAACATAAGTGTAAAGGAACACTTACTTCCGAATAGAATGTAGACAAGTTATGTTTGATTTAGCCTATTTAAATCTTGATAGAAAGGTGAATCGTGTTTTTATTTTATCAATTACATTACGGAGCGTACTATAAAAATCATTTAGTTATCATAAACTTACTACTATAAAGTAGTACTCTTAAAATATGTAAAATAAATATTTAACCTATTAATAGGAATTATGGTAATGGACCATATTATTATGCAGTTGCAATAGTTGAAAAAGTCAATCCTGGTTTATTAATTTCTAATTGGCGTCATCGTCGTACATGTCATAGTGGTGTCGGTAAAGCAGCTGGATGGATTATACCATTAAATACTGTATTAGATACAAGACAAGTGATTGTATTAGATGGACATTTAGTACATGCATTTGGTAAGTTTGTTTTTTTCTCTCCTTCATGAGTTACAGATTTGTCTAATTGACTTTAAGCTCCTGGCAAAGTTCAATACCAGATCAATCGAACAAAAATCCAATAAACTATGGGGTTCGAACCTAAGATATAGTTGTTGAAATTGAAACTTCTTAAACTAAACCACTACTCTAACGATGTATCATTATCAAATTACTTACTTTATTAAGTTAACATTTCACTGCAATTATTCACTTGTTAGCATTTAATAATTAGATACAGCGAAATCACACTGATCACTTTTTCACCGTTGATTTCGATTGTACTAAATAGTATTTCTAGATTATGATTTCCGCTTACTTCACTTTATCGGATACAACATTATAATCATGTCGTTGTGTTTGAAAGGGGTCTTTGGTTTAATATTTTGCATCATTTTGTTTTATAATAGAGTCTTCTGAAGATTATTGGATTTCAAATCGATATTAATCAAAAACTCTGATCACTTGGAGAATTTTTGATTAATGAATAGCTGTGACATTCCAGACTGAAACTTTTGACCAGTACTTATTTTGAATCTCATTTGGATTCAGACTAGAAGCCTTCAGGTCTTGCAGTGAACATTATAACTTCAGTTAACTATGTCAAAATGTAGTGATGAATTTATTCCAATTTATGATATTGTTAATGATGATATCTATCTCATTATAGTAATCTCAAGAGAGCTGAATCCCTTTATAGAACTTCCCGATTTCCAATACCTTTTTCAGTTAATGTTATCATAGTTAGAATGATTTGCATCTTCCCCGTGATTTAACATGAACTGTCATACGTACACCTTAAGTGGATCGCCTGAATATAGCGATAATTCATGTGTATTGTTTGAGTTGGATTCCGCTTACTAGTCATAATTTAACTTAAATGATATTATCATAAGATAAAAATTGTATCTCAGTAAAAAATATTTTGAAATTCTCAGCTACTTATTTAGATCTGTTATATTTACAGAAAAATCTAGAGAATACTGAACTCCTTGTCAGCAGTGATCACCTATGTGAACATTAGGTCTCAAGGTGAATGTTTAACCATGTCTACTGACTTGTGTTTGAGAACTGCTCGTCTGTCAGTAGTGTCATATGAAGCTAACTAACATAACGAATTTATATATACAAAAGAACAAAATAATACTAGTGGTAATTGCAAGAGGTGATCTACTTTCGCTAGTTTTTGATAATGATACTTATGATCTGCTTACTTTACTAGCTCAGTGCGTTAATTTCAGCTCATCTCATAGGATTCCGAAACTTCAAAGAAAAGAAAGAATAATCTTATTTTACAGTAATTCATGAAGTTTCATAGCTGTCATATTGACTTGTACAATAATAACTTTCATAGATAATGACGCCTGTACTATGAGCTATTGAAAACATTATTGATTAGCATTTATCTTAATAGTGTTTCAATTATAGAAGTAGTTGGTAAGATGACTAGAGCATAAGTTTTGCTCTTGTTTTGTTGGGGATGTTAGATCCCCAAAACTCACTTGACAACCTGTTATTTTTGTGGTCTTATTGTGTAAATTTAAATTTCCTGTTTTTGCGCCAAAAAGTTCCCTTCTCACCTTCATTTCGTGTTTCTCACTTGGTAAGACGCTAAATCTTATTGGTTCATTATGTATTTTAGTACGCTATTTATGATATTTCAAGGACGCTCTCTGTTTTTGTATATATACGCATGAGTTGTGTGTGTTGATGTTGTCTGACAGGCTGCCTGTGGAATTAAACGCTTCTTGCTGTCTTTGGACTTTTTACTCTAGTTAGCTGGGCTGGGGCGCTGCGGAATAGCTTAGCTTCCTGTTACCGTATCACTGGTCTTACGTTCGTTAGCAGGTATCTAGGTGTCACCATAACTCGCGAATCCTTAGAAAGTTTGAACCTCAAGACCTATCTACATTCTTGAGGTAATTGATACCTTTACACTCATCAAACCTGTACTAGATCATTCCTCAGCTCTAAACAATATCACTGTGCTATTCGCATCTCAATTGTCAGTCAGTGTAGTTCCCCTGTAGTTATACTTTATTCTGAAAAGTTTTCCATATCAGATTCAAATAAACATCTAAATGAAAAAAAAAACAATCTCGAAGTGATATTGTGATCAATTTTTTCACTTTGTTATTTACAATCTTCACAGATTGATCTTGCTCGAGTAACATTCGAAATCCAGGAAGCACTCAACATCTATTTGTCATAGTTTGAAACTTTTCATTAGCAGTCTTTGATGATCAATAGGTGTATGTTTATTCTGTCAAAATTATACTGATCAATCTCTCCTCCCTTTAGTTTTAATACAGAGATTGTTTGTTTGTTTGTTTGTTTAGTTTTACAAAGGAATTAGATGATTAAAAGTAGTTGATCATTAATCTCAGATGTTTGTTAGTTACAATGCAAACCATAATGTTAAAGTGGTTCTTATCATGAGTTAATGTGAAAGAAAAATGAAAGAGACATATCGTTTCTAGTTCTGTCGTCATTGAAACTACAAAATTGTTTTTTTCTTTCACAATAACTATCGATTGACATTACGATAAATGAACTTTTCGAATCACATATTGGTTTAGTCCAACATGTAACATTGTTGTTTTCAAGTTATATAAAGTAATCAGTATGAATGTTGTATATAACGTCAATGTGCTGTAACTATCCGTTGCAAATATCAACACTTAGAAGCAGAGATATGTATCTGACGAGTCGCAAATTTGATGAAATTCATCTACTTATTAAATACAGTACTACTGTTTTCATCGTTGTGAACTACCACTACATATAGTCGATCTGTTACGGATGCATACATTCCAGTAGAGATTGATCAGAATCCAGTTTAGAAAACAACCTAGAAGAAAAATATATATGCATACCCGTTGTAAAAGTTTGTCTTTCTGAACTCATTTAGTTTAATTGATACCCCAGTGACATTTGGAATGAAAGAAATAAGTTGAATTCTGGGTTTGTAGATTAACACTGAAATTTGGTAAATGCTTCCAATTGATGTATCCCAAGTAGGATGAAACATGCATCTTGGATTCCGCTACCAATCACAATACAACTGTAATAATGATTGTTACGTAACGATTTATTACACAAATTTATTAGTTGAATTCAATGTAATTCATGTCTAGTCAATGATTTAAAATTGTTTTAGTTAACATTTCTAAGTTGATTACCTCTTCATATAAATAACTTGTTATGGTAATCGTTGACATTGAATTGTTTTCATTTCTGTAAGAAAATTCTTGTACATGATGACAATTTCTTTTATCGTGGTAACAATTCACTGATGTTTAATGTGATGAAATTCATTTCTATAAAAGTTTTTTTTTTCTACATGACTTAGGTGAATTAATTAGCAGAGCTTGTGTACCTGGAATATTGAATAAAGCTTACGATCATACTGGAACTAACTCATTAAATCTATGTGAATTATGTACTGGTGGTAATGCTGATCGATGTCATCGTGATAATTTAGAATTGTATTATGGAGATGCTGGTGCATTTCGATGTTTAATAGAAGGTGCTGATATAGCATTTGCTCGGCATACAACAGTTCATTCAAATACTGGTGGAAGGTTAGTTCTAAAGATGTTTTAATTATTCATTTAAAACAACAAGTTATTACTATTATTGATGAAGTTAATTAAAGAAAAATCATATGTGTGAAGCAAATACACCTTCTGGATTCAATGGTTTTAAATATTCAGTATGATGCTTAAACATTTAAATACAATGAGTCGAGAATTTTTGAATTATAGTTCGTATGAATTTTAATTACTTGGTAACATGATCAAAATAAGATCGCATCTTCCCCCCCCCCTACAATGCAATTTTGATTACATAATGATTACATGACTAGATCATTAATCGTGTTGAAACTACGTTATAAGTTAGTGATTAATTTACAATAACTTGAGAATGTAACAAGATCAAACAACAAATCTCTTATGACATTAAAAATCTGTTATGATTGGAATAGTATGTCCAATTAATTCACGTGATTTTGTGCTCATTAAATTTAAGTGACAAACTTCAATCAGAGTGCCTTATCGATCCCTGCACGTTTATCCAATGCCCAGTCAGTCTCATGCTGGAAATAGAAAAAACACAATGAGACCGAATCATGTAGTACTTCATGCATTCATTTACATATGTATAGTCCAGACCACACAGTCAGCCAATTAGGGAATTAACATCAATACAAAATAAGTGGGACAGTGGTAGTGAATTGACGTAATATGTACACAATCAGTTAACTGTATTTCATAAATAAGGAGATAATCTACTAACAGTAAATATGCTAAACGGACGAACAGGACAAGAGGGACATCATACTGATAAGAAATAGAATGTTTAGTTTACACACAATTAAAGTAATTGATATAGTCTTCTAAGGCATATTTCTGAATGTTAGTTATTGTTCTTTAATTTGCCCAACATAATTAAATCAACATTCTAAGTCATCTTGACTTTATTACTTTTATTTATTCACCTTGTTGTAACAAATGTACTTCACTGTGTTACTGAATCATTAATTGATGATGCCAACTTCATCATTTTCATTGTGTATAACATAGAAATCCAAATTTTTGGGCACGTGATTTACGTGAAGATAATTATGAAATTTTGTGTCCAGATGGACGACGTGCTGAAGCCCATGATTGGTTAACATGTAATCTTGGCAAAATTTCTAGTAATGTTGTAGTGACAGCAAATTATAAATCTGAAAATGAAAGAACTAATATGTGGCGTTTATTACAATATGGTCAAGAATATTATTCATCTGATAGGTAAATTAATTTGAAGTGATTCTGTAGAGATCATATTTGTATTTCACGTTTTAATTTTCTTCATTTATTGATCACAGTTGGTTGGTAATTAATACGTAAAAGCATTTGACAATTATTTCATCTTAGTATGAGACTCCCAATTGTAACTAAATATCAGCTCACTAGTGACTAGCTCCTTGAGGTAATTCCTGGAGTTCTAGTGTGAACACGTGACCGGTGGAGTTCAATTGTGTCAAGTGTGAGTCAGTTACCCACCGATGACAATGGATGAGGTCGCGCAAACGTATCACGAATTGACTGAATTAAAAATATCAACCATTAGGATTCGGCTCAGTGGTCCAATGGTAAAGCGCTCGTCGTGCAGCCAGAGGGTCCTGGGTTTGATCCTTAACGGGGTTGTGGATGCTCACTTCTGAAGAGTCCCATACTAGGACGAAACAGCTGTCCAGTGCTTCCAGGTTATCAATAGTTGTCTGATTCAGAACAATTCGTGATATCAGGATTAACAACTAACTACCTCCACAACCCCCAATTGTAACATTCAGCTTTATTGCCTAACGCTTAGACATCATCACCATTGAACCGGTATTCAACGGTAGACTTCGATCTTCAGTCAATTTGTGTTATATAACCCAATGGTTATCTAATCCAAGTGATATTAACTATTACAATTCTTATTTGTATAAACTTTATTAATCATAATATAGACAAATAACCATTTTTTTTTCAATAAATTAACAATGTTTTCTTGCAACTAACCAACTAACTAACTAAACAGTACGTAAACATACATTTGTTTCTATTCCACTTAAGTTATACTGAGTTGAATTATCATTCTGTAGTGTTTACCTTGTTTAGTTGAACATGTGATCGATATGATGATTGTGTATGAATTAGTTTATGATATTCTACTTGTAACTAATGAGATTGATTCATTGGCACTAATCCTCCTCCTCCTCCTCCTCATCATCATCATCATCATCAACATCATCATCATTTAAGAAGCATATTGAGAACTGGGGAAAAAAATTGATAAACAAAATGTTATGTTCATGTTGTGTGAAATCAATTATTAATCAACTTACAGCTTTGCATTATAAATCTTGAATTTCAGCTTAAGTTGGCTTATTTCATCAACAATGTTAACATAATGAACAAATCAGTTGAAGTTATGTAATAGTAATATTGATGATAATCATTAAACATTGATAATATGACTGAAGATGAAAAATCTGTGTATAAATGATTGTTGAAATTCTAGATCTAAAAGAATATAAAGAATGAATGAAACCATTTCAACCAACTTCTTCAAACATTGATAATTGGAAGTATACAGACTATATTTATGTTTGACTGTCAGATTCTTTGTCTCACCTCCACAAACTATTAATGAGTAGCTTGATGTACATTATACTAGCCTACTGCTCTCAATATTGTTGAGCTATAACTAACGTTTACGACATGATGGAATCAGTTATCTACTAGTATAATAAAATTACTACCAGTTGAGTTCTCTAGCTTTCTGTGTTAATACTACCCAACTTTCTTATTAGTGCAAATCATAGGACATAATCAAAGTAGGGAGTAGTTTAACCGAGGAAAGTGCTTTGGATATATTTTTCACCTATTTCTAAATCAATCATTATATTGTAAAGAAAGACAATTGCAGTATCCTACTCGATGACTGTTTACAGAGATCATTGACGGGGACGACACTAGTGGTCGGTACCAATAATCCAGACTACATCATAATAAACGATAAGCTTAAGAAAGATAGCTGTTTTCTTTTAAACAAATCACCTAGATACATATGTACTAAGAAAGAAGGTGTTTTATTGCATAAAACTGGTGAAAAACAACTTCCTGTATCGATTAATCATCATTAACTTATTGATAAGTTAAATCTATTTAAGGGTATCTGTTATGTTTTCTATGTTCAGTAAGTCTGTTGTATACAGCATTTCTATTACTTCAGTTGTTTAATGTTGCATAGAATAGTTATCAACTGAATAAAACAGTAAATTTCTTGAAACTTCCAATGGCAACAAACTTACTAATGACATTAAAACATTCGAGACAACGTAAACTTTGTAAGGGTAAATAGGAAACAGAAATTATACAAACAAATCACTTTGAAAAAACTAGCCCTTAACAATTACGTGTGTTAATCTACGCTTTCAATTATTCATGTTTTCAATAATCTACATCATTAGCGGTGAAATATTTGAATACACTTTTAAAATTTTAATGTACAATCGAAATTCATCATGGAATTTCTGTTAGAGGTATGATGGCAGTTAACGAATTTCAGTTTCTTGTACCGTGGATGAGTTTTATTGAAGCAGCTGAAAGTGAAACAGAATTATGAATGGCGGGAGAATAATTGCAGACTTCATGCCATTCATACACAATATTTTTTAAGTAGCATTGGGTTTATTGGCTCACTACTAGCAACGATTGAAATTCATAGGTCAAAGTGATATGTGTAGATTTCGGTGTCAATTCATTTCACTATTCTCCTTCAGTTGTGACATGACACCATCGCTATAAATGATGATTGTTTGAGAGTTGACTTCATAGGTAACTATAAGTTCGCTACACTTAATCTTACTCCTTTTCAAACTACTTTCGTGGATTTGTGTGGCCTATAATGATGATTATGTACAACTAAAATAACTCAATTGAGTCATTACGATATACATGCCTGACCATTCTGTTGAGTTAACAATTACAGTCTGGAATAAAATACACCTTCGATAATGTACGCCAGCGAATGGAAGTGAAGACAACCAACGTAACAGCAACCTTAGCATCAATAGGCCTGAACATACAAAAGGGAAAGAGCAAGATCCTCAAATTCAACACCGAGAGCACCGACCCAATTGAACTTGATGGTGAAACTGAAAGAAGTAGATACCTTTACGTACCTGGGGAGCATCATCAATGAACAAGGAGGATCCGATGCAGATGTAAGGGCAAGGATCGGCAAAGCAAGGGCAGCATTACTACAGTTGAAAAATATATGGGACTCCAAACAACTGTCTACCAACCTCAAAGTTAGACTCTTCAACTCGAACGTCAAGTCAGTTCTTCTGTATGAAGCTGAAACGTGGAGAACTACTGCAAACATCCTCAGGAGAGTACAGGTATTTATCAATAACTGTCTACGCAGAATATTGAATGTCTGTCGGCCGGAAACCATCAGCAACAGCCTACTTTGGAAGAGAACAAACCAACTTCCAGCTGAAGAGGAAGTCAGGAAACGACGTTGGAAATGGATAGGACATACGTTGCGCAAATCATTAGACTGTATCACGAGACAAGCACTAACTTGGAATCCTGTTGGAAAACGGAAAAGAGGAAGACTAAAGAACACACTGCGTCGAGAGCTGGAAGCAGACATTAAAAGGATGAACAGTAGCTGGAGACAGCTGGAATGGATTGCTCAAGACAGAGTTGAATGGAGAATACTGGTGAGCGGCCTATGCTCCTCCGAGAGGGGTAACAGGCGTAAGTAAGTAAGTAAGTCAATAATGTACTGAAACTATTACTTTTGACCTTAACTATTGAAATATGAGTGTATCAATAGAAGTAAATACTTAATAATTTCTTTGTTTTTTTTTTTTAATGTTTCATTTGATTTAGTGATCCAGTGTTTCAAATGTTCAATTCAGAATTTGGTCAAAAAGATTTAATATTTAATGATGATACAGAGAGTTTACATTTAATTCCATGGGAGAATCAAACCTATGAAGCATGGCTTGGTAAACGTTTTATACAGATAGTTGAAAATTTACAAGTTATATCAAATCAATATGAAAGTGGTTTATATAATAGTGGGATACATAACACTAACTATTCATCATTATTGAATTACATAATGAAATATTTATTAGTAATAGTTATTTGTATTTACCAGTCTTTCGTCTTCAAATAAACTCATCTACAGATAGACATGGTTGTTAGAAGTTTCTTTCTTTTAATTTAAACTATGGGGCATGTTTCATTGATTTTTTTTTGCGGGTATGAGGGCGGTTGTCACTTCCCGGCTGCCCACACCGTGGAAGGGTGTTTCTTGAGGAACCTGAAAAAGAAGGCAAATGAGTGTTGGTCTCAGAGACCTGAGAACGTGACCGCAGAGCCCAAGGGACAACTGCTTGAGGCCTGTCACGCACGGCCTTTGTATGAAAAGTTTTTTGAGTATTAGCTCCGCACTTAAAAGCCCTTAGTGGGCACCCATACCGCCGGAGACGGAAATCCGTGAGGTAGGATGAGGTGTGACATTTTAGGGTCGACCTTTTCTAACCCCTTCCTTATGTTAATTAGGTAGCATCGCTGCAGATGCTGGTTGTCCGAGGGAAACACCTTACTGCTGTCACACCCCATTGCAGTCAGCAGTACGACTTCGCCCTCAGACCTTGAGTAGCTGCTTTTAGTCTCATCGTTCTCCAATCGACCTACCTAGCATGGTAGAACCTACAGGAACATATGTTCCAGCCAGTATAGCTCGATTGGGTCATCACGATAGGCAAGCCCGACCACCACGACAAGGTAGCAGCTACGGTCGGGATTGTTGTTTGATTGTTGTGTAACAAGTATTTAGAACATTAAAGTTTAGTAGTAGGATGAATTTGTATATTCCCATTGATTTGTTATGGACTGAAGCTGGTCAGTCACTGTTGCTATATGTGCATCCTGAGCGGATTGCCTCAATATAGCGAATATTCCCACTGTGAACATCAACATTGGGATGCAGGTACATCCAGCCGATGAGTCCCAAATAGAACGAAACGCGCGTCCTGGATTCCACTTGCCAGTCACAATACAAATTAAATTAAAGTTTAGTATATTCTATTATGAGTACAGATGATCTATTGTAGAACAATAATTCAATAAATAAGATATTTGACGTGTAACCACTAGGCTATAAGATCGAGTTCTACTTTACCTACTATTAATTTAAAAAACCAAGTACCGAAATCTATACTTGATAAGTGAGTTTTGCTTCAAAAATACTCTAGAATAGATGAGAATGTAGAGAATCTTGTTTACTTCTTGAAATATGTCTACCAGGAATGCTCTACTCACTCTCTACATGTAGTTGGGTTGTTATTTACTACTGAAAAGAAATAACAATATCCAGCCTCTGTTGCTGAAATCTGGTTATTGGACTCTGAGTGACAGCCTAGAGAAGTTAGAAAACATGATGATCAAAAGGAATTGGAGTAATTCATTAGCAGTATTAGTATTAGCGATAAAACCTTGATAATATGGTTCGAGATGACAAGATAAGGTCGTACGGAAGGAAGGAATATTTGAATTGCACATTATACCAACAGTTCGTGACTTCATGCATAGATTTTGTGCCTTTGTTTACCCTCCTGCAACTTTTTCTCCTCCTACTTTGACGACAGCTAACATCAAACATCAAGGTAGGCCATAGTTGGAAATACTAAATGCATATTCCAGCTGTATAATAGATTCTGTACTTGTTCAGAACATACAGTTCTTCATACAGCATTCATTACGTACTGGTGAATCATTTAGAGAACTATTAATCTGTCACAGATAATAATGATATAATGTACGATCAATTTTAGCAACAAATACATGCTTTTGACATGTGACCGACAAGTTTAAGGACAGACAGTATGAAGCCAATGTCCAGTGTTTTATATTGACTTCCCCCCAACTACCATCCTGAAAATCTTAATACACGCTATGTTGAATCATTTTGTCTAGTGATCACACTGCAGCTTGATCGATAGAATCCAACTAGTTCTACTTAGAGCTACTGCTACTGAAACGCTGAAGCTAAACTTATGTATTCAAAAAGATACACTGATCAGTTTAGCTTTACATTGGTAGGCTTAGTTTTAGAATTTTCATTTATGTAACATTTTGATTGATGCTATTACTTAGTAACTTCTTTTGTCTCTTCTTTCATCGATTGTGTCAGCATTACTCATTGTTATCCTCGAAATCTATTCAATTTACATTTGTCATTACATAACTTTTCAACCAAAATATGCAAAATTAATCGTCTTCACGTGTTTTCAACATTTTTCTCCTAGAATTCTCAAATACAAAATTACTTTGAATGCCTGTTTATTACTCTCTTATAATTAAGGGGGTTGTTGTGGAGAACCAGACAACCACCGATCACCTGGAAGCACTGGACAGCTGTTTCGCCCTAGTATGGGACACCTCAGCAGTGCGCATCCACGACCCTGTTAGGCATCGAACCCAGGACCCTCTGGCTGCGCGACGAGCGCTTCACCATTGGACCACTGAGCCGGATCCTAATGGTTGATATTTTTAATTCAGTCAATTCGTATTACGTTTGCGCGACCTCATCGATTGTCATCGGTAAGTTACTGTCTTACACCTGAAACGATTGAACTCCATCGGTCACGTGTTCACACTAGAACTCCAGGAATTACCTCAAGGAGCTAGTCACTAGTGAGCTGATAATTAGTTACAATTAAGGGGGTTGTTGTGGAGATAGTTAATTTGTTAATGCTGATATCACGAATTGATTTATAATTATTGTATTCCGTCTAGTTTTTCATGATTTACATGATGTAAAATATGCATAGTGATCCAGAATAATGAATATTAATGTTTCTAGATTGTAAAACAGTTGAAGAGAAACCAGGAAATAAAAATGTATTCATCTTATTCTGGTATGTTGATTGTTCTTTCTTTGTTCGAATTTATAAATGGGAAATTTTGTATGGTTTACTATGGTAGGTTGACTATTTGGTTGAGGGAAATATCTGGATAATAGTAGTCGATCATTTGAAACGTTGTGATATGACTTTAATCTGAGGTACATGTACATTCGTCCTGTTCATCTATTAGATTAGGAGGTTTAAATTTATTTTATTAACGTACATAATATTGGTCTCGTCGAATACTGTGCTGGAATTTTCCTAACTTAGGGATTTCATTGTTTATCTGGTTTACACCATGAACTCTAACTTCGGGTAAATGTGATCTTTCATTTCATTCCACGAATGTTGAATCACTTTACCTTGATGACTTTTCTATGATTGATTGTCTTCATGTATGTCATTTGTTACTGAATTCCTTTCCATTTTCTTATTTGGTCAATATATTTTAGTACTTAATTGATTTGAGATTAAGGACAATCGAAGACAAATAATCGAATAAAGGATTACCAAAATGAATTGATTCAATGTACGTGAAATAACCAACAATCTCACAGCTGTATGATAAATTGATGATGTTCAAAGGGACCATGAAAGTCATGCGTCTACACTATCAATCTCAGAGAATTCACTAACGCTTATATAGTCATTTATTATTAGGCAAATGTAACTCAGCCAATGTAACGTAACAACTGTGATTACAATCAATTTTAATCATCAAACGATGTATACAATCGTAATTTAGGTCTCAAAACATATCATTACGTTTCCTGGAAAACACAAGCAGACCAAAGTCTTTACCTGTGAAATAAGTGTTTCGCTTCTATTGCCCAATAGTGCTTCTTCTGGATCCTACAAAGAAAAGGATCTTAGATGCCGTGGCGACTACCTTACTTTCAGACTACTGAGTTGCCGCTATTTGACTTACATTTATAACTTCCAGTCGTTTAATTTACTTAACCAGATGGCTTAGCCAACAAGCTTTCGTTGTATTACATGACATCATAGGCAGTCATCATTCTTTCGACAAAATTGTTGAGATCATTAGCACTAGATGTAGCTCATATGAAAAGGAAATCCCCCCCCCGCAACTCAATTTTAGTAAAACCTAAAAAATAGGATAACAGAAGACTAATGATATTCCCTACGAAATAAACTGCACCAATGACCTACAAACCAGCAGCAATAATTCCCCAAATTGTGTTGCATGACATCCAGTCTTTCTTTAAATAGTTTACCTCAAACGAACAATTTAGTGCAGATGCGCCCTAAAGGATTTGGACAACTCATTGGTACTGTTTATTGGACTATATGTAAATTCATCGATGATCTTAAAGAAGTACAAACTAAACGAACTGATAGTTAAACAATTCATTGCACATTTAAAGAACAGAATGTATAGCGAATCCCGAATCTGCACATTTAAGCATCCTACAGTGCTATAATTTACAACTGTAAATAAAAGTTATCTGTTACATTATGTAATTGCTCTAATGACGCTCTTTCTTGATTTTCTGTGAATAGTCACTTAGTATATTACTTTACCGCAACTTTAAATCGGCTTATACATACTCGTCCCTATGTGAGGATGCCCTATCAAACTTATGGCAGTATTCCTACAGTTAATGTCACCTGGTGAGTCAAGCTGGGAGCAGTCAAACTAAGACGTGGTAACAGTCGGTGATTACTTCTTAAATAATTCTCATAATCCGTCTAGTCATTGGTAACTTCATTTTTTCAGGATTTCCCTTACATATGACCAGCTAACCAACCCCGTATCTCAACGCATGATACTACCTGGTCATACTTAAGCACGCCACCCTGTTCAGAACTAGAATGCATTTGTAACTGATTTCAATACTAAGTATTTGGAAAATTCTCAAGTATTTATAGTTTCTTTAGTTCAAAACTTACACATTTCCTCAATCAATTATGTCCATATTTGCAACAATGCATGAAACGATATATGTGGTCTTCTAACTGCTAATTTATTTTAACGAATACGTAGATGTATAGGCTAACCTCATCCTAATTTATTCTCTTCTAGACAACTGATGTGATATTTTATCGAGGTGATAGAAAATTTAGATTCATTTCCTGATTGTATTAACTGATCCAAATTAGTATCAGTCTCAACTTTTATCTACTGATCTAATGATGTAAAACTCGTTAGAGTGATGATGACAAATTTTCTTAAAATGGTCTCTGAGGAAGTTTGACCACATATGCAACTGAGATTGTTGGTTAGGGCTAGACTCATCGAAATCAAAGGACAGTCCTAGTATGAGCTTTTACTCAACGTGCATCTATCATCCCATGAAGGATCGAAACCAGTGTTTAAGCCTAGCTGCGAACGCTTAACTAATAAAATGGCAAGATTCCTAATTTAATCAATAAGCGAAGTAGAGTGACCACTATTTAATGCCTATGCAGATAACTATCTCACATTAGGCTAGTTTGAACAAATTAAAAGCTGATCACTACAAAGACACCTAAACTTTAAAATTTTAGGACTTCGTGTTCTGTAAACTTGAAGGTAGATCAAATGTGCTAGTGAAATACTGATTGAACTGCCAATGAACACCATCGAACTCAAAGAAAAGAGTGAAATAGTATATCATGGATTCTTTAAAACCTAACCCGAGGGGGGGGCGGACTATGACAATAATAAATATTTTATTAGAGTACGAAACGCTGGAAAGAAAACGTAAATCGCTAATTAATGTGAAGAAAAGAAATATCAACACATCACACGCCTACAATGCAATTTACGCCGAGACTGTCATCATAAAAAACAGATAACAGAACAAATCGGGCAAAAAAAACATACAAACACATGAAAGAAGGAAAAAAGAAAACTAGAAGCAAAATCACAATGACAGTAGACGAAAAAGAAACTGTTGAATGAGATCCATGTGAGATCACTGTGATTACAGTGGAGGAAAGAGTTGAGATGTTCAACTCCGAAGACACTGAAAGTAAGGAAATTTAACTAATCAAAACGACAATGAAACTACAACTTACATATATGCAAGTAAGCAAACAGGTAAAGAGAATCACAGAATATTTAAAGACGGATAGGAAACAGAAATTAGAGGAAGATAACATGTTTGAACTATTGAATAATCAGACGCATTTAGCTGAAACATTAATTCATTTAAGATGGGGGTTTGAACCAAATAATTCTAGTTAAGAAACAATGAATAAAAATGCTTTAATATTCATATCAAGATGTTAGTCTATAAAATATAGAGGACCCTCCACATATCAAAAAGAACAGAAAATTAGTTAGGTGCCTATTCTTTTGTTGTCCTTTTTGAAGATAGATGAGGGTATGCGAAAAAAGTAATACATCATGAAGGACATGAATTTCAAGGAATAGGGAATTTTTAATACACAGGAAACAGTTATTTAACTAGTGGATCTTTTATGACTGCCTTGGACGTTTACGAGCCCAGCATCGAAGTGGGAGTTGTTGTGAAGCTAAACTACGAAAGCATTCATTTAACAAACGCGGACGATGTCGAACTAATTGTTCATAGCCTTCAGTCTCACAGACATCATGGGCATGACTGAAAATAACAAAGATAAATAGTTCATTAATAGAGCTTACGTATTAAAAAATAAAATCTTCATTTAAAAAAAAACAATCTGGTTTCGTAAAGCCATTAAATGAACAGTTAGCTGAAAATATCCGCAACGTCTTCAATGTTCAATAAATAGTTTACGTCGTATTTTCGTTAATCCTCTGAGTCAGTGATGCAAATAAAGTGCTTGTAAGTATAGCATGTACTTCGCACTCTAAACGCAAAGTATTTCTGCGAGATTGAAGAGACTGTGCTCTTATCTTAGCCTCTGTAACGAACTGTTAAAAGTAGTCAGTAAGTTCATGTAACCGGGCAGTTATCCGAGTGGGTACTAATAATAGTGACAGATGTAGTCGGTCTACGCATAATCAAAGCCATATCGTCTTATGACAATCTGGACCATATTTGGCTACTTAATGAGCCGGGATGGTAACCATCAGGTTTATATCACTTTGGTGCTGACGTTGGGAGACTCTACGCTTGTTCATCATTGTTTACATGGCGTCACGGTATGGGAGAAAGCTGTACAGGACTTGTCTCTATTATTCTATCGTTACTTTCTGGTTAGAGTAGTAGAGATGGTCCAATTCAGCGGCTTCAGACTATAACAGATATGGCATAAAATTAAACCCAGTAGCGATCTTATTATGGCTTTCTTTTACATGCACTATCAAGTAAGTAATTCTTGAAAGAAAGAAGTCTTTCTTAGTTGTACTTTCCAATAAATTGTAACTCTACATAACTTATTGCTTTCTTATTAAATTATAAAAATGTACACTTTACTCTACAGTACTGAATAAACCGAAATACGGCTTAAATCGTTGGATACAACACACCTATTTATTATTTAAAAAGTTATTAACAAAAAGCGAATAACTTTATGCTTTCTGCTAATACCCAATCAAATCGAATAGTACAAATCTAAGAAGATTTTCAAAAACGTTCCTTTTATCCGGAATGAAATCTATCACTTTCATTGAATTCAAATGATGAAAAGTTGTTCGATATTTATTTCTGAAATAAAACTTATTCCTTTTAATAAAATTTAAGAACAATCGATTTAGCGTAAAAATGAGATTTTCAATAGTTAAGAAAATTCAGCTTTGTGAAGACTAGTTTCAATTTTTTTGCTTGCATGTGTCATGGATCGATCTCATTGAAAACATTGAAAATCAGAGAGTACTGAATAGTTATTACATTCTACTATGAGACACTATATCTGTGGGAATTTCGTCCAGTGCTTCCTGGCTTTCATAGTTATACAACCGAGAAAAATCTGTGAGGTACGCAAACAGCAGATGTCTAATAGTTGATAAATAGAAGTACAAACTTATAATGTCATTAACTGAGAGAAAATTGACCAGTGTCTGATGTATGAAATGTCAGTTTATGACATCGCGCCGTGGAATGAAAGAACTTTGTATAGGACTGGTTTCTATCGATCCATCCTGACTTCTTGACCGGAGCCCTGGGAATGGCACCAACCAGTGGTTTGAGACCTTGTGAGATATGGTGCAAAACAGAAGTCAATGGAGAACCTGTCGCAGTTTCCTATTGAAATCTTTATGAAAGAGTGGTAACAGTCCTCAATGAAAATAAATTTTACGTGGTCCCATTCCAACTAGGAATTTATCTCCGACCTTGTAACTTGTTTATTGAGTCAATAATTTATCTTCATTTTTTAACGACCAACTACCGTTTTTTTTCTTTATAATATTATATTTGTTCCTGTGAGGTGCATATATTCGGTGCCCAATGTACCACACTTTTGTGCTTATATATAAATAAGTTGAAAGCATCACAACAAATGTATCGGAACAACGACTGATAATATTCTAAAGAAACGTCTTCATGGAAACAAGTTAGTCGTAATGTACTAGAGGACTTACAGCATTATAAATTCTAATGTATGAGCTTTCAATTGTTCCGCATTGTGCATATCAGCAAGTCCAAATATATCACAAGCATTCTCTACAGAAAGGCTTTCAACAAGAGCCTCTTCACACATTGTTTTTAATCGTTCTAATTGATACTAGAAAGTTAACATCAATGACAAAATAAAAGTAAGCAAACAACCTAATTAAACTGCTGACATAAGTATATACAGAAATAGGTTTCTATTTTATGTTGAACAATATTCATCAATAGGGCATTTCTACAACATTGAAAAGTTTAAACACCATTAGACACTGAAAATTATGGTTTCGATAACAGCGAAAACCTGAAGTTTAACAGTTGTCATTCAGATTGCGAATATGTTACAGCAAGAAGTATGAAACAATTGGCGGTAAATTAATGGATCGGGCTGTGGATCTACGCCGATTGAAGTGGTTGGGATATGTACTAAGTATCTCCACCCTCGAGATGTTGGCCTCAGTAGGAATAGTTAAAAATGACCATTGGCAACAATCAATAAAGTTGTTAATCGTTATCTTTGCAACTATGTTGGTAGATACAGACTACCTGGTTACGGTCCACGCGATTATCACAACCAATAGCTGGAAGCCGGTTGACATAGCTAAAATTCGGTCACCATGGAGCAAAAGTATTCGCTCCTTGTTTCCGTGAATCATGAGTTTCAAAATGTTTATATACCATTTCACGAACTGATTTTTGGAATTACATTCTCTATGTGTAATCATTTTATAATCACTAGTAATACTACAATTCCTATCACTCGGTATTAATCTTAACATGCTGTGACAAAACAGCTTGGACTGAAGTACACATGCTCCAGGTTTCACACTGTTCATAACTAACTAACCACAGACAACACTCAGTTCAGACGATATATCTAACGGTTAGGTAGAAATAACTTGGATATATTGTACATAACTATCTACCAAGATGCTACCGGTCTGACTCCTCTTTTCGGATTTTTCACACAGCACTGTTTCAGACCATAGAAAATTTTCAACAGTAAACTTATGTCTAAGCAGAATTCATTGCAAATTTACAGGAAAAAATTACCTTGTCAGCTGCCGCCAATAACTCGTGAGCAAGTCGGTTCATACCGACAACCTGTCCTGTATATATGTATCGTAAAACTTCAGCAACAGTATCGGGTTCCATATCAGTGATTTCCACCCTATTGGCTCTAGACTCCTCCATTCCATGTCCAAACATAGCAGCAAAAACTGGGCTCCGAGCTGCAAGAATAGCTTTGTGTGCTTCAAACTGGCGAAGTACAACACTAGAATTTGAAGTTCCATTGACTGTCGAATTATTGCTGTTAGTGGATCCCATGCTGGAACATTTCACAGTCTGGTTTGTTACATTTATTGAGCTCGATGGAGTTGCGACAAGATTGGAATGAGACGAAGTAGTTGAAGCAGCCTTCGAAACTGTGGATAGAAGTGATGAATCCCGACCATTTCGATTGCGTGGACGATTTGATGTTGTGGTAGTCGTCGATGTCGTGTTTCTTCGACGAGTACTACGCCGTACACGGCTAGAAGTACCGGAAGTTTCAGCTTCGACAGATTCTTCAGTATCTTCAGACTCTTCTTTCGAAGTAACTAAAGGAGCAGATACATTGTTAACGAGTGAGCTACTCTGACTAATGGTTGTGCTGCTTGTAGTTGTGCTGGTGCTCCCGACATCTGCATTGTGCCCAGTAGTTTGTTTTCCCTTAATAGAAGAAGTGGAAGATGAATCAGTAGTCGTCGGTAAGGCAGAGGATGTAGATGGTACGGAACCGGACATACGGCATCGATGAACGCCTAAAAAACAAGTAATACCATTAGTGAAATAGAATTTTACTATGACAAA
Source organism: Schistosoma japonicum (assembly GCA_025215515.1). NCBI lineage: Eukaryota > Metazoa > Platyhelminthes > Trematoda > Strigeidida > Schistosomatidae > Schistosoma > Schistosoma japonicum. The sequence continues at coordinate 634,436 of CM046064.1, read as the reverse complement.
AATTAAAATACCGTAACAACAGAAATTATTTCGATAAACTGTAAAACAGAACACTACTGAAGCTCTGAATCAGCGAGCAAGTAACTAATTCAGAACTGAGTTATGAAATAAAGCTGTTTTGTAGGAGTCATCGAAATTAAAACCGATGGGTAAAGTAACCCCCCCCCGGTTTAATTGAGAAATGCAGCAGACCTCAGCTGCATGCGGCTTCGATCAAGTTGTGACCAGTGTTAAGAATAAATAAACTTTAGAAAAATGTAAAACAAGAAAGTAAATTGACTTTGAACTAAAATTTAAAGAATTCTTCACTTACCACTTCTGGACGAAGACCAGTTGACGTCAGAAGTTCTTTGACTAGCGTCACAACTACCATTTGCTTTTACCTCTCCATCCTCATGACTTATGTTTCCTTGAACAGAAACAAAATTGGAAGACGATGAAGCTAAGCGCCAATCACCATTAGAAGCACTATTAGTTGAATTGTCTAGTGGAAATTGTTTCACAGAGGATGGATCTATGGCACCTCCCGTACATGGGACTAATAATGGGATAGGATTAGTAGAGGCAATGGGAACTATTACACCTTTAGTTGGCACATTGGTTGTTGTGACTGGAGTTAATGTTGAAGAAGACATCACATGTGTTAGTTGATGATTAGGATGAGACGAAGTACTGGAAGCGTGATTGTCGCTTGTGTTTAAAGTCCGATGAGGTGCTGTGGCTGCTTCCGCCTCACCTTGTTCCGTATTAGTATTATTGCCGCCATTAGACGTTAAGTGACTGCCATCTTCAACTAAGAAAGCTAACTGTGACTCTCTATAACTGGATTGTGTTTCCTCTTCACGTTCACTCTCATTCTCTTGTTGCTCATCTTCTTCCTCATCATCATCTTCATCATCATCGAACTCCTCACCTTCATCTAACTCATCTTCATCTTCTTCATCCTCTTCACCTGTTGATTCATAAGCTGAGAATTTAGTGCCTTGTTCACTAACAGAACTGAGACCAGGTAGTGTAGTATGACCTGAGACACAAGAATGCTGATGTATGTGCGATAAAGAACAATCACTTGGACACTTTCCATTAGGTGGATTATTCGAAACAACAACTAAGGTGACATCAGTTAGTAGTTGCTTAAATAACAAACTCCCAATATCTTCATGTAAATTACATTCTGGAACAGTGATAGGTTGATTATTAACCTGTCCACTTTCTGAAAGAATCTCGCCCACAACTGAAACCTAAAATTTTAGTGAAAAAAAGGTTAATACGTTACACTACATCCTGATGAGTCAATCAATTATTATGGAATCTTGAGAAACCACTAATCATTTCTGATTTTGGATTTATGCATTCATGCTTAGTTTGACACCAGATAGAATTGGTTGAAGACTTCAAAAGCTGTCAGCCAGACATATTTTGATTATTACAAGATTATTGAACATATCCACCTCAGTGCAATCAATCTTGGACCAGATCACCTAAAATCCCCTAAATAACCTACAACGAACATCAAATAAAAATCAATTAATCTGAGTTAGTATGGTTGACACAAAGATACGTCTGGAGAGAGCCATACCAATACTAATTAATTTGAATCATTTACTAACTACACCATCTACTATTCGACTTTGGGCTACATTGTTTGTGCAAGGGTGTGACAGCCTGAATTCGAAAACCAACTAAGTCGCTATTTGAACGCATCAACTCTGAAATGAAAATTGAGTGAACTAGCAAAATCGACACAAATCAGTTTAGACAAAAAGCAATACTCAAACGCTGAAGAAAAATTCTTCTGAAAATAGTTTTCATACCTCACACAAAATCGTTAGACGATCATTTGGCAATAGTCCATTAGCCTCATCCATTAAAACATCTCGACGAATAAACTTTTTAAAGCCCCAATCTTTGCCTTGAACAAACCTATACGCACGCTGACTTTCTAGAGGCGAAATGGAGAAAACTAGAAGACATAACCATGATTACATACCCATTGCTTTTGTTTCCTCACGCTTTGCATTCAAGATGGAGAATTTGAATTTTGCTCGAGCCTCGCTTTTAGTCCCACAGTTAACCAATAGGAGATAGAGAGACAAATATTCTCTACTTTCTTCATCCAAACCCTTAGGATTTATTCTCAGGCACCTTAATAAATGAAAAAAATGTAACCGACGTAAGAATAGTGATTGGAACTAACCATTTCAGTTTATCGTTAGGACCACAAGAGAAAAATGAGCTTTTAACAACCTCACCCATTTCTTCACGACAGAAGCTAAAATTGCTAATCGTCCAAACGTACTTCATCTTTGTTACACGTACCTTTCAGAAGCATATGAAATGTAATTGAAAGAACGAATTACTTGTGTATGACACCAATATTCAGCAACAACAGGAGGAGGGCTGAGAAGATCCAAAGGAGGTGGTGAGCTAGTTCGGCTAACGGTAGCCACTTGACCATCAGTACTATCCAATGTAGCTCTTAAAGCGTCCATTGAACTAACTGTAGATAAAACCAGGTAAAATTACAAAAAACACTCGCTAGACACATTAGCAGAAAAAGATAAAAATTTAGGTTACAGCATACAAAACGAAAATGAATGGATAAAATATAAACCGAAGTGACTGGGCTATATCAATTTTAAGATTTTGTGGTACTATCTGCTGCTGAAATATATTATTATTTGCATATTAATGTATCTACTATACATGTGTACTATTTGTTCAAGATTACGGTCAGCATGCTACTAGAGACCAATTTTCGTATTATACCTATTTCGAACCAAGTACTCCTTTCTACAAAATGTAAATTATACGAATCTGTACTGTAACGCTTCACAGCAAATGGAGAAGAACAATAAATACATACAAATAATAACCAGTGACAGCAGTAAAAGACAAAAGAAATAAGTAGAAAAAAATGTGACCTAACTGATGGATTATAAGAAAACCTTTTCGAGCATTTTAACAGTTTCGAACCGTTCATTGATTCAAGAGTATATCTGCGTAAGACAAACAAAAGTAGAATATAATATGTAAAGTTAAGACGAAGTAACATCCATACTGCGACAACTACTGAGTTCAAATTTGCCTACTATCACATCTAGTCTATTTTAAAGAAAGATAAAATAGCTATAAGTTTACGACGAAGGGTTTTGTGATAACATCGAATCTTTGCAATCTCGTTTGGCCAATAGTGCATCAAGACTCATACCGAGCATTTGTATTTAAAAGCGGCATATATGTGCATCAGTCATAATTGCTACATCACACTGGCATATCAAGGTGAATATCAATGTAGTAAAATAGTAACAGTAGTAATTGCAGAAAAGATTAAACATAGAGAATATGCTTTCAAAAATGAATTCATGGAATTCACATGACAGTTTGCCATAAACCCTAACTTGTCCGACCGTAGCTGCTACCTTGACGTGGTGGTCGGGCTTGCCTATCGTGATGACCCAACTGAGCTATACTGGCTGAAACGCATGTTCCTCAAGGTCCTACCATGCCAAGCAGGTCTGTCGGAGAGCGATAAGACCAAAGGCAGCAACCTAAGATCTGAGGGCGAAGTCGTACTGCTGACTGCAGCGAGGTGTGACAGCAGTAAGATGTTTACCTCGAATAACCAGCATCTGCAGCGATGCTACCTACTTAACATAAGGAAGGGGTTAGAAAAGGTCGACCCTAAAATGTCACACCTCACCTTACTACACGGATTTCCGTCTCCAGCAGTAAGGCCTTCTAAAGAACGGAGCTAACACTTCAAAAACTCTCCATAATAAGGCCGTGCGTGATCGGCCTCAAGCAGTTGTCCCATGGGCTCTGCGATCGCGAACCCAGGTCACTATGACCAATACTAACCCAGTATCCTTTACAGGTACTTCAATAAGTAATATTCTTTTATGGTGTGGGCAGCCAGGAAGTGAAAATCGCCCTCATACCTCTAACAGCACACGAGATCATCTTGTTCGAGGCCAAATCCCACCATCAACTCTTAATAACTTTCTTATCATCATGCCTAATCCTTCTAACATAATTTTATCACCTCGCGTCTCTAATGCTAATGATTTGAGTTCACGAAACGTTATCCCTGGTCTCCTAAAACCGCGCACTAAGTTATATATTGGAGCTTTCAACGTTCGAACGTTATGTCAAATAGGACAACAGGCTTCCCTAACCATGACTCTAAAACCCCGCTCCATCAATGTCTGCTGCATCTCTGAAACGCGTATACAGGATCCAAGCATAGTCATTCGCTTGACCTCACCTTGTGAAAATAAGGAACCGGCTTGGTTCACTCTTTGTGTTTCCGATGACCCCACCGCTACCACTTGAGGCCTTGCTGATGTCAGTATAGCATTAAGTTTAAAAGCTGAGCAGGCTCTCCTCGACTGGATTCCAATAGACAGTCGCTTGTGTGCCATCCGTCTAAATGGAACGGTAAGGACTCGTAAAGATAGGGACGCACGCCGTTGTCTCTGCCTATGCTCCCACTGACTGCAGCTCAGATGAAATGAAAGATGAACTTTACAGAAAGCTTTATGACCTTCTATATAAAGCTAAGCGCACTGATGTAGTAATAGTGGCGGGTGATTTTAATGCCCAAGTAGGTAGACTAGATGAAACTGAAAGGCACCTAGGTGGATCATATGGTGTTCAGGCTCAACGAACAGACAATGGCGACCGGTTACTACAACTTTGTTCAGATAAGCGATTATTTGTGGCAAACACCAACTTTAAGCATAAGGAAAGACATCGGTTGACATGGCGGCCTCCGAAATCAACTCAACGCTGGACTCAAATAGACCACATTGCTACCAGCCATTGTTGGAGACGCTCGATAGAAGACTGCCGCTCGTTTTGCAGAACATGTTTAGACTCAGATCATGCCTTAGTGCGAGCGCATATTAGTCTGCGCCTCACTGAACGTAAAAGATCCACGACAAGGATCCCCCCTCAGAGTGCAACTTAAGGATGGAAAAGTCAAGAATACATTTCAAGAACAACTAAAAAACCAATTAGTAAACTGCGTAAACTGTACTCATCCTGAGCTAGCTTGGAATGATATCCAAAAAGCTGTTGAAAGAGCAGTAATATCCACTAATAAACTAGACCAAAAAGTTAGGAAAACTCAGTGGATTTCAGTTGCATCTACTGAACTGATAGATGCTCGGCAACACATCCCGTCTGGTTCTGAACATGATGAGGAACGAAGGCAACTTAAACACAAACTGATTAAAAGCTTACGCAATGATCGTTAGCTGTGGTGGGTGGCGAAAGCTAAAGAGATGGAAAAGGCCGCGGCAATAGGTAACAATAGGCAACTGTTCAAACTTATCAAGGAAATGGGTATCGGGAACCCGACTGTAAGTGAAACTAACTCCGAAAAAGATGGTTCTACTACTCACTGTCAATCCAGAAGATTAGACCAATGGGCAGAACACTTTAGGGAACAGTTCAACTGGCCTTTGGCCACATCCCAGTTGCCCACCATCCCTAAACAATCTGAATGGCAAATTAACATTGGTCCCTTAAGTCTCAGTGAGGTTGAGAAGGATATAGGAAACTTAAAGCGAGGGAAAGAAGCAGGACCTGATGGATTAACTCCTGAGATATTTAAGGATGGTGGTCCAGCTGTAGCAGCGAGGTTAACTGAGATTTTGGGAACTGGACGTAATCTCATATGGCTGGTCTCAAACACTAACCATTCCGGTCTTTAAGAAAGGACAGAAGTCCTCGTGTGACAATTACCGAGGAATCAGTTTAACGAATATAGTGTCAAAAATACTGACCTTAATAATACTTTGACGTCTAACTAAAGCTCGTGAAGAGCAAACTCGAGAAAACCAAAGTGGTTTCAGACCTGAACGTGGTTGTATAAACCAAATATTGACACTTTAGCAGGTTCTGGAACATAGGCACACTTTCAGACGCCCAACAATGGCTGTATTCCTTGACCTTAAGGCGGCGTTTGACTCTATCGATCGTAAGGTTATGTGGCAATGTCTATCATTAAAAGGTGTACCGGAGAAGTACTTTGACTTTATACAGGCTCTCCACTCGAACACCACGTCATGTTAGAGCTTATGGCTAATTGTCTTCGCAATTGATCACCTCGAGTGGTGTTCGTCAAGGTTGTCCGCTTTCCCCATTTTTATTTAATTTTATCACCGACATACTTTTAGAGTTAACATTGTCATCGTCTGATTTCTCTGGGGTTGACCTCCTTCCAGGAGATAAACTTACTGACTTAAAATATGCCGATGATATGGTTCTACTGAGTGAAGATGCTGACAAAATGCACAATTTTTTGACAACCTTAAACATGAACGTAAGCATGTTTGGGATGCGATTCTCCCCATCCAAATGTAAAATGCTACTTCAGGACTGGCTTAATTCGGCACCAAAGTTAGTGATAGGGAGCGAAACTATTGAATGTGTCAACCGTTTTACTTATCTTGCGAGCCTCATCAGTCCTGTGGCGCAGGTGCATCCACTCTTTGTGTTCTCTCAAAATCTAACCTTCCGAATTCTCTATTTTTCTCCTTTCAAATTTATCTCACTGAATTATACTTTTCGAATCATATCTTCGCTCCCTAATTTTCTGCATTACTGCTAATACTTCTATTATCGTTATCACTCTTGGATTTGAACTGACAGTTGCGTCTCTGTGCTGATGTGGTATGGCGACCTGAACTGATGTACGTACGTACAAAGTTCTGCGTTGTATCTGTCTGTCTGTCTGTCTGTCATCAGTCCTGACAGCCTGGTGTCTGATGAAATCTCGGCTCGTATACATAAGGCCTGATTGGCTTTTGCCAACTTGCGTCACATGTGGCGTAGGCGAGACACTCGTTTACTGGTGAAAAGACGCGTTTACACCACAGCAGTTAGATCCGTTTTACTTTATGGATGTGAAGCATGGCCATCAAGGATAAAGGATATTCGTAGGCTCCTAGTATTTGATCATAGATGTCTTCAAAGCATTGCCCGTGTTTGCTGAGACCAACAAGTAAGCAATGAGTCGGTTAGGAATAGAGTACTAGGCAAATACGGTAAGTCTATTGATGAAGTAGTGAATCTTCATCAGCTGAAGTGGTTAGGACATATGTTACGTATGCCTAACCACCGTCTACCACGACGAGCAATGCTGTCTGTTGTGGGAGTAGACTGGAAGAAAGCTAGGGGTGGCCGAACGAAAACATGGCACCAATCCATGAAGTCATTGACAATTGGGCTGAGCCATGTTAATAGATGCAGACTACCTGGTTGGGGTCCACACGATGATCGTAACAAATGGTTTGAGACTTTAGGTGATACGGCTCAAAATCGTTGGCAATGGCGCAGGTGCATCCACTCCTTGTCTTCCTCCAAATTCTAGTTTTTGAGCTTATTATAATTTTCTCTTTACTGAGTCACTTTTTATCTCAAATCTCATCTCTGATATCTATGCCTTCCATTAGTACTTACTCTGTTACTACCTCCCCTACTCTGGAATTCGGTCCGACAATTTAATCTCTATCAGCTTATTGAGGCATGGCAACTTGAACTGATGTACGCATGTACCAAGTTCTACATTGCAACTGACTGACTGACTGAAACCCTAACTTGATAAATGAAACTGAAGTGAGAAATTGGGAAAAAACTTAATTAAGGGTTTAGATGATAATATAAAGTAAAACTGTACCAGGATATTGAGGGAAAACTAACCAAATGAGAGAAACCTTAATTAGTATAGGGAACACAGTTAATGAGACGACCAAATTTGGGAATCTAATATGTAGAATAATATTAAAAATTCGGAATTTAGACAAAGGATGGATACATCCGTAAGACTGAGGTTTCCTTTCAGTCGTGCCTAAAGCATTCGACTACCGATAGTCTCTTTGCACACTGCTATGAAAAGTGACTACGACACTCAAGTCCAGCGTCTCTGAGAGTTTTAGTAATATCACTCTAAGCTATAAATTATACGCTGAAGTCATGTCCTTTTAAATCTCTGGATTCAATCTTCGACAGTCATTAAGAAAGAGTACAAAAGCTACGGGTGGTATAATCTATTCTAATTAGGGTGGAAGTTGGGGGATAGCTAGTGAACCAAGTCAAGGACATGCCACTTGTCCATGAAGTTAGTGACCGACAATCTAGACTGGAGGCTCCGTAATAACCGATCTGTGTGATGCTCAGTGAAATGATTCAGTCAGTCAATCAGTCAGTTACAACGTAGAACTTGGTACATGCGTACATCAGTTCAAGTTGCCATGCCTCAATTAGCAGATAAAGATTAAATTGTCGGACCAAATCGAAGAGTAGGGGAGGTAGTAACAGAGTAAGTACTAATGGAAATGCATAGAGATCAGAGATGAGATTTAAGATATAAAGTGATTCAGTAAAGAGAAAATTATAATAAGCTCAGAAATTAGAATTCGGAGGAAGACAAGGAGTGGATGCACCTGCGCCATTGCCAACGATTTTGAGCCGTATCACCTAAAGTCTCAAACCATTTGTTACGCTCATCGTGTAGGCCCCAACCAGGTAGTCTGCATCTATTAACATGGCTCAGCCCAATTGTCAATGACTTCATGGATTGGTGCCATGTTTTTGTTTGGCCACCCCTAGCTTTCTTCCAGTCTACTCCCACACTAGACAACATCGCTCGTTTCGGTAGACGGTGGTCAGGCATACGCAACACATGTCCTAACCACCTCAGCCGGTGAAGATTCACTACTTCATCAATAGGCTTACCGTATTTACCTAGTACTCTATTCCTAACCCATGCATTGCTTACTCGGTTGTCCCAGCAAACACGAGCAATGTTTCGGAGACATCTATGATCGAATACTAGGAGCCTACGGATATCCTCTATCCTTAAAGGCCATGTTTCACATCCATAAAGTAAAACGGATCTAACTGCTGCACAGTAAACGCGTCCTTTCGTCATTAAACGAATGTCTCGCCTACGCCACAAGTGACGCAGATTGGCAAAAGCCGATCAAGCCTTATGTATACGGGCCGAGATTTCATCGGACACTAGACCGTTAGGACTGATGAGGCTCCCTAGATAAATAAAACGGTTAACGCATTCAATAGTTTCACCCCCTATCACTACAGTGAAATGATTCAGAAAGGTTGTCTCTATTCATGAGAAAAAAGGACGGAGTGCTGAACCGTGCATCCACCGTTATGAACATAGGCACTGTCTGAACTAAATTAGAACATAAATAAGCACTTGAAACTTGTGTCGAAACTAAGTTACCAACAATCCAGGGTTAACAATAACTTCACAATAAGTTATTGGATGCATTTGACAAATTCACGCATTTTGTTCAGACTAAGCGTTCATCCAGACGAGTTCTGAATGGGCTGAGTGCGTTAATTGGACATTGCAGGTTTCCCTTTCTCAAGTAAACCAAACAACATACAAGTGGGCAAAGTCATCAATCCCATTGATGCTAGGTAGTTGAGATTAAAGTAAACTATTCAGTGACATCATAACGGGGTTACAATTCGATCAAAATGCTCTGGTGGAATGGAGGAAATGAAACATCCCTATAAAGATTATCATATAGATCAGTGGCAACAAAGATCCGTATAATGGCCTACCATTACGCGTTAACGAATATAAAGATCAAGAAGTCACTGGAAGCAATGACATCACAACTACAGCTAACAGTAAAACGATAATTGTTAATAGTTTTAAGGTCTTGAGGTCACTACCAAAGTTCGAACAAGAGCATGTATGATCTGGAACATTAGTCAAGATCCTGTAACCAACACCAGCTACCTACTTATAAAAAAGCAATCTAATGAAAAGCCATACTTTAGATAAAAGACAGAGAAGCCAAAAAGGGTTTGAAGTATACGAAGGTAGTTGGTCAACTACGTATATGGAGCTCTCTGACTCCCCCCACACACAAACACATACGCTATTCCGAAGATCAAGATTTAATAAACACTAGGACACATTTGATAACAGACATCTTTCACAAGCAAGATAATATTATTATCACTTGCTGCTATTAATTACAGATTGGCGAATTAACCTACATCAAGAATTGCAACATAAGCGGTGGCGCTTAGTGGACATCTACATCGTTCAGAAGCCTAAAACAAATCCAATATCCAATATCTGCATGATAAACTATTAATTTTCTTGGCGTCCCCGTCCTGAATGACCTTCAAACTTAAAATTTTTCTTGACATAAATAACTGACTGGTTGTTCTCTAAGATCTGTATATAAAAGATAACAGAGTTTTCTTGGTTATTACGTGATGCAATCCATACCGTAATAAGCAAGTGAGTTGAGTACCTAAATTTTGGTTAGTACAACTATTAGACTTTGTGGTCTTGAGATTTTTGTCTAGGTGGGAGGAGCGTCAACATTGCCTTTTCAGATTATATGTTTCAGAGTTCAAGCGCGTCCACTTGTACCTGGGGCATTGAGAGTTGCGAGAAATGGGATCAGTCATATGGTGAACTTGGGAAAAATCCATCCATTTAGTAGCCCTTGGTCATCTATATCACATAGGGTCTCGAAAAAAGATGATTGGCGTTACACCGGTTATTATCGACTCGACGCTCAAAATACGCTTGGTCGTTACATTTTACTAGGGATTCACGATCTAAAGACCATCTTGAAAGGAATGATAGTATTTTTTAAAAATCGACCTTGTAAAGGCATACAATTAAATACCGATGGTCTAGAACGACATCCCCAAAACTGATACCATAATCCCATTTGGCCTTTACGAATTCCTGTGGATACTTTCCGGTTGGAGAAATGCAACACAGACATTTTAGCGTTTCATAGATGACGTGTTTCGGAGGCTTGACTATGTCCATGCATATGTTGACAACTGCTTGATAGTAAGCGCAGATGAGGATACACATAGGAAACATCTGGATACAGCTTTTGAAAAAAATGTAGCAATATGCGATTACAATAAATATACAAAGTGCTAAATTGGAACAAGCTCACTGAACTTTCTGTTGCTGACTGTTGATGCCAATGGCATGCAACCTCGAAATCACAAGGTGGTGGCTATTTTGGAATATCTATAACTAACCACCACTAAGAAGCTTTGGGCTTGCGACTGGTTGGTGGGCCTTTGCAGGTGATTTATACTTAACTGTACATCTCTCATGAAACTAATAACAGATCAACTTAGCGGAAATGAAAAGGTGGTCACAATCGATGCGAAGACAACGTGTGTCTTCATTTCAACAAAAAAAGCAATAGCGAATATGACTACGCTGGCACATCACAATACCGAAGCCCCGTCAGTATTGCTAGTAATGCATCAGACTCAGCCATCTGCGCGATTTCGCGTAAGTTGATTGTCCAAGCTTGGCAATCGTTGTCATCCTTTACAAGAGTGTTGCAAGATACTGAATCGAGATAAGGCACTTTTGGACATGAACTGTTGGCTACGTTTCGTGCCGTACGACGTTTTCAACATTCCGTCGAAGGCCTGGAATTTGCAATATTTACCGACTATAAACCATTGACGTTTTCTATGAAGTCATTTTCAGATAAGTACTCTACACAACAGTCACGTCATCTAGACTGCAATCACCAGTTCCCTAATGATATCGGACATACATCTGCAGTTAACAGTGTAGTTGCTGACGACTTATCATGAATACATTTCTTGAATCGTATCCAAGGAGTCGACCCTGCTGAATTAGCACGACTTCAAAATGTAGACAACAATCTTCAACACAAGTTATCCAAAACAGCTCTCAAACCCCAAACGAAGACGATTGGAAAAGGTAAGAACACTTTTATTCGTGATTCTTATACAGGGACAGCCAGTCTAATCGTCTCCGAGAGTTATCGACACATCATTTTTGACACATTGCATAAACTCTTTCATCCTGGAGTTAATGCTACGACTAAGCTGATTACCCAGAGATTCTGCTGGTCGAAGATGAACAAGGACATCAAAATATGGGTGCACTCCAGTGTGACCTGCCGAAAGAACAAGATGATAAATGCCCTCTTGGCACTTTCCCGATTCTTGACACACGACTCGATTACGTTCATTATCATCTGATAGAACCTTTATTGAAATCAAACGGATTTTCTAATCTAGCATGCATAGACTGATTCACACAATGGTCAGAAAGAGTCCCACTCAAAGGCATAACTTATGAAACAATCGCTCGAGGTTTCGTTGAATGATGGATAGCAAACTTTAGTTGTCCATCTAGAAAAAGACAGACTGTAGACGTCAGTTTGAATCTAAATCTTCTACTTTCTGACCAAACTCCTTGGGACTACACACTCTGGGACAACCACCTTCCATCCACAACCCAAAGACTTGACAGCTGAAAGCACCACTTACACCACGAACATCTTTTAGTGAACTGACACTGTACCATTAGTTTTATCAGGAATTCATGGCACTGTATAAGCAGGTGTTTGGTGCAGTGTTGTCGAGTTTGTCTATTGAATAACGCTTCGACTCCCTGGTGAATTCGTAGAAAGCGCTTTCACCTCCACAAACCTGGATCTAAATTCTTACGTGAACCGGTTTACAAATACGATGTGTCTGGTTAAGCTAGTCCGAACTCGACAGCAAACAACAGAAGTCATTATTCAACCTGCTTTAAAATATCGTACACACGATTTTTGTACGTTGCAATGCTCTACGCTAGCTTTAGCGACTTAAGTTGACAAGTTAAGAGTTAGCTTCAAACCTTAAGCATACGCCGAAACAATAAAGCTCAAGTTATAACGTACTTCCTTATTCTTCACAAGAATTATATTTTCTATTATCTTATACTGAATATTGATAAGCGATGTGTGTTTAAATGACTAGGATAAAGCTCAACTCTCTCCTGCCCACGATACTGAAATAAAGACTTATTACCTCATAATCTGGTTTTTTCTGTTAAATAGAACGGGACGTACCTAGGCGCTAAACTAGTGAACCCTTTTAAGAACACGATATTTAATTTCTATTGTACGTAAAATAAGCCTTCTGTTTTTGCTGCAATTAAGATAATGTACATATATATACAATGAAATCAAGGTATATTTCAGCTTGCTTTGCCATTTCTATTTCTATGTTATCATGTTTTCCAAACAAGGAAGTTAACGGGGCTGTTCACTCAAGATAGATTGTATTTTGCTAAATGCTAATTGTACATCTTCGACTATGTTTTTATTGTCAGTAATATTACTGTTTAGATCAGTCGAATTGATAGCCTTGACAAGTGGTGTACGATTGTCTCCGATCTGTGGTTCAGTGATAAGTAGGTCATTAGGAGAAAATTCTGGGTTACGGAGGGAATGGTTATCAAGCTTGGATTATTCAGCCATTATTCGAGCCATCTTCAAATAAAATCTTACTAAATAATAAGGTGGTTTGCGTATACTGTGATTACAGTAGTCGTGTTCTATAGAACGAAGTTAGACTTCAGTGTTAGGTACTGTTTTATTAAGTAGTGTTAAGTATTTTACTTTATTTTTTATTTTATTTTGACCACATACGGCTTGTTTACAATAAGTATTGTAAAGGAACCGTTTTGGGTTTCATCAAATTAGTATACACTTACAATAATTAAAATTAATTTACATGGCAATACAGTATCCAGAATAAAACGCTTATGTGAAGTGGTATATGTATATATGACATTAAAGAAGAAGTAATAAATAAATAATTGTAAGGAGTTCAGTACATAGTTATAGCTTAAATTTGGTGTGAATAGGTTTATTAGACAACTGATAAACCCAATAAAATTAATAAAAGATCGAATTGTCATCGAAATCGTGAATTGTTGTAAAAGTGATGATTGAAGACGAATAATGATAAATAAAAATAGGTTGGAATAAAATGAAAATAAGCACTATTAATTATCAACTTATGGCATATTGTGAACGCATTTGATAAAGTTAAACTGTTTATACAGAACTGGGACCTTGTTTATGCATATCATTATTTATTTCTTGATAGTTACGGAGATCACACATGTTTTTACCCAACAGGTTTTCATTACGTAGTGTTTTGAACCCAGTTAACAATTTGCTGCAACGTATATATAACAAGGATTACTGTTATTTGTGTGAAAATGTGTTAGCACGCGAGAAAGCGCAACGTATGGTCCATATTTGCCGCCTCTAGGCTTTTGATTTGGACTGAGTCAGACATGTTACATGAGCAATATAGTAATGTGATAAGAACGAAAAATAACAAGCCTATTAATGGTACCTAGCGACAAAAATTAAATATTATGTATGAAAAATTCATATATACTTAATCTTAATTACTGCAGAATACAAAGCTTATTTTTACGACTGAATACAAAAAATAATAGTAATTTACTTCCTGATGTCGGTAACCAAACGTCCAGACGCCGGGTGCTGAAGATACAACTAGACAGGCTTCCAAATAAGAACCAGTTGGGCCAAAATCAATAGAAATGAATTCCAAATAATGTATTTATTGACCTGTCAAGCAAATGATGTTTTATGCCATGAATTATAAATGTATTATTACAAACCTTCAATATTGTAGGCACCCAGTCTGAAAGCAAATGGTTAACAGCCCAAAACAAAGGTGCAAGCCAAGAAAAATGGCAAAAGTGAAGATGGACAAACCAAACACAAATTGAACACAACAAATAAGTCAATTTTGGAAGAGCCTGACAAGAATAATCTACAAAATCATATAATCCTTAAGTTTACCGCAACAGGTATCATAAATAGACACAAAGACGCACTTTTCTTTGCAGCGTAGATTCTAGGGGATAATGTCAATATGACACGGCAGTTGGGAAGTGAAGAGATAAAGAAAAAGAACAAGCGGCAGGGCTAGGGGACAAAAATAACCAGTTAAGTACATTTGCTTGCCGGGGAACCTGAGATGTACCTGTTACATTAAATAAAGCCTAATTTCTATTTCTGCTTTTTATGATATATCTGAAATCTACTCTGAAATAAAGAGCTCAGGGGAGTATAGTATAGTGAAATAAGAAAAAAACAGTATCACGTCTAAAACATAAGTAGGTATTACGAAATTTCACAGCACTATCTGTCAGGAAGGAAAACGTTTTAATGTCTGCTCCACAATATAATCTTCCGATAAATTTAGTCTATTGGAGTAGCTGTGGGTTAGGAAGAAACAAATCTTGATATCCGATTGAAACTATCGACGGAATCAAACATAGAATTCGGCTACCCTAGATAAGTTAGTCGCATTGTATCGCTGACAGTACTAAGCCAATAAGAACCCACCTGTTCGCCTCATCTGAAAGAAAACATCACTAAAATTATGGAAAACCTTCAAAGATTCCTAGAAGATAAGTAAGAGGTGAGTTTTCTTATTTCCCCCTAATCTAGTGTTTCTTGTTATTGTCTACAAACTCCCTAATCACCTCATTCACGGGAGATCTCTGCTTGTATCATCCAATATTAACGGATTGTCTATGATAAACAATTAATACTTAATAACTGCCTTTTTTACTTTCATATTCGCAGTAATACGAAATGGCATATATTAGGTTTCGTGGTGTACGCGTAATGAATTTGTTATATTCTAGGAGCTTAAGTGCGACTACCTGATACCATGCTATGAAATGTCCTCACTATCCGCTGACAAGTATTCGCAGTTTTTATATCTAATGGAATGGTCAGTACTTATTTTACTATGCATGTAAAAACGAGTTTTCGTATGGTAAACGGTATTTGAAATTAGAAGGTATTCGACTACCGTACTTTACACATGTTAGTGCATTTCTAGTAATAGGCTTAATGGCCTGGTTCTTTTCGGATTAATCGGTGAGGGGTGTTGTTTTAGGTGCAAGTTACACCAACTGTCGTTATTCACCGTCACAATATTATTAATACAGTAAAGTGTGTCAACACTTTATTTAACGTATCATTTAAGTTGGTTTACTAGTTAGATCTGTGAAGTACAGAAATTTTTAATTATGGTAATGCACAGATTGTTACGTGTCAGGTAAGTTGATACTAAAAGAATCTAGTATTAAGGTGAGGATATATTCAAAAAGGATGCTTCTCGTTAGTCCCTAGGTACAACTTTACATGGCATTCTAAAACATAATCTTTCTCATGTGATATGCTATCATACGCGGTTGCCAAAAAATTGTACATCGTAGCATAGTTATCGTAAACATTAGCATGCGTTCACTATATGACTGACATTTACTTTAACCCTTTGTATTCACTGTAACAGGCTACAATAAAAAGCCGTATTAAAATATGTGCGGACAAATATTTAACAAAAGGTAAAATGATATGTAGAATTTTGATTAACCTGAAGTATTACAAAATAACACGACTGCTTTTACTGTTTATTAATACAGTTATCTGATATGTCACATGACTGCACCGCTGGTTGGTAAGGATATGTCATCAAAGCCCGCGGTAGACTTACATCAGTAAAAAGCTTCTTGATTTCATTTGTTAACACAGAGTAGTTTATATAAACTTCAGTTTTAAATTGTCAAATTTCCTTTGCACATTTTTACTACTCGTTGGTAACTCTGCCAGGAACCCTATAAACCGTTCCAAGAATGATTCAATATTTTCAGTGATAATATGACCATTCATCAGAATTTTTACTATAATCTAAATAACTCCCCTCCCTATAAGTTTAGCGTTTTAACTGAAGCTTAATAAGTTTAAACACCCTAATTGAAACAAAATCAGCCCACTACAACAACATCTACGAATGCGGATTAAAAACGTATGTTGGAGTCATACGACTATTGCATGCAAAACACTAACATACTACATCAGTGGTCTATAGTTTACTCACTGCAAAGTGAAGTCAATATAAACCATCAAGAAAAAGTCGCAATCATGTTAACCTGACTGAGATTACCTAGGTGGTCTTAGATAACGTAATTGCACTGCAGTTCGTTCTTAACGATTACGAAATGTAATCAATAACTTTTGTAAAACTTAAAACGACATATTTCAGAACAAGAAAACCATATACAAAATGTATTTCCAAAAGAAATATGCCCTATGGTTCTGTGGCAGCTACACGGTTTAGTACAATCAGTAATCATGTAGATTAGTTTAAATATGCATGTGCAGTTAAAATATGAAGCGTAGATAGTGGGAAATTTAACGATAGATGATTTCTGATGATTTCAGTAAAAACACGATAACTGATTATGATATCACGAAAACACATAAGATGAATAACCAGTCTCTACTTGAACCTCTAGAATCACTAGGTCAAGTAAACATTTAGGTACAGATGCGACTGGTTTGATAATGCTTTGAGACATTAAATTTCTAGGTCCATATCTCGACAATACCAGACAACACAACGTTTTTATCATACTTTCGAGTATTCTGTTTAATACATCTCCACGACACTAGCTAAAGTAAATAACAATAATAATAATAGGTTTTTCCCCAAGTAGCATCTTATACATGAGAGTATACCAGTTTACAGGCATGATCAGCATGATATAGGTTTATTTATATACAAGGATTTTGACAGAGTCATGGATTAGGGATTCACACTATATTATGGTATTAATTAAAAGCAGGGCAAACGACATCAAAGTTCATAGTACTAGGGCGCCAGAGGTATGTGTTGTATTATAGTGCACTTTTGACAAACAACCGCTCGCTTTTCGTTTCTGACGTTACGACTGCGAAAGACGGTAAGGAGTAAACATAATAGACCATACAGCATATCCAGATACGTGATAAGGCCAACAGTATTTGGAACTTGAATAAAAACTCTAACCGGAAAAATATATGGGGGGTATTCTTCCATAGTGGTGGAATCTGTGTGGGTTGATTTTGAACGGTGAGTTATTGATATAATGAGTACTTTGTTAACCAGCCTTAGGAGTAAGTTGCTGTAAAGGAGACTCGTTTTTTTATTAGAATAGCCAATAAGATCTGGGAGACGATATAGAAGAATATATGCTCTCATGTACAAAATGCTACCTGAGAATAAACTATTATTATTATACAAAATAAAGTTAGCTAGTAGTTGTAAAACAATTAGTTGTAAACCTGTAATAGATTCCTAATCCCATCTGTGGAGAGTTCTCTCATAAGAAGCCTATGATTAACTATGTTAAAAGCTTTCTGTACCATAATAAAACATAAAGTCTGAATAGCAATAATATTAACAGAAAAATAGATTATTGTGCAAGGGGATTAAATGTAAGCAAGGAAACCGTCGTCTATCAGCTGGGAGCTAATTTGTAATCCTAAGATTTCATGGATACATGGGTAGAAAACACTTGCTAATATATGACATCAGTTCAGGTAAAAGAGTGTCATTAACATGACACTGAGAAGTTTAGATTGCAGATGGTTTTTTGAAATAGTCATTTGTGGCGTCAAGTATGAACATGATCTTGTATGAACAGCATCTCGTAGGAGAACGATGGAGATCAGAAGTATCACATTAAGGTGTAATGAATAAACCACAAAGACAAACTTCCGTTTCCAGCAGAGATTCTAGGTGATAATGTCAACATGACACATCAGTTGGTAACTAAAAACATAACGAAAAAAGAACGAGCAGCAGGACGAGTTAACACAAATAACCAATTTAAGACATCTGTTAGTACTGAAACCTAAGGTGCACCTGTTGCATTATATGAAGCCTATTCGTTATTCTCTTTTTTCTGAAAATCGTTGACTAACACCAGAAGTAACGATGATGGATTTCAGATCTACTCTGGGATAAAGAGCTCAGGGAAGTATAGTATTGGGAAATTAATGGTATACTTCATCACCTCTCAGAAATGTATAGCCATTACGAGATTCCAGAGCATTATCTACCAAGAAGGAAAACGTTCTATTGCCTGTACGTGAATAGTCTAAAAGCTCTCAAGACCTGCAGGTGATTTTTCATAAGTGTTATTAAAAAAACTAAATGCCAGAAGGTCCATTAATGAGTGTACTTCATTCTATATAAGTTGTAGTAAGTAAGTTGTAGATACCGGCATTTTCTAAATAGAGGTTTATTGCAAATCTAAACTATGATATGGAGCTACATTGTCGTACGCTTACTGGTAACCGGTTCCAGAGGTTGGCATGGCGTGTAACTAAGAAGGAGGATTTTTGTTTACTAGTGGCTCTCTGCACTCTTACCAGAGAATTTCGGTTTCGCAAGTCATACTTAAGTTTTCGAGCATATGTCAAGACAGTACAATCTCTTATGATTTCTTTATGAAGAATTTTAAAGAGTATCATAAGATTAAGTTAAATCCTTCCGACCTATAAAGGGTCTAATTTCCAAGCACAGCATCTATCATTATTGGGTCGGCCAGGGGTTAGTAGCCTAGCAAGATGCCCTTGAACCTCCTCTATGTTCTGCCAATCTAGTGACGCGACTATGTATAATTGGGCAATATTGAAGCAGAGATCTAACACAGGTTTAATAAGGAATAACTTCAGATTTGTTCACATGATAGTTAGATTGAGTTGAACCAATAAGTTTGCGAGTTAAAGCATGCTCGGTAAAGGATAAACTTTTTGAATACCCTACTTCTAAATCGCAGATGCCATTTAGTTGACGAAATTTGTGTTTGTTAAGGTGTAGGCTGATCTCGGGGTTAGATTCTCCGAAATATAGGTACCTGACTTTTGTGTGTTAAGAGAAAGAAACAATTTATTACACCAATTACTTACTTTGTAGAGATGTCTTTGTATTATATCATTAACATTTCGATTTTCATCTGGGTAGAATGCATAGACAACTTTGAGATCGTCGGCGAACATAAAGGTCTTACCCCCATGAAAACAGTGGCATATGTCATTAACATACATAATAATAAAAGTCCTATAACTGAACCCTGTAAGACACCACTAGTGATATTTTGAGAACAAGAGATATGTCGTCCTAGTTCTACTAATTGAATGCAATCTTTCAAAAGTGAAGCTATCCAGTCATGCTATTCACCCGTTACCATAAAGGCTTTAAACTTATATAAGAGAGATAAATGATGTACTTTATCAAACGCCTTAGTAAAGTCGAAGTATAGGGTAACAATAAGTCTTTTTTCATCTCTATTGTTTATTATATAGTCAAAGTATTCTAGGTGACAAATTATGCATGATTTCTTAGGCATGAAAACGTGCTGAAGAGATATGATTTGTTTGCGCTTAACTAGGTAAGTATAAATCGCTTGTTTAATAACCTTCTCCATGAACCTAGATAAAACAGAAGAGTGATTAACTGGACAGTAGTTTTCGATACTAAGCCTAGAGCCTTTCTCAAAGTGAGGAATTATGTGTGGTTTACCACGATCTAGGGAAAGTTTCATCTTCTAAGGAGAGATTAAATATTTTGGTAAGTAGCATTGAGAAGGCTGAGCTAGCATATTTAATCAAATTAACCATTACTTAAAGAAGGTTTTAATGATCTTACAGCATCTCTAACATTACCGATTGTGAACTCCAAGTCAGTTAATTTATGCAGATTGAAATTGGTGATCGTTTATATATATGGACCGTTTCTGGTAACATAGTGTGCAAAGGATTCACTAAACGCTTCACAGATCTCCACAAGGTTACTTGTTATTTCATTTCAGACATTTAGAATAGTAGGAAGACTGGACTGAGCACAAAGTTTGTTTCTAATTGTGGCTGCTAAATAGGCTACCTTATCAAGTAATTTGAGTAGCGTTTTTTCGTTTTCTAATTCTCTCGTTTTCTTGTAGTTTGCTATAATTATGAATGCTGAATGGATAATAAAAATTACAGAAAGGTCATGCTGAATAAACAATCTCATTCGTAACTTCCTTAGTTTGTCTTTAAATTTAACGGAGATGTATTCGGTATTTAGTATATGTGGTTTAATCACTTTAAAAGGTGCAACATAGTCGTAACATGAAAAGCATTTAGTGAGTTATTAACCTAACAAGTGGGAAAAAAATATATCCACTTAGGATCCTGTAACAATTTTTTGGTTTGAGACAAGTTAATCTGAGCATAGATTCTCCGTATTGGGTGTTATAATTATCCGAAATGTTGTGTGAAAGGTCTGCTCAGCTACAAAATATATTTTATACATAAAGCTACGCAGCTACTAAACGATGGTCAAAGATCTTTTCATGAAGAAGAGAAATCAAGTGGGCTTGAAAAAAGTTAATGACTCAGATGACATACAAAGTGTCACTGCTGGCTCGGTGGGGAGGGATTTCATCAACGCTGTATGGTGAATCTGTGAGTTCTAACAATTTAGGAAGTAACTGAGTCACTACGTAAAGTAGAAAACGAGCGAAGAAGCGTTGCAACACTACGAAATTCATAAAACTCAGTGTGGCAGTAGGGCGGAACTTAAAGTCTGAAGTAAGAGAATTGGATAGATCAAAGAAATAACTCGAGTTCACCAGAGTCAATTCATGGAATGACATTATTGTTAAGAACTGCAAGGATATTCGCACCTATTTCGGTCTAACCGATCACATCAAGCAGTAGTCTGTAGAAACAGATAAATGCACATACTGAAGCCATTGAAAATGGGGTAGAAAAGTATTAAACGGGATTAACCGTCGGTCACACTAACTTCCGTAACTTAGTGACCGAAAGAATGGACCCCCCTACTGCTGTAGATCTCACTAACCGTCGAATAATTTCTGTAAATGAGGCGTGCCTTATACAAAAATTAGCATGTGACAGTTGCAATCACACGTCCCAAGCAATTATTTTTGTGTGCCAACCGGAGAACGATAATGTGTAAGTCGATCCCCACTTTTGGTTACTGGAGTTAATTAATCCCTGATGACTGTAGAAGACCAAGACGAAATCGAAACAAAGACTAATTATTTCAGTAATGACGTCACTAATTAATCCCATCTCGATGTGAAGTTAAGTTTACTAGTAATATTATGGAATCGACTACTCAGCATAAGCGTCAACCAATAATGTATATTGAAGGCAATAACTTATTTAATTACAGGTAAATCGATATAACTGAATGTGCTACTCTCTTAATTATTGTGACGACTTGAAACACATGCGGCTGCCCCACTCGCATCAGTATCCAGGGCATCCCTGAATCAGTGTTTGTTACAAAGATTCTGTCAAGAAGCAACGGTCACCTTATTTCATAAGACAGAATCTAAGACAAACCAGTTAAGCTACCGACTGATTAGCCTCACGGGTATCATAGTCAAAATACTAGAAAGAATCATGAAGAAAACGATTGTTATCTTTTTAAAAGCTAACAGACCGCCATAGACTGCACAAAACAAGTTCGAGAACAGTCATTTGTGTGTCAAAAAACTTTTACTGGCAACAGAAAGTCAGACAGAGTACAGTGACAACATGAACTTAATGAACATAACCTACGTGGACTTCTGTAAAACTTTGGTGAAGATTAACAAATAGCTTCTCCTGTAGCTACGAGGATACTAGGTTGTGCGAATAGTTTTCTTGTTGGTCACAAACAGAAGGTCAGAACGTTTTCTTAAGTCTCCTCCTGAAAATCAGCACTGAGTGTAAAGGGCTACCGCAAGGATAGGTTAGACACAAAAGTACCTCTGAGTAATGCGAGATACACATGGCAAATGAAAAGGTATTTGTATATGTCACAGTTATCTATCCACTTAATTGTGATTCGTTACTTATCTGCTTACGCCTTCATTAACCAATCAAAACACCCGTAGGCCAGATACGCCACAAAATCTAAACTAAAACATTGTGTTCAGGTGGCAGGCCCTTGTTGAATAGATGACTCTGATATCCTGAAAAAAGTATGATGGACAGCACAATTTTATTCGGAGGTTAATCAGAATGTACAGAACACTAGAGAGACTTCGGTCTTTATCTATCCTTTCTCTACTATGTCATATCATTATAGGGAACGTAGAAGGTGAGTTATAAAGCCAAGAACAAATAAATTGTTCGTGACATACAGGTTTTAACACCGAATACCAAAATCTTAGGACCTACTGTGGGAATAATTGGTGTCTGAGCACTCACTTGACTCAGTGAGAAGACTTTAGGTTCACAGAAACCTATTTAAAATGCACAGAAACAGCCTTCTGTAATAGTCTCATATTTAGATAGAAATCCGATTAATTTATCAAAAATCAGATAGGTTGGGTGCAAAACGTACATTCCAGCAATACCAAGTAATAAATCACAAACAGCAGATAAAAAGGCGAATATATACGTCACAGCTATAAATTCACTCAATCCTGATTTTTTTTTATCTATCTGCCCACGCTTCCATAATCTAGCCACAGCATGAGTGTGTCAGATATATCAAATTAGTTTGTGTTATTCATCTTTAGGCATACTTAACGTATTACAGCATCAGTGAGAAAAAATTTCAACATTAGTACTAGTAGGGGATTGTCCGACGTTATTCCTAGAAATGACTAAGCGAAACCGCTATCGTTGAAGCTAGGAGTTAATATCGTTCAGAAGTACATATATATTTGCAGCGTAATGACATTTGTTGTATTATTATAGACTTTGTTTATTCTTGTCTTAAGTGAAAACGTCAAAAGTCGTTTTGTGACTTTTTATTATTCCACTTCGGTTTTAGAAATGAACTTTGGGACCGACACTCAAATTACAAGAAACTTTTGGCAAATAGAAGATTTGCAACAGTGCCAACAGCTTTTCAGAGGCAGCAAATAAGTCTAAATAACTTCACAATCGTTTCGCTTGTTTATCATTGTAAAGTAGTAACGATTACACGATTACGGAGTTCTTGGATTTCATATTTGGCACAACCATTATTTATGTGAGCATTTTTTTCTTCAGATATTAGACTTGGCTTTTGCTGTTATGTATTGAACAGTCCTTACTTCAAACTATTCATCACTCACCGTAATTGAGTCAGTAAAACCGTAGTTCCACCACTGTTTGTAGTTACATAATTGCCTAGCGTTTTGTCACGTGGTTTAACAGTTTTATCTGAATGTACTACTATATTCGTGAAGAAAAGCAAACTGAAATAGGTAGAATAACAAAGAGTATAAAGTTATATTAATTACAGATTCATGCCATCAACCAACTAGAAGCTACGACACAAAGGATGGAAGAGTAGTGTTACTGACCAGCCATATTGGTAAGGGCAATAAATTCAACTCAACCATGTTTGTGAGGTGGAACATTTTGTGTGGGTCTATAATTTGGTTATAAGTAAAGTGCTAAATAAAAGATAAACGAGTATGCTAGCTTTCATTAGTTGCTCCACGACTCTTGCGCATACTGAAATGTAGTAGTGCTTTTTCTGTATAAACTACCTGAGACATACATACACTGTCTCCTACGCTCTTGACAAATATGCTAATGACTCTAAAAAATTATCAGAAAGGTAACTCGTACATTTAACCAATTATTTTTTTATACTGTACTTTTTGCTTCAGCTTCATATATTACCTTCAGCCACATCCATTTGTTCATATTTCCCTATTGGATACATCTTTCTGTTTCTATCTATTGCGTTTTGTTGTTTGTCCAGTAGTCTTAAACGATGAAATAGCTCCTAGTAAAAAATATGGCTATTTGAATATTTGATTATTTAACATACCATGGTGAATTCATCGTAATTTTCATCGCTTAATCCCCTATCCACACTGCTTGTTCTGCTGCTCGTCGTTTTTTCCCCACTCTTTCGTTTTTGGTATCCTGAAATATATAACCAGCGACTGAATTTAATAAAAACCCATATTTCAAAAGGAGCCGTACAGAGAACTTGACTTATTCTTCCAAACCTTTGGACAATCTGGATTTCATAAAAGCTTAGTCTGTTGACCTATGTTCTTTCGCTTTTAAATAATCTAACTCTATC
The DNA here is from genome assembly GCA_025215515.1 of Schistosoma japonicum. Classification (NCBI taxonomy): domain Eukaryota; kingdom Metazoa; phylum Platyhelminthes; class Trematoda; order Strigeidida; family Schistosomatidae; genus Schistosoma; species Schistosoma japonicum. Next base: position 609,668 of record CM046064.1, on the reverse strand, counting down.
AGCCGTTATACTTCTTTTTAAAAATATTGTACTTAATGTGTACTATATTATTGCCCCTTACAGTTTGGAATTTCAAATTCTGTAAAGATCAGTTACCTTACCCAAATGTACATAAAACACTCCACTTCTGGTTGCCGTCTACATATCTGAGTGTCTCAACACATTAATATTTAATTTAACCGCAGACGTTTATTTACCACAGTCTAATTCGTCAGTGTATCAACTCAACCTTGCTATAGTCTGATATATCTTCCTTGATCTTACCTGTAAAATTGGCTTGCTCCTGATATCAGGAAATAAATGATTATTATTATTGCTAGCTTTCAATATGCACTGATTGCTGACTGTATCCAGGCGGTGAGTCAATCAGTTGTACTTGAAGTGTGGTAAATGGGATGTAGTAAGTGATCAGGCAAACTCATCATTTAACGTGAATAAACATTTACCAACTGGAAAAAAGGTTGATAAAAAACTAGAATAAACACCAGGGTAACAATGATAATTTATGTTCTCTGTTCAAAAGTAGCTTCGCGCTTATCTAATGGATTGTTCCTAGGGGATTCACAAAATATTTTTGCTACTTATATATGGTCACACAAATTTACTAGAAGTCGGACCAAGGCCTATCGTTAAATTATTTACGCCAGTTTGTCATGACTGAGGAGCTTCTGAAGTCTAAGTATACGACTGTGCTTCTGGAATCGACCAGATGATTTATTAACCAGATTACAACCCTGACATATTCAAAAAACTCGAGCATTAAAAAACAGCTTCACAAAAGATTTATCTACTTTTTGCTTTAGACAATAATATACAGCCTAAAACGGCACAACAAAAACATACGAAAACAAATAGAGTTGTACTTCTTAATGATATGGACTACCAATAATAATTAAGACACTCTGAACAATGTTTGCCAACATAAGAACTCAGTTTGTTCAAACAAGTTTCGGTAGTATCAATACACCAGCCTCATTGACACGTCAAATATTTACACTTTTACCCAGCTCATACATTATGATTTATCTAGTCAGAAAAAGAGGACCTTAATTTCAGCGATTCTTTTCAATCAGCATTTAGTAAACATTTGAATCTTATGCAAATTACCCCAGTCTTCAAACAAGGCTGATGTTGGGATTTTTAAGAACTAATTGCTAGTATCTTTTTTTCCAATGCCTTCTAGGTAGTAGGATCTGCAAATCCTGAAAACCTAAGCTGTTGCCAAGCATCCACTAACATTTTCGGACCTCAGTATGATGACATTAAAAACGCGACCTACATCGTCAACTTGCTGGTTTATGCAAACAACTAGGCTAGAAACCTTCATCAACCTTCGTCTACGCAGCATATCTCGAACTCTTAAGAGCATTTGATTATATCATGCATGAACTAAAGAGAGTGAGTAATAAATCCCCGTTAATAAGCTGCCTTAGGTTTTATCTAGACAATCGATTATATGATGCACGACTAAACTACACACTTCCTAAAGCTGTGGAATGCCTTAGGGAACTTTGTCAGCGTTTAGTCGCAGATACTCATCTCTTTCTAATCCTTGTGGACAACCTACCCCAACATCTGCAAGACATAACAAGTGTAATGATAAGTCAATAGAGATGGCCTTGTCAAGAGTGTATTTCAAGCCGATTACAAACCACAAGTAATCGGAAACCAAGCAAGCAAGTTTATTATGTTTTCATTCATGAGTTAAACAATCCTATCAATCTAGAAATGTTGAATTTATAATTAGCTAAGCTGAAGGATGTTTTCAACTTAAATGGCCATTCATTAAATGATTTCACGAGTTCTAGGGTGGAAAAATTCTCTAACCACTATATAACCTTGTGTAGTGTTGGCCTATCATTAAAAGGAGTTGAAAGTTTACAAATTAAAGTTTACCATAAGGGCCATTATTTGTTATTCCAACTTTCCAGAATAGCATTAAGTGGGAACGTTTGTTTTCCTTTGAAATAAAAGTACTTTTTTGACGTGTTCTAGTTTCTTTCGAATTTCCATTTCCTTAGACTTTACTTCAACACCGTTTTTGGTTGAACAGGTCTAATTGGAGCCTAAGCTGTGTAGATGGTTTTCGTTTTGGATTTTAGAAAGTGCAGTTGCCTGAAGTCCTGCATCAGCTTTTAATTATTGTCTTCGATTTACTTGAAGATTTTCATTCTGTTTCCCTCTTTCTATGTACGAACTTTTTACTCGTTTCGCTAATAATTAATACGGTGTGTACTAGTAATAACAATAATAGCTTTCGTCCTAAAGTTTCACTTTGTATATAAAAGAATATCAGTTAACTGGCATGATGAGAATGATGTGGGTTTATCTACATCTAAAGATTCCAGTAAAAAGTAACTGTTGGGAAATTTGTCCTGTATTACGATATAAAGAAGTATTAGAAAAAAACCAACGACAGCATAGTTGACAGCACTAGGATACTAGAGGTTTGTATTGTATGTATTGGAATGCGAATTTGTTTACTGTCGGATAGAGATAATCATAAGCATTTTCAGTGGCGATTAATCTGTGTACTTCTAATGATAGATCTTATTCGTCTTGCACTCAAAAGATTAGCTCGAGGCCATCTATTCTGTATCACTCAATGCTCTAAATGGGATTGGAATCAGCGAAAGCACTTAGTTGCCACTCAGACGAGGAGTCATTAAGCTGTGAAAGAATCACAGAAAAGAGACAAGACCACAGGTCAAAGGACTACTAGATCTGGACTGAAATTGCTCCTGATTGACACTCCTCGGCTGTAATTGTGAATGTAAGTTCCTTCAGTAATCGTTAATGCTAACCGGGGTCTTAACGTAAAAAGTTGTTAAGCTGCCCTAAAACAAAGGTGATGTGAAACTACATATATTAAAGATTGCATTTCCATTATCCCAGTTGGGTGTAGCTACTCTCGAGTCATTTCGTTTAAATAAGTGTCAACTTTCAACTGAAGTAAAATTACATCAAAAAGGATTTTGTGATGAATGAATACAACACTAAAACAACTCACTGAAACCAGTAGTCACACTGAAGGATTGTGTGAGGACAAAAGACAAGGAAGAAGCAGAAGCCACCCAACTATAAGCTTCCTTATAGGTAGGTTTCTGGTGCGACCCACTGGGCACTCTTACATAGAAAATACACTTAGGTGCATGTTTTTACTTCAAATTGAAAGTATTAACTACCTGCATATTAATTTTACTGAATGTATTTAACATAGTGGACAAACAACGTGAAATAATTGATGTTAGTAATGCCCATTCGAAAGAGATAACAAAGACATAAGGGTCTACGATCGTGAACAACGAAATTACTATACCAAAAATATTACTTTTTCGCAACCACAGGAACACTCGTTTGGGTGGTGCAGCTGATCTATACATAAGTCCCTACTTGGTGACACACCCAGTTGACTCTTCTGAACTTTCCAGTCTCGAAGAACCTGTTTGGGTTTCCATGAAGCTGATAAGTTTAACTAGATGCTTGATTATTTATTTGCAGGAAGCCCGCTGCTGATACCCAATATGTTAATCAGACGTTAGAAGCAATAAGTCCATCTATCAACTTAAGACACTTATATTTTAAACTTAGGGGGTTGGTATAGATTTCAGATTGAGGCAGTTTGGGTAAAGAATAACTCCCGAGGTTGGTCTAGATACGCGGGCTCTTGTCCAGGATTAATTCAAATCAATGGTTGGGTGAGGAGCGTTTCTAAACAGACAGATCATGCACTGTCTGTTCTTAAAGTTGATGTTCAAGTTTTTTACAGGACAGTATTACAAGTTCTAAAAGTGCGCATTTACTCAAAATCCAAAAATGCACAAATGTAGATAATTTATGAAGTACAATCAAGAAGGAAAATGAACCAATGTGACAGCTGCCGAAACCAAGACGTTAAATAAAACAAAGTAAGCACAATTCGTGAAAATCATAGAACTTTAGTAGGAACATAAAAAAAAACAGATATTACAATGAAAATATAAAACATCTATTTCACTTTAAGCTGGAAAATTATCAGAGTATACAGCTAAAGGGATTAAGTGGAACGAACACTTTAAAAGTAAGGCAACAAATTATAATGGAAAATTTTAACCTGAGGATAGTGGCATCTTTACACGCAGAGCCTCAAAAAAAAGAGTTCTCTCCCTAAAAATCATGGTTGCTAGCTACACATTTAGTGAAGGATGATTAGAACGAATCTCGATTCTTTCAACTTATCACAGATTTAAGGTTATTTGAATATATGGAGTCAGAAAGTCTTTGGTGGGACTGTTAGGTAACATCACTCTCTGATTGTGTTTTTATGATGAACAGCCGTTCAATCATAGCTTTTTTAGGCAAAATTAACGCGCCGTCTTACCTTTCAGCTTCATTTGCAAAAGGAAACAGAAACGTTCCATCGACAACATACATGTGGATTAATATCGTTTGGACGTGGCTGTGTTAGCGAATGCTGTTATACTAATAGATCGGAAAGTATGCCCAAACTCTGACTTTAATGAACACTTGGAATACCTGGACATCATTCTGAGATCTACTAAACAGTTGATCCCCAAAATTGAAAAGCGCCCTAGAGTATGTTGTCAACCCGAAAATCTTATTACCTCACGCTGCTTCTCTCAGTCAGATTAGAGCTAGAGTCATCCAGTTGTTGGGTTTAAATGAATTTGCCAAGGAAGATACTGATGCTGGGAAGCTTCTCGTCACATAATACAGATTAATGTTTAAACCGATGTTTTTTAGACAAACGTAAGAGAGTTTTAATTCAAGGACCACAAGGATCTCTAGATTAACCTTTAGGAAAGATTTTTTAAAAGTTGTAATATTTGGACAAATACGTTTGATTTGGCTTGCAAAAATACATCCTTTGTCCTGAGAGAGGTGACTCAATTCCTGGCAGCTCTTCTCAGTGAATTACTCACACATAGCCTGAGTGAATGCGTGGTTCCCAACAGGTGGAAGCTGATTCACATCACCCCAATCTTCAAAATAGGCAGCTTATTTATCTTGTAAACTACTGGTCAATAGGTCCTTTCTACACCGTCTAGGATTGTAGTTTTTTTTATTCCATGACAGCTGGAGTGACCACTTGGAATTAATAGCATGCATCCGTCTACGAACACTTTGTGTTAGAACAAGCTATGAATAATTTTGGTATAGCCATTTGTAGTTATGATACCATAATGGCCTAATTATCCATGGAGATTTGTGTTAAAACGATCTCTAAATTACTTCCAACATATCCATGATTTAGTGGTATGTGGTATACAGCCCATAAGTCTCTTCGGAACATTGAACAAACATTCAACTAATATAGCAATATGGTACTTTTGTCAATATTCGTATTGAAAGGAAAAACTTTTACGAAAACTACAATGGACTTCTGTTCAAATGCCATTTCATGTCGCTAAATCTGCAAGTTTGTTTTAATTACCTTGCCGTAGAGTTACATCCGTTTGCCATACTGTTAGCTCACAGCGCAACTTTCCTTGATTGACGAGATGGGGCGGCGCAACTCTGAAAATAATGACCGTCGTACTGAACAATTCCGCAAATTATTTATAGGAGGCCTGACTCCTCTTACAACGGAAGCCAAGCTAAAAGATTTCTATTCTCAGTGGGGTGAAATTGTAGATGTCGTAGTAATGAAAGATGGTCGTACCAACCGTTCCAGGGGCTTCGGCTTCATAACCTATAAGGAACCGGAGATGGTGGATGCTGCTCAAGCCAACCGGCCTCACGAAATCGATGGCAAGACAGTTGAAGCCAAACGAGCTATGCCACGTGAGGATTCTAACAGCCCCGAGTCTCATATGACGGTGACAAAGCTGTTCGTGGGTGGTTTGAAAAAGGATGTTACTCATGAAGAACTACGCGAATACTTCAGCAAGTATGGAAATATAACTGAGTGTGAGGTAGTTGCCTGGAAAGAGTCGGGCGAGTCTCGTGGTTTTGGCTTCGTCACATTTGATGACTACGATCCCGTCGACAAAGCTATTTTATACAAGCCACACCATATAGGCTCCAGTAGGGCGGATGTCAAGAAAGCCCTCAGCAAAGAGCAAATCAACACAATGAAGAAGAAGCAAGAGTCGCGGATCGACTACAACAACAATTATGGCGGTGGTGGCTACGGCCCAATGGGTGGAGGCTACGGCGGATATGAAGGGGGTTACGGAGGTTCCTATGGAGGTGAGCCACATGCTTTGTAAATCTAAGAGCTAGGTGGTCCTTACGGAGGCTACGGCTCAAATGGTGGAGGTAGCGGCGGTGCCTATGGGGGTGGCAATTACGGAGGAGGCTGGGGTCCAAATCACATGAACGGAGATGGCCCAGGCTGGGGGCAAGGAGGAATGGGCGATGGATTCGGACACTACGGAAACCAGCAGAATTATGCCGGTGGCCCGATGCGTGGTGGTCCACCAGGTGGTTACCAGCGAAATGCTCCCTATGGAGGTAGGTTCTTATTAAACTGAAGCTAATCTGGTTTGTGTGTAGGGGGCTATGGTCGGCGTTAGTCACACAGGTAAGAGTTTATTAGTATGAGCATGTTTCCAACGTCTAATTACTTCTTCGTATCCGTTGCAGGGTTAGTATGGCCTCAACAGTTTGGTCTAGGCAGTTCTACTAGCAGGAGAGACAGAGTTGTCCTAGTGCCCTCAAGTCCTAGGTCAGCCAGCAGAAAGTCGACAGCCTGTCTATAGCTGAGGAGGCCAGGGATCCTATTATTCACTGTGTATATACTATTAACTGTTAATTTTCACTGCATGTGCAATCGAGCGTTCTTTTTAACTGCCATATTCATTGCGAGTTAGCATCCAGTCGAGAGTAACATTCATCTTAAGTGTAAAGTTTCGTATCATAAATGCATAAGCTCATGCAGTATTTTTTAATCCAGCTTTGTCACTAGTATTGAAGGAAATAAAAGTGTTGAAGCCAGTTAGTCTTTTGAGTTGAGTTTTATGATTGGTAGTAATGAGGGAAATGGACGCTTGTTGGGCAGAAGACAAAGTTGGGTAGGTCTTCCAGCCCCATATGCTGAGTAGCCACGTCAGCGCGTCATGCACATTAAGTAGATAAACTGTCAGTACTAGTTTCGTCAGAGTTAGAGTAACTTCCGCTTCTCTGGGTACTTAGAGCAGGTTTGGGGAACGGTATCCATTCACTTTGTTCACAATTTTTGAGTGGTTTTCCAGATATCGGGGACCCTTTGGAGAATTAATTTCCGTCCGTGGCGTGGAGCGCGATGGACTGGCGAACTCGTGTTTGTATGACTGGGTTGTCACTGCATGCTGTGATATAATGTCAAAAATAAATTCGCGGTGTTACTCCGCATGTGCAACTGTCTGACTTTTTGATTCCAGTTTTGAGTGGGTAAGCCGCATAGATATTTGTATAATGAGGTAGCCAGTAACCGTAACATGGTTGCGTACTTCCGGAATGTGCGTAGTGTTGGCACACCAACACCGGTTTTGTTAATTATTGTGGGGTGTGGTGTCGCCGGCACTGGACTGCTACTACCGCTGCGCAAATAACGCTTCTCGTGTCGGGTTGATTGCCTGTATGTCTGCTCGTGGGGTTTCGGTAGTTGGATGCTAGTTGCAATGCCTGTCGCTGCATCTTTGAACTGCTGGAAGGTTTGAAGAACTTCAATGGGGGTCGGTGTTTCTGCTATCTTTTGTGGAAGCTGCTTATTCAGAACACTCATCTAGGTTGCAATTTAATGGCAGGCATTAACTTCGTGTTTGGGTGGTCTTGTAGGCGTGTGCGCCAAGCAGTGGGTGCCTCTTCGTCTAAGGTAGGGTGTCAACGGTGGCCAGATGGGATTCCTGTCCATGCATTCAGTATAGCGCGTTGTGGTCACGTCCACTGTGCATGGTGCCATTTTGACGATTTGATTGGAGATGCTTTGGTCGTAATCCTCAGTCACAGTGCCTGTGTGTCCACCTCCATCGGGCTTCTAAAATATCTTTTTTAGAGTTGAGGGGCAAAGGTTATGCAAGCACTTTGAAGAAGTCACGAGTCTGTTTGCATACTGTCCCCACGAGGTGAGCTCATAGAATGCTCTCATTATTTACCTTTGGCACTGCATCTGCTTGTCTTGTAGGTGACTCTAATGTCGTGACGAGAAGTTGCTCATTAACAACTGGCAGTGAGTAATATCATGGTTTCTGAGTGCGTTCGCGTTGTTCGCCGTGACGGTTTTCTGTCCCAGCCGCCCGTTCAGGTCCTTTGTTTTGACTATTTGAATCAGTTTTTAGATATTTCAGAGGTGGTTGTGTGTTATGGCGACTTCGATCTATTAAATATGTCATGTAAAAGAAACTAGGCAGGATAGGATCGTATCTTTCCAAAATCAGCGCATTCGTGGTGCAGAGTGATAATCATTTGTCGTTGGGGTCGAGGTGGTGTTAGGTTTCTTCCAGATTTTCAGCGAAAGATTTTCGGGAAGTGAGTTAATTTTCGTCTTGGCCTAATTATTGTATTACGTTAGTACCATCTTGTTAGTTTCTTTTTTTCAATTTGTTTAGGTCACTCCGAGTCTTTGGTCATTGGTTCTATTCCATTATAACCTCTGCACAGCGTTAACCAAGTATCTGATGCATCCGTTTATCTTTCATATTATGCATCCTGCTGCTGTGCTGTTAAATGTATTCATCCGAGCAGTTCAGTGTGAGAAATGGGGGTTAAGTCTTCTTAGTTTTGACGTTCCTAACTTAATTGTATTTGTTATCCCAGTCGTTTTTTCCAAAGATCTATCTCATGGTATGGTGGGCCGTTTTTCCCGAATACTGCCTGTGAACTAATCTAATTGGTTGTTGGTAGACAGTTCCCGATTATTACCTTTTTGTTAGGGTGCTTATAAGCCATAACTTACTTTTCATTGCAACGATCCATCTGATCACTCATTACATTATACTGCTGTGTTGGTATTGGTCGGATATGGTATCTTATGACATAAACAGTTACATTTTTAGTGAACATGCGATTCACTTGTCTGCTTACGGAACCTGTGTAATTACTTACCGATTTCTTTTAAAATTGTTGCGAATTTTAGACTATCGGTTTAGTGCAGTCTTTTCTTAAAAATTGCTAGAGTATATTTTACCCACAACTGACTGATACCTGTGATAATTATTGTATTGTGTAGCTGTAGTGGTTTCTCCCCAGTTTCATCTTTCAAAATGATAACCAACAGGCTGCAAAAACTAACTTGTGTTTGACTGGAAGTCAGAATGTGTTGTTCTCCCCTATTTTCTGCAAACTCCGAATATCTAATTGCTTATCTCACTATGTAGACCATTTCATTACGGTTCTAACATTGGCTTAGAATATCTTTCTTAAATATCGCAAAGTCGTGAAGTGTTTAGATAATTTACGCAGTTTTTGATAACTGGATGAAATACCAAAATTTCATTCTCCGAATTAGTATTCACCATTCCTAATGTTAGGCTATTTAGTCAAGTAGTTCCTTACTAGTACTTCACATAAGCCCGTACATTAAGATCCAATATTATGTATTTTACCGTCGATTATTTTATGAATTGGCGTTGATCAATCTGCAAACGTAAGCACATATTTAGAGAATTACATAGATATTGCTATTTAATTACAAGTTATTAATAAAGTTCTAGTGTGGTTGCTAGTTTAGCTTTGTAAAAACACATGGATGCTGCCAAATCTAGTTAATGCGTCCAAAGTTTTACTGGATGTATGGGACACCTCAGCAGTATTCACCGAAGCCCTAGACTAAAGCAACTATCCAGTGCTTCTTGGTTTCCAGTAGGTGTCTAGTGGAGCTCACTTCGTGATTTGAGATTTGACAATTTCTGTAACACCTTGTTATAATTACTAGTGATCGAATTCGGAAGGTATACCTTCCAACTCAGTATATATTGCAAGGTGGCGAAAGCCGGAAATGTTAACTTTCAGACTCCTGCCTAGTGGTCTGGAAGTTAAGCGTTCACCACAAAACCTGATGTTCCTGGGTTATTTTTCAATAAAAGTACGGGTGCGCGCTCTTTAGGAGTGTCATAGTAGAACCCAAGTCAATCTATGATATCAAATTCAGAATCAGCTACATGTATGCCAAAATACAATGTTTTGGAACATATTTAGAAAAAATAGTTAAAAAAAGGAACTAAAGTAAACATGGATAGATTTGGTTCCTGTAATTTTTTTATGTTTCCAGTCAACGTCAGGTGTTTCATGATTACGCTGACTGGTACCGAGTATTAACCAATGTGAGGTTTATTTCGTCCTTTTTTTTATTGTTGATTGAATTCTATCGATTAAGTTGTAATGTGATCACTAGTCTAAGTAGTGGTGAAGTGATGTAAAAAAATTAAGAACTCTATATTTGTGCATAATATTTACTAACATGCTTGTTGGTCAGTGGTTCTTACCGTCTCTACACTTTTCCAAGCCAGTACTAGGGTTGGCAAATAATACGCAATATGGGAGCTGCCGAAACGGCGTCTGTATAATATGACGAAGCTAAGGAAGCCGTTTCTCAAGATGGTAACACCAATTATCATTACCGTACTCAGAAGCACATTGCCTAACTTCAGTATTGTCATAAACATGATGTTAACTTTGGATATCAGCAATTTTTTTTTATAAATAACGATGGTCGGACACAAAGAGACGCTGGACATCCTTAGTTCGAATATCAGGTTTTGCAAGCACATAGCAGATCTGTTATCACCGTCGTGTTGTAAACTCAACCTTCAACATCCCGACTCACATAATGACTGGGTCAAAGATGATTCAGATCGATATAAGCCGCTCTGAATTTCATTATATTTAGATTTATATTATCTCTCACGACACTACCAGCATTTAATAATTAAGAAGCTGATATACATGTTTCAGGATCGATTATACTGGTACAGACTGTTTAACTTGTCCCAAATCATCAGTAACGATCTATCTACCTATTTCCAGTGTGTTACCTGCCAGATAGATGACTGGACTAATAATTTTCAAGTCAGTGACTCGAATCCAATCAACTAGTTAGTTTTATTCTATAATTAGAACACAATAAACAAGCTGATATATTCAGGTTATCACAGCTCTAATCATGTAACCTATTTACTCTAAGCATCCTTATTGTTGATAAGTGAACATATCGATCAATAATCTTCCAATCGAGCTATACGAGATGATCATGTTTCTGTTACAATCTTGTTTACAAATATAATTGTTTAAGAAAGGTATAAGGCAGTTACCGATCGATGGGAGTAGGTGACGTCATGCAAATATATCGTCAATTAACTGAAATTAGAAATATCAACCGTTGGGTTCCGTCTGTGATCTATTGGCTAAGCGTTCGGCTCGAATCCCTAGAGAGTTCATGGAAGCCCACTGTTGAAAACTTCGGTACTAGGATGAAGCAGTTCTATAATGATTCCTGGTTTTCAATGGTTGTCTGACTAAGGGGATTTAAAGAAGTAACGCAATCAACCTTATGGTTGGGATAATGAATCAATATGGAGTAGGATCCTGAGGAGACATTTTAGGATAGCTTAGGTTATCCGCAACACCATCATTCACCAACTATACTGACTATATTATACTTTTAGCCACTTTATTGTTCATTTGGTGTATAGGTGCTGTAAATTAGAATGTAATTTTCGCTGAAGATTTCATTTCAAGGGCTAGGAGTTATCGTAAACTGTCTACTATCAATGTTAGTGTAGCCAGATGAATACCATAAATGTTGTAAACATTGAGACGTGACATGAAATTTTTTCGAAAATACGCTGATATGCGTTGATCACATACTAGATGAACGAATAAGTAGCCGAAAATACTGGTGTCATCACAGTGAACATTGAGGACGTTGAGGGTAACCTCAGTCTTTAGGAATCTTCAAAGTTTGGCTAACGTGAATAATATACAAATAAAGAATCATTTTGATTACGGCGATTACCAACTGTAGCTACTATTTTTACATAATTGTCCCCATTCAGTTTATTAGGTTTCTTGGCAATAAATCTTCAGGTAACGAAAACCAACTTCCAATTAAATGATAGCGAAAAGCAATTCCTTCACCCCGAACAACGTGCATAATGTCTCCGATACTTTATGAAACCTTAATATCCACTTGCAGTCTAGTGAATTTGTCTATCGTATAACCATAATTTTAAAATGAAGTGTTAAGAAGTGCACGAACTCCATTTTTCAAAGTCTATAATCTTCTATTTCTATAAGTATGTCCCAGTCTTCTAAAATCACCGAATTCGGATTATTTTCAAAGTGCTAAGCATGTATTTAGTCATGAAAAAAGATGACTAATCCATGAGCATTGAGAAATGTCATGCTTATCTGATCCTTTATTACTGATCAAGTGAAATCGATGAAGTAGCGAAAGAAGAAGCTAGATCTACACTGAAAAATCCACTACGATGATTATTACAGATCACCAGACCTGCTAACTTTATTACTGAAGGAGAAGTGACCTCTAGTCTAAATGTATTGACATCATGTGTACTGTTTTAATGTTAAGCGGTTGGATGCAAGATACCATTGATCTAGGTTCTTTTAGAATGTGGTCAACTTTAGGGAATAAATAAATATGACACTGGCCCATATTCAGTGATCAAACAGTCTAAATTTCCGAGCGCTATAATCTATAAGGGATAGTGTTTCAGACTGCATAACTAGATACTGCATGACAATATCCTATAGGGATCATCAGTCTTCTGAAGAATGAAGGTATTCCTTGTCTGTAAGTTCCAACCAAAGAGAAACCTATTTGGGGATTTCTTACCTACTTCTCCCATACACCTTAAATAATAGGTGATCTATACTAATTCCTTTGGAATTGTTAACCAGCTGTAGATTACTCTCCAAGTTGGTGCAATTCCTATTTCTAGTTCAGCAGTGTGAAGATTCAGATTGCACTTATTAATCTAGTTGAAATGTGCATTGTCTCATTAGTCTATTAATTAATTTAATTTCATGTAATTAATACAGCATTCTTCCTTTTGTTTAAGTACCATGGTGATTAACTTAGACAGTAAGTACTTGGAGGCTGTTGAATGTCATTTCGATATCATGAATTGGTATGAATTAGACAACAATTGATCACCAAGAAGCACTAGACAGTTGTTTCATCCTAGTCTGAAAATCTTCAGTCGTGCGCCTCCTCGAACCCATCAGAAATCGTGGCTACAAGTTAGAACAATACTTATAGTATAATAAACATAAAATGTAGTATTGTTCTCATTGACTTAAGCTCGTAATAATGGTAAATTACAAACTTAATGGTAATGGTTACATTAACCCAGTTTTTCAGATGGTGATTCACTATTTGGAAATAAGTATATCGTTGACATATTCCGTCTGGCCAATTATGTAACTATCGAATTCCGTAACACCATCAAGACTGGTGAGATTTTTCTCCTCCCATTTGTTTAGAACCTATCCTAGCTTTAGGGTTATCTTCACTTGACGAGAATAATTTCATCCATATGAGACGGTATTAAATATGAAGTCACTAGTATTTAATGAGCATTAAACAGCCATTTGGTTCAAAGTGATTTAATTCTAAAATATAAATTCCTAAATCCCAGCTGATTGGTTTACAGTTGGGGGGGGGGGAAAGTGAGGAGTTGTGGAGATAGTTAACTGTCAATTTTGATATCACGAATCGCCCTAAATCAGACAACCACTGATCACCTGGGAGATCTAGACAGCTGTTTCGTCCCAGCATGGGACTCTTCAGCAGCGCGTATCCACGACCTTATTGGGGGGTCGAACCCAGGACCCCTGGCTCGGCAGCGAACGCTTTACCATTGAACTACTGAGTCGGCTCCTAACGGTTTAAATATATCATGTTAATTGAAATATGCTCAAGTACTGGTCGTATCATCAATGGAAATAGATGATAACCACATAATTTCACGAATCGACTAAAGTTAGAAGTGTGAATCAATAGATGCCAACTCAGCAGTCTAATGATTGAGTGCTTGTAATGGCGTTTCGATATTCTGGATTCGATTACTGTTCTGGTCGTGAATGTACGCTGCATGAAGATTTGCAATAAGTCCGTAACTGAAGTCAATCTGCTATGTAAAAATTACGATCAAAACTATATTAATACGAAACTATTCGTTTTGGGGAAACTTAATATTATAATGAGCGATGTAGTATTGATCAGTTGACTCATGGTGTGAATTTTTAACATACATTTTATGTCAGTAAAACCGTCAATCAGTAAAATTTCACTAAAAAAGGTTTATTAAATAAGTAAATCGTTGTCTGTATTTATCACATCGATTTTCAATAAGTACCACTAAAGACCAGAGAACATTGGATAGTTGTGTCGTCTCCACAACAGTGTAAACAGTAGACCCTTTTAGGAGTAGAACCTAGTACTTTCAAGTCTTGAGGCCCAAACTTAACTAGAACCACTATTTGGGTGGATACCTGTTATAAAATTCCAGCCCCAATCACTTGTTAATATAGCTTGACAGACTTTCAATGTCACTAGGGATAATTGCTTGATTTTTGACATCTTTGTAATTCATCAGTGATAATTTTTCACACTAAGCAATTATCACTAATTGTATTGGATTATAGTCGTAATTTATTACAGATTGATTAAATTGAGAGTTCTCTCATTGGATGACGATTAGGCTTTTATAGCTTGATCCATAGATCTTCAGTTCAAACTCCTATGAAGTAGTTGATTCATACTACTGAAAAATTGTATACTATGATATGATAACTGTTCACAACGTCAATTTAATATTGGCAAGATATTCATAATTACTTTAATCTATTTGCAATTAATAATAAAAAGCTTCTGCATAGATTGATGATGAATTTCTTTCCTTTTTTCTGAACTTCAAATCTTCATTTCATGACACTGTACAAATAATATGAAATACTACTTTAATATCTTAATACGACTTTTTTTTCTCTGTCATTACTTTGTAAATATGATGGTAGTTACTGACATTATTACCATAGTACTTTGTGTTTAATAAGCTAAACTAAAACAAAACGCGTACACATTCATCTATTTAAAAGCTGATTTGTTGTTTTTCTTTTTTAATGAAACTAATTGAACAACAATCATAATATAATCTGACTACTTTATTGTATTCGTTGAATTATTTAAATATACTTACTTACGCCTTTTACCCCTCTCGGAGGAATATAGGCCGCTCACCAGTATTCTCCATTCAACTCTGTCCTCAGTAATCCTATCCAGCTGTCTCCAGTTACTGTTCATCCTTTTTATGTCTGCTTCCAGTTCTCGACGCACGGTGTTCTTTGGCCTTCCTCTTCTCCGTTTTCCAACAGGATTACAAGTTAGTGCTTAGCTCGTGATACAGTCTGATGATTTCCGCAATGTATGTCCTATCCATTTCCAACGTCGTTTCCTGATTTCCTCTTCAACTGGAAGTTGGTTTGTTCTCTTCCAAAGTAGGCTGTTGCTGATTGTTTCCGGCCAACAGACATTCAATATTCTACGTAGACAGTTGTTGATAAATACCTGTACTCTCCTGAGGATGTTTGCAATAGTTCTCCACGTTTCAGCTCCATACAGAAGAACTGTCTTCACGTTCGAATTGAAGAGTCTAACTTTGAGGTTGGTAGACAGTTGTTTGGAGTCCCATATATTTTTCAACTGTAGGAATGCTGCCCTTGCTTTGCTGATCCTTGCCCTTACATCTGCATCGGATCCTCCTTGTTCATCGATGATGCTCCCCAGGTATGTAAAGGTATCCACTTCTTCCAGAGTTTCACCATCAAGTTCAATTAGGTCGGTGCTCTCGGTGTTGAATTTGAGGATCTTGCTTTTTCCCTTATGTATGTTCAGGCCTATTGATGCTGAGGTTGCTGCTACTTTGGTTGTCTGCACTTACATTTGCTGTTGTGTATGAGATAGTAGTGCTAGATCATCCGCGAAGTCCAGATCATAGAGTTGTATCCTACTTGTCCATTGAATCCTGTGCTTCTCCCCAGATGTAGAGGTTTTCATGATCCAATCGACCACTAGGAGGAAGAGGAAGGGCGAGAGCAGACAGCCTTGTCTGACACCGGTTCTCACAGGGAATGCATCTGTCAGCTGTCCTCCATGCACAATTTTGCACTGTAGTCCGTCGTAAGAATTCCGGATGATGTTGACGAGTTTCTCTAGTACACCGTAGTGTCGAAGAAGTTTCCATAGTGATCTCCTGTCTACGCTATCAAACGCCTTCTCATAGTCGATGAAGTTGATGTACAGTGACGAGTTCCATTCAATTGATTGTATTTAAATATAAATTAGAAATAATAATAATAATTAAGTGTAATGTAAATTAAAGTTGGATTATAGTTGCCAAGTGGAATTCAGGTTATACACGTTCAGATTTTCTTCTATTTGGCATTCATTATCTAAATGTACTTGAATCCTACTGTTGTGATTCATCTTTTTTTGTTTTACATGAATCTTCAATTTATGATGCTAACGATAATGATAGTGTTAGATAATTATTTACTTCTAACTAACTTCGTTTTATCAGTCAAATGTTAAATTTCAATTTTATCCTTTTAACTTTCAGGTTGTAAGTACCAATAACTGGTGACAATTAAGCTGTTATTTTATTCAAGTTAAATGATATTTATTACTCTGACAAGTGATTTAGAGGCAGTCGATAGAAGATCGCGGTTTAGAATTTCATCCTATTAAGGAATAAACAAATTTGACGTCGGTTAATACTTAGTGATCAATCAAAGTATATTTTATTACGTTCAAACAACTTAGAGAGGCATGTTTCGTCAGTTTCGTTTTTCTCTGTATTTTCTAATGAAGATAAACTGTTTTACATTCAATAGACCATTAAAAATTTACTAGTTATTTAACATTTTTGTCATTTCATCCAGTTGTCAGCTGAAATTTTGCATAGGAAACTATCCTAAATCGTCATCAACATATTTTTGTTTTAGTTTGTAATGCTAGAAAAATGTCTTTAGTATAATAACTTTCTAGATAAAGAAGATCTGTGTCTATTTCCCAGGTTATTAGAATGGTAAACGTTTATACGAACAGTATCAACATGCCTAATTATCATAGACATATGAATAGAATATATTTGTGCATAATCTCAGCGGATGAAATTAATGAAAAATTCGAACGTTTCGCTCGGCAAACTGGTCCGAGCTTCTTCAGGGAAATAACTAAAATCAAAAATTATCGAATATAAATGTTAATAAGAGGTCAAATTGATTACGAATATCCAATTGCATTCAGGGTATGAAGTTATCATATGAGACATTGTGAGTGAACTAATATTGGAATTTTATAGGTATCTTCGTCCAAAAATATTGGAATTGTGTGGATGAAGGAAGGTGTGCATTTTTGTGTGCAGTTTCATGTTACAATCATGTGTGTACAAGTACTGTTCTGAGTTACGTGCACGGAGAGGGATAGACAATCTGAAGATAGGCTTATTATCAAATCATAGTTGGAGGAAATCAATGTAATGATGATGATTATAGGTCAAAGGAAGGGAGAATATTCGTAAATGGTTACACGTTGAATGTGAATTGGAATAGAATAGAATTCTAAACAGAATTAATCAATCAATCAATCAATAAATGAATGAATGCATTGAAAATTGAAGTAGTAGAAGTTGTTAATTCATTGTTTAATCATTAGTTGCCATGATGCAGCTAACAGTACTCCATCTCGTCAGTTTATATTATTCGGATTAGCCCATAAGTGTAGGGCTTCAGATTTTAGCCTTTCTTTGTAGGAGTTAAAACCATTTTGAAGGATTTTAATTCCATTAAAATCGATACTGTGCCCTGATTCTATTGAATGTAATGCTATTGCCGAGTTATTTTCAAGTTTCAGTATATCATTAGAGGATTTGGGAATATGCTTTGAGCAAAGTATATGTTCCTTCATCCTTACATTCAATTGTCGTGATGTTTCTCCTACGTATTTGGCACTGCAATCATTACATTTGATCTCATAGACACAGTTTGTTTGTTCTTCTTTTGGTACTTTGTCCTTGATATGTACAAGTGCAGAGCCCAATGTATTGTCTGTTCGGAAGAAAACGCGTATGGCATGTTAGTTCAAAATTCTTCTAATCTCTTCAGAAGTCCCATTCATGTAAGGCACAACCACAGTGTCAATCCACTCTTTCAGCTGGACCTTCGGCTTGGCTTCCCGATTGCGTTTCTCCTTAAGTATCTTTTTTATAAAATTCTTTGTGTAGTTGTTCATCATTAGTGTAGACATCACTAAGTTTAATTCAGTTTCTTTGTCTCTATTATCTGTGACTAGTTGATGAATTCTGTTTATCAGGTTCCCAACAACTGTCACTTTTGTTGATTTTGCATGAGCTGATTTATAATCCAGGTATTTTCCGGAATACGTTGGTTTCCGGAAAATGTTAATCTTAAGATAGTTTGACCTCTTACATACATTTATATTCGATAATTTTTGATTTTGGTTATTTCCCTGAAGAAGCTCAAACCAGTTTGCTGAGCGAAACGTTGGAATTTTTCATTAATTTCATCCAATGAGATTATTAACAAATATATTCTATTCATATGTCTTATATACACTTGGCGCCCAAGTTTTGTAAATAGTTTCGTTCATTTTTAGACGAAAATACCTATAAAACCTAATTATCATAGTTAATAAACGAATCAGATATCATTAGTTGCTGAATACACTATGTAATCAGTATACAATACATTTATATTTACATTATATATGGCCTGGTGACTGACGAAATCTTAGCACGGATACAGAAAACTCGATTGGCTTTTGCCAAGTTGCGTCACTTATGGCGCAGGCGAGATATCCGCTTGCTAACCAAAGGACGAGTGTACCGTGCAGCAGTTCACTCTGTCCTACTATACGGGAGCGAAACATGGCCGTTAAGAGTAGAGGACATTCGTAGGTTACTGGTCTTCTACCATAGGTGTCTCCGAAGCATTGCTCGAGTATCGTGGGACAACCAAGTGAGCAATGCTGTCGTTTGGAAACGGGTTCTAGGAAAGGAGGACAAATCAATAGATGAGGTATTGAAACTTCATCAGTTGAGGTGGTTGTCTAACTACCGTCTGCCTCGACGAGCTATGTTTTGCGGTGTAGGAATAGGCTGGAAGAAAGCTAGAGGCGGCCAAACCAAAACATGGCAGAAATCGATGAAGTCACTAACAAGTGGACTGAGTCATGTTGGTAGATGTAGGCTGCGTGGTTGGGGTCCGCGAGACGAAAGTCACCAATGGTTAGAGACCTTGAACGACATGGCTCAGAATCGTTTGCAATGGCGCAGGTGCATCCACATTTTGTGTTCTCTCAAAATCTAACCTTCTGAATTCTCTACCTTTCTCCTTTCAAATTTATCTCACTGAATTATACTTTTCGAATGATATCTTCGCTCCCTAATTTTCTGCATTACTGCTAATACTTCTACTATCGCTATCACTCTTGGATTTGAACTGACAGTTGCGTCTCTGTGCTGATGTGGTATGGCAACCTGAACTGATGTACGTACGTACGAAGTTCTGCGTTGTATCTGTCTGACATTTATATTGTTACTGTATTGACAATAAGAATCTAACGTTATCAATAAAATGAAATTTCAAGTTTATGGTCTAGACAGACTTTACATTTTGAAAAATATAATTTGATAGAAATAATTCCTCGTAACTATACATGTCGACTTATTCATACTTCTAGGGTTAGAGAAAATGCTTCTATCTCAACCAACCAATAGGTATAAAGCTAATAACAAATACACATAAGTATACTAGCAGGAACTATTTATATTTATGGGTTAATTCTTTGTCTCCTCAAGGTCAAATAAGCATATGCCAATTGAATTAGTTTAACTAAACTTCAAATAAATAAAGAGGCAAAGTCTAGTCGTAACCACTACATAATAAATATGTGAATAAATAAGAACTATAACAGAATAGAAGTAACTTGGATATGGATAACCTTATGAAAAGTATGACTCAGAGATTAGTAAATGTGTCTACTAAGACTAGGTGACTTACACTTAAAATAGGTCAAAATGAAGCTGGATGAGAATGGCATTATGTGTATTCATGACGTTGTTGTCAGTAAAACTTAAGTTTATCGTTTTTATTCAAATGGTGTAGACACACACATTCAGTCAGACATCGAATTTAGAATCCAATTTTTATTTAGAACAAGATGACTTCAAATCTAATCTAGTTGACTGTTGTTCGTATACTGGTGTGAAAGAACAGCAGATGTAACACCAGAAATATTATAACAAGGAAGCTGAAGTGAACCCTGATTTATGACCAAGTTGCGCTTGTCGTATAACCAAAGCCACTTCTATCGAATGAACCCCACGCTTACGAATGAGAAATCAGAAGGTAATGAAGGATGGAAGTGAAATTATATTTTATCGTAAACAGAACTTTAATGGGATAGCAACATCTAGGCTGGCAAACTAGAGAGTGATGCTACCCACGGTGGTTCGAGTCGTGATCTGGTGAAGATGCGTGACCGCGCGCCTTCAACTAGTAGTGTTCGCTAAAACAAACATGGTCAGCATCAATGTCGAGAGCTTATGCAACTATTTATTTTTGGTATTATTTACCGCTACAAAGCTATCAACATGCTTGTAAACGGAGGAAGTCTGCTGATTACCAGACGACGAGGATTCAGGAAATACTCTCCTTGACAAAATTGCCTATACTGACAAAATAAATAACGTCCAAAATGGTAAACCAAAAATCCACAAAAAAATGACCGCAAACATCTCAGTTATAAGATTAAGAGTAAATTTGTTGAATCATTGATTAAGTTCAGAGATCAACAGATAATCTCTTCAAACTAATACCAAGTGATTAAACCGATGGGGATTCATTTACCAAAAGTATACAAACAAGGTGTCTTATTGGGACCAATTTTAGACATAATAATTCTCTTTATCACACTTCAACCACAGATTATGAGATATAATGTTCAAACTTGTCAATGACATCAAAATCATAAATATTCCAGGACAAACGATAGGGTCATCAGATGTAACACTATTATTAGTGGACACTGATGAATATGTATGAGAGCAACTAACGCAAAATGAAATAGAAACTGCATTTGTTATTAAAATACACTTTGAATGTGAACTTCATGTGGAAGGTGATTTTAGAGTAATCGCGATGAAACCTCAAACCTAGCTTTCGTGTTATTTGATACTTATTAGCAAAATGTACGTGAATTATTGAGTGGACTAGTGCTTCTGGGTGGATTCGACACAACATCACTTAGTTTCACAGTCTGCAACTATCACTAGTGAGCTATTTGTGCGGCAGTCACATCGTACTAATAAGTGCCGGTCAGAGTAAAACTTAAGTCCATAATGCCCTGCTAATTACTCTCAAACCACTTTTTATTCTAACACAATGTTAAGAATGTAGAGTCACTTAGACTAGTAGCTACACTGCAATCCGATTGATAGAATTAGGTCGGTAATATTAAGAACCACACAAATATGACGTTGTTTACTACATAATGATAACAGAGCAGGAATGATATTATAACACACTGACCACAATAGCTTCATAGTCATACAAAACTATTCAGTAGTAGTTGGAGAAATAATAAGTTCAGAATGTAACCTTCTAAGTATGATTGTTTCTATGTAGCCAATTGTTAATTAGACAATATTTATAAATACTTTAGGTAGATTTGGTTAATTCACTATTTGATAATTAATTAATAGAAAAGTCTCTACTTAAGTAGTCTTTAGCATAGTTTAATTGGGTACTTGTATAATTATCATAAAACGAGTTAATACATGAATTCATTAACCGATGATAACCATTCATACTCTGTTTCTAAGTATTGATCATACACTTTATTCTTTAAGCTTTGTAGTTGCTGGGATGGCTCCCAGAAAACCCAACGAAGCCTCCAGATCCCTTGAAGGAGCTGAAGACATTCCATCCAATCACTGATCGATAGAACCTTCCAGAATCTTGACGTGACACGTTCTGATTAGGTAACAGCTGAGACTTCTTAATTCGGAATGGATGGATTATAACACTGATTTTTGTTATTCAGAAAACTATAAATACACGAATATTTTGTACCTATCTTACTCTCCATCTCACTGGAATAAAGTTCCTGTCTACCCGTCTTCTGATTTCCGACCAGGAGGGTTCAAGCATTCGGGGTGCTAAGGTAGTCCGCGGCTAGTCAAGCATCAAGTACGAGACGTAACAGTAGTATAATCATTAAATTGCATAAGTTTGACTGTCATCTGATAGAGTTCAACTGATAGATTTTAATAAACATAATGATAATCGGATAGGAATTTTCACCTAAATTAGAACGAACAGATTCATGAAAAATTGAACGCTCAGTATATACAAGACATTTGAATGAATAATATTTGTAAATAATCTCCATGAATGAAATTAATAAACGATAAACTGACTAGACTATTCATAGTTGATCAAAGGATCTCAACTATTCCATTCAAATGGGGTGATATATCAATCGATGTTGATTCCAGTAGACAATAGTTTCTTAAAGGTTGTATAACAATCAAAATAAATACTTATAACATATTACTTATTCTTAAGAGTGAATAGTCCACTCAACTATACCATCTTAAGATCTAGGTCAGTATTTAATGACAGTTGTATTATTTCAGTTACTGTAACCGATTATGCAATGACAATGCCACACTTGATTTATAGCAATATATATCCTACTTAAAACAATATTTAGTAGTGTGAGATTAAAGCTGAAAATAAATGAATGAATATTTGTAATAGTCTTTAAAAGAATACTAGATGTATTTAATGGCATACATTTTGTTGTTGTAACGGTTTCCAAGCACAACTTGTATATATTTGAACAGATTCTTGTTTGCCATGTAATTAATCAAGAATACGTTATATAAACTAAAGTTGAACTGTGCATGGAATCCAGTATGTGTATTATATCCTATTTTAGGCTCATTTTCAGTACGATGTAATTACATCTTAGTGTTGATGCTCACATGCAAACTGCTACTCAGTTTGTTCGTATCAAAACTATTTCTACCAGAATGTATAATAAGCAGCAGCAAATGACAAGTCTCAGATCGTAAGCAGCATCAACAAGAAGATACAAACACATTTCAGCTAAATGTAAGTAACAGTCTTTAAAAGGAATCCATCTTCATTCAGGCAATTCATGGAGACTTCTTCAAATTCAATGAATTTGGATCTCGACTAATACGTGAACTAGCTGCCAAACTTTATTCTTTTAGTTAAACCAGTTCGAACTCTACCAAAATCAAAAGATATATTCATTCAACCTACTCTAAAACATAGTATGGACATCTGTATACATCATGATTCTCAACGCCAACCTCTTGATGGGGCCTACGAAGAACCATACATGGCTCTAAAGAGAGTATCAAAGTACTGTACAATCTACAAGAATAGCCAGGAAGAAAAGTTAGCATCGACCACCTCAAAGAAGCGCATCTAAAAGGCAATCATTTTATAATATCGAACTTTCTACAAGCTCATCCTACAGCAGCAGCAACCAACAAACACACAGAAACTTGGAAAATATCCAACGAGCCAGAAGCTATTTGTTCCGGTAGGGGGGTATGGTTCTGAGAACACTTTAATCAGTATTACACTTACTTTAAATATTTTACTTCTTCTCCCCTTTCTGTATATCCACACAAAGTTAGAACTTATCAAGCTCATTTGTTTGCAAAGTGTTAATGAATAGCGAAAAAAAGATACACGAAACTCTAATTCAGAAGTTTATGTCACTAAATCTATAAGAAGCTTCCTACTGAGAAATAAAAAGCCATGTATTTACAAGCTAAAGGACTTACGATACCATTTTATGTAAAACAAAAATATGTAATTGTCATCGAAATGCTCATTCATATAATGTGACTACTGTCGATGGAGTTTTAAGCTAAAATCTATGGACATTTTACATCATCATATCAAATAACATTGTAGAGTAGAATTTAAAAATAAAATCAACGTTTTCAATGTTTAAACAAGTAAGAGATTAAATTAATGTGGTTTCATGGGGGTTGATTTACACTTTCAGGCATCTATTCGTCATAGATTAATTTCAATGAAGTACCACTGAAAACCAGGGGCAACTGAATAGTTGTTTTGTAATTGCAATCAACTCCTCATTAATACATATCCACAATCTTACACTGGATCTTGAGGTCGTATGTTGAGCACTTTATCATCAACACTACTAGTCGGCGTTTATTAGTAGGATTCCCACTTCAACCAGTTTATAATATACAGCAACGAGTATCTAGTGCTACTAATCGCAACCGTCTCTAGTGAAAAGTCATAACTGATGGAGTTCAGACAAGTAGACAGTAAGAGATTTATCACCAACGACACTTTATGATCAACATACTATATCATAAACGGAATGAAGTAGAAATTCTGTAATAGGATGTTAATTCGGTGATGATGAGGGTTAATTGTTCACCGCGAAACACTACGGTTTCGATTTAAGTATCTTATGGATTAATCGACGTTTACCAATGAGAAATCTCGTCACAGAACAAAATATCTAATCAATACTCCTTGATTCCCAATGATATGCAACCGAGATCAACCTTTGAATAATTTATCTTCAATTTAACTAAGTATTTTTCTATTAATACTGACTTTCAGTTGACAATATGATCTATTTTTAGTAGGTGAATACAGAATACTACTGACAATAATCTTTCAATTGTTAGCATCATAAAATTTATTGGTTTTTTTCAAGATCGATAAGATAAAGGAAAATATTGATTACTCAAATAAACCATAATTTTCAACAGATGAAATTCTGTATTATGATTATTCCATTTAAACAAGCCACTTGATTAGTTATTCATTTCATATTGTGAAAGATCATATTTCTACGACTTGTTGAATGTCTTCTTCAACTTGAATAGATGATTTTTTTTTGGTACTATTTAATCAATTGAGTTTTAGTGTTATATCATTTCTAGTGATTATAACAATCTATGAGAAATGGATAGGCAGACAGGAGAAAACAATTGGAAAGTTGGGACAGATCTCTCAGTTTCATTCTCATGCTTTAAGGAGATTAGGGAAAAACTAATCATGTGATTTACAATATCTGGAAAATCATATTCTACCAATCAGTGAATTGAATGTGTGGGTGTAACCCTTTTGTAATTGCTCGTAATTCATTGATTATTAGCTGAGACCCTGATTACAGGTAAATTTGAAAAAGGAATCTAATTATTAGTAGAACAGACAAACAAATGTATAGAAATATGAATGTAGTCAACCAACTCTACTTAGTTCAACATCTTCTTCTTGGTTAGTTAGTATTATTCTTAGTAGTAGTACACATTTAACCAGAAGGCAATGCACTAGAATATTTCAGAATAATCAATTAATCAGAAGAAAAAAAAATAATGGGAGTAAGATAATTTCAAATATGAACTAAATTACTGAATGAAGAAGATGGTTATTTTGTGTACGGAGATAGTTTCTTCAAAGAGATGGAGAATATTCAATGTTAAATTGTTAACCAATGATATTACTAACAAGTATGATTATAACAATGAAGATTAATAGGTAAATCTATTAATATCTCCGTAATGGGAACTGTACTTTCAACAATTTCCACCGAAGATTCTATACAATTTCCTTTACATACACCATCTAGAAGAACATTAAGTGATGTACATAAAACTAAAGAATTAAAATGTTATCTTTCATCTACAATACCTAATGAACCATATAATGAATACATTGATCAATGTGGATCAATAAAGAAAAACTCAAATTTTAATCAAAACAATGAAACTTTAAAAATATCAAAAGAATATGATTATATTACTAGTAATCGTTGTATAGAATCAGATAAACCAAGAAATTTTTCAAGTATGTTTGGTTTAAAACGATTATTATTCTCTGGTTTATCACGTAAGACAAAAGTATTTGATGCTAATGGAATAATTTCAAGTTTCGGAACGTCACATGATCGAATTCATGAATTATCAGTTAAATCTGATAGAAAGAACACTACTTATAATTCAACAAATCATACATCTATAGAAATACCTATTTATTACTATAAACAACAACAACGACAACAACAACAACAAGAAGAACATTTGGAAGACGATTCAACAAAGATAATAAATGATATTCGAAATATTCAACTTGACAATCATCAATTGACTTCTGCATTATCTCCACCATACTGTGATAAATTAAGTTCAAAAGGAGTTTCTCGAATTAAAACAACACATAATTCTTATCATTTAAAATCTAAAGATGAAATGAATACTAATGTTAACAAAGAGTATTATTCATCTGATCAAAAGTCATTGATAGACATTAAATCACCATATGAAAATGATTTTACAATTCATCATGATACTATTAATGCTACCATTGCAATTGGACAACGTAGACAGTTATCTGAACCGAATTCTCGATTGAAACATCGTTATTCACATTGTTTATCAACAGATTATAAACGAAAATGTTGTGCAACACATCACCAGCATCACAATAATAATGATCATAATCATAATAATAATAGCAATACTGTACCGTACACACCTAGTCTTGTTGACTTAAGCTCGATTCCAAGATTGAAAAGCTCAAATAATAAACAATTAAATGAACAACTTCATGCTAGTAATTCACCTTATTCATTAATGAATAATAATTGTATTCTAAGAGATTGTCATAATACAAATTACTTGTATGTACCTACATCGACAATATCTGAAACAATGTCAACACAAATGTCAACATTTATTAATAAGACATTATCAGTAGATACTTATCCAACAGAATATCATCATTATCAGCCTAGTCAACATAATTATCATCAATATCAAAATAATCAATTGTTAAGTGAGAACATCTCGTTGAATATTCATCAATCGTCACCAAGTACACGTAGTTGTTCATTTGATATACACTTTCCTGTATATAATCAATATGATAATCCAAAAAATCAATTAAATGTTAATTTATCAACTGATAAAAATTCTTTAAATTCAATTCAGATATCATCGATACCTTCTAAACATTCAGTAAATAGTATCATGGAAAATGTTAATTCATCATGTGTACATAATTGTTTATCAATGGAAACATCCAATATTTCTACTAATTATACACATGAAATAGAAAAACAATCATCAAATCAATTCATTCGACGTAATACTGAATTCAGTACAGATCCAATTACTTCAACATCTCCTATTCATTATGTACAACGTAAAGTTAATGTAACCAGTATGGATAAATATCGTAATATTACTAAGTCAATATCATGTTATGCATTAAAACTTTTCAATCAACATCATCATCATCATCATCACCATCATCATCATCATGAAAAGTACAGAAAAGATTCTAATGATACAACAACTACAATGACAAGATCATTTTATCGTATTCATGATAAACATTTAATGAAATTACATTCTGATAAAAATGATAAAACTGATAATCATGTTAAAAGAAATTATTCTAATCATAATAGTGATGAATTTAATCAATACTCTTCTAATCAACAAATTCATCAATGTAATCATGATGTAATCACTACAACGATGATCAGTTCAACAACAGGAACTACATCAATAAGCACTATTGATCCTAATCAAAACACTTCAATTTCACAATATCATAAAAATGATCTACAATTAAATGATTGTAGTAAATGTTTTAATCATCGAAAAAGTACTGAGAAAATTAATGAAATTTATGGAATGTTTGATCAGAAATATGATCGATATCATAATGTAAAACATTCTAGTCATAATGAACGATCTCATTATGGTAATGTAAAAATGCAAACCCATTGGAGACAATATGAATCACAACATCAATCAGGAGGTGGGAAGTTTCATATTAATACGTCAACAATACCAACTACTACTAATAATGATGATATTAGTAGTAGTAGTAGTACAACAATACCAAATGATTATAATCTTTTACGACAACCAATATTTAAAGCAAATACAAGTGAACTATTACAATATTTATCATTTTTTATTGTAGCACATATACAAATGAATTTATTAAAGAATGCAAAACGTTTACGTAATTCTGATCTACATGGTATTCAACCAGGTATTATTGTTGCATGGATTCGAGCTATTGATCGTTCACTACTATTACAAGGTTGGTCTGAAGTAGCATTCATTAATCCAACACATGTTGTATTCTTATATATGATGTTAAGAACTTTTATACAAAATGGTGATATACATACAGAACGTGAATTGCATACAATTATTATGGCATGTCTTTATTTAGCTTATTCATATACAGGTAATGAAATTAGTTATCCATTAAAACCATTTCTTATCGCTGAAGCTAATCAATTTGTAGCACATTCAGAAGGTGGAAATAAGAAATTATTATCAAATGCATTTCATGCATTGACATCTTCATCAACAATAACAAATATAGAGAATTGTCTAAAATCTAAAGTAATTGATGAAGTACGCAATAGATTTTGGCAATATGTTATACGTATAGTCAATGAAAAATCATCAGAAATGCTTAGAATTAATGCTGAACCTATTTTATTTACACAAATGTTTAAAGAGTTAACTTCATATGAGAATGTTATTGTTGCTATGAAATTATCATCACATAATCATCATTTTATGAATGGTAACAATAATAATAATCATAAAACCACATCTGAAGTAGCTGGAGATTAGAAATACAACTTACATCTAAAGAAGATCAATTGAAAAAAAATCTACAAGTTATTGTTTATTTGTTGTACAATTACATTTTGTGATAGAATATTAAAACATTCTATCAATGTATACAGTCTCTGTTAAACAAATTTCTTCATTGAAATCAATGTTGCCATGATTACATACTTGAACACACATGTACACATGAGTGTTCCGCTACATCAATTACAGATGCACATAACAACATTCAGGTCTTTCATTTATTTACTTATAGAATTGTGAATAAAAATAATGAAAACATTCTTTTTTTTTTTTTTTTGGCTATTTTTCATTATCTCTACTGTTTCACAGTTCTATTCTTACGCTTTACATGGTTACTTCCTTTTTTTTTTTCGTTTTTTCTAAAAAAATAGAAAAAAAAATGTTTATTTATTTTTTTTCCTGCTTTTATCGATTAATTAATCGTTTGTTTCTATTGTAAAAAAAAAATCTTATATCAGAGCATTTTGTATTTCATCATTTGGGAACTTTCTTTCTTTTTTCAATGAATTCATAGATAAATGTGAATCTATGAATAATTTGTGATAAAACAAAACAAAACAAAACAAAAGAGTATTGAATGTTTAATTGATTATTACATAACTATGACTATGACTATTACATCATACTTACATTTATTGATAATTTTTCATTTACACTACCTCATAGATACAACTATTGATGTCTATCATAGAGACAGAATAATAAACAAGAGTTGATAAAGTGCTTCTTTTTTTAGAAATGTTTTTTTTTCTTTTTTGCTGTTATTGTTGTTGTTGTTGCTGTTGTTGTTGAAACAATCTCTGTTTATCTAATTCATGAAATTACCATTATTTTGTATGTATGTGTATATCTACATTTCTCTTTCAATTAGTTCATGATTATTTTGTTGATTCATTTGAAACCACCACCATTAAGCGAATTGTGATGATTTCAAGAAAAAAAAAATAAAGAAAAAAATATTTGATAAAAGAAAGAAAGAAAACAAGATATTCATTACAAAACAAAAAAATTCGCATTCAATTTCAGTTATGAGGGATAAAATGAGGGATGAAATTAACTGTATTCATCATTCCGATATACTTCTCAATGACGATTTAGTTACATCTTAAAGATATTCACTTATGACTGTCATACTACTTATTGTTAACTACTTGATGAAAGAAATGAAATCTCATTTAATTTGTATTGTAACTGGCAAGTAGAATCCAGGACGCGCGTTTCGTCCTATCCGGGACTCATCGGTTGGATGTACCTGTATCCGAATGTTGATGTTCACAGTGGGAATCGAACTCAGTCCGGTTCGTGTCATACGCCACCTCGTACACCACTAGACTACTGAGTCCAGACAGTCTCAGTTTAGGCGTATTCAATTGAATTTTTTATCAAAACATTTAAAAGTTCTAAGAAATAACCATAAAATAGAAAATGCTCTAGTTGCAGATACGTTGAAATATGCTGATGCCTTTAGATTGTTACTTATGATTACCCTATTTATGTTATAATTAATAGCAGATGTGCATTATTCAATGTGATCTGATATCTATTCCCGTGTTCAATTTACATTCAACATCTACTTTTTCAGAAGGTTTCAATTTCAAAGATTTTACAGTTTAAGGGGTAAGTTATATAACTAAACACGATATTTAACTCAAACTTAGAGAAGGAATAAACATTATACTTTTGTTATTTTCTTATGTATATGTTATGATGCGCGAAATTTGCAGTTGGTTTTCACCCCGTCGCCAACTGTTGTGTCGCTAGATTTTTGAGGGTTTCGTGAGCGAACTCTATTACCGATATTTGTACCTCAGACGTATACCGCAACTTGTTTCCTTCCCAGCCAACAGCTATTACAAAAGACTAGGCTTGTAGGAAGATTGTATTGTGTAGCAAAAATGAGACGAGAATAGGGAACCAGCAAACCAGTGACTTTGTATTTTCAAATACATCGATTTTTTATATTTATCAATTTACAATGATTATTCATCAGATGAAATCAATAACATTTAATTAATACAATCAAATACTGTCAACTGTATTTTTAGGGATTATGAATCCCTAACACCTCCCCTTTTTGAAAAATAAGATAATGACGGTGCTCCGTTTGATTCTGAGTGCGGTTTGTACAACTACAAAAATTATTTAGAAAGAAAAGGAAAACATGATTAATTACAATCACGTAAACAACTACTATCTACCACTGCTCTCCTCCTCCACGGAATGTTGTGGGATCCTTGCGTAGTAACAGGAACAAGATTACATTGTATTGAACATGCATGGTTTTTAAGCAGGCATTGATATAACTCGTTTGAACTGTGGAGTCACGGATTTGATCACATCTGGAGCGTACTTTGACAACAGTGACAGTTCTTCTAGGCCTAATGCATCT
This sequence comes from Schistosoma japonicum, assembly GCA_025215515.1. Lineage (NCBI taxonomy): Eukaryota > Metazoa > Platyhelminthes > Trematoda > Strigeidida > Schistosomatidae > Schistosoma > Schistosoma japonicum. The sequence continues at coordinate 578,531 of CM046064.1, read as the reverse complement.
CTTTGCTGAAGACTGTGGCTTCTTGGGCTGAATAGACGGTCTGGGTACACTTCTCAAACTGACTTTCTGACTCGGACTGGACAGTATAACATAATTATCTGCTAGAATTGTCTAATATGCAAACAGCTCATCTGTTATTCATTATCTTCTTAGTGAAAATCAAATTCAGCGTCATAAGAAGTTTATCTACAGAAATCTATTAAAAATGAAACATTCACTTCAAAGAATTTAGGGATTACAAAATAAATCGAAAGATTTTTCAACGGTATACACTTTCATTCAAGTAGACTATTGTGTAGCTTCAGTTTTTTAAATATTTGCTAGTATTTCTTTAAAAGCTATAAAATTATCGACTTGATTGTGACAGTCAGAAATCAGTCAACTGGTATCATGTATTACAAGTATTTCTACATTTGCGTTATTGAACTGAATCACTGGGGTTGAAATCGTCTCCAACATATCATCGCATATCATATCATATCTTACGCTTGATTCTGCCAATACTGCATTTAAATTCAGCCGTCGGGTGCCTTAAATCCTTCTACATCGCAAACCAAAAGACAGCAAGGAAGGAAGTTTTCATTTCAGTTAGTAAAAAAAAAGTAACGAAACACTATGGTATTTCCAGTTTTTTTTCGTAAAAATGAAATCATCATTACATTTATCCATTGCGCATGCAGTAGTTTCTAGCTATGACTCAATCAGTGAACTATACGTCCAAATGCTGGAAAATTATTTTAAAAGGTGATTAGATGGAATGTCATTGTCAAATTTTCTGCAAGCCATCCCAACATTATATATCATCGTTACCTATCGTTTGTTTACTTAATATGTTCATTTTACTCATTGTAACATAATCCATCGATTTAACCCATTTGATAATATTTGTAATTAGACAACCTACATCTATGACAATCCTAAACGACAATGAAAAAGAAACTGGATAAGTTTCAACAAAGAATAAAACGGAAATATTTCTATTATGGAATACTTATCGACTGATATTTAACTTAATTGTATTTATTCACTATTAAAACAAATACGACATTACAAGGAATGAGGTGAGTACATCTGAATAGTTTCTATGTTCAAAGTTTGAAAATTATTGTAAAACCGAAACAAACATGAAAATGAAATTGACTAGAGACTTGTTGAAACCATCCATTGAAAGAATCCACTCAGTCATAAGTAACGTAGAATCTGACTTATGTGTACATCGATCAAAGTTACTACACCACACTAAACACACCAAGATGAACACACTGGTAGTAAACTAGTATTGATATCAGTGGTGAGAAAAAAGAATACGACAGATGAAGAAAGAAATTGTGGAAAGGCATACAATAATTACAGAGTTCGAAAATAAGGGAAAGACGAACGGTGAGTTTACTTGTACCATCACTATTGATACTATCACCCAACGTCTCTAACCATCGGTTACGGTAATCTCGTAAGCTTCAATCAGTTGGTCTGAATATGACAACATGACTGAGATCAACAATCAGCAACTTCGTGAATTGATACCACGTTTTGGATTGCATGCCCCTAGCCTTCTTCCATCATATCCATACCTTATTTATCATTAAGTGTCAAAATACATAATTGTTGGGGATATGTGATACATATCCAAACAAAGCCAGTCGAAAATTATCTACAACTTAGTTTGCCATCTTACCATTTTAACTTGCGTCTAACCTAAGTAATTCTTATTCGATAGTCCTAGTAAACACTAAAAATGTATCGGCGACACCTATGATTTAATACTAGTAGCCAATTATTGCCTTCTACTTTTAAGGGCCAAAGTTTTACAACCATATAGTGGACTGACGCTAAATATATTGATTCCTTGTATTGAAGATGGATGTTGCGCCTACATCATACATGATTCAGATCACTTGAATTTTCCGATTTCACTAAACATCAACTCTGTAGGTCTGATGCGACTTGCAAGATTCGAGAGAATTTCCATGAAGCATCATTATGATAATCTAACCTCAGCAAACGTCTACATAGATTCAGTTTATCTATCTAAAGGGTTAACATTCAATCGAACAAAACAATCAATAAGAATACAAAGACTAATCTGAATAAAAACAGAACAATCAGAAACGACTAATCACAAATAAGGATATTTTGTTCAATGGCATAATGCATACTTAGCAATTACACTATCAAATTCATCAATGACATAATCATAAAATGAATTGACAACAATAATTTATTCAGGGCAAATTATGCTTCAGTTGTTATTGTGTAAAAGTCAAACAGTTGAAATTCTGGGATAAAATCCATGTTTTTATAAACTATTCAATTATCAACTGATTTTATTGAACACAACAATCGACCTGAAAGATAGAAGCTATTGAATTTCAATTGTCAAGATGTACATTACAATATTAGTGTTATTATTTGAATGATGATGTAATATGAATTGCCTTTACAAGGCTACTGAATCTAAGGATGTATTTTAGAGCCAAAGTAATATGGAGAAAGATAAGATATTGTTATAAGCCTTGAATTTATATGCTATTGAATGAACTATAAAATTAGAAGGTCTCAACATACACAAGGTGAAAATCAAGATTCTCAGGTACAAGACAAAGAACACCAACCCAATTACACTTGACGGAGAAATTCTGGAAGATGTGGAAACCTTCATATACTCAGACAGTATCATCGATAAACAAAGAGAGTCTGATGCAGATGTAAAGGAACCGATTAGAAAGGCAAGGGCAACATGTCTACAACTGAAAAACATCTAGAACTCAAACCAACTGTCAGTCAACATTAAAGTCAAAATTTTCAATACAAATGTGAAGACAGTTAGTCCTGTTGTATGAAGCTGAAACTGGTATTGAGAACTACGGAAAGCATCATCCTTTAGAAGATACAAGTATTTATAAGCAGCTGTTTGTGTAAGATACTTCGGATTCGTTGGCTGGATACCATCAACAACAACCTTCTAAGGTAGAGAACAAATCAACCGAAATCCAGCCGTGGAAGAAATTAGGGAAAGACGCTGGAGGTGGATAGAACACACATTGAGGAAATCATCAAACTGCGTTACGAGACTAGCACCAACCTGGAATCCTGAAGGGCAAAGGAAAATAGGATGACCGAAGGACATATTGCTTTGGGAATTGGAGTCAGATATGGAAGAAATGAACAGCACTTTGGTAGGAGTGGAAAGGAAAGCCCAGGACAGAGTTGGTTGGAGAATGCTGGTCGGCGGCTTATGCTTCACATGGGGTAACAGGTATTGGTTGACTGATTGATAAAATTAAAATTCAATTAATAAAAACAAATTTATCTAGTGGAAAATTTATCGGTTAAAATTTTAAATATCGAAGAGTTAATATGCCGAAGATAAACTAAATGATAATTACTGATTAACCGCTGAGTATAACAATGTGGAATTCGAGAAAGCGATGTAACAAGTTAGTGTACTATGTCAATGAAGTAATAGAGAGAACGATGGTTAACAAAGTGAGGATATTAAAGATGATAGAAAGTTGTCTATACTATTAGTAGTACAGTCCATTATCAATGGTATAAATGTATGTACTAGCAACGTAGAACCTGATAGATATTTGCATCGGCTTAAATTGCCACACTTTATTAGTACAGAAAAATAAACGCTAAATTAGCAGAAATAGTTACGTGAATGTTGATGAGAAAAAAAAGCTGTGGACATATGGAATTTGAACGAGGAGAACTAGTTGGAAGGAAGAAAGGTATGGAGTAATCATAACTTCACTATTTAAGCGACAATATACAGTGAATTCACTTTCAACATAATGAACGATTCTCAGCCACGTCACTCAGAGTATACAACCACAGATTATGACGTTTCTCGCTGACCGAAACCATGTAGTCTGCGTCTATAAACACGGCTCAGATTAAGAGTCAGTGACTTCATGAACTAATGTCATGTTTTCGTTTGGCTGCTTCTACCTCTCATCATACTCCAAGATCAGTTAACACTCCATGTCGAAGTAGTCGACAGTTGGACGTAGTACATTTTCCAACCGAGGTCAATTCCTGAAGATTCAGGTGATGAGAGTATACACTTCCAGCAGTAAATCTATTACTAAATTTGAAATAAGGGGTGTGGATAGCCTTTACGGACACCACTAGAGGTTATATACTTAGATGACAGTTCACCATACACTTTAACTCGACTAATAGTATTCAAATAAAGAGCCTTTACTAGGTTTAGATACTTCTGGAGTATGCCTTTCGACGACAGGTACTGCCGTAGAACCTCACAGTCTAGAGCCAAATGTTGCAAGTCAAGAAAAACTATCATTCTTGGATGCTGAAAAGCATGTCTATATTCTGAAACCTGACGAATGGTGAATGTTTAATTAATAAGACCGCAACTAGGTCTGAAACCAGCCAAGTTTTCTTTAATTTGCAGTTCATGAGTTATATTTAAGGGCTTGATATTTATTGAAGTCAGTATTTTAGACACTATATTAGTAGAGCTAATTTCTCTATAGTTATCAAAAGATGATTTTGCTCTTTTATTATATACTAGAGCGATCTTGACTAGTTAGACGTAATTCTAACCAACTCCCACACTTTGGCTAAAATATCCGTCAACCTAATTACTGAAGATGGACCACCAACTTTTAAGACCTCTGAAGTTAATCCATCCAAACACGTTGCTGATCTTCGCTTCATATCAGCTATGGTAACAGCCAGGGAGCCAATGTCAATTTTTCATTCAGGTTGCTTGGAAGTAGTGGATAATTCTTAAGTAGATGAAAGCCAGCTGCATTGCTAAGTGAAGTGTTCCGCCCGCCATTATAAATGTCTAGGGTGAGAATATATGAATGTTTCACCATTTTCAGAGATTTTCATACAAACAGTTAACATTTTAATCCCGATTTCTTCCATTATTCTGAAGATCGGTCTACTGTTATTTATTGCGGCTACTTTTCCCATCACTTTACTCTATCTACCACTGACCACAATGGCACCTCAGACTTTTGACAGTCTATTTGTAAGTTGTCTACGCATCTACTCATGTTCGGAGCCTGAAAGAATAAATTTAAGAAAGTTCATCATTGCATTAAACATCGATAAGATTTACTAACTTTTCGTATGATATGTTTATCGGATGGGACAACGCGTGGGTTCTTATTGATTTAGTAGGGCTCGCGATACGATCTAATTAATAGATCTAAAGTAGCCGAATTATTTGTCTAATTTCGTCGATAGTTGATACGGTTAATGCAAAACGCTACCTCTGATATGTGTATATCAGTTGGATACCACGACTTGTTTCTTCCCAACCCCCAGTTACTCCAAAACACTACAGTTGTAGAAAGATTGAATTGTGAAGCCAGAAACTGGGACGAGACTAAAGAACAACATTTACATGAGTACATTGATTTTTACATCAATTAATTTACAGTGATTATTCATCGAAATGAAATCATCAACATGTTATTAATACAATGAAATATTGTCAAATATACTCTGAGTATAACTTAGATTAATGTGACGAAAGTTTACAAGTCAAGTTTACAAAAATTAATACAACTTCTTTTGCTTGATTTAATCAATTTCGGGGATGTTGAATCCTTAACATCGTGAGCATTTTGATTCATCGCTGGAACGTGTCAGAGTTGTTTCTACAGCTTGCTAAGATACGTCCAGATGAGTCTTGTTTCACAGTTCCTAAATGAGCCTTCACTTGCTTCTGAATGTTACTTATACCTTTCTAACTAGTAAACAAAATTCTAATCAATTTTCGCTTAGTGGCTTTTCTGCCTACAGTAAGACACAAGCTAATGTGTTTCTGTAATAAAGCAAAACTAGAATTTAAGCATGCACTACAGAAAAACCGGCAGTCTTTATTCGAGAAATTTCACCGACAACTGATGACAATATAATCTATTTGACTTAATTGTTGAGTAAGTGCAGGAGGTCGTCATGTTAGACGACGTCTCTTATGTTTAAAGTTAGTGCTTAGTAGAAGTAAACGAGCATAATTACAAGACAATAACCGTTATCCGTTCACTGAGTTGGAACACCAAAACACTTAGCTATCTTTCAGTCTGATTTAAGTTACCCACTTGGGTGCTAAAATAATAATCTATGAGTACCAAATTCAAGTGTTCAACCTCGTCAAGAAGTTCAGAAAAATTTCTAAACATCAAATCACTCAATTCATTTGAACTACAAGCATTGGAAGTGCAGGCAGAAACGATGGAACGGCGCCAGCGTGTCCATATTTCCCATATTGGTGAAGTCAAATGAATGACCAATCGAGGACTCGGTGTGTTTCGGAGATAGCACACATATGGCAACAGGTCATTAGGTCTTAGCCAGATGGGCCTGGTGCCCGATTTGACATAGGGCTCGTAAGCTGAAGGCTCCAATGTGCAGTTTGGAGGGTGGTTTGTAAGGAACTGGGACAATACTTGTGAACAAGGATCATTAGCAAATGTGGATGAAGTTGAAGACAGAAATTTAGAGTTCATAATGGAAGTAGAAATGTCAGGAGCTTAAGAAGGAATTTAATTATGAAAACAGTGATCCTGAGTGCTGTTAGAAGTATGAGAGCGGTTATCATCTTCCGGTTGTTCACACAGTGAAAGGGTTCATCTTCCTAGGTATCTGGAAAATAAACTGCGTTAACACTAGTTTTAATGACCAAGGAACAACTATTTGGGGCCAGTCACACACATCTTTTTGTAAGTGGCTAATGTTGTTACAGCTCCGTACCTATCAAGGCCTTAGCGCCAGGAACCCGTGGAGTATGGTAAGGTATACAGTCTTACGGTTGACCTTTTCTAACCCCAATCTACCTTCGTTGGAAGGCATAATTTATATCACGTTAGTTATTTGAAGGAAACACCATACTGCCATCACACGTTTATACAGCCAGCAGTACAACTTGACGCTCGGATTTTAGGTTAGCTACTTTTAGTCCCACTACTTTCCAACCAACCTGCCATGTATAGGATTTGTTCCAGCCAATATAACCCGATTGGCTTATCACTATAGGAAAGTTTAGTCACCACGTCATGATAAGAGCAACTTTAGTGTCATTATTAAATACAAGTATCTGCAAGAACTTCTACTCATCATATAGCTGAGACCATTATTCAATATATCTATGTACTCGTTCCAATTTATTTTACCAGCGTTTGGTCGTCGTTACTAACAAAACTAGTTACACGTAGGTGCAGGCGATAACCAGCAATGTATTGTGACGGCAGGCGATATCTAATCACTTAGTCTGGTCGCCGAATTGCAGCTTGATTGGTAGAATTCGATCAACTATATAAGGTTCTAGACAAACATTGACCAATGAATATCAAAGTACTACATGAGGTTGCAGTACGAGTATCTAAGTTGTAACTGTAGAGGGCTGTGGAAACGAGTGGGTTAGGATCGAACCCTTCAATAAGTATCAGTCGCCTCAAGATTGCAGGTACGTCTTTCTGACGAGTACCAGACAGCATGAAACCTAGGTTGAGCACAGTATCTTGGCGGCAACCTTCCAACCAGTTCCCATGCTACATACCTTAGTGACCAATTCACTTTCCGTGCTAAAATATTAGACTACTTAAATTTCGTGAGTAGTTTAATTTGGGATACAAACTAAAAGGAAAGGTACTGGATTCATCATCATCAACGACAATTTAGAACAGGGCATATACGCCCATAGGTTCAAGTTTCCATGTCACATTAGCACTACAAGATAACGGAGGTAACATAATAACAGAATACAAGAGGGGAGAGTTAAGCAAAGGTGTGTAGAAACGAATAATAGAATTCAAGATTTAAATGAAGTTAAGGAGTGAATACACTTGCACCACTGTGACCGATTATGAGCCATGACGCCAAGTGTCTCCAGCCATTTATTGCGACTAGCACGCGGACCCCAACCAGGTAATCTGCATCTACCAACATGGCTTAGACCGACGGTCAAGAACTTCATTAACTGATGCCATGTTTTGGTTTGGCCACCCACACCCTTCTTCCATCCTACTTCAACCCTTACCAAGATCGCGCGACGAGGCAGGCGGTAGTCGGGCATGCACAACACGTCCTAGCCATCTCAGTCGATGAAGGTTAATGACCACTTCAACTGACTTACTATATTTCTCAAGAGCCTTTTGTTTAACTTCCATATTACTTTTTTTGACTGTTCCATGATATACGAGAGAAGCTACGAAGATTTCTATGGTCAAATCCCTGGGGTCGACGCATATCCTGGGTCCTCATGGCCCACGTTCCGCAGTCATATGCCAGGACGGCGCAAACTGCTACGTAGTACACCCTGCCTTTCTTTGGGAGACAGACACCTTGCCTGCGCGACAAGTGGCGTAAATTGGCGAATGCCGATCGGGCTTTCTGAATCCGTGCTGAGATTTTGTCCGAAACCGATCCACCAGGGGTGATGAAACTTCCGAGATAAATGAAGTGATCAACACATTCAATTACTTTACTCCATCATTAATCTAGGTGAAGAAGCAGGCCAGTCCTGGAGTAACATTTTGCATTTAGAAGCGGAGAAGTGCATCCCGAATATGCTTGCATTGTTACTCAAAGTGATCAGAAGACTCTGTATATTGTCAGCGTCTTCACCGAATAGGACTATATCGTCTGCGCATTCCAAGTCGACAAGAGGATCTCCTGGTAGGAGATTAATTCCTGAGACGTTAGAAGAAGTGAGTGAGACTTCTAAGACCATATCTATGACAAAGTTAAATAAAAATGGGGATAAGGAGCAACCTTGACGAACCCCACTTGAGGATGGAATTTCTCGTGACAATTCGCCATATGCTCTGACTCGACCGGTGGTGACCGAGTAGAGATCCTTTATGAGGCTTATGTACTTTTGAGGTACGCCTTTTCATGACAAAGATTGCTATAAGACTTCACGGTCTACCGAGTCAAAAGCTGTTTTCAACTCAAAAAATACAACTATAGTCGGACGTTGGTACGTGTCTATGTTCGATAATCTGGTGTAGGGTGAATATTTGACCAATGCAGCCACGTTTAGGTCTGAAACCAGCCTGATTTTCCTGAGTCTGCTGTTTTCTAGTGTTGGATAAACGCCGAATGACTATAAAGGATACTATTTTTGACACTATATTAGTCAAACTGATTTCTGTGGTTATAACAAGAGGATTTCGGTTCCTTTTTGAAAATCGGAACGATCAGTGACCGAGACCAGTCAGATGGGATGATGTTCAGTTCCCAGACATCGGCTAATATGTCAGTCAACCTACCAGCTAAAAATGAACCACCATCCTTAAAGATGTCGGTAGACAACCTATCAGGTCCTGATGCTTTCCCCCCACTTCAAGTTACTTATAGCCTTTTCAACCTCACTAAGAGTTGGGGGACCTGTGTCAGTTTCCCATTCAGTTAGTTTGGGGATATTAGGTAAGCTAAGAGTAGCTGGTGGCTAGTTGAACTGTTCCTGAAAGTGTTCCACCTATCGTTCTAATCTTCTAGACTGACAGTGGATCATAGACCCATCTTTTCCCGAGATAATTTTACTAGCCGCCGATTTTTTAATACCGGTGTCCTTGATAAGTTAGAACAGCTTTCTTCTAGTGCTCGCCACCGCCGATGCTTCCATCGCTTTCTCTTTTGCTGACCACCACTGTTCACGATCCTTACGGATAGTCTTGTCAGTCTACGTTTCAATTGTCGTCGCTCTTCATCATTCTCCGAGCTTGCCGGGACGAGTTTTCTAGCCTCCATCAGTTCACTAGAAGTTACAGTGATCCAATGATTTTTTATAACCTTTGGATTGAAGTTAGGTGAGAATAATGCTTCTGGGTTTACACCTGCTTTGAAATCATTCCAAGCTGTTTCGGGATGAATCTGTTGGTTGTGGGCAACTAAATGCTTAGCCAAGCCATTTCTAAATGCAATCTTGGCATTTGTAGTCTCGAATCGATATCTAATGGGTTTGTCTGATGTGACCTTTCTGCGACAAGCAAAACGCATAGAGATACGTATTTTCACTAGGGCACGGTCAGGATCTGAACACGTGCTCCAGAAAGAGCAGCAGTCTTCTATACAGCTTCTCCAACGATAGCTGATGACGATGTGATTGATTTGCGTCCATCGTTGTGTAGATGATGGAGGTTGACAGGTTAAACAATGTCTCACTTTATTCTTAAAGTTTGGGCTAGATAAAATAAACAGTGGTCTGAACATAATTGTATCTCCGTAATCCGTTCGCCGGGCTGGGATCCCAAGTGACCCACCTAAGTGTTTTTCAGCCTGATTTAGCTATCCGACTTGGGCATTAATATCCCTTGCTATAATTACTATGTCTGAGCGCTTAGCTTTCTGAAGGAGGTTAGAGAACTTCATATAGAACTCGTTCTTCACTCCACCTGTACTGCAGTCAGTGGGGGCATAAGCAGAGACTGGACTAGAATGAAATTGAATAGATTCAACGTAAATCGAATTAGATCTATTAATGATAGTGTTTACTTAAAGTTAAAAAAAGATATTTTGGAATTTTCAATGAGTTACTTGTCACATGACAACGATATTTTTATTTACCTTTAAATCAAATCAAAACGATAATAAACTTCAATAAGTGTATTATATAAGCGAACAAAACAAATAATGTACACAATCATAATCACGGCTAAAATAACGTTACTTCATCAAAACAAATAATCGTCATTATCTAAGGTGGTAGGCGTATACCCCCATCTAATCGAATTACTGTACCATTCAACATTGGATTACGGATGATAGATTCAACAAGTTGTGCAAACTCTTCAGGTTGGCCTAAACGATTCGGATGTACTGAAAGCTTTTTCAGCAAATCTATATTTGGCACACTATTAAGTAATGGTGTGTTAAATAATCCTAGAGAAATGCAATTTAGAAAGTTAATAAGATGTAACGTTTACTAATGTATGAAAATGGGTGTGTACAAAGGTCAAGAAGATTCTGTTCACATATGAACCTACGTAACAATATTATATACACATACAACAGAATATATATTATTTTTTATAAAAATATAAGTCGCCCTCCACCATCTAGTCTCAAGGTAACACCATTGATCATTGGATTTTGTATAATGTTTATTATACAAGTGCTAAATTCTTCCGGTTTACCCATACGCTGTATTGACAATTGAATATCCTTCAAATACTCGAGTTGCATGGTTTCGTATTCACGCTCACCCATTATTGTCTTCGTAGCAAATAGACCTATGAAATTTAATATCGCGATAAACTGCTGATAAACACCATAATGAAGTAATTGTGATGAAAAATGTGAATAACTTTTGAAAGGTTACAAAACGGTATATAACTATCAGTTAAGTTGAATTGTGGGCAACGCCAAAAGCAATGAAGCACGTTACATAACGTAAGGACTAATTAACAACACCGATGAAACCTGCTAAGGATGGACATAAACAGAAGAGTCTAATTAATCGCAATCGTTAACATATGCAATGATAGATTACAAACGATTATAGTACATAATGAGTCAAGAAAACAAACTGCTGAATGAACAAAGATAAAACAATGGTTCAGTACATAAAGAGACAAAAAATGGAGCAAGATTAAGGGGTGAATATAACGTTTTGATGCCAACGACTTCAAGGTATAAACAGCTTTGAAGTCCATGTCTATTAATGAGGTACCATTTTTTCTGAATATACAGACTATAAGAAGTTCATAGATTTTATGTGTTAGTTAAACTGATCAATTTCGTTGAGATGTGAGTATGAAGAAAACAATACAATTCATAAGGGTAGTTAGACAACCATACACATGTTTATGAACCCGAATTCGAATAATATTTAATGGGCATGGAAGGAGGTGATACCACCTAGTTAATAATACCAAAGCAGTTGGAGAGGGTTTCAAGTGCATAACTCAACATTTTTAAATAGATGGCTACCATTTCGATGTTGTGTTACCTTTATGCAGGTAGCATACCACGGTTACCACATAGCACTTAAAATCATGGATATGTAGTAAATGAACAGAAAGACACATTGTGTTGACTATTTCTTAGGTGCTGATCTTATTTAATTTACCAAACTGATACATACATTTCTGGATACTATATTGTGATGATTGAATTCTCCTGACCATTCCTGTGAATATTTATCTTACGAGCGCTGAGTAGCCGCCTCTGACTTACATCTCTGATTGAGATAGAGTGTAGTGTGGAAACACCAATTACTTAATGATTGTGGATATGCATCGATGAGTAGGGATGATCAAAACGATGTTTAACTTTAAAGCTTTGGCGTAATAATAAATTTGAAAGTTAATCTTTCCAATAAGAGACAACTTTAGGCCACAGGTTATTAATTTATTGGGTGAAACTAAACTTTGCTGGCAAACTTGAACGACAGCAGATGACATAGAGAATGTTTTTAACCAATGAGAACGCAGTTGTAGATGAAACTATAATTTATTATGAAAAATGATTAAAATAATTTATAGAAATCACACGGGATACAAGGTTTTTACATGATTTATGAACTTTCGAAAGTTGAAAACAGGTTTATTGGTTTCAAATTCATAATATGGACGGTATAGCAATTCATCCATATTACTCTAAATCATGTTGTTTCTGGAACCTTTATAAAGTCTCAGAAACTCTTTCACACGTGATCAATATCCTTCGATGTTTGTGTTTGAACACCAGTACCTGGGTCCACATGAACTACGACACTGAGGACGTATCCAAGTCGTTGATATGCTCACCAGTCACCTGTATAAATCGTAGCTCCTCGGTGGGAGGATGTATATCTGAATTATTGGTATTATGGTTCTTGCAGTCTCATCTGGGACATATTGGAAATGTCCCTTCCTTAATGTTTTGTCGTAAATACCAACAACCTACCAGTGAGATTAACGTAGTTAGCACTTACCCATTCAGTTCACAGACATCTCCCTCTATTATATTTTCACTTTCTAATGGCTGTTTCATCTATTTCGACGATTTTTTCAACGCCTCCTAGCGACAGATTTAAACGTAGTATCATTTCTGAAATATCCCTGCAGTGGTGATATCACTGCACTGTTGGTAGTTTGCTTTCATTTACAAGTGACGATGTCAGAGAAACGGGCAACTGTATTTATGTCGGACCACTAAAGAAGAGTTAGAAACTTCCAGAACTGTTTTTTAGAGAACTAATTCATTTATTCTGGTCGTGAGTAGTGTAAACATTACATTTCTATTATTGTTACGTTCCTCTTACTTTATACTCTCATTTAGCATATTTACTGTTATTATATTGTCTCTTATTATGGACTACAGTTAATCAGTTGTGTAGAAGTTGCCCTTATTCACTACCACTATTTCCTTAGTGCTGTATTAATGTTAGTTTCCTAATTGATTCACTGTGTGGTCTGATTTTGTGTATATATAAAAGCATGATTTAAATATAATTCGTTTTCTGGTTCTGCCTGATGGCTCATCAATCGTTGTTTTCTCTATTCCGGCTTGGGGGACTGGTAGTCGCGGGGCAGACGTGTCTGTACAGTGATTAGTAATCATCAAGGGCACTGTGTATTTTCAAAAACATAACAGTATTGCCCACAATACAACATGCATGCAGATTTATTTAAATATCAGTCTAGACTGGCTATAGAAGCTGCTTGTTGATATTGATTTCTTTTGCCAACAACAATTGCAGCAAAAGATGACTCCATCTCGCTTATCTATGGATGGTGCTTGAGTCATATTAAGTCCACAAACACAAATCAACTGTGTAGGAAGCAATCCGACATCTTGTAAATTAGTAGTAATAACGTCTTCATAGAAAATTAAAATCAACGATGCAATGTAAACACTTTGAACCAGACTAATCTCACGACCTTGAAACAATTACCTTGATTCTCATTGGCTCTCTCAAGTTCGCCAGCAAAGTTTAGTTTCATCATTTATCGTTCAGTGGAGACTAATGGAGCTATTAAGCTATTCAAATGTTGATAACTGTCAAATACTAGAATGCGTTTTCAACAGTTGGAATTTCATCAAATGATAACTGAACAACTAGACTGGAAGTAGATTTTAAAATGGTAGTATGATAGTTAAATAACTTTTTTATTCAAGTCAATGTGTACTTGTGTACTTATGTATAATTTCTTTGATGTACAAGTAAGTGTCACGATAAATAAACAAAACAATCTTTATAAAGAACTGATAATAGTAACTCATGCACAACATAGGACTTGGAATATCTGTGAATCGATTCAAGTTGTCACACTTAATCAGGAAAGTAAGAGGAATATGAAAGTATTGGAAGTAGTAACAACACCAGCGGTAGTAAAGACAAAAGCGAGTAGATGTAGAGAATATGGTACGAGAAGAAAATACTAGTCCGTGAAAATAAAGATAGCAAATAATTTTAAGCTCCAGATTTAGAGGAAAATGAAGAGTAAATGCACTTGTGCCACTGTGAACGATTTTAAACCAAATCATTCAGAGTATTCAACCATTGATGACAACAGTTGCGCTGACCTCAAACAAGCAATCCGCACCTATCAACACGGACCAGACCAATGTCACGTTTTGGGTTGGACATTAGCTTTCTTCCATCCTTCTCCTAAATCAAGCCGTATTGCGCGTCGACGTATGGAGTGGTTGGGTAAACGTATTACTTGTCAAAATCACCTCCGTAGAAACTTTACAACCTCACCAACGGATCTGTTATGTTCGTCAATACCATGCGTCTAACCTCACTATTTATTCGATGGTTCCCACAAACGCTAGAGGTGTTTCAAAAAAATGTGTGATTAAATACTAATACTACGAATGTCATGAACTCTTAATGACCATGTTTCACATCCATACAGTAAGATAAAGTGAACTAATGTGCAGTATACTCATTCCTTTATTGGCAGAAAACAGCTCGCCTACATCATCTGGCGTAAATTGGCAAAATCCAATCGACAGTAGATGAATTACTACTAGGACTATGATTGTAACACATACATCATTCGTTTCAGTCTTAAACTTTTTAAAAAAGACAAACTTTTATACATTTTACACCGTTTAATAGTGATTATCATTCATGTTGAAAATTAAAAAAAAATAAAACCAAAAATTAAAAATTAGTATACTGAATTATAACAGTTATTACCAACTGACCTGGAGCAATGGAAACACATCGAATTCCTTCACGTGCGAGATCGCGAGCAATCGGTAATGTTAAGCCAGTAATTCCACCCTTACTTGCCGCATAGGCAGCTTGTCCAACTTGGCCTTCATAGGCTGCAATGCTTGCAGTATTGATTATCACCCCACGTTGATTATCAGAGTCTGGTATATTTGTAACCATTGCAGCAGATGCAAGTCGAATCATGTTGAAAGTACCGATAAGGTTAGTCTGTAAAAAGATTCATACAAAGAGTGATTTTCATACATTTTTAACAGATTCGGTTAACTAAATTTGATACAACTAACCCTCGACAAATTATGAAATAAACAGTTACATAATGCATAGTTATAATTTAATTATTCAAGATGATGAAATGCACCAAATTAAAACATACCAGGTATATTATGTGCTGTATATTATGAATGCTTTTTAACTGAAAGCTGTGTCTAGAACTATTGAAGATGTATATACAGGAAATACACGATCAATATGTTGATGGAATATCTCGAGAAAACAGTATCATTTGGAGTTTATGATAGGAAAAAATATCACAGGCATATTCACAATATCTTTAGTTTTTTGTACTTCCCAGTTGACAAAAACCAGGGTTAATTAGAATATGTGAGCCCCTCCATTCCTATGAGAAACATGAGAGACACATCAAGTCAGTGAAGAAAATCATCTTACGGGAAGTCAATATACCTTACAGTGGATCAGTGATTAAATCACTCTACTTTCAATTATACATAGAAGGATTGAATTGTGATCCGTCTGTTTCCAATTAACTGCTGGGAAGTATCGATTAAATTTGAAAAAAGGGAGTCACATGAACATAAATCATAGCCAGATATGAGAAAAAGTAAAACAGTTTGTTCTAAATATGCGAATAGATTGATCTACCTTTATTACATTCTCAAATAAATCAAGTGGATGAGGTTTTTGCCTTTTCACATTATAGGTTTTACAGGCCATTGATATTCCAGCACAGTTCAC
The DNA here is from genome assembly GCA_025215515.1 of Schistosoma japonicum. Lineage (NCBI taxonomy): Eukaryota > Metazoa > Platyhelminthes > Trematoda > Strigeidida > Schistosomatidae > Schistosoma > Schistosoma japonicum. Next base: position 562,399 of record CM046064.1, on the reverse strand, counting down.
CAAGATGTGAAGATTTGAAAACGTTTTCTGAGCTAGACTAACAGCGTTTACCACATCGGATTCGGAAGTAACCTGAGAGATGCAAAATAATAAGTCATTATAATTGCTAATTATGAATCAACACACCTGTGTTTTATCTGAACAATAAAAGGCATTATATGTACATAACAACTTACATCTGTCTCACAGTAAACACAATTACTACCTAGTTCTGACAGTAAAGGAGACTTCTGTATGTCACATACTAACACATTGCATCCCTCAGCAATTAATCTGCAAATAAAATAAAATTAAGAATTGAAAATGAAGACTTTTTAGTTGTAGCCAGTCCAAGTCCTGATGATCCTCCAGTTACAATCGCAGACAATCCCTGAAACAACTGATTATGGAAAAATCTGGCAAACTTTTAATGAGGCAAACATGACTGCTCAGATTCTATCGAGTTGACTTGTACGGATTATTCGGTGTACGTAATTATATTTGTAGTTTTCGATCTAAAACAGGAAAATAAAAAATAAAGATGAGCAAGAAACAATGTGGTTTGTTGGACAAGTAACGTTTCCAAGTTCACTATTGTAGAATAAGGTAACTTTATGAGGGTCGTGCACTAACGAAGGACTTTAAAATGTATTTGGATTTCAATTATCACGTTTTAGTGATACGCAAGAAAGACTTTTCATCTTTAGTTTTTTAAAGTTGGGATACTTTTCCACTGTTATGCATTTTGTTAATTTCTTTTCACTGCTGACATAAATTATGGCGTCTTGAAGCAGAACTAGTGCTAAGTTTTAAGTTGATGATAATCGACAATACAAATTCAATTAAAGAAACAGAACTATATTAAACATGACAATACGGATGAGAAGAATCAAACAAACTAATGAAGTTTTTTTTTTAAGAATAAGCCCAGTTGGACTTTGTGACTGATTTTAAGCTATGATACGGGATTTTGAATTAATGGTATAAACTATCTTGAGATTTACACCTTGACAAGCAATTACTGTACATACTGGTTTAATTAGGATTAAGGTTTTTATTACTGACTTCTTAAGTCAATATTCCATGCCAGGCTCCCGACCGTAGCTGCTACCTTGACGTGGTGATCGGGCTTGCCTATCGTGATGACCCAACTGAGCTATATTGGCTGGAACGCATGTTCCTCAAGGTCCTACCATGCCAAGCAGGTCTGTTAGAGGGCGATAAGACCAAAGGCAGCAACCTAAGATCTGAGGGCGAAATCGTACTGCTGACTGCAGTGGGATGTGACAGCAGCAAGGTATTTCCTCCGGACAACCAGCAACTGCAGTAATGCTGCCTCCTTAACGTTAGAAAAGGTCAACCCTAAAATGTCACACCTCACCTTACTCCACGGTTTTCCGTCTCCAGCAGTAAGGCCTTCTAAAGAATGGAGCTAACACTTCAAAAACTCTCCATAATAAGGCCGTGCGTGATCGGCCTCAAGCAGTTGTCCCATGGGCTCTGTGATCGCAAACCCAGGTCACTATGACCAATACTAACCCAGTATCCTTTACAGGTACTTCAATAAGTAATATTCTTTTATGGTGTGGGCAGCCAGGAAGTGAAAATTGCCCTCATACCTCTAACAGCACACGAGATCATCTTGTTCAAGGTCAAATCCCACCGCCAACTCTTAATAACTCTCTTGTCCCTACGATTAATCCTTCTAGCATAACCTTATCACCTCGTGCCTCTAATGTTAATGATTTGAGTTCATGAAAAATTATTCCTGATCTCCTGAAATTTTGCACTAAACTATATATCAGTCAGTCAGTTACAACGTAGAACTTGGTAAACTATATATCAGAGCTTTTAACGTTCGAACCTTATGCTAAATAGAACAACAGGCTTTCTTAGCTATGACTCTAGAATCCCGCTCCATCGATGTCTGCTGCATCTCTGAAACGCGTATACAGAATCTAAGTACAGTCATCCGCTTCACCTCACCTTGTCAAAATAAAGAACCGGCCTGGTTCACTCTTCGTGTTTTCGGAGACCCTGCCGCTGCCACTCGAGGCCTTGCTAGTATAGATATAGCACTAAGTTCAAAACTGAACAGACTCTCCTCGACTGGATTCCAATAGACAGTCGCTTGTGCGCTATCCGACTAAATGCAACGGTAAGAACTCGGAAAGATAGAGACGCATGCTGTTGCCTCTTTGTTGTCTATCTCTACGCTCCCACTGACTGCAGCTAAGATGAAGTAAAAGATGACTTTTACAGAAAGCTTTTTGACCTCCTTCGCAAAGCTAAGCGCACTGATGTAGTAATAGTGGCTGGTGATTTTAATGCTCAAGTAGGTAGACTAAGCGAAACCGAAAGGCACCTAGGTGGATCCTATGATATTGAAGCTCAATAAACAAATAATGGCGACCGTTTACTACAACTATGTTCAGATAACCGTCTATTTCTCGCAAGCACCAACTTTAAGCATAAGGAAAGACATCAGTTGACATGGCAACCTCCACAATCAACTCAACATCGGACTCAAATAGACCACATTGCTATTAGCCATTGTTGGAGACGCTCAATAGAAGACTGCCGCTCGTTTTGGAGCACACGTTTAGACTCAGATCATGCCTTAGTGCGAGCGCATATTAGTCTGCGTCTCACTGGGCGCAAAAGATCAACGGCTAGGAACCCCCCCTCTCAGAGCCCAGGTTAACGATGAAAAAGTCAATAATACATTTCAGGAACAACTAAAAAACCTATTAGTAAACTGCATAAGCTGTACCTATCCCGAGTTAACTTGTAATGATATCCAAAAAGCTGTTGAAATAGTAGTAATATCTATTAGTATACTGAACCAAAAAGTTAAGAAAACTCAGTGGATTTCCAATGCATCTACTAAACTGATAGATGATCGGCAACGCATCCCGTCTAGTTCTGAACACGATGAGCAGAGAAGGCAACTGAAACACAAGCTGGTTAAAAGCTTACGTAATGGTCATGAGCAGTGGTGGGTGACGGAAGCTAAAGAGATGGAAAAAGCCGCGGCAATAGGTAACAATAGGCAACTGTTCAGACTTATCAAGGAAATGGGTATCGGGAACCCGACTGTAAGTGAAACTAACTCCGAAAAAGATGGTTTACTATTCATTGTCAATCCAGAAGATTACACCGATGGGCAGAACACTTTAAGCAACAACTCAACTGGCCCTCGGCGTCATCCCTATTGCCCACTATCCCCAAACAATCTGAATGGCAAATTAACATTGGTCCCCCAAGTCTCAGTGAGGTTGAGAAGGATATAGGAAACTTAAAGCGAGGGAGAGCAGCAGGACCTGATGGATTAACTCCTGAGATATTTAAGGATGGTGGTCCAGTCTTAGCAGCGAGGTTAACTGAGATTTTGGGAACTGGACGTAATCTCATATGGCTGGTCTCAAACACTAACCATTCCGGTCTTTAAGAAAGGACAAAAGTCCTCGTGTGACAATTACCGAGGAATCAGTTTAAATAATAGTGTCAAAAATACTGACCTTAATAATACTTTAACGTCTAACTAAAGCTCGTGAAGAGCAAACTCGAGAAAACCAAAGTGGTTTCAGACCTGAACGTGGTTGTATAAACCAAATATTGACACTTTAGCAGGTTCTGGAACATAGACACACTTTCAGACGCCCAACAATGGCTGTATTCCTTGACCTTAAGGCGGCGTTTGACTCTATTGATCGTAAGGTTATGTGGCAATGTCTATCATTAAAAGGTGTACCGGAGAAGTACTTTGACTTTATACAGGCTCTCCACTCGATCAATATGTGTCGAGTCAGGGCTTATGGCGAATTGTCGTCGGAATTGATCACCTTATGTGGTGTTTGTCAAGTTTGTTTGCTTTCCCCATTTTTATTTAATTTCATCATTGACATACTTTTAGAGTTAACATTGTCATCATCTGACTTCTCCGGCGTTGACCTCCTAGAAGATAAACTTACTGACTTAGAATATGCAGATGATATAGTTCTATTGGGTGAAGATGCTGATAAAATGAAGAATCTTTTGACTACCTTAAACATGAATGTAATCATGTTTGGGATGTGTTTCTCTCCCTCCAAATGAAGAATGTTGCTTCAGGACTGAATTAAATCGGCACCGAAGTCAGTGATAAGGAGCGAAGCAGTTGAATGTATTAACCCCTTTATTTATCTTGGGAGCCTCATTAGTCCTGACGGTCTGGTGTCTGCTGAAATCCCGGCTCGTATTCATGAGGCCCGATTGGCTTTCCCCAGTTTGCGTCACTTGTGGCGTAGGCGAGACACTCGTTTGCTGGTGAAAAGACGCGTTTGCTGCACAGCAGTTAGATCCGTTTTACTTTATGGATGTGAAGCATGGCCATCAAGGATAGAGAATATTCGTAGGCTTCTAGTATTTGATTATAGATGTCTTCGAAGCATTGCTCGTGTTTGCTAGGACCACCGAATAAGCAATGCGTCAGTTAGGAATAGAGTACTAGGTGAATACGGAAAGTCTATTGATGAAGTAGTTAATCTTCACCAGCTGAAGTGGTTAGGACATATGTTACGTATGCCTGACCACCGTCTACCGAAACGAGCAATGTTGCCTGATGTGAGAGTGGCTGGAAGAAATCTAGAGGCGGCCAAACAAAAATATGGCATCAATCCATGAAGTCATTGACAATTGGGTTAAGCTGTTAATAGATGCAGACTACCTGGCTAGGGCCCACGCGATGATTGCAACAAATGATTAGAGATTTCAAGTGATATGGCTCAAAATCGTTTGCGATGGCACAGGTGCATCCACTCCTTGTCTTCCTCCAAATTCTAAGTTTTTGAGCTTATTATAATTTTCTCCTTACTGAATCATTTTTTTTGTTTCAAATCTTATCTCTGATCTCTATACCTTTTCATTAGTACTTACTCTGTTACTACCTTCTCTACTCTGGGATTCGGTCCGACAATTTAATATCTATCTGCTAATTGGGCCATGGCAACTTGAACTGATGTACGCATATACCAAGTTCTACGTTGTGACTGACTGACTGAAACAAATGTTCCTATCCTTTTTGCTAAACTCTGACTGTGTTTACTAGGTGGTTTCGTCGCACACAGGAAACTTTTTGAGAAATTCAATGGGTCATTCTTGTCTTAAGCTGCCAAGTCTCCCAGTGACATAGGTTGATAAGTATCAAAATAAAATTTCTGGATGTGTATAGTATGTAGGTGGGCAAGAGGTAGAGTAGCTCTTTAAAGAAGTGGTATGATATCTACTCTCGACAACTTCACGCTTTCAATTTAAGCAGAGGTTAGGTCCGGATTTATCATTTTAACATCACTAAGTTCATCATTTACAACTACTGTGTCAGTACACAGCTAAATGAAGTTAAAAATATTTCAATAGAACTCATCTAATTCACTCGAGCTAGTCAATGTTAGCATAGAACGATTATACAGACATGTGGTTGCCTTTTAATTGAATGTTATACTCACATATACAAGGACGAGAACTAATGTCTAGTGCTTTTGTGGATATAAGGGCGGTTGTCACTTCCCGGCTGCCCACACCGTGGAAGGGTGGTGAAAGGTCTAGTGGACAGGCACTAAGGATTAACCCTAGTTCTTCGACTGTAATATACGAGAAGCTATGAAAAATCGAACAAGTCATTCGACTTAACTTACTGGTGGATTAAAAATGCAAACATTTTACTCTTAAATATAGGTAAGATGTTCAAATAATACACAGTCCACTTCGATTTAAAAGCCGGGTAAAGTAGGATTTAAATAATTATAATGACCAAAGCCGAGGAAACACCGCTACAAGTGACTGTTCTTCAGTTTAGTCCTCGATAACTTTTCATAAGACTGATAGATATAATCACTAGTATAATGCTACAAACGCCACACGAACTCTCGGTCAAAAGTAAAAGAAGCCTTACTACTCCCAAAACTCAGTGTCTATCTTTTCACTAATGCATGCATTTCGATGACAAAAAAATACATCTCATCCGACTCACTGTAATCTATGAGAGTATTTCTCGTAATTTAGAATTTAAGATGGCTAGGATCCACCTTAATATACAGTGAACGTAGTGTCGATAGAGGAGTTACTTAGCAAGTAAAACATAACTATATTTCTTTAGATAAACATGAACAATAGAAATAAAGCAGACATTTAAAAGACCAAAGAAACCTGAATTTTGTTAACATGTAAGGATGTATAACAGGATTTTAAGTTAAAACGGTTTTGTAAAGGTTATAATGCTTTTGCAGAGGCTAGCAGGATATAAAGTGGTACCAGAGTACACTGAGTAATATGTGAGAAGCCGCATCTATATTATTTAAACTGCCTTCAATCTTAGTCTTCCATTCTCGTGTATGAGCCCATAACATTGCTAAAAGGAGTATCTACGTTAAAAATATAACCATATAAGGCATGTTGAGCCTAAAAAACCTACTCAAACATCAAAAGATATCAGTGAAATGCGAAAAAATTGCCTGAATAAACGGATCAGAACTATGTAGTACCGAGCATTGTACCGTAAACGAATTGTTGAGAAGACTCACGCTTTTGGGTCAGAATTAAAAGTTCCGCTTCGTTCAAGGTTAGAAAGCTCCAATTTGCAAATGCTGTTTAGTTGAATTAGTAAACTGTTTGCCTTTAGTGATTAGTTCATAGTAAGGCACATTATTGGTGACAAATCAATATGGTTTAGGATATTTTCTGAACTCCTCCAGTCCGTAGATCCTCACACGGAATATCTGAGTTAAATATCTTGGTTGAAGAATTTGATCTCGACATGCTAGCTCCAATGGAAACCTGGTTATTATCTGATGTAGACATTACATTAGTCACAACAGGATATAATCGTATCAGGCCTGATAGGGTTACTAGCCGTAAGGGTGGGAAAATAAACTTATATGTTCAGGGTGGCACAGCATGGAAGTGGAACATGGGAGATAGCCGGCTACACCCTTAAGTTCACACATAGCCAAGTGCTCATCAGAGTACTCTACTGTAGCCCTGGCTGCCTAATATACGACTTTATTTTGAACCACACTTGTAAGTGCAGTAAAATTATTAGGTGTCTTATTGTTGGGACTTCAAATCACCTCACATCAACTAGACGGAGATCATATCTGTAGGAGGAAGCTTAGATAGGCATTCATTATTAACTATTTTCCGATTTTCTCCGATACAGAGTGCTACAAAATCGATTCTTTTTAGTCTAGACTATGAACCATCACTCCTAGACTTTACATTTACACATAATTCTGATGATGTTACAGAACATAAGTTCTTATCCCCACTAATAACTGCATTTTTGTCCTTTATTTTGGGTTTAAGACTTATGATGTTGAATATGAATCAGTTCTATATCGTCCGAATATATGGCAAGCAGGCATCTCGACAACTAGGAGCCAAATAGCTTTAGTTCGGTCGGTTACAGAAAGCCATTCATTTAAAGAAGTATAGTACAAGTTAAAGTGACACACCAAGAAATGACTACCCCGATAATTTCACGGTCACATCCACGTAAGTTGCCTAATCATTCTTTATGGATTGGCAAAAACAGTAGAAAATTACTACAACATAGTTTAACGTCTTTGGAACTTGTACATTAATACAAATTATGGCACATTTAAAAAAAAGTACCATAAAGTTAAGAACATTTGGAAACAAAGTACAAATAAATCTCATATAGCCTACTGAAGGCAGCTTGTAAAGAATAGCAAATTCGCCAAAAACGGCTGATCCCTTATATTAGGGAATAAATTAGGATCAATGATAAAATCCCATCACTAGTGACACAAGATAACCCTATTGGGTTAGCTGACTCCGATAGTAGCAAAGCTAAAAAACTATCAAAATAATTAAACAAAATTTTGTGAATATATATTAATGTCCATACTAATCCAATGAACATAATCAAAATCGAGAACCTCCATAATTTGGTTTCCTATTTTATGATGTATTATTCTTGCAAACGGTCATTAATCGCTCCCCTGACAATGTTGCTCTTGTGATGAAGCCCTGTTTACAGGATAAACGCGGAGTATAGGGGATTTGAAAAGTTTAGCTGAACTTCCGTTGGTTCCCGAATGTTTTGCATTATGATACTAAGACAAGAAATTACTCTGAGTGAATATTCCACTAGGATAATCTGTTAATACTGCTTTTGGCCATTAGGAATATGCATCAGTAAAAAAATTGACACTCGATAGAAATAGACCACAATAGTCAACATAAATCTATTGTCATGATTCATAGGCTTTAGGCCTATTCTATGATAATTAATGTAAACACATAGGACAATATTTTGATATTCAAATTATATCAGAATCAGTTTAAGGCCGTCAACGTGTCTCATGTGATTTTAATTTTTTTGTTTCTAAATATATAATGAAGATCTTTTGAAATTGTAGATCTAAGTGCTAAAGGAGTAATAATTTGACTATTCATACATAAAAACCAAAATGTAATAATATCTATTCTTTTTGTAAAAATCCAGAAACCTACCATTGAATTGAACAATTTACTCCCTTGTTACTTTACTTATGGTACTTCAAAAATATGTTTGACAGCATGTTACCAGCTGTGCACTATTTATAAGCAATGGTTTGACTAAAAACAATTGGCCTCACAAAAGCATTCTTAGAAATATGAGTGGTGTGACAGAAAGCCTACATTCGGTATTAGTCTAACTTGTATATGTTTTAAACGAAAATCAAAATAAATCATTCTTAAATTTCATATTTGAGTCACTGCAACTGACAGTCAGTTAAACGACTTATTTAGGTGTTTAATGAAATGGCTTAGTGGTTGTTTAGGCAAAATATTCTTAACAGTAGGAGTTCCTTCGATTCTGTCTGACCGGTTCGTAATAACCAGTGTTATTCCACAAGAGTGCTTCCTAAAACCACTCATCTTCCTATTGCTTATAAATAATCTACTATTTAATTTAGGTGCGAACTCTTCTTTATGCAGACTATCATAAGATGTGGAAGGAAACACATAATTCTTCGTATATTTTAACTCCCTAAGAGCGGTACTACCAACTTGATACTACTTAATACCAGTAAATGCAAAATTCCAATCATATTGCTATATTCTGAAATTCGGTACAGAATTTATACCAGTTGCAAATATGTTCATAATAATGCAAAGGGCTAACTCTCATGCGGAAGAACATAAATTTAGCTGTCGTATTTTGCACAAATACTATCTTTACTAAGAACACAAGTGTATGATACTAATCTCAATATGCAAAACAGTTGAGTGCTGAGAGGAAAGGCGTATCAGTTGAGTCAGATGGAGATTGTTATTCACGTTTTTGTTGAACAATAGGAATAAATCTTCCACATGCAGTCTTGGAGGGTCTAGCAACACTCATTTTATGACGAAAAAGGACATAGGCGTAATATTTCATGATACGTAAGGTGCCTCAAACCTACGAAGCTATTGTTTTCTCAACGTGATATCGTAGTATTGCTTTGTACTTTGGGGTCATAGCCACAGTAGGCCCTTCTGCAACGGAAGTTTCATTCGAATGCAAAGTTGGTCTTCCGTACTACAGACAGATAAATATTACAAATGTTGGTCCTGCTGATCACCTTATAATTCTTTTTGATACAGGCACTCTTTGTGATCACCTAAAACTCTCTGAAATAGATTAGTTAAGGTAAAATCCTCCTCCCCCAATTATTTACAGTTGGGTTTTATGCTTTCGAGGAAATTTTGAGAGCTCGTGGAATATACTTAGATCAAATACGTGTCTTTTACATCGTGGATGCTGTTGAAAGGCCAATGAACAGATATCAGGTTGTGAGACTAGCTATTTTCACTAGGTTTCGGACCACTGACAACCAATTTGGTCGAGTTAGCCGATTCGGTATATCGTAATTACAGGGTTTCGGTCCCTTATCAAACATGAGCTGGTTGAAAAATTACTGTAGTATTTCTTTAAATTTCGAATAGTAACTAGCGGAACAGATCAGGATTAATCAAGAAGACACAGAACACATGTGAAGGTAATGTGCATTCTGGAATTCAATAAGCGCACATCAAATTGTACAAACAATACAATTACTACCATTATTATTGTTCACTACAACACTAATACCACTTATGATACCTATAAAACTAATAATAATAGTAAGGAAGTGCCTACACAGCGAATCGCAAAGTAATACTTGGGATGAACAGGAAATACAAATAAAGGGAATAAGTCTTGGAAATGTTACCTTCAGTTGCACCTTTCCGGATATATTTAGAACATGGCTGGTTGTTTACAGTACTATAGATCTCAAAGATTAACAAAGATGATTGACCACGTAATTTTTAAGACTGATTGGAATTTTTAATGTTCCAAGTGAAATATTCAACCTTTGCAACAGAGTTTGTTACAGATTCAAAACTACAAACAATGCCAGTGAAAGTTAAAGATACTTTGAAGTCACTAGCAGATTATATGTTTTTGAGCAAAAGTGCACATGGAATCATCTATTCAAAAAATAGGCATAGAGGTATTTTCAACGTTGGTTCATTATGCATATTAAATACACAAACAGATTTTGAATATGTGACAAATTTACCATTACAGATGTCATTCTATTTTAACTCTCTTTATGCCCCATTCTGGTTTATTGGGACACTGATGACTCTCATAATTGAGGTATACAGCCAAAGACGTTTTCATAACTAGCTGACGACTTTATAGTTTGAATATTTGGACCCAGTTTATAAAGTTATTAATACGGCTGTATTCGCTCTATATTCCATTTTGGAATGTATCAGATTGTATCTGGGATATGCTGGAAATTTAATGGAGTTGGTATTTTTACACTATACTTTTAATGACTTTTCCAGGTCCCTGAATTAGCTGGATCATGGTTGCTGACAATTCTGATTCAACTTCCAGGTATTTCCTTCATGCTGTTCAACTCTGACATGATATTATCATCATTTGAAAGAACTATGCACATAATTGAATTTATAATGATAGTCTTTGAGTCCTTAGTCGGGTTTTTTGTTTTAAAACTTATGGTTCAAATGCAGGCCCTAAAGTTTCACTCTCACTTACGCTTACGCAAGATTGAAGATTTTGAGAACAAGTCATTCGAGTATCAGCTGTAATTATGGACACTAAGGCTTACACCTTTATCTTAATGGTGGTTTTTGATTGCTAGTATATTTTTCATATCCACGCACTAGATTATCCCAAGTTCGTTCTTGACGATTTATTATTTGATACTTTGATTAAAATGATTAAATAGTGTATGTGGTTGCAAACTTTAAAAATATACAAGTTTCACAATCAACAAAAGTCCTTATGAATAAACTAGGTAGGACAGGTCGCATTCGTTAATTCATTAGACAGTTTTTAAAACTTCGATTTCTGTTGCAGTTTTCCTTTCTTAGGTGCTTGTTGGGGGGGGGTATTTTATACATCTTGGTGGAAAAGTTTTCCTCTTTGACCAAAGGATGAAAAAATATTTTCCTATACTAATTCTTTATCAGAGACCTAAAGCAACTTAGTTGTAGTCAGAAGTGGCTACGATATATATATAACAAAGCACACGTCCAGACGAAGAAAGGATTCGAAGTCGACAGTAAAATATTGTATTGTATTAGAACTACCCATCCAAACAAAACTAATGATGCGTTTACAGTATTCTGTAAGTAAGGTTGTTATAAACCACCCAGATCACGCGTAAGTGTTCTTCATCGTGTTTATAATGCACTCTTAATTTATTATTTATTCTCCCGGATTCTCCCAATATTTCAATATTCGCACTTCCATTTATCTGGTTTATCTGCGGCCTAGCAATATCTACAGAATCAGGGCTTGGAAAAGAGTCATAATTAATAACAGTGTTGTCATAATCAAATTCGGAATCATCTACTTCGTTAATTTCCACTTGATCCACATGTCCGTCTTGAACTAAATAGTCATCTAAATCGAGAACCTCCATAATTTGGTTTCCTATTTTATGATGTATTATTCTTGCAAACGGTCATTAATCGCTCCCCTGACAATGTTGCTCTTGTGATGAAGCCCTGTTTACAGGATAAACGCGGAGTATAGGGGATTTGAAAAGTTTAGCTGAACTTCCGTTGGTTCCCGAATGTTTTGCATTATGATACTAAGACAAGAAATTACTCTGAGTGAATATTCCACTAGGATAATCTGTTAATACTGCTTTTGGCCATTAGGAATATGCATCAGTAAAAAAATTGACACTCGATAGAAATAGACCACATTAGTCAACATAAATCTATTGTCATGATTCATAGGCTTTAGGCCTATTCTATGATAATTAATGTAAACACATAGGACAATATTTTGATATTCAAATTATATCAGAATCAGTTTAAGGCCGTCAACGTGTCTCATGTGATTTTAATTTTTTTGTTTCTAAATATATAATGAAGATCTTTTGAAATTGTAGATCTAAGTGCTAAAGGAGTAATAATTTGACTATTCATACATAAAAACCAAAATGTAATAATATCTATTCTTTTTGTAAAAATCCAGAAACCTACCATTGAATTGAACAATTTACTCCCTTGTTACTTTACTTATGGTACTTCAAAAATATGTTTGACAGCATGTTACCAGCTGTGCACTATTTATAAGCAATGGTTTGACTAAAAACAATTGGCCTCACAAAAGCATTCTTAGAAATATGAGTGGTGTGACAGAAAGCCTACATTCGGTATTAGTCTAACTTGTATATGTTTAAAACGAAAATCAAAATAAATCATTCTTAAATTTCATATTTGAGTCACTGCAACTGACAGTCAGTTAAACGACTTATTTAGGTGTTTAATGAAATGGCTTAGTGGTTGTTTAGGCAAAATATTCTTAACAGTAGGAGTTCCTTCGATTCTGTCTGACCGGTTCGTAATAACCAGTGTTATTCCACAAGAGTGCTTCCTAAAACCACTCATCTTCCTATTGCTTATAAATAATCTACTATTTAATTTAGGTGCGAACTCTTCTTTATGCAGACTATCATAAGATGTGGAAGGAAACACATAATTCTTCGTATATTTTAACTCCCTAAGAGCGGTACTACCAACTTGATACTACTTAATACCAGTAAATGCAAAATTCCAATCATATTGCTATATTCTGAAATTCGGTACAGAATTTATACCAGTTGCAAATATGTTCATAATAATGCAAAGGGCTAAATCTCATGCGGAAGAACATAAATTTAGCTGTCGTATTTTGCACAAATACTATCTTTACTAAGAACACAAGTGTATGATACTAATCTCAATATGCAAAACAGTTGAGTGCTGAGAGGAAAGGCGTATCAGTTGAGTCAGATGGAGATTGTTATTCACGTTTTTGTTGAACAATAGGAATAAATCTTCCACATGCAGTCTTGGAGGGTCTAGCAACACTCATTTTATGACGAAAAAGGACATAGGCGTAATATTTCATGATACGTAAGGTGCCTCAAACCTACGAAGCTATTGTTTTCTCAACGTGATATCGTAGTATTGCTTTGTACTTTGGGGTCATAGCCACAGTAGGCCCTTCTGCAATGGAAGTTTCATTCGAATGCAAAGTTGGTCTTCCGTACTACAGACAGATAAATATTACAAATGTTGGTCCTGCTGATCACCTTATAATTCTTTTTGATACAGGCACTCTTTGTGATCACCTAAAACTCTCTGAAATAGATTAGTTAAGGTAAAATCCTCCTCCCCCAATTATTTACAGTTGGGTTTTATGCTTTCGAGGAAATTTTGAGAGCTCGTGGAATATACTTAGATCAAATACGTGTCTTTTACATCGTGGGTGCTGTTGAAAGGCCAATGAACAGATATCAGGTTGTGAGACTAGCTATTTTCACTAGGTTTCGGACCACTGACAGCCAATTTGGTCGAGTTAGCCGATTCGGTATATCGTAATTACAGGGTTTCGGTCCCTTGTCAAACATGAGCTGGTTGAAAAATTACTGTAGTATTTCTTTAAATTTCGAATAGTAACTAGCGGAACAGATCAGGATTAATCAAGAAGACACAGAACACATGTGAAGGTAATGTGCATTCTGGAATTCAATAAGCGCACATCAAATTGTACAAACAATACAATTACTACCATTATTATTGTTCACTACAACACTAATACCACTTATGATACCTATAAAACTAATAATAATAGTAAGGAAGTGCCTACACAGCGAATCGCAAAGTAATACTTGGGATGAACAGGAAATACAAATAAAGGGAATAAGTCTTGGAAATGTTACCTTCAGTTGCACCTTTCCGGATATATTTAGAACATGGCTGGTTGTTTACAGTACTATAGATCTCAAAGATTAACAAAGATGATTGACCACGTAATTTTTAAGACTGATTGGAATTTTTAATGTTCCAAGTGAAATATTCAACCTTTGCAACAGAGTTTGTTACAGATTCAAAACTACAAACAATGCCAGTGAAAGTTAAAGATACTTTGAAGTCACTAGCAGATTATATGTTTTTGAGCAAAAGTGCACATGGAATCATCTATTCAAAAAATAGGCATAGAGGTATTTTCAACGTTGGTTCATTATGCATATTAAATACACAAACAGATTTTGAATATGTGACAAATTTACCATTACAGATGTCATTCTATTTTAACTCTCTTTATGCCCCATTCTGGTTTATTGGGACACTGATGACTCTCATAATTGAGGTATACAGCCAAAGACGTTTTCATAACTAGCTGACGACTTTATAGTTTGAATATTTGGACCCAGTTTATAAAGTTATTAATACGGCTGTATTCGCTCTATATTCCATTTTGGAATGCATCAGATTGTATCTGGGATATGCTGGAAATTTAATGGAGTTGGTATTTTTACACTATACTTTTAATGACTTTTCCAGGTCCCTGAATTAGCTGGATCATGGTTGCTGACAATTCTGATTCAACTTCCAGGTATTTCCTTCATGCTGTTCAACTCTGACATGATATTATCATCATTTGAAAGAACTATGCACATAATTGAATTTATAATGATAGTCTTTGAGTCCTTAGTCGGGTTTTTTGTTTTAAAACTTATGGTTCAAATGCAGGCCCTAAAGTTTCACTCTCACTTACGCTTACGCAAGATTGAAGATTTTGAGAACAAGTCATTCGAGTATCAGCTGTAATTATGGACACTAAGGCTTACACCTTTATCTTAATGGTGGTTTTTGATTGCTAGTATATTTTTCATATCCACGCACTAGATTATCCCAAGTTCGTTCTTGACGATTTATTATTTGATACTTTGATTAAAATGATTAAATAGTGTATGTGGTTGCAAACTTTAAAAATATACAAGTTTCACAATCAACAAAAGTCCTTATGAATAAACTAGGTAGGACAGGTCGCATTCGTTAATTCATTAGACAGTTTTTAAAACTTCGATTTCTGTTGCAGTTTTCCTTTCTTAGGTGCTTGTTGGGGGGGGGGTATTTTATACATCTTGGTGGAAAAGTTTTCCTCTTTGACCAAAGGATGAAAAAATATTTTCCTATACTAATTCTTTATCAGAGACCTAAAGCAACTTAGTTGTAGTCAGAAGTGGCTACGATATATATATAACAAAGCACACGTCCAGACGAAGAAAGGATTCGAAGTCGACAGTAAAATATTGTATTGTATTAAAACTACCCATCCAAACAAAACTAATGATGCGTTTACAGTATTCTGTAAGTAAGGTTGTTATAAACCACCCAGATCACGCGTAAGTGTTCTTCATCGTGTTTATAATGCACTCTTAATTTATTATTTATTCTCCCGGATTCTCCCAATATTTCAATATTCGCACTTCCATTTATCTGGTTTATCTGCGGCCTAGCAATATCTACAGAATCAGGGCTTGGAAAAGAGTCATAATTAATAACAGTGTTGTCATAATCAAATTCGGAATCATCTACTTCGTTAATTTCCACTTGATCCACATGTCCGTCTTGAACTAAATAGTCATCTAAATCGAGAACCTCCATAATTTGGTTTCCTATTTTATGATGTATTATTCTTGCAAACGGTCATTAATCGCTCCCCTGACAATGTTGCTCTTGTGATGAAGCCCTGTTTACAGGATAAACGCGGAGTATAGGGGATTTGAAAAGTTTAGCTGAACTTCCGTTGGTTCCCGAATGTTTTGCATTATGATACTAAGACAAGAAATTACTCTGAGTGAATATTCCACTAGGATAATCTGTTAATACTGCTTTTGGCCATTAGGAATATGCATCAGTAAAAAAATTGACACTCGATAGAAATAGACCACATTAGTCAACATAAATCTATTGTCATGATTCATAGGCTTTAGGCCTATTCTATGATAATTAATGTAAACACATAGGACAATATTTTGATATTCAAATTATATCAGAATCAGTTTAAGGCCGTCAACGTGTCTCATGTGATTTTAATTTTTTTGTTTCTAAATATATAATGAAGATCTTTTGAAATTGTAGATCTAAGTGCTAAAGGAGTAATAATTTGACTATTCATACATAAAAACCAAAATGTAATAATATCTATTCTTTTTGTAAAAATCCAGAAACCTACCATTGAATTGAACAATTTACTCCCTTGTTACTTTACTTATGGTACTTCAAAAATATGTTTGACAGCATGTTACCAGCTGTGCACTATTTATAAGCAATGGTTTGACTAAAAACAATTGGCCTCACAAAAGCATTCTTAGAAATATGAGTGGTGTGACAGAAAGCCTACATTCGGTATTAGTCTAACTTGTATATGTTTTAAACGAAAATCAAAATAAATCATTCTTAAATTTCATATTTGAGTCACTGCAACTGACAGTCAGTTAAACGACTTATTTAGGTGGTAAATAAAATTTAATATTTTGTGGTCAGATATGACATGGAATTTTATTCCAAACAAGTTCTTATGTAATCTTTTCACTGTACATACAACATCTAAGGCCTCTTTTTAGTTTCGTAATTATTTTTAATTCTCATCTTTAGTTTTTCCATGATTCAAATTAGAAACTTCACATTTTGATATAAAACTGTACTTATTCCCAACGAAAATGTATCTACAATCGAGATCGATACTTTGTTTGGTCAAAACAGTCTGAGAAAAGCCTGATAATTTGAAAAATTAAGAGTGTTCATTAATATTTTTTCATGCCTTTTCTTCCATGCAAACCCATTACTAGAAATCAAACCGAATAGTGGGGTGAGTAACTATATGAGGTTGGGAGTAAACTTAGAATAAAACTAAATGGTGCCAATCTATTATCTGAGTGTCACTATGATTGTAGGTAAAGTTGCGAGAGTCAGTGGTGATAAGTGACGCATATTGAACTTGAAGCCGTTCGTATTTACTGTATAGCCTAGGCACTTAATTGGAGTAATTGAAATATGAAATATAAATGGATTAACGACAGCGCTATTGTAACAGAGACGTTTAGATAACGCTTATCGTGTACTTCTTTACTTGCTGCATGTACTATTATGCTATCTATGATGTGATTCAACGTCTTCAAGCCCTACATTGATCTGACCTATAACTTTTTGAAATAAGGCGAGTAAAGCTTTTAACTTAAATGAGAGAGACTTGCACTTAAACATCCCAAATATGGTATTAATGGTGGGGAGTTTACTGGAGGCTTCGTCAAGAGAAATTCGCAAATGTAAACCCTTTAGGTCAATTCTTGGAAATCAAATCGATCACATCTCCGTTAACAAGAAGTTAAGAAGGACTATGGAAAACGTGAGAACAAGGTGAGGAGCTGATATAGCTTCATATCACCACCTGGTGGTAACCAACATCAAATTGAAGTTAGAGATGGACTGGGCAACTGAAGCAAGCTCATTGCAAAAGTTTATTGCAACTTTTCTTCTGGATACCAGCAATTTCGGTGAGTTTAAGTTAAATCTCAACAATGAGTTCCAGGTCTCTCATGATTTACTAAAAGAAGAGCAAACTACCATGGAGAACAAAGGCGTAATAACTTCAACATATTATATCAGGGAGTACAGGTTGATATGCAGTCTTACACATGACTGCATTAGAAAATCTTATTCATTGTAAAACACTGTGCAGAAATTTGAATATAGAAGCAACAGCGAATGCTAAAGAAGGATAATATGAATTGATTGTATCAAGTAGTTTGTTACGATAAGTAATTTATCAAAGTAAACAGTTGTATCGGCATTCGTCATTAATGTTAATCATGCTTGTTTTAATGGATACCAAAAAATGGCTTTCATCAAGATTTAAGTACCAACATTTAACCACTTTTATTATTATTGATGATGATGATCAGAAATAAATAAAGATCGACTCATCGAATGTGAAGAAAATCTCTAATAATCTTTTTCATCTTTCAAAGCGCATGTAAAATTGCTCATCTATAATTCTGCCTACTAATAAGTAACATACAATTACATACTATGATAGATTTATTTTTGCAGAAAATTCCAGGAGCTGTAAAAACCTTAATCCGACTGGTTCATCAGGAATACATAACTTTTCCCTCTTGTATATACCGTAATAATTGCTTTAATGTAGATTACAAACTAACTAATCTACCAATAAATCAAATGGTATTTACTACTTCATAACGTCATAACTTCTCTTCTAGATATCATAGTACAAATTCTCAACCATTTATTAAGTGACACTTTCACCAAACGTTATTTTGTGTAGAAAATCACTTTGAAATAAGCAGATGACTATTGAGAATTTACATCGTAAGTAGTTTTTCATAAAATAAATTATTTATTGTCTCTGTTTCCGAAACAACGGTCAAATTCAATGCCTGCTTGTTAACAATGTGTATATGCATATTGACTAAGCTACTGAGTTATTAGGTTGACATTAACCTAACTACAAGTTTAAGAAAGTATATGTGTGATCGATGAATAAAACGATGAAAATTATCATAGTATAACACTAATTAAAACTGTTTATCAACCATGTTTTAGGTTATTAGGACAGGTTACTTAGTCATGTGTTTTCATGGATTTCATGGATTACCTTTATTGTAACGTTTATGTTGATCATTTAAATCGATCTAAGTAGCAAAATATTCAGTGACTCATGAGCAACGAGAATTGGTTTAGTGAAAACAATCTCTTTACAGCGACTCATTCACAGAGTTGGACAACCAACTACACGTATATGTATGATAAATTCACAACAGTAAATATAAGGACATTGTAACAGAAAAGTTGTAAAAACAAATTGTTATTCTTACTTACAATGTCATAATAAATAGATCAATAATTCTGTAGAGTCACAATATCTACTGACTCCAAAGCAACATGAGTTTCATAGGTTCCCTTCCTATTTTACTAACTTGTTAAGTGTGAGAGACGACTCGGTAGAAGCTATCGATAAACGACTGTCTGTGGACTCAATATTCATTGACTTCAGCGAGGCATTTGGTAAAGTACTCCACGTCGATCTCCAACGAAAACTACCAAACTTCGGAATAATAGGGTCAATTCAAAGTTGGATAAAGAATTTCCTATGCAAGCGGAAATAGATAGTTCGAGTTGGCGGAACACTTTTTGAATAGAAGTCTATACTAAGTGAAGTTCCCCAAAAGTACCATATTGGTTAACCCTTCATTCCTGCTTGCTGTTAATGAATTCCCACAACAACTGAAATCATTAACACTCTCATTTTCTGACAACGTAACGATTTAGAAAACAGTATGCAGGAATACTGATCAGCTTAATCTTCAATTTGACTTGAACGAATTAGCTCGATGGTCTAAAAGTTGAGGACTAGAGATTAATTACGGTAAGAGTGAACCAGTGTACATCGGTCGCGGTAACGACCACCAATACATCATAAATAATGCACTCTTACTACATGTAGAAGGATTTAAGGATTTGTAAGTGATTATAAGACATGGCTTGAAAACCACTGCATACTGCAACGCAATAGCATCTGAGGGGTTTGGAATGTTATGGTCACTCCATGGAGAATTCAAATGTTTTGATGAAGGTATGTTCGGGATTTACATACCACGTATATGAGGTCTCATCTTGCGTACTGTATTCGAACAGCAAGCTCCTATCTTACTAAAGATTTCAAAGCGCTTGAGTGTGTCCAACGAGCAAGTACTAAGGTAGTAACAGATCTTTTGAACCCCCCTTACGATAAGTGTCTGGAAAGTCTGGATCTTTCTCCTTTATCTTATTTTAGAACACGAGGTGGCCTTATATTGGCATTCTATATCTTGAATCATGATTTGAGTGTAAATATATCTCTTCTTTTGTGCTCCATCTGGAACTAATCATCTCAGAGGCACACTGAAAAATGTTTTGAGTACCGAGATAGGAGTCTGATTTTCAAATTGAGTGGTCAACAACTAGAACGTGCTACCTGAACAGGTAGTATCAACTCCATCGGTGAGATATTTTGGGGCAAAGCTAAATCTACATTGGAAAAACCACTACAAGGATTGATACGAGTCACCGAACCTACTATCCTTAATACTGAAGATGAAATCACGCTATGTAGAGGTTTTGTATTAGATAAGTGAAGTAGTTTAGTGTATGCAATAGGCTAAGTTAAAATTGTATATAAATCAAATTGATAATTGTGGAGTTATATTGCCTTATAAGAAGAATTCAAAAGTGAGAACAGGATTAAATACACTCTTATCAGGAAGAGACTGATAAACTTCAAAGGATAATGTGTAGGAATTTTCGAAAATGAGCAAAGTAGACGGTGAATAAAATGATATTTAAACTAGGTGAACTAATATTCATCAGTTAAGTTCATAGTAAAGTAAGAGACTGGACGATTTTAACTAATACGCTTTTTTCTCGTTTCTCTATGTGCATGAAGATGGCTTAAACGAAACAAGGGAAACCGAAACATTGTCCTTAGTAGGTTTCCGTTTAACGAAACTGGACGACTTTAAAAGACAAATGTGTCTTGATTGAATGGCTGGTGTTAAGACTTTCCATTATGGCAACTCATGTTACATTTCCATAGCCGGGCTTGATAATATTCTAGAACTCATTGAGAACATATATTTATCTCCACGTTAGCAGGTGATCTAATACGTACACGATGAGGAAATCAATTGAGAAAAGTCATCCCTTGAATTATTTGTAAATAAAGATGGATTTGTGAATGCCATTATTGGGACTACAGCAAGATAATGTTCTTTTGTTAGCATTTGCTATCTTCTTCGTCTAAATATCAGCAGACAAATTGTCTTTGAATGCTACTTCCATACAGGATGTCTGCTGTGAATTAAAGATATTGATTCTCTGGAAGGTCTTAGTTTCATGTTCTTATCTTTGAATCGTGATGGAAATATGAAGCTAATAAATAGCATCCTACGGAATTCGTTTTCAAACGTGAACATTTTACTACACCTCGTCCACCAAATATCCTTCTTCTTTCATTTTAGATGAAGTCATAAATGACTAACTAAACAGGTTATTTCAAACACATAAAATTAGTGATTACAGTTTATCAGCATCAGTTTGTAATAGACGTCGTTACTTTTGATCTGGTGTCTGCTTTGAATAGTGAAACTGATATTAATTTTCGACGGAGGTTAGGTGGTAAGGGATTCACAATGAAAGCTTATATCAAAAATTCGTTTAGAAGCTAATTAGATGCGAAACTTACTGCCACCTCGTAGTATTTGATAGTCATTTAGATTCTTATGAATTTCATACGAAATTTGTACACAAGATGATGAGTCACTCATGGTGATCGTCTACATTTGAGACATGACAAATGTAAGCTGTCTGGCAAACTTTGAATCTAGTGCAGTAAAAAACGTATAGTCTCTGGGTGTGGATAAATAATATTGGCTGGGATGACAGAATGTTTCTATATAGCCATGAGGTGTCCACCACTGAGCCGTTACTCAAGCTCATAAGATAGACGCCTAATTTCACCATTTGACAGTTGAACAGAAGAACTAGAATTGCAACATCCGTATAAACTACGTGGAAATAGGCTTATTCATATTACGTGTCCATTTTATTAAAATCTTCATTTTCAGTCACTACTCACTTATTATTGCATGACTTGTTCACAGAAAAATAACATAATTCAACATCCAATGGAAACCAGATAGGCTCCATCAAATATTAATAACCACATTGCAATGAAAAATGATAATCCACAATCACTTATTGAATCCATTCAGTTGATATTTAGCCAATAAATTTTTATCAACCTGAAACCACTGATTATTCTCTTAAAGTAAAAAGTTGATTGTAGCAATCTCAACTATTATCCCATTGGATACACACGTATATGTAAAATCAATCTGATGAATAAAATCTAATAAAACTAAATGGAGTGCAATGAAGTCATTGAATTTTGTGACTGATGACCTGCGACGCAGATACAATGTTAATAACTATTCAAGTAATTATTGCACATACTTTATATAGGCTTCGGCACTATGGTGTGTTGTCAATTGATTTGAATATAATGCAGATGTACTTCAGATTTCCTGTAAGGTAATCATTAGTTACTACAGTCCATTAGGAGGTATTAAGAAAGTTAACGACGGAAACTGAATGTACTACTGTTGAGGAGAAACTGACTATTTTCTGATTTGATTTCAAAGGTAGTGAAATCATTAATATGACTAATTGCAGACTAATTTCTGTACTGAGGACAATGTACTTTATTACAAACTAGTCTCATGGAATCAAACAAGTTTCTCAATATAACAGAGATGAATGTAATAATACTCATTTCATGTTACATCCATTGAAATATTGGTACCGTCGAAATTATGCTAAAAGATGAGAAAGAGAGTTTAATGTCTGCATCGCAGATCACATATCACAATATATGATACAAAAAATATCGAAGTGTTTTCATCATTCGTATTGCTATAGCATAATACCCGTCAACATTCAATATAACAAAGTAGGAAATATATTCCATATGAAGAATAAGGTAGTAAATAAATACTTGAGTTTTATTGTTTTGAAGTATGCTTAAGATTTGAAGTCAACTCTTAACTAGTCAACCTAAGTTGCTGCATAAGCTTCAGCCGAGAATCAACTTCCGTAGTAACGTGGGTTTGATCAACTTAACAAAATAACTTATACTGAATGAACTTATACTGAAATATTAGAAAGAGAGATTAATGTCTGCATTTCAGATCACATGCAACAAAATATTATACAAAAAATATCGTAGTGTTTCTACCATTAGTATTACTTGTATTATTCTTGAAAGTGAGAAGGCGGATGATATTTGAAATTCTTCTAAAATCAAATTTCTCCGAAGTTATATTCACCAAGAAGGTTGAAACTGAACTGTTGTGTTTAATAAAATATAATCATCAGTTTTGCATTGGCGTAGTAACTTTAGTTCTGGTCGTTAACTTACGAAACACCTGGTTTCAAGTTTTCAATTCATGGTTTCTTTCTTTATTAAGTGAACATTATTAACAGCTAAGGGGTTGTTGTGGAGATAGTTGATTTATCAATCCTGATATCACAAATTGATCTGAATCAGACAACCATTAATCACCTGGAAGCACTGAACAGCTGTTTCGTCTTAGTATGGAAGTCTTTAACAGTTCGCATTTACGACCCCATTGAGGATCAAACCCACGACCCTCTGACTCCGCGACGAGCGTTTTACCATTGAACCAGTGAGTCGGATCCTAACGGTTGATATTTCTACTTCAGTCAATTCGTGTTACGTTTACGTGACCTCATCGATTGTCATCGGTGAGTAACTGCCTCACACCCGACATGGTTGAACTCCAGCGATTACTTGAATAAATTAGAAATAACAACCGTTAGGAGCTGGCTTACTGATCCATTGTTTAAGCACTCATCCTGGAGCCAGAGGGTCCTGTGTTCGATCCCCGATGAGGTAGTGGAAGCGCACTGTTAAAGAGTCCTATATTTGGACAAAATAGCTATCCAGTGCTTCTAGGTGATCAATGATTGTCAAATTCAGTTCAATTCGTGATATCAGGATGAATGTTACTTAATGATATTCTACTCATCTACTCATTCTGCAATTCAGAACACGTAAATGTTTGTTTCAACTTTCGTTATTCATTAGTTTTTAAAGGTTCTTCAAAAATTCTAATCTTAATTATCAGCATAGTTATTCAATATAATTTTACAATACACTAATATTATCACGTTTCTCTTAATTCTTTATCAACATTATACGGAGTATGTACAATGGTAAATTGAATAATTAAGACTACTGTTCCTATATTGTAATGAAGCAGTGAAATAGAAACATGAAGAGCACTCTGTATACGATGTAAGTTACACATGTTGTATATCCGTAGTAGCTAATAATGATTAGACCTTCACTTAATAACAAAACAAAAATTAGAAAACAATGATGAATGTCAATTGGATTCACAACGCTTATGCCAACTGTGTAAAAGAAAACTTGTTTTCGACACCATGATGCATAGTGATTTGGGAAATAGTTACCAGTATAAACTTTTAAATACAATCAATTCATGTTATCTTTCTTCTGCTTTCAGTGATGTTGTTGTTGTTGTTTTCTTCATTTGAATGTTTATAGACTGTTTTTCAGTGAATACAAGCTAATAAATGCAATCAGGCATATGACTGCATTTATTAGCCTGTATTCACTGATATAACAAATGAATGAATGAAATCCATACACAGACAGATAAATTAAAGACGTCTACATTATGAAACAATCGTATGCTATTGGATGAAAACTATGCAGTTGGTCGGCTTATCCTTTTACGTACAACGTGTACTCAATAAAGAAAAACGTCATTGCAGTATGTGAATTATTGTAGAGTGAAAATCATTTACAATCATACAATAGTCGGTAATATTAGAATTTCATCTTCACCACTAATTTCGATTCATTAATTTATACAAAAAATGACTATTGTAATTATCCAACGAAAACAATTTGGCCAGAATACAGAATAGCAAAGAGTTAACTCTATAACCAAATGATCGAGCGAAATTTCCCAATTACTTAATGAGGAAGGCGCTATGGCTGATAACGTTGCTGTAATCTTTAACTAAGAATGCTTACCAATGATATACAACACAGAATTCGATTGGTACTTAGACTGAAGATGAGAAATTCTAGTTAAAATTGGGCTTTTAATATTACGAATATGACATTGGGTCAGATTTTAGGCAAACAATAGCAAATAATTAGCGCTAACCCAGCAAGCCTATAGGACGGTGCCAAATCATTAGGATAAGGGAAAACACAACGTAATACACTGTATAACAACGCTTCTCAACATTTTCTTTATAAAGTCTAGGAATACTCCAAAACATGTTAGGTAGAAAGTTGTAACATGGAAAACGTTGCGCTATATTACAGTCTTGAATTTTTCATACAGTTTGTCCAATGCTTTAAACACCGTTTCCCCTAGCCTTATTTGATTTGACAACATTCGTTCTATTAAGTTAATGGTTATCTTAACCTTACAACAAATTTAGAAATTAATATTTAAGGTTAAAAATTAGTTGTCAAGTTGGTATTTAACATTACAATAGAGTTATAACCCGACTGATATAAAAAGATAGTCACTGTGAATAGTTTTATTAGTTGGTATTGGAAATTTCCATCGTTAGTAAAATAAGGCTCATTGTATTATGTCTTCATCTCAGAAACTTCGTAGTAAACAAGATTTTTAGTTAGAGTCAAAAGTATGTATGATATGTAGTTGTAATCACTGTAGTATGCGATTAAGAGTGAATAAATCCATGCCTTTTAATCAAGTTTTTCGTAAGGCAGGCATGTTGTAATGAGTTTTCACTTCAGATTCTTTGAAAAATGACGTAATAGATATCAGTCACAGAGACTAATTTCTGTATCGTCATTTCCATGGCTTAACAGAGGTAGGGCCGCAGTGAACTATATTTATATTCCATCCGTTTCCGTTATAAACTCTTCAGTCATGAATACTTTCTTCTCATTGACTTAAAGTGGTTAACGAGTCACAACGATGATTCATTCATTTGCAAATAGAGTGAAGAAATTTTAAGCACCTTTTTTTCTTGTTTCTATACTACACACTAACCAACAATTTAATCATCTCCAGGGGACAAATTATACAACTTGTGTAAATGGAATCTTTATCAAACTGAATTTGTTAGTTTATATTTATTATTTCATAGTTTAGATGTATGTTATGTTCTCCAGACGAAATACTGTAACTTCCAGTCTGTACAACATCATCAACGTCTGTTTCATATAGAAGTGAGTTATTCATTAATTATACACACGTGAAATCAGTTTGTCCTGATGAACCTGGTAATGATTGTTTAACTTCTTTGGTTAAGTCGTCGTTTTCCATTTAACTATTTTTTTTTAAAATTTGATCTCTGACTAAGCGGCAGATTGATCTCTTCCGTGAGTGTTGATTGATTTGATCTATTTAGATTATTTTAATATAAAATTTACTTCTATTCATTCATTACCTCGAATTCATTTCAGTAGATTCACAGGAATCGTTTTTTCATCCTTCAAAGTAGCAATCTAAACTTAGTTACAGAATGTTAGAATTTCATATTTTAAATCAAAATGAAATATGATAATTGTCTGTTATTACTTTTTATATTATCAATAAGCATAGAGATTGCAGAAGAAATTAAATTTGTTTTATTGAATGATGCTTATTAAAAATAAAACATTAGAAGCTAATAGATACTAAATTAATGATTACATAATAATGTTAACTTATTGAAATCCCTCGAAGTTTCAGATCGAGTTCTGAAGTAAGTAGCAACTGTAATGTTGAATTTTGCAATAATTCTACAATCTGTGTAAATTTGTTAGAATAAGCGATTAATGTACTTATATTTTTCACAATAAATTTAATGTAGATGACAATTTATGAGTTTGTTCTGAATATTTCTTTAAAAACTGTGTTATACTTTCCATGTAAGTACGAAGATAGGATTAGATCCCTTCCCCCCCCGGTGATGTCTTCAGAAAATTCTCTCCTATGGCTCCGTGAAGCCAACATATCTTTAGATGAAACCTTCGAGTGTTGATGTTGCATGGGTGAGTGTTTATGGGGGGAGAATGTCAACTATGGATCGTAGTCACGCCGGTTCTATTTGAAATTTATCCTTTGTGCACAAAAATCCTTGTATAACAATTGAAATTTACACGTATATATATATATATATATATATATATATATCAGTCAGTCAGTTACAACGTAGAACTTGGTACATGCGTACATCAGTTCAAGTTGCCATGCACCAACCAGCAGGTAGAGATTAAATTGTCGGACCAAATCCCAGAGTAGGGGAGGTAGTAACAGAGTAAGTACTAATGGAAAGGCATAGAAATCAGAGATGAGATTTGAGATATAAAGTGATTCAGTAAAGAGAAAATTATAATAAGCTCAAAAATTAGAATTTGGAGGAAGACAAGGAGTGGATGCACCTGCGCCATTGCCAACGATTTTGAGCCGTATCACCTAAAGTCTCAAACCATTTGTTACGATCATCGTGTGGGCCCCAACCAGGTAGTCTGCATCTATTCACATGGCTCAGCCCAATTGTCAATGACTTCATGGATTGGTGCCATGTTTTTGTTTGGCCACCCCTAGCTTTCTTCCAGTCTACTCCCACAACAGACAGCATTGCTCGTCGTGGTAGACGGTGGTTAGGCATACGTAACATATGTCCTAACCACTTAGCTGATGAAGATTCACTACTTCATCAATAGACTTGCCGTATTTACCTAGTACTCTATTCCTAACCCATGCATTGCTTACTCGGTTTTCCCAGCAAACAGGAGCAATGTTTCGGAGACATCTATGATCAAATACTAGGATCCTACGAATATTCTCTATCCTTAAAGGCCATGTTTCACATCCATAAAGTAAAACGGATCTGACATATATATATATATATATATATATATATATATATATTTGTATATATATATATATATGATGAGATGCACATAAATTAGGATGTCTATACTACAAATTAGACAGATGTGTTAAAAGGAATGATATATAATTGTAATATCGTAATGTACAGAAATGAAGACTTCTGACGTTTTGCAGGTTAGTGTAAGTTGCTTCTTCAGAGAATAAATAAATAGCCGGATATATTTGATTGATTTTGATAAATAACTTATTAAATGTTCAATTTATTTGAGATTATCAAGTTTAACCCTGGTAATGATGTATATCTAGATAAAGACAAATACATATTTGGAACCAAGTTAATGTAACCATTGCTTAAGCGATCAAAGATTAAGCAACTTTCTAAGATGTACATTTTTTTTCAAAGAAATTTAATCATATTGCTAAAGTGAAATATACCATATGAAAGTTATTGTAATCAATGGATAATCATGACACTTACATTTCCTTCATTTAGACATTTCATAATAATTAAGTGATTCCCCTTCTAATTCGTAGAAACTCTGTACATTAATCAATAGAAATGAAATTTCTTAGTTTTTATATTTTTATGAAATCTACACGTAGCAACTATTTAAAGTAGTAAAAAACAAGAATAAAAAAAGCGAAAACCACTAACTACTACTTATTTCGATTGTACTAAGTAAGTAGTTTTCTATGTAGAAAAGAAAAATATCACGTTAATTATTACTAATTCCTTTTTTTATCTTCATTCAATTGACATAGTAATAATTAAGTCAATAAAGAAAGTGATTGTGTTGCTTTGTTTCTTGTTGGTTTTCCTTTAACATGAACACAATAGAAATGAGGAAAGAAAAAAAATGACAGAAAAACTTTTCTTATAACAATTTCAATAAGGAACAAAAAACAATAAGGAAAATCGAAAAACTTTTACCCATATTTTGATTGTCTGTATTCAGTTAATTATTGATTTCAATCATTTAAACAAATTGGATTTATTTTGTTTAATTTACCGACATAAGGTTGACTTTTTACTTTGTAGTAAAATTATTGTGTATTTGTCAATGTTGATATCACGAATTGATCTGAATCAGACAACCATTAATCACCTGGAAGCACTGAACAGCTGTTTCGTCTTAGTATGGAAGTCTTTAACAGTGCGCATTTACGACCCCATTGAGGATCAAACCCACGAACCTTTGACTCCGCGACGAGCGTTTTACCATTGGACCAGTGAGTCGGATCCTAACAGTTGATATTTCTAATTTAGTCAATTCGTGTTACGTTTACATGACCTCATCGATTGTCATCGGTGAGTAACTGCCTCATAATCGACATGATTGAACTCCACCGGTTACGTGTTCACACTAGAACTCAAGGAATTACCTCAAGGAGCTAGTCACTAGTGAGCTGATTGAGTGGCCTGACTGAATTAGAAATATCAACCGTTAGAAACCAGTATCACTGGTCATTGAACTTATTCAATGCCTGTAATCAAATGTAAATATAATTAACGAAACTCAACACAACTCTATTCATTCTATCCTTCTCTGCTTGTTTGTTGGTTTGTGTGTGTGTGTACTTATGTTTGTAGACATGAAATGAATATATGAATTCATGTTACAATAACAGTTCATTTCTTTAAATAATCATAAACAAAGTAAATTATTATCGTTGATATACAATTCAATATGTAGATAAACAAATGACAATTTTTATTTATTTATTTATTTACTTAATGTAAATGTAACATTCAATATCAACTTGAATTACTTTTATAGTGAACATTTAAACAATTTGACTTTAATGAATCTAAATGTTATAAGTAGCTTTTATACATTCAAACAATTCACTGTAATTCATTAGATCATACTCTGCTACATTGTAATACTTTGTATTATAATGGAATTACGTAATCTGTATACTTTACATTTGATCATTCAGTTAAATTATCATATTGATCATTTAAATTCTGTTATGATGTCAATAAACTGCCTTAATTGATGTATACAATCAATTAGTTGATGTAACATGATGTTCACTAGAATGCAACATCAAAAGTAAATAACATGTCTTAGTTGAACTCTGCATGTATACCTAGTGCCCATCAGTTCAGAAACAGAAACATAACAAACTGATTAATTAATCAGACAATTCATATTATATTACAGATATTCCTTTAGATAGAATATACACTACTTGACCACATAATGAACTAATTAAGAATTAAACATTAAAGTAAAACAAGAGAGATAGTATTATTTAACTTGTATTGTGACTGGCAAGTGGAATCCAAGACGCACGTTTCGTCCTATTTGGGACTCATCGGCTGGATGTACCTGCAAACCAATGTTGATGTTCACAGTGGGATTCGAACTCAGTCCGGTTCGTGTCATACGCCACCGCGTATAGAGATAACATGTACACAACCAATTATTAACTGTAGTTCATAAATAAAAGTTAATAGACTGATAGTAAATGTGTTAAACGGAAAAATAGACTGTACAAGGGATATAATAATGATAAGCATTAAAATGTTTACTTTGTACACAAAGCTAAACTAATTGAAATAGTCTTTCTAAAACCTACTTCTGAATGTTAGTTATTCTTCTTTGATTGTCCAACATGACAAATTCATAAAAGTGTCGTACAACTTGTATACACAACAGTATTTTAGTTACCTAATTAACTTGAAATAAAGTACAAATAACGAGTATTTTCATGAGAGCCAGAACAAATATTTGTGAAGAATAAAATGAATTCGTTTTATTACGTTGGTTTCTCATCAGCTGTACACAACCTAGAATGATACTCTTTTACAAGATTAATATTTGAAACAAGTTTTAACATACTCATGAGAACGGATGGAGTTAGCTGAAATCAAGATTACATAAACATGTGAACATGGCTTAAAATGTTGGACAAAATGCTATGAATATATATACGATCCAAGAGAAGGTACCAGAAAGCAAAATAGAGATCAGAGGTCAAATGATTACACAATAAGAGGTGGTTGGAAATATCTGAGAATAAAGTGAATAAAACTCAGTTATTAAACATTAAATGACCTACTTAAACACGAAAGTTGAACTTAACCATCTGAAAACGATGATGTAACGGAGAAAAGGAATTGTTAAGTCTGATCATAAGAGAAAACGTATTAAAAGAAACAAAGCGAAAGAATAATAACTATGAAAATAATAACGCAAAAGTTAAGTTACCAGGCTAAAGAAAGACTTATAACAGTTTCTTTTTGAACACATAAGTTTAGTTTCAATCGTTTAATGGCAATTGCTTTGGCATATTTTAGAAGATTTGAAGTTTTTTGTCTATTGAACACTTTAAATGATTCATTGATATCAATTTGGTGTCCTGTGTCAATTAGATGCTTAGCGATTGCGCTGTAAAATATCTTTATTACTGTGAGTCGTAGATGTTTTGGAACATGTTCATTAAATCGTAGGTAGGTAACTGCTACTGCAGGTACACGTAAATTTATATAGACGGTTGGCGGTAACATGAGAAGGATACCTGTCGACTTTTGATTGTTTCAGAGAACATGTTGTTATGTATGATATAAACAGTTTTGCAGCATAATACTTATTTACTTACTTACGCCTGTTACCCCTCTCGGAGGAGCATAGGCCGCTTACCAGTCTTCTCCATTCAACTCTGTCCAGAGCAATCCTTTCCAGCTGTCTCCAGTTACTGTTCATCCTTTTTATGTCTGCTTTCAGCTCTCGACGCAGGATGTTCTTTGGCCTTCCTCTTTTCCGTTTTCCAACAGGATTCCAAGTTAGTGCTTGTCTCGTGATTACAGTCTGATGATTTGCGCAATGTATGTCCTATCCATTTCCAACGTCGTTTCCTGATTTCCTCTTCAGATGGAAGTTGGTTTGTTCTCTAACAAAGTAGGCTATTGCTGATGGTTTTCGGCCAACAGACATTCAATATTCTGCGTAGAAAGTTGTTGATAAATACCTGTACATTCCTTAGGATGTTTGCAGTAGTTCTTCACGTTCCAGCTCCATATAGAAGAACCGACTTGATGTTCGAGTTGAAGAGTCTAACTTTGAGATTGGTAGACAGTTGTTTGGAGTCCCATATATTTTTCAACTATAGGAATGCTGCCCTTGCTTTGCCGATCCTTGCCATTACATCTGCATCGGATCCTCCTTGTTCATCGATGATGCTCCCCAGGTATGTAAAGGTATCCACTTCTTTCAGAGTTTCACCATCAAGTTCGATTAGGTCGGTGCTCTCTGTGTTGAATTTGAGGATCTTGCTCTTTCCCTTATGTATGTTCAGGCCTATTGATGCTGAGGTTGCTGCTACTTTGGTTGTGTTCACTTGCATTTGCTGTTGTGTATGGGATAGAAGTGCTAGATCATCCGCGAAGTCCAGATTATCAAGTTGCGTCCTACTTGTCCATTGAATCCCATGCTTCTCCTCACATGTATGCTGCATTGCAGCATAATAAGTTCTCTTTAAAGCTGATCTAAGTCTTCTTCTGATTGTTTCAGCAATATCATCACCTTTAAAATCGAGTTGAATGAAAATAGACTTCTTGTGGACTGTAGTTTCATTTGGTTTATCAGGCTTATATTAGTTGTATTTGTCAATGAATTTTTCCAGATAGCCATTCATTTTAAGATACTGTTTAATGTTAGTGAGTTCTGTATCTATCATATCTGAAGTACAAATCATTTTGGCTCTGAGAAACAATGTTTTCATTAATGCTATTTTGTGATGGATTGGACAGAAGCTATTAAAATTCAAGA
Source organism: Schistosoma japonicum (assembly GCA_025215515.1). Lineage (NCBI taxonomy): Eukaryota > Metazoa > Platyhelminthes > Trematoda > Strigeidida > Schistosomatidae > Schistosoma > Schistosoma japonicum. The sequence continues at coordinate 529,770 of CM046064.1, read as the reverse complement.
ACAATCCATTCCACGTCGATTTTCTGTAGATCGACCGTTGCACTGAACCATCTCCTCGACGTTACATGGCAATATCCAGGAGATGAAATTTATTGTCTTTTTCTAACTCCATGGTAAATAGAATATATTTATGTGCATGATTGAAAATTTTCAATAAGTAATTAGCATGTTGTTCATTATTGCATACGATGAAGGTATCATCTACGAACCCTGAATAAGGCGTCATTTCCTCAATTACCATTTTTAGTTTTGTGTTTTTAAGATTGGCCATTAAAACGTCTGCTAGGATAGGACCTAATAGTTGTACAACTGTAATTTATAATTAAATTTCATACAGAATAGTTTATTATGATAAAACAAAGATTGGCATTACGTCACTAAATAAAATTTATCATATAAATTATCACGAACTGATTTAACACGTGTAATGAATATAAACAATCTGATATTACGTCAACAATGTACTTTCAGAGGGTAGTTCATATTTAGTGATGAATTGGCAAAAACTAATTTTTGATATGGAATGAGGTCAAATGTGTGTATCTTCTCCTAGTTTACTGCTTCTTGACTAATCTGAAACATACTGTACTTAGACTAAAAATCAATGTTTGTTGTTTATACAAAACATATTTGTAAGACATGGGCATTACTTTTAATGAAAGTACCCACTTCAAAGGTATGTTGTAGAAATTCAAGTGTTCCCATCTATCAATTATGTTCATTCTAGTATCTGGACTGAATTAATGATTTCTTTTCTTGGATATTTTACTGGAAAGAAGACAAGATGGTTTGCACCAAAGGTCAATGTACAGTAAGCTAACCTAGAATAGCCAGCCTATGAACTTTCTGGGTTGGGCTTCACCAAATTCAAAGAGGAATTTAGTCTCTGTTATATTCTCGACAGCTAGACAACTCTGCAGTTATGATACTATTGATAATAAACTAGAAAAAGTTAGGAAGATTTTCTTTAGTAATGGCTATCCTCCTAGATTGATTGAGAAATATTTGGAATTAAAGTACTAAATGACAGAAAATCTAGTTCATAAAAGAAGTTGGTTTTCATTCAACTCAAAGGAGATACTACAACAAAGAAACTAAAAGCAGACTATCAAGATCTTTAAGAATAACATTTTTACTCAACGTAACTTTGTATCACATTTTCTAGCTGAACTTTTGTCCGTAGATAAGATTCTGCTTTGTGCAAAATCAATGTAAGTTTACAAATTTACACGTTTTCGTAAAGCTGGATAAATTGGCTTCAGAAAACAAAATCTCTCGGAAAGTATCTTTTAGCACTGTTCTTCACGGCCGTCTAAAGGACTATACGAAGCTGTCAACAGCTCAGTCCTGGAATATGTTATTTATTTTGGTCATTACTGCGACCCCCTACCAGAATCGTCCTTCATATTCATCCATACAGTCAAACAAATTGCATTAAAAGAAATGAAAATAAACAGATTTATTTTTTCTAGCCTATTCTCTGTGTAAAGACCAATTAAGTCCAATCCCTTCTTCTACCTTGGACTTAACTCTCTTTCATTTCTCAATAGTCGACTACTATCATGTTTTTCTTCTTCACTTCATCATGATTGATGTTAACTAATTTTTACTGCATTGATTGTTATCTTCTTCATACCTGATTATTTCTCTTTATTCAAACACCATTTTTCACTAGCTGTCTCTTGATTGCATAACTTTCTCTTCATAAATGAGGATATTTGTAAAGAATATTTAGTGCAATGCCAATATATTCTTATTCATTGCTCACCTACAGCTCACCTTCAAAGTAAGTGATTTGTTTGAGAAAGAAGTATTTTCTTTGTTGAATACTCTACATTAAATACAAATGTTGGAAATGAGATAATATTGACATAAGGAGGAATATTTGATCATCATTTGGATAGAAGACCAATGAATACTGCTAACATGCTTGACAGCAATTTAACAACCATCAACAAAATATCATGACAATGAAAGCTCTTTGTTAGTTGCTTGTAGTTAAATGAAAATGAACAAATAAATCAGCATTAATGATACATAAAATGTACATAAGTAAAAAGAACAAAGAACATATATGTACTCCACAATAACAATTAAATCGTGTATATTGACGTGTTGATGAACTACATTTAATTACACATTACACTATATTCTCTCATTCACAACGAATTTAATTTGTAAACGATTTGTTTGTATGACTCAAATGTGTTCTAAATGAGTAGTATGGTTTCGAAAATTTGTCTATTGATCCATAACTTTACACTTTATGACAAGACGAATATACAGCAATTCATACAAACAGCAGAAATTAGGAGTTAGTTGGAAAAGACAAAATGAATCAATTACTGAATGAATAGAAAGCCCTGTATGTTAGTGTGTGTATGACAAATTAATGAAATGTAATCTACTAAGAATAAACATTACGATAATAAAAAACTGAGTTTATAAAGTCAGTGAAGATCTGGTCATTATCATGTAAAATATTATGAAGTCAGTGATAAACATTGTTGTATTATGAGGCAATTGTTCAATATACTTTCTTTCTAATGTTAATTGTATTTCATTAAGAAGTACACAAATTCATCCTACTATCAATTCGCCCATTGCACAAACGTGACTGTCTGGACTCAGTAGTCTAGTGGTGTACACGGTGGCTTTTGTTACGAAACGGATTGAGTTCGAATCCCACTTTGAACATCAACATCGGGATGCAGGTACATCCAGCCGATGAGTCCCAAATAGGACGAAACGCGCGTCCTGAATGCCACTTGCTAGTCACAATACAAATTAAATAATCTACGTACTGATTGTATTAATTCATCATATCTTCTTATTCTCTCCTTAAAACTGTACTGATCAGTGTGACTGATTGTTTAAGTGAGTGTGTACATGAAATGTAAAGAATAAATTTTAGAAAGGCCAACATTCAATTATGATTATCATGTTTTACACAGTGATTACTTGAAATGCATAAATCAAATGATTTGTAGAAATGTAAATTATAAACACGATTTATGTACTGTTCATTGTGTGAATTGTACATCATGATGAACAATAAAGATTAACGTTAGTCTACACATTCTATTAAGTTTTACGTTCCAAATTAACCATAAATATTTTTAGACTATTTTAAATCAATCAAATTGAAAACAGGTCTAAAAGAACAAATCAATGTTGATTAGATTAATACCATGTGTCCTGGGATTCGATGCACAAATCTGAAATGAACAAATGCTAAAGAACAGGGCAACTACTTCATTGATTCATTGCTTATATGAAGATGATAAAGGTACTAGTTATGCATAAAATAGTAAACAAATTGCCATTTATGTTGTAATGCTTTAAAATATTCTATTTCACCACCGACTAGTATCTATCGGCGATCATACGTAAATCAATAATGATTAGGATAACAATTGACACTGCAAAGTATCAAATTTACTTCATTCATTTACACACGATTCATATTATCAATAGGAATTTGTTATCCTCAAGATGATAGAAGTTCTGTTAGATTTTAGTTTTAATTTTATACTGACTAAGTCAGGTATTTACTGAAATGTGTATGTGTAAGAAGACAACAGTATTCATACATTCCCATATTTCATTAAGTACCACAACAATCACCATATTTTGAAACAAAAAAAACTTTATTTGAATTTCTCTTTGAATAAAACATTCAGAATGTTTTGAAAACTTATTGAAATGTCTTCATTAGATAGTTAATCAATTTTATTGTTTTAATTAATGAATTGATTAACTACTGATCAAGTTATATTTCGGTTATTCATTTCTCTGAAGAAGCGACTTACAATAAGACGCGAAACGTCAGAAATTTTAATTTCTACTCATTGTAATTTACAGATATATATTACTTATTATATATATATACTGATCATGTTATATTTAAGTGAAAAAAAGAAGAAAATTGTATAATTCATTGAATACAATTTCACCAATCATTAGATTAAATGTTCAATATAAAGTAGATGCAACTTATTGTTTAGTGGGTGTTATGTGTAAACCAGAATCCAGTGATGTGCCCTACAATGGATTGTTTAGTGAATAAATGTTGTATGATATACGCAGTTTTATATACAAATGGCAAATAACAAAAACAACAACAACAAACTATTTACATAGTCAATCAGGTAGTAGAATTCACTTAAATGCAACAATTAAGGGTGGCGTTCACTTGTGTCAGGTGTGAGGCAGTTACCCACCGATGGAAATCGATGAGATCACGCAAACGTATCACGAATTGACTGGACTAGAAAAATCAATCGTTAGGGGCCGGCTAAGTGGTCCAATGGTAAAGCGCTCGTCGCGGAACCAGAGGGACCTGAATTCGATGGCCAACAGGGTCGTGGATGTGCACTGCCGAGGAGTCCCATATTAGAACGAAACAGATGAACAGTGCTTTCAGATGATCAATGGTTGTCTAGTTCAGAACAATTCGTGATATCGACATTAAATATAACAATTTTAGAATTCAGTCTATTCATGTGATCATAGATTGTACATGTCCAGTGAAGTAATCAAGAAGAATTATCTTACTTAAAGCATATTGATTTGAATAACTTTAACATTTTGAAACATATAAATGGATATTTTAAAAAAAAAAACAGATGTGAATTCGAATGTTTCATTCTGCCAACTAGTTCGAGCTTCTTAAGTAAAGTAATCACAGTCGAAATCAACACTGTCAAAAACAACTCTAAACTCAATGATTATCCAGCCATATTATAATGCTGAATTAAGTGAATGTCGTAAGTATCAGCGAATAGTTGAAAGGAATGATGAAATATGAAAGTGTCAGTGTGATTATGTGCAGTTGCATCTGTATAATCATGTCAATAACAATTGAGAGAACGAATAAACAATTAAGTTATCGAAAGGGTCAAAATAAAATCGACTTTGTTTATTATAAAATAAAAGTACAAATGTGAAGTACATAAGATTTTGGTCATTACATTGACAAATGGAAAAATGTGTTGTTGTCAGTGCACAGTTGCACATGCTTGAAAATCTGTAATGAATGCATACAGCTATTCAAAAGCCAATGTTCATTTAACTACCTGCACTTATTAATCAGCTGGCCATTTATCTATTTAAGGATTCTTTCGAAGTTCTCATGAAGAGTCGCGACTGATGAAGTTCAAGCAAGTCATGAATGAGACCGTGAAGTTCGGTAAACGTCATCTTCTATCAAAAACTCACCAATATAGCGATCCACTTACACATTTATGCACATGATTAAGCCTTCACTATCAGGCATGATGATCCTGGTTTCTATATCTCGATAATATAGAAGGCTCGCACTACTGACGAGTCAAATATTAAAACACATTAGCTATTTAGTGTTTTCGAATCTGAATATGTACCCAATCAAGATTAATATGTGTTGAATACAATCAACAAATTAAAATCCAATCTTCAGAAGACACTTCAGCTTAATTGTAGATAAATACGATAATTACTGTAGTATTAACAACTGAATGCTCAGTGTAATTCAATTAACGGTAATGAGATAAACCCAAAAATCAATAAGTAATTAAAAACTAATCATCTAATATCAGTAACGCCCATGTTCATGTAAAATTTAGATGGACCAGTTGATTAAGCTGGAAATTTCAATTTACTTACTTACTTACGCCTGTTACCCTTCTCCAAAGAGCATAGGCCGCTCATCAGTATTCTCCATTCAATTCTGTACTGAGCAATCCTTCCCAGCTGCCTCCAGTTACTATTCATCCTTTGAATGTCTGCTTACAGCTCTCGAAGCAGGGTGTTATTCGGCCTTCCTCTTTTCCGTTTTCCAACAGGATTCCAAGTTAGTGCTTTTCTCCTGATACAGTCTGATGATTTCCGCAATGTATGTCCTGTCCATTTCCAACGTCGTTTCCTGATTTCCTCTTCAGCTGGAAGTTGGTTTGTTCTCTTTCAAAGTCAGTCAGTCAGTCAGTTACAACGTAGAACTTGGTACATGCGTGCATCAGTTCAAGTTGCCATGCCTCAATTAGCAGATAAAGATTAAATTATCAGACCAAATCCCAGATTAGGGGAGGTAGTAACAGAGTAAGTACTAATGGAAAGGCATAGAAATCAGAGATGAGATTTGAGATATGAAGTGATTCAGTAAAGAGAAAATTACAATAAGCTCAAAAACTAGAATTTGGAGGAAGACAAGGAGTGGATGCACCTACGCCATTGCCAACGATTTTGCGCCATATCACCTAAAGTCTCAAACCATTTGTTACGCTCATCGTGTGGGCCCCAACCAGGTAGTCTACATCTATTAACATGGCTCAGCCCAATTGTCAATGACTTCATGGATTGGTGCCATGTTTTTGTTTGGCCACCCCTAGCTTTCTTCCAGTCTACTCCCACACTAGACAACATTGCTCGTTTCGGTAGACGGTGGTCAGGCATACGCAACACATGTCCTAACCACCTCAGCCGGTGAAGATTCACTACTTCATCAATAGGCTTACCGTATTTACCTAGTACTCTATTCCTAACCCATGCATTGCTTACTCGGTTGTCCCAGCAAACACGAGCAATGTTTCGGAGACATCTATGATCAAATACTAGGATCCTGCGAATATTCTTTATCCTTGATGGCCATGTTTCACATCCATAAAGTAAAAACGGATCTAACTGCTGCACAGTAAACGCGTCCTTTCGTCATGAAACGAATGTCTCGCCTACGCCACATGTGACGCAGATTGGCAAAAGCCGATCGAGCCTTATGTATACGGGCCGAGATTTCATCGGACACTAGACCGTTAGGACTGATGAGGCTCCCGAGATAAGTAAAACGGTTAACGCATTCAATAGTTTCACCCCCTATCACTAACTTTGGTGCCGAATTAAGCCAGTCCTGAAGTAACATTTTACATTTGGATGGGGAGAATCGCATCCCAAACATGCTTACGTTCAAGTTTAAAGTAGTCAAAAGATTCTGCATTTTATCAGCATCTTCACTCAGTAGAACTATATCGTCGGCATATTCTAAGTCAGTAAGTTTTTTCCTGGAAAGAGGTCAACCCCGGAGAAATCAGACGATGCCATTGTTAACTCTAAAAGTATGTCCATGATAAAATTATTGATAATATTATTGTAGTTCGATTATTAAATTGCCCGATTCCTTCAAAGAATTTATAAACATTATTCAAAAAGAGACTATTCTTGTTCAAGCTTATGTTCAACTATCTGAGTGTTTCATGCACTTATACATCATTGTAATCACTATTCCTTCATTGTAATGTACAATTTTGTAGATCCACTTTTGGAATACTCTTTACAACTTTTACTAATGTTGATCACATAGTACCATAAATACAATAATACATTCATATATTATGTTTATTTAATATCAGCCTAATTTCTTTGAGTATTCTCTCACAATATACAATGGTAACAATGTTAATTCTATCTCTCTTCAAATTATCTGATTTGTTTTATTCCTCCTTATTGGTTATCTTTACAGAAAAACTTCAAGGTAATTGTTTCCTTTCAGTTGTTAAGTTTGATTTCGAGTTTTGCATTTAATCTTTCCATAATATTAGTACATCAAGTTATTCAATTTCTAATAACCGTAGCATTCGCTGTTGGTGAATGTGATAACTTGTAATCTAAATATCCCATAAAATGTGCTGATTTACGTAATGACGTAATTTGATGCTTATTCTTTCACACAAACAATTAACTGATTTAGTCTCCATGGTACAGTTGATGTTATCGGGGACATTATTACTTTCTGTGAACGTTTATCTTCTGTATTACGGTTTATGATAGCGAAAATGTCACCTGGATATATGATAGATAACATATTTATTGAAGTTAATAAATAATCATATGATAATCAGTGGAACAGTTGATCCTACAGTTATTCCTGCCTTCAGTTTATATAGATTATCTTGAAATATGAGTAGTATGGAAATCAAACATAATTTCAAATCTAGGTAAGAGCTAACACGTAATCAATCAACTAATGACTGTTACCTCTCGTGGACCATAGGCTACCGACAAACACTCTGCAACAAACTCAATCTCACTTCTTCCCATTTGCTATTCGTTCTTTTCATGTATACCTCCAATTCCAAAAGCAATATATTCTTTAGTCTTTCTCTTATAATTTGACCTTCAGCATTCCAACTAACTGCCTATTTTATGTTGCCGTGAAATGGGCTTTTCAGTCTGTCTCCTATCCACCCACTCCAGCGTGTTTCTTAATTTCATCCTGATCTGAATTTCGGTTGATTTGTTTGCTGCCACAATAGATTGTTGTTAATTGTGTGTGGTTGACGGATCTAAAGTATACTATGTTGACAACTATCCAAAATTATCTATGTCTCTTGAATGATGGTATCAGTAGTTCTCTACACAACTTTCGGTTGCATACAGTCGAAGTGTCGTGACGTTTATATTGTAAATTCTGACCATGATGTTGACTGAGAAGTGATTAGAGTTTCAGATGTTCTCCGATTGTGGAAATGGTTCTGTTGTCGTGTCATGTCAATCCATGTTTTCACATTTGCGTCAGATCGTTCTTGTTTATTGATGATACTGAGCAAGTAAGTAAAGGTCTCCCTATCTTCCAGAGCATCTTCGTCAAATGCATTTAGGCTGGTGCTCATTGTGTTGCATTTAAGTGTCTTACTTTTCCTTATATGTATGCTGAGTCTTATTGATGATTACTGAAGACGCTGCCATATTGGACGTCTTTATTGACATTTGTTGCCGTTTATGGAATAAAAGAGCTAGTTTCGTCATCAACTGAGATAAAACCGTTTAGCTACAATCAAGTCGTCCACTGTATTCTGTCTTTCTTCAGAAATGTGTAGGCTTTTAGTCATATACTGAAAAAATTGGACAATCGCAATATATTTCCAGTCACAACATATTAAAAATAATGACATCGATAGTACCAGTCAGAACTTGAGCACGTCAGCCCTGTAACAACCAGCCCCACCCCCTAAAAGGAGAACCAAAATGAAGAACATAAGACAGCTAAGTCAACCACCAGTGTGTCAGATTATGTTACATTCAACCATTTATATAGATAAAAAAACTGACCACACATCGCACCAATAAAAAGAATAACATATATACAAAACGGTAACAATTGTGTCTAAGGACTAAGGGTCAATCAATCAGTCAATGCTTCTTACTCCATGTGAAGTATAGGCCGCACACCAGCATTTTCCAACCAACTCTGTTCTGAGCTATCCTCTCCAGCTATTTCCAAGTGCTCTTCATTCTCTTTATGTCTGTCTCCAGCTCCCAAACCAATGTTTTCTTGGGTCTTCCTCTTTTCCTATGACCTTCAGCATTCCATGTTAATGATTGTCTGTGACAGTTTAATGATTTTCTCGATGTGTGTTCTATCCACCTTCAGCATCTTTTTCTAATTTCTTCCTTGGCTGGATTTCGGTTGATTTGTTCACTGCCATAGAAACTTGTTTTCGATGGTATTCGGTCAACGAATCCGAAGTATCTTACACAGACAGTTGTTTAGAAATACTTGTATATTTTGAATAATGCTTTTCGTAGTTCTCAATACAAGTTTAAGCTCGATACAACAAAACTGTCTTCACATATGCATTTGAAATTCTAGCTTTAGTGTTGACTGACAGTTGGTTTGACTTCAAGATGTTCTTCAGTTGTAGAAATGCTGCTCTTGCATTCCCAATCCGTGCATTTACATCTACATCAGACTCTCCTTGATTGTCGATGATGTTTCCCAAGTATGTAAAGGATTCTACATCTTCCAGAATTCCTCCGTCAAGTGTAATTGGATTAGTGTTAGTTGTTTAGTATCGAAGGAACTTACTTTTCTTTTTGTGTGTGTTGAGGCTTACTGCTGTTAAGGCTGCTACCACCTTGTCCGTCTTCATCTGCATTTGTTGCTGTGTGTGGGATAGACGAGCCAGATCATCTGCAAAGTCCAAGATATCTAGTTCCGTCGATGCTGTCCACTGTATTCTGAGATTCCCTTGAGATGTTGCAGTCTTCATGATCCAGTCAACCAGCAGCAGGAAGATAGGTGAAAGGGCGAGAGTAGGTATCCTTGTCTGACACCGGTTTTACTTCTAATGAATTTGAGAGAATGGGCTCCATGCACGATTATACAGTGTAGTTCGTCGTACGGATTCTGTATGATGCTGACTATCTTTACGGGTACGCTATAATGTCGTATAAGGCACCCTAACATCCTCCTATTTACGCTGTCTAATGCCTTTCTATAGTCGACGAAGTTGATTTAAGGTGGTAAATCCCACTCAATTGACTGTTCAACAATGAACCGTAGAGTAGCGATTTGGTCGATACACGATCAGTCTTTACGGCCTGTTGATCTCAAAGTTGGGGGCCTACTGAGTCTTTCATTCGGTTCAATAACACTCTATTGAAGATTTTTCTTATTATCAAAATAAAAGTGATGCCTCCGTAGTTTTCGTAATTGTTAATATCTCCTTGATTTGGTACCTTGATAAGGTACCTGTCTTTTCAGTCTGTTGGCAATTGTTCTTTCTCCCGAATCTTCCTGAAGAGAATGTGGAGTGTCTTTGCAGTAGCTTCTATATCTGACTTCAGTGCCTAGCCCAGCTGGCATGTTGTCTGGCGCTGCTAAATTGTCACTCATGATGTGTCGGATGGCCATTTTTATGTCTTCGACTGTTGGTGGGTCGGTGTTTATAGAGGGATCCGTGGCTACTGCCTTGATAACTGGTGAGTTCAGTAGGGCCGGTCTATTCAACAGCTTTTCGTTGTGTTCTACACACCTGTTTCATTGTTCATTCACTTCAGTGATTAGTTCGCCAGTCTTGTTCTTGATTGGCCGTTCTAGGATACTGAATTACCCAGCTAACTTATTCGTTGCATCGTATAGGTGCCTCATGTTTCCCCCTCTTGTAGCTCTTTCAGCCGTCATTTCCAGGTCCTCAACACATTTTCGTATATTCAATCTGATGCTCCTCTTCACTAGCTTGTTGACTTCTGTGTATTTAGCCTGTGCTTTGATTTTCTTTGTTCTTGTCCGGCTGTTATTAATTGCTAACGTTTTGCTTCTCCTTTCTTGGATCTTGTCCAGAGTACCGACAGAAATCCATTATTTATAATGTTGCTTTTTGAGACCCAAAACCTCATGACATGTTGAAGTTATTGTTTTTTTAATCTCTTTTCAGCTGTCCTCCATATTAGTTCCACCTTTTTCTAGTAGATCGTGAAATGCTTGGAACTTATTATTAAGAGTTACTTTGAATTCGTTGTGTTTGTTAGTATCCCAGGGATGAGCTGTGTTAAACTTTTGTAATACTGTTGCTCCAGTTGTCCAGTGCTTCCACAGCTTCAGTTTCATTTTAGCCACCACCAGATGATGATCTAAAGACATGTCAGCTCCACTTCTTGCTCTTACGTCTTCCATTGTTCTTCTAAACTTCTTATTGATGCAGATGTGGTTGATTTGGTTCTCCGTAACGTGGTCGGGTGAAACCCATGTAGCTTTGTGTATGCGTTTGTAAGAGAATATGGTGCCACCTATAATCATTTTGTTGAAAGCACATAGGTTTGCGAACCCCTCACTGTTTTTATTCACTTCTTTCAGTCCATGTCGTCCCATGATGTCTTCATATCCGGTGTTGTCCATTCCAACCTTGGAGTTGAAGTCTCCTATCAGAATGGTCAGGTCCTTGGCTTAAGTCGAGATGTATGCATTTAACACAAATTAATTAATTAGCTGAAAATACTAAGTTCGAAGGTCTCTAATTTTGACTTATTATCACGAATACATAGAGATCCAACGGCTATTTACGAGATAGATTTTAAACTTACAATCATACGGTTTCATAGAGTCGCTCCAGCAGAATTACTAATTAATATTTGGGTCACAGTTGTGAATCCTTTTGGTATTCATTAAATTAGAAAGTTATTCAAATGTCAATAACTCCAAAAAAAACAAGTGTAGCTAATAGCCTACTACACGATAAGTAGCATTATTAACCCAACATATAAATTTCTGCTACGCTAAAGAATGACGAAGTATAAACTGTCAATAGTTTAAAACTCTGAAAAAAATTCCCACCTGAGGTGTTCGCATTTCACGCATTGGTGTAATACGAGGTGTAGTGGCTCCATATTGAGTATCCATTATTTATAATGTTGCTTCTTGAGACCCAAAACCTCATGACATGTTGAAGTTATTGTGTCTTTTTACCTGTCCTCCATATTAGTTCCATCTTTTTCTAGTAGATCGTGAAATGCTTAGAACTTATTGTTGAGAGTTATGTTGAATTGGTTGCGTTTGTTAGTGTCCCGGGAATAGGCTGTGTTAAACTTATGTAATACTGCTGCTCTAGTTGTCAAGTGCTTCTTCAGATTCAGTTTCATTTTAGCCACTATTAGATGATGATCTGAAGCTATTTAGCTCCTCTTCTTGCTCTTACGTCCTCCATTGTCCTTCTGAACTTCATATTGAACCAGATGTGGTCGATTTGGTTCTCCGTAATGTGATTTAATGAAACCCATGTAGTTTTGTGTATATGTTTATGGAAGAAAATGGTCCCACCTACATAATTTTGTTGATGGTTGTTAGAAGGGGGCATCGCCCAGTGACTTCCAAAGAACCTCGGCTTTCACCATGAGGCGTCATAACTCTTCAAAATGAAGACCTTCTAACTCCCATGTCAGAGTTTAAATGTTTTTTTGGCCAGCGTTTTGTTTAGCAAGGTTGTTTTTTACGAGATGGGGTTGCCAGTCTTATGCTCAACTCTCCTCTTTAATTCGGGTTTTGTAGCGGCAGTAAATCTAAGAGGGTTCATGTGGGAGGAAGGGCTAACAAGTACGATACACTTTAATTATTACTATACTGTAGATATTCAAAGTAATATCCATTTGTATATAAAGAGGATATATCAAAACTTACCATAATTTCTTTCTCTTCAGTCTGAGCTTAACTTATGTCATCCTTTGTATTCCATAGAATAATTTCCAATGTCTTGGTTCACTAGACTGCCATAATGTTCGAGAAATCTTTCATGATAATTTGATAAATTATACTTTAGAATATTTGCAACATCAACTACTGGTCTAAGTGATTCATTAGTCTTGAATTTTTATAAATTCATGAAATATTCAAGGATTTCAACGGTTCAGTGATAATGTGAACCATAAAGATGGTGTTAAGTTCCTTTTTATGAATAGTAATAGTCTGCTTATTTGTTGATTAATGAGGCATCACTATGCATTGACAATAACACATTTTTCCAATTATCAATGTAATGACCAAAATCTTATGTATTTCACATTTGTACTTTTATTTTATAATAAACAATGTCGATTTTATTTTGACCCTTTCCTTAACTTAATTGTTTATTTGTTCTCTCATTTGTTATTGACATGATTATACAGATGCAACTGCACATAATCACACTGACACTTTCATATATCATCATTCCTTTCAACTATTCGCTGATACTTACGACATTCACTTAATTCAGCATTATGATATGGCTGGATAATCATTGAGTTTAGAGTTGTTTTTGACAGTGTTGATTTCGACTGTGATTAGTTTATTCAAGAAGCTCGAACTAGTTGGCAGAATGAAACATTCGAATTCACATCTAACGTTTTTTTTTTAAATATCGATTTATATGTTTCAAAATGTTAAAGTTAATCAAATCCACATGCTTTACGTAAGATAATTCTTCTTGATTACTTCACTGGACATGTACAATCAATGATCACATAAATAGACTGAATTCTAAAATTGTTATATTTAATGTCGATATCACGAATTGTTCTGAACTAGACAACCATTGATCATCTGAAAGCACTGTTCATCTGTTTCGTTCTAATATGGGACTCCTCGGCAGTGCACATCCACGACCCTGTTGGCCATCGAATTCAGGTCCCTCTGGTTCCGCGACGAGCGCTTTACCATTGGACCACTTAGCCGGCCCCTAAAGATTGATTTTTCTAGTCCAGTCAATTCGTGATACGTTTGCGTGATCTCATCGATTTTCATCGGTGGGTAACTGCCTCATACCCGACACGATTGAACTCCACCCTTAACTGTTGCATTTAAGTGAATTCTACTACCTGATTGACTATGTAAATAGTTTGTTGTTGTTGTTTTTGTTATTTGCCATTTGTATATAAAACTGCGTATATCATACAACATTTATTCACTAAACAATCCATTGTAGGGCACATCACTGGATTCTGGTTTACACATAACACCCACTAAACAATAAGTTGCATTTACTTTATATTGAACATTTAATCTAATGATTGGCGAAATTGTATTCAATGAATAATACAACTTTCTTCTTTTTTTCACCTAAATATATCTATATAAATGGTTGAATGTAACATAATCTGACACACTGGTGGTTGAATAAGCTGTCTTATGTTCTACATTTTGGTTCTCCTTTTAGGGGGTGGGGCTGGTTGTTACAGGGCTGACGTGTTCAATCTCAGACTGGTACTATCGATGTCAGTATTTTTAATATGTTGTGACTGGAAATATATTGCTATTGCCCAATTTTTTCAATTTATAATGGAAAGCCGAAACAAGATAGGCATTAAGTTGGAATGCTGAAGGTCAAATTAGAAGAGAAAAACTAAAGAATATATTGCTTTTGGAATTGGAGGTATGCATGAAAAGAATGAATAGCACGTGGGAAGAAGTGTGATTGAGTTTGTTGCAAAGTGTTTGTCGGCAGTCTATGGTCCACGAGAGGTAACAGTCATTAGTTGATTGATTACGTGTTAGCTCTTACCTAGATTTGAAATTATGTTTGATTTCCATACTACTCATATTTCAAGATGATCTATATAAACTGAAGGCAGGAATAACTGTAGGATCAACTGTTCCACTGATTATCATATGATTATTTATTAACTTCAAAAGAGTTCAGCGTAATCAATAAATATGTTATCTATCATATATCCAGGTGACATTTTCGCTATCATAAACCGTAATACAGAAGATAAACGTTCACAGAAAGTAATATTGTCTCCGATAACATCAACTGTACCATGGAGACTAAATCAGTTAATTGTTTGTGTGAAAGAATAAGCATCAAATTACGTCATTACGTAAATCAGCACATTTTATGGGATATTTAGATTACAAGTTATCACATTCACCAACAACGAATGCTACGGTTATTAGAAATTGAATAACTTGATGTACTAATACTATGGAAAGATTAAATGCAAAACTCGAAATCAAACTTAACAACTGAAAGGAAACAATTACCTTGAAGTTTTTCTGTAAAGATAACCAATAAGGAGGAATAAAACAAATCAGATAATTTGAAGAGAGATAGAATTAACATTGTTACCATTGTATATTGTGAGAGAATACTCAAAGAAATTAGGCTGATATTAAATAAACATAATATATGAATGTATTATTGTATTTATGGTACTATGTGATCAACATTAGTAAAAGTTGTAAAGAGTATTCCAAAAGTGGATCTACAAAATTGTACATTACAATGAAGGAATAGTGATTACAATGATGTATAAGTGCATGAAACACTCAGATAGTTGAACATAAGCTTGAACAAGAATAGTCTCTTTTTGAATAATGTTTATAAATTCTTTGAAGTAATTGGGAAATATAATAATCGAACTACAATAATATTACATTCATTTGAAATACAACAACACATCGACTTTGACTGAAGCTGAATGCTTCAAAAACATTTTGGTGCTTAACAACAATCATAATGGTGGTACTGTAAATTTATGTAAATTCTACAAAAGCAGGTAATAGAAGGTGGAGTAAAGGCAACTCAACCATTACAATCGTTAACAAGCAAATTGAAATTTCTAGCTTAATCGACTAGTCCATCTAAAGTTGACATGAACATGGGCGTTACAGACATCAGATGATTAGTTTTTAGTTACTTATTGATTTTTGGGTTTATCTCATTACCGTTAATTGAATTTCACTGAGCATTCAGTTGTTAATACTACAGTGATAATCTTATTTATCTACAATTAAGCTGAAGTGTCTTCTGAAGATTGGATTTTAATTTGTTGATTGTATTCAACACATATTAATCTTGATTGGATACCTATTCAGATTCGAAAACACTAAATAGCTAATGTGTTTTAATATTTGACTCGTCAGTAGTGCGAGCCTTCTATATTATCAAGAAATAGAATGCAAAATCATCATGCCTGATAGTGAAGGCTTAATCATGGGCATAAATGTGTAAGAGGATCGCTATATTGGTGAGTTTTTGATTGAAGATGACGTTTACCGAACTCTACGGTTTCATTCATGACTTGCTTGACTTTTACCAGAACTTCGAAAGAATCTTTAAATAGATTAATGACGAGCTGATTAATAAGTGCAGGTGGTTAAATAAACATCGGCTTTTAATCAACTGGATATATTCATTACAGATTGATCTCCTTATGTTTTCAAGCATGTGCAACTGTGCACTGACAACAACACATTTTTTCAATTGTCAATGTAATGACCAAAATCTTATTTACTTCACATTTGTACTTTTATTTTATAATAAACAATGTCGATTTTATTTTGACCCTTTCCTTAACTTAATTGTTTATTCGTTCTCTCAATTGTTATTGACATGATTATACAGATGCAACTGCACATAATCACACTGACACTTTCATATATCATCATTCCTTTCAACTATTCGCTGATACTTACGACATTCACTTAATTCAACATTATAATATGGCTGGATAATCATTGAGTTTAGAGTTGTTTCTGACAGTGTTGATTTCGACTGTGATTACTTAACTAATAAAGCTTTGATTAATATTCAGAATGTGACGTTAAAATTCACTTATTATATCTTCAATCATTAAAGCTTTTCTTGAAAGCCATCAGATGTACTGATGTTTCGCATAGTTTGTGATAGGACCACACAGTCAATCATTTTCTATTCAATATTTAATCACGTGTATATTCAATCAGCTGATACAATTGAACGATATCTAGGTAACCATTCAATTGATTTCTGGTACACCGATATGTTAAAACATTCTTTATATACATTTTTTAAATATGGATAGCCTTTTACTATGCCTTGTTTACATCTAAACATAGATGTCAAGTGAACTGAGTACGTATTATGACGAAATAATCTAAACAATTAATCGAATAAAATTGTCTTTTCAACGACATCGTATATTGAAGCCGTATATGCATACGACCAAGGTTTCGTGATACGAAGTACTCGTTAGTAAGGGTTCACTAGTGATCTTTATGAAACTGGTCCTTTCTGATGAATTCAAACCTAGGTTACCTAACTTCACAACTTGCGGCAGTAACACTAAAATAATTATGCTTAGAGTAAGCCTCTGTAAAGCCTGGGGTCAAATTTTCCTTAAGATTGAAAGTGCATTTTGCCGACAAGTATAGATAACACAAAGCACTGACCAGTTAGCGATTCCCACTTACTACCCACAACCACATAATATCGATAATGTAATGTACATCGTTTGGGGCCAATCAAATTAGTGATTACATTGAAACTTAGTCGATCGAATGTGATTAGCATTAAGAAGAGACGATAGGTGGAACCGATTCTCATTCGAAAACTGTTTAAATATCGATGATATGAAGTGGGCATTATTATCGGCGACCAATATTTTCATAACCGAGAAACATTTTAACAAATGTGAAAGTTTCCTGACTATTTCTTCCCATTTCTGACTAGGCATAGCATACACTTTCAGTCACTTTGAAAAATGTCGAAGGTGACCAAATAAATATTCCTCTCGATTTCGTCCAAAATTGAGACGTGCGCTTAGTAAAATACTTGGCGACTTGTAGGCAAGACCAAGAGTAACGGTACTTCTCTTCGACATCATGGTCCTTGACGGCTAATGTGTGTACCTCGGGATTGGCATTTGGAAATGTCGGTTTCGACTGATGAGTTCAAATCACTGTTGAAATTCAGGGAAAATCAATTTTATCAAATTTCAGTTACCTTTTCTTCAGGTATTGCAGAAAAAATTACTGATGCAATTAAATCCTGAATATAACTGACAAATTACTGATGGAGTTAATTAAGCAATTGACTGATTGCATACTGCTGGGAAAAACCAATGCATGGTGGACGAAAATATCAGGCAGCTGTTTGGAGACTCATTGGTAAACCATGATGTAGAAGGTGCAGTGGACAATACTCTCACCACTGATTCATCAGGAGAGAGTTCAGAAACAAGCCTTATTATGAGTACACATACTACTACTATAATGCCACAGCAACAAGCCGAAAATTCAAGTAATAAGTTGATAAGTATTCAGTGAAATAGTTGTCTATTGGATCTACGTGAAATGCCCGATAAGTAATAATGTTCACCTAGTAACTACCTACCCTTAGGTGCTTCAAGATTGTTCACGAGATTAGACTCAAAAGGCAGGAAAGAACCATGATGATGTTACAAAGTTTACTCTATGGTTTGAAGGAAACCCCAAATTTACAATATTACTGATGCTACTGCCTGCAAATGAAAAAAACCACAATAGTGGATGAATGTAAAATTGTTTGCAGAAAACGTAAACAAAGTCTACATTTTATTAATTTTATGTGGAAAGAATCCCAGCATATTGGGCAGTGGAAGAGATATACCTAGTAATAAGTAAGCCTGACACCTGTGTCAATTTCAGTGATTTATGATTGACCTAGGAAAACGATATTTTGAAAAAATTAATGTTCTGGGTGAACTTTGACCTCTCTTATTTTGTGTCAAATACTTTGTATATAAGTGCATTGCATTGTTATAAAAAATGATTCACTTGTTCTGAAAAGTAGCTTCCCTTAGTAACACCCATTTTAGTTAAGATGTTTACGTCAATCAGTCAAGTTTGTGAGTAGTTACCACTTGGTCACAACTAGTTCAAGCAGCTGATTGGTCAATATACTGCATTCAGTACAATCCTTTACTCCTGTTATGACACGCAGCATGAAAACAACTATGGACACGAATTTTATTTGAAAAACGTAAACATTTTGGACAGAAGCAATTCCAATGATGCTAGGAAATCCCTAGAGGCATAGCGTTCAGATCAATTGACAATCCACAGATAACTCCAAGCAATACAGAAGGGGTCAACATAACAACTCAGTCAGAGAGTGAGTGAGTAAAACCAACAAGAATAATCCAACACATGATAACGACTACTCGGACACTATGTAATAGGAACAAACTGATTAAATACTTGAGGGACCAACGAACTCCTCACTAAATAAGTTAAGCTCCGAAGTTGATGTTCAGGAAGATAATAAAATCACCACAATCAAATCTACCAGCACAGAAATTCGGTTAGGGGCTGGCAGTAGAATATTAAAGGCGTATTTATTCATTTTTGAAGCACATCATATGATATGTACGTTCAACTCAACATTGCTGTCGCAAACTTTGACTATAACTCGAAAGGTCATCATTTCTAACGACATACCTCAACTATCGATTACGGGACCTTAAATTTAATAATCAATAAGAATGTCTTTCTTGTCTATCGCAGCTGAATAATGTAGTGTGGATGTATTTCTTTCGTTTGGTGAAATGAAGCATAAGATGCGTGATACCAGTGCATCTTACCGACAAGTTAAAATTAAGATGAAATGCAAGTTCTGATTAGTATTACCAGTGACTATTCAAAGCTTAATTAGTTGGTAAAAGAGGGTAATTTGAGGACATTGACTAAGGATGCCTATATTCTGCAAACAGTGATTGATATCATTCTTATGAACCAAATATAATCAAGTCAGTAGAATTAAAAGAAAACAAAATCATGATTTATTATTTAAATACAGATTAAAGTGACTTCTGTATTGCAGTTCTTAAACATGTTTACCAACTAAGATGTTAACTAACCTTTAAATTGCTTGGTAGATAATTTTATGTCAAAGAATAAACTGTTTTCTGTCTATTAATGATAGAATGTAACGAGTATTGACTGTTTATTCTTCAGGATCTAAGTTAACTTATTGTTAATAATCATGAATAAAGACAAAAGTCTTTTGAATTAACACTACATTTATTGAACAAGTAATTGACTATATTAATTCAATCGGTCAGTGAAAATAATACGTTAACATTTGAAATGATAACCATTGAGTTCAAGTCTTATTGTCAATATCAACATTAAAATGTGAGTAAATCTAGCTGATGAGTTTTAATTACGGTGTAATGCGAATGGAACTCGATGATATGGACTTCGCAGATGATCTATCCCATACATAACAGCAAATGCAAATGAAGACAAACAACGTAGCAGCAACCTCAGCATCAATAGGCCTGAACATACATAAGGGAAAGAGCATGATCCTCAAATTCAACACCGAGAGCACCGACCTAATTGAACTTGATGGTGAAACTTTGGAAGAAGTGGATACCTTTACATACCTGGGGAGCATCATCGATGAACAAGGAAAATCCGATGCAGATGTAATGGCAAGGATTGGCAAAGCAAGGGCAGCATTCCTACAGTTGAAAAATATATGCGATTCCAAACAAATGTCTACCAACCTCAGAGTTAGACTCTTCAATTCGAACGTCAAGACAGTTCTTCTGTATGGAGCTGAAACGTGGAGAACTACTGCAAGCATCCTCAGGAGATTATAGGTATTTATCAACAACTGTCTACGCAGAATATTGAATATCTGTTGGCCGAAAACCATCGGCAACAGCCTACTTTGTTAGAGAACAAACCAACTTCCTGCTGAAGAGGAAATCAGGAAACGACATTGGAAATGGATAGGACATACATTGCGGAAATCATCTGACTGTATCACGCGACAAGCACTAACTTGGAATCCTGTTGGAAAACGGAAAAGAGGAAGGCTAAAGAACACACTGCGTCGAGAACTGGAAGCAGACATAAAAAGGATGAACAGTAACTGGAGACAGCTGGGAAGGATTGCTCAGTACAGAATTGAATGGAGAATACTGGTAAGCGGCCTATGTTCCTCCGAGAGGAGTAACAGGCGTAAGTAAGTAATGCGAATTGTAGATTCTAGTGCTGATCAGAATCCATATGTAGTTGTACTTATGATACGAATTCTACTTTATGATTAACAGTGATAGCTAAAATCATATCAGTCTATGCATGTAGCTTGAAATGATTTTTGTGTTTTTAGCTGATAATTTTGACGTCATAAAATAAAATTTTTTCTATGTGAAAAATGTGGTTTAGTTGTTTTTTTTTTTTAAGAAGATAAACTAATCAATGCCCATTACAACACAATCATAAAATAGTTGCTAATGTAATGATTAATTTTTGAGATAAAGGAACCCATTTAAAACAGCCTACAGTTTGCTAAATTGACAGAACAAAAGTGTTTCCCTGTCGCATTTTATTCACTGAAATTGATAATGTTAGATATAAACTCATTGATTTCAGTAGGGTGTATAAAATAATTAATTTAAGTGAAAAACTACCGATTTTCCTAATGATAAACAAAAAATTACTCGAGGAAATCAGTATGTTAGAGAATTTGGTTTCATTGTAGTCACGTTTATTGAGAACTTACTCTAAAGTATGTTAAATTTAGTTGTGTTCCTTACAATGGAATCTTTAGAGAATGAAATATTGGAATTCGGAATGGTGAGAGGTAGTAAACATTCTATTAAATTTATCTCTTGAAAGAGCAGTCGTAAATGAATACATACATTACAGTGATACGCCTGTTACACGTCGTGAACCATAGGCTGCCGACAAACACTCTGTAACACACTCCATCTCACTTCTTCCCATGTGCTATTCATCAGAGTTTCAGATGTTCTCCAATTGTGGAAATGGTGCCGTTGCCTTGTCATGTTTTCACATTTGCGTCAGATCGTTCTTGTTTATTGATGATACTGAGTAAGTATGTGAAATTTTTTTTGTATCTTATAGAGCTTTCCTATCTAGTCGAGTGTGATTTGGTTGATGGTTGCTGTACTGTATTTAAGGAAGTTGCTTTTTCAAATATGTATGATGAGTCTTACTGATGGCTGTTGCTACATCGTCTATCTTCACTTACATTTGTTCCAGAGTGCGTTTAAAAATGTATGTTTAACCGCTTATTCCATTGTCGTTAACTTTAAATCAAAGAAATCATTGATTGTACGTTAACCCGATTTGCTTAATGTGTGTTTCGATTTTAACACTCCGTATTTTCATAACTTATTTTGTTTATGAAGTTTTGTTGTTAGTTTGACTCACATCTTTACATTACTATTATCAAGCATTTTATTTCAGTGAGTGTTCGCCTAAATATTTGTCTCATTTCTTAAATGATTATTCGCCCTCTCTCGACCCTGAATTTCGCTCCCATTCGTTACGCATATAATTCTGTTTTTTTTTTTGAAATTCCTTTTTATGACGTAACTATTTTGATAACCCTAATCCACTGTCAGTTTTATACTTAACTTTATTGTTAGAAAAGTTATAGAACTTTGTTGTACTGTAGCACCATCGCATAGACGGTTAGCCTATTTCTTATTTTTAGTATTTCTGTTACATGATCATGTTTATTTTTTGTTCGTACATGCCTAATGGTGTTGCTTTATTAACTAATATACGCAGATATGTTTTATTACATGACAGAGAATCGGGAACCCTAACCTATTAAGTTTATTCGTCATGTTATCAGGACTCTTTCCGCTAACCTGCATCTGCTAATCATTTAGTAACTATGATATTTGCATTATATAAATCGTAGTTTTTATAGACTCATTATTGATTGACATGTCTGATTTCCTTACCGATTTATTGCAATTTTTCTATGAACTGCTTATCCCGTTATCTGTATGAAACTCGCCGCCTCTTCCCGCCGCCACCACTCCACTACAGTCTTTAGTATATTTTCGTATTTCTTAGTACTGATTGGTCGAGAATGTGTTACATAAAAGCCTTTGTTCGTTTGTTGGTACTATCTCCTACTTGAGGTGTTTTATTCTCTTTCCCTCTGCCTCCAGCTAGGTTTAATCACATTGGCTACAATTCAACCAATCTGCGTCGTAAGAATGTATAGCTTACAGGAGCAGATCTGATTGGTCCGTTCTAGGCATTAGGTCAATCTTACACCTATCTCGGCCGTTTAGTATCTTGCTTTCACACTAGTAGACTCCAAGTGTACAGATAATTTTGCAATTTGATACTAAATTCTTTGAGAAGAGATCAGATTGCTGAAATTTCTGTTTTCTTTTTATTTTCAACGTAAATCCTGAATATTATGTAAATTTAATCATTGAATAGAAAATTTACAATAGAGTGACGATGATCAAAGTTTAGCGTTAAGATCAGTAACATGTAAAGAAATCAAACATAGATTATGACTAATTCAGCTACATGACTGAAAATGGTTTCTCTTTGAAGCACACCTCATAATCATATTCCGTAATTCAGCTTCAATGGAAAGATGTTCACTCAATGTATATTATCGATACTGTATATTTGACTGTTTTATCATATTCTATTAACTGCTTGGAAGACACTGGAGTAAAGATGCTAGCAACGCATGCATCTCCTCCATTCTCCAAATCTAAACTTTACATTTGAAAATCAATAAACAACACAATGTACTAACTTGTTGACAAAAAGTTTGGCCACTCATTTGGAAGATAAACGGGCAGGTTTTATATTTAGAGCTAACCTATTAGCCACAATGTAACCATAGTTGATAAAGGCAACTAAAATTAAGTGAATGAATAGTTTGATAGTGATTTACTGTAAGAGAAAACTACATGAATTGATGTTCTTTAGCTGATTTATTAATAAATGAAGAGATATAAATATATAGTACAATCAGTCAAAATTAACCGGGAATAATGAAATACAGAAGCTAATGAATAAGAAGATAGATGAGTAAATTATCTAGAAACAGCCTTTAGTAATAAAAGAACATCTTGTATAATCTCCAAGGTTAATAAAAAATTCTGTTGAAGAACGGTTATGGAGTGTTTATATGTATATGAAAGATTGATAAATGAATAGTCTATCCTGAAAAATATAAAGATAAAATATTGAAAACATTAATTTTAATTTAATATTTAGGAGTTAGCATAGTTAAGATAACTTTAAAGAAAACTATCAAAGTTAACTTACATAGAGATAATACTAAAGCGATACTAACTAAACAAGTGTTTTTAATTATGGAATACTGTTAGAATAATAGCTGTAACTGTGTGGCAGCTTGTTCATTCTAGGCTTTAGATTTCCAATTCTTGCTGCTTACTAGATATAATTCACTACCGAACAATCGGTAATATTACAAAGCTGACCTATACACATGAAACAACCGCTGAATGAATACGACATAAACACAGTATGGCCAATGGTATCTTTGGGACACATTGCAAACTATATTTTCAATGATCTCACACGCAAACTCAAAGCGGTTAGAGATTTTGGTGAAGTTGTGTTCCCTGAGCTAGGTGGTTTATTTGCAAAGCATTGATCATCCTATAGACTGAAACCTGTCATAGTTGACTAATAACAAACAATCCGATTCAAAGTCAACGACATAAACGTATATTGGGTAGATAAATCCTACTAATTTACATAAATTACTTTGTGGTAGTTTGTTCATTATATTTACATAAAGACAGAGATGATTTCAATCTATGAAAAATTTGTGAAGTGTGGTGCATGATGCTATTTATTAGACATTTGTTGCAACGTTGATAAATAGACTTTGTATTTAACTTTGTAATTAGATTGAAAAAGCTTTAGTAGTAGAAAGTTGTCCTTCATTAGGTAATTTATCATGTCAACTATACATGGTATTTCAAATTATTGTAAAGTCGATTTCGTCATTTTACAAGTCATGCATTTGTAACGTTTTATAAATTCTGCTACGCATAAACGGTCGTTTGGCAGCATTTTCGGGAACAATGCCAAAAGACAAAAATTTAAACATCAATTATGTTAAATGCAAAGATTATAATACAAAATATTTCACTTACTGTTCAATAAATAAGTGGAAATAATGAAGCTAATTGTAAAAAGAAAGAGAGAAAAACAGCTTTCATATGATACTGTAGACTACGTTTTACTGATAAGATGAATAATTTACTTTAATAAGTTTAACATTAACAACACTGTATGATTAAATTACTCATGATTTAACAGTATGATCTTTAAATGTGTTAGAGTTGAAGATAGTTATATTGGTTAACAGTAAAAAGCCTAAATCACTGAGTCAAGATGTTGGTTTTACAAGGGGGGCTTCTAAAATGTCACAATCAATAGACAGAAATTCGAAATGAGATGATTTAGTATATGCGAGTAGTAGAAATACACTCTTTGTTTTTTACCCATTTCCAAATTTTGGATATTTTGTTACTACATAATTACTTCTTTCACATCTTCCTTTACGCACCGACTTTTTTTCTGAATATTTTTTGAAAGAATGCACTTTATATTTGGTTCTAGGTAGTTATGTTCAAACTGAGGGTCGATGAAAGTGTGATTAATAACAATGACTTTTTCCATTAATCGACGTCAACATAAAATGACTATTACTAGGCAACAATACTATCAAATTATGAGATCAAGTAATAACTAATAACTGTGTATGCAATAAAAAAAATTTAACACATTTTCTATATATTATATATTGAATATAATTAACACTAATGAAAGGAGCGTTTAGGTATAACTAATTCAAAAGCAACAGTAGGTTGAGTATAAAACTTAGCAATCAATCAATCCCTATTATCCACAAAGGCCACCAACCAGCATTCTCCAACCAACTCTGTCCTGGGCTTTTCATTCCAGCTCTTCCTAAGTGCTCTTCATTGTCTTCATGTCTCCAGTTCCTGATGCAATGTGTTCATTGGATCTTCCTCTTTTCCTTTGGCATTCAGAATTCCAAGTTAATGCTTATCTTGTGACACAGTTAATGATTTTCTATCCATCTTCAGTGTCTTTGCCTAATTTCCTCTTTAGTCGAAAGTTGGTTTGTTATCTGCAACAGAAGGTTATTGCTCATGGTATTTGGCTAACGTATCTTAATTATCTTGCACAAACAGCTATTTATAAATACTTTTATCTATTGGATGATACTTTTCGTAGTTTCAGTTCCATGCAACAGAACCATCTCTATATATGTACTGAAAATTTTGACTTTAATGTTGACTGACAGTTGGTTTGACTTCCAGATGTCCTTCAGTTGTAGAAATGATGCTCTTGCATTTCCAATCCGTGCATTTACATCCACATCAGACTCTCCTTGTTTATCGATGGTGTTGCCCAAGTATGTAAACGATTCTACATCATCCAGAATTTCTCCATCAAGTGTAATCGGATTAGTGTTTGTTGTTTGGTATCAAATGATCTTGCTTTTCTTTCTGTGTGTGTTGAAGCCTACTGCTGTTAAGGCTGCTGCCACCTTATCCGTCTTCATCTGCATTTGTTGTCATGTGTGGGATAGGAGAGCTAGATCATCTGCAAAGTCCAAGATATCTAGTTCCGTCGATGCTGTCCACTGTATTCCGAGATTTCTTTGAGATGTTGCAGTCTTCATAATCCAGTCAACCAGCAGCAGGAAGACAGCTGGAAGGGCGAGAGAAGGCATCCTCTTCTGACACCGGTTTTACTTCAAATGAATGTGAGAGCTGAGCTCCATGCACGATTATACAGTGTAGTCCGTCGTAAGAACTTCATATGATGTTGACCATATAATTCTCCGTAGCATCTCTCGTATGTCATGGAACACTCAAATACGTAATATGGGAGTTAGACAAAACGTTCTTCAGAAATAAACAGATACAACGCAGAACTTCGTACGTACGTACATCAGTTCAGGTTGCCATACCACATCAGCACAGAGACGCAACTGTCAGTTCAAATCCAAGAGTGATAGCGATAGTAGAAGTATTAGCAGTAATGCAGAAAATTAGGGAGCGAAGATATCATTCGAAAAGTATAGTTCAGTGAGATAAATTTGAAGGGAGAAAGATAGAGAATTCGGAAGGTTAGATTTTGAGAGAACACAAAGAGTGGATGCACCTGCGCCAATGCAAACGATTCTGAGCCATGCCGTTCAAGGTCTCTAACCATTGGTGACTTTCGTCTCGCGGACCCCAACCACGCAGCCTACATCTACCAGCATGACTCAGTCCACTTGTCAGTGACTTCATCGATTTCTGCCATGTTTTGGTTTGGCCGCCTCTAGCTTTCTTCCAGCCTATTCATACACCGCAAAACATAGCTCGTCGAGGCAGGCGGTAGTTAGACATGCGTAACACATGTCCCAACCACCTCAACTGATGAAGTTCCAATACCTCATCTATTGATTTGCTCTCCTTTCCTAGAACCCGTTTCCTAACGACAGCATTGCTCACTCGGTTGTCCCACGATACTCGAGCAATGCTTCGGAGACACCTATGATCGTAGACCAGTAACCTACGAATGTCCTCTACTCTTAACGGCCATGTTTCGCTCCCGTATAGTAGGACAGAGCGAACTGCTGCACGGTACACTCGTCCTTTGGTTAGCAAGCGGATATCTCGCCTGCGCCATAAGTGACGCAACTTGGCGAAAGCCGATCGAGCTTTCTGTATCCGTGCTGAGATTTCGTCCGTCACCAGGCCATCAGCACTGATGAGACTCCCCAGAGACGTGAAGCGGTCTACACGCTCGACTACTTCACTCCCTATCACTAGTTCAGGTGCCGATGCAACCCAATCCTGAAGCAACATTTCGCATTTCGAGGGGGAAACCGCATCCCGAACATGCTTGGATTGTTGCTCAGGGTAGTCAGAAGACTGCATTTTGTCAGCGTCTTCACCAAATAGGACTATGTCATCAGCATACTCTAAGTCAGTAAGCGAGGCTCCTGGTAGAAATTCAACTCCTGAAAAGTCGGACGAAGATAAGGTTATATCTAGAAGCATGTCTATGACAAAATTAAACAAGAATGGGGAAGGTGGACATCCTTGACGGACACCACTTGAAGTGAGGAATTCCGATGACAGTTCGCCATAAGCTCTCACTCGACCTGTAGTTTTAGAGTAGAGAGTTTGTATAAGGTTAATGTACTTCTTTGGTACACCTTTCAATGACAGACACTGCCACAGAACCTCACGATCAACAGAGTCGAATGCCGCCTTTAGGTCCAGGAAGACAATTATTGTAGGACGCCTAAATGTGTGTCTGTGTTCCAGGACCTGTCGCAGTGTGAAGATGTGGTCTATACAGCCACGTCCAGGTCTGAATCCAGCCTGGTTTTCTCTGGTCTGCTCTTCACGAGCTCTAGTTAGGCGTCTAAATATAATCAAGGCTAACAATTTAGAAACTATATTAGCCAGACTGATTACCCTGTTATTGTAACAAAAAGACTTTTGTCCTTTCTTATAAATTGGGACAATCAGGGATTGAGACCAGTCAGATGGTATTACGCCCAGTTCCCAGATTCCACCGAAGACTTCAGTCAATCTAGCTGCTAAAACTGGACCACCATCCTTAAAAATTTCGGGGGTAAGCCTATTAGGACCTGCTGCTCTACCTCGCTTCAGATTTCCTATAGCCTTCTCAACTTCATAAAGACTAGGAGGAGTTTAGTCGATTTGCCATTCAGGATGACTGGGGATCGTGGGCAACCGAAGTGTGGCTGAAGGCTAGTTGAACTGATCCCTAAAGTGTTCTGCCCATCGGTCCAATCTCCTGGACTGAGAATGAATAATAATCCCATCCTTTTCCTAGATAGTCTCACTGACATTCGGATTCCTAATACCAGTTTCCTTGATAAGTCGAAAAAGTTGCCTACTGTTGCCTATCGCCGCTGCCTTTTCCATCGTTTTCGCTTTCGCCACCCACCACTGTTCACGGTCGTTGCGTAGGCTTTTTATCAGCCTGCGCTTAAGCTCACTTCGCTCTTCATCATGTTCAGAGCCAAGTGGGATGAGTTTACGAGCATCCATCAGTTCGGTGGATGCTACTGAAATCCACGGCTTCATCCTAGCCTTATGATTTACCTTACTAGCAGATATCACTGCTGTTTCCACAGCCTTTTTGATATCATTCCAACCTGCTTCCGGATGGGAATCGCTTACACGGTCGCCTAACTGTTCTTGAGAAATATGGTAAATAAGTCGAAGTGGTCAATAACCTTCATCGACTGAGATGGCTAGGATATGTGTTGCGCATGCCGGACTACCACCTACCTGGTTGGAGTCTGCGCGATAGCCCTACTAAATGACTGGAGACACTTGGCGACATGGCTCAAAATCGAGCACGGTGTCAAAAGTGTATTAACTCTTTAACTTCATCTAAATCTTCAATCCTATTGTAAGTTTCTGCACACCTTTCCTTAACTCTCCACTCTTGTATTCTGCTATTATGTTACCTTCGTTATCTCGTAGTGTTAATATGGTATGGTGCTAAGGTTTCTCGAATTAACGTGACACCTCGATACCTGCTAAGAAACATAAGACCAGCGACACAGCAACAGGGAGCTAAGCTATTCCGCAGCGCCCCAGCCTAGCGAACTAGAAGAAGAAGTCCAACGTCAGCAAGAAGCGTTAATTCCACAGGCAGCCTTGCAGATGGATCACAATACATACATCTCATGCGTATATATATAAAAACAGAGAGCGTCATTGGAATGTCACAAATATCGTACCAAAATAAACAACAAACCAATAAGATTTAGCTTCTTGCTAAGTGGGCAACAAAAACTGAGGATGAAAAGTAAACATTTTGGCGCGAAAACGAGAAATTTAAACTTAGACAATTAAATCACAAAAATAATAGGTTTACTGAGAGAATTCTGAGGATCTAACATCTCCAACATATGGCAACTTGTACCTATGGACATGTGCCCGGTTATACTTTATTGATGATGATGACTATCTTTACGGGTACGCCATAGTGTCAAAGAAGGCCCAAAACTGAGCAATAGTATACTAATTTTCAGAATTATCTAAAATCGGTGACTTACATCTCACTAGTGATAATGTGACAAAATACATCAACTTCTACGCATTCTGAAATTATGGGAGACATTGGTCTGTCTAAGTAATATTCATAAGCAGAACTAAAGAAACCTATTGTATCATTGAGAGAAAATAAAATGTGCTCAGATAAATAAATTTTCTCAACGATGTTATTTACTGAAGCTGTACAATCATAATTTATTGTTGAATCAATTACATACTGCTCATTTAATGAAATCTGTATACCCATATAGAAAAATTATATTAGCTGAGTTTTTTGGTTTGCTTTAAATAATTTGGAACCAGGTATTAAATTGGACTTAGCGTTTTAGAAGATGAAAGAAATTCCATTACCACTTTACTTATCTTCTTAAACCTATTATGTTCATTAATAGAAATTCTTGGGAATCTAAGGTGGAGAAAAGCTTCCCCTACATTATTAGGTGGTGATAATACCATGACAGGAATTCATTGAGTGGTTTTAAATTTTTTGAATGCATATTCTGACTAGTTAAGTTTGTTTAGGTTGAACTTCAACAGAAACTTGATCAAATAATGATAAGTAAGTAAATTAATTTAAATAAAGAGAATTATTTCTGATGAATATTTATAATGAATTTACATAGTAAATTACGCAATAGCAACATTCATGATTAACATTCAGAAAGAAACGATTACGTAATCGATAATTAACTCACATGAATCATGCATGGATTAAGAAATTGCATTAAGGCATTAAACTGTAGGATTTTGACGAATATATTTATTATTATTCTCATTATGAATAGGAGACGAAGAAGAAGAAATAGATTGTTTATTATCATTTGAGATAACATCTTCATTTAACTCTGATTGGGATAATGAAATTTCCGAAATATTCATATTACTACTTGATATTAGATTTTCAACAACATCGTGATTTTTATGTTTTTGTGAATTTATTCTGGCCCATATAATGGAAGTAAACGATGTGATAAAACCAATGAATTGCATTACCCCAAGAAAAATAAAAGCAGGACGATAATCTTCTGTATAATCTTTAATGAGGCCTAATAAGACAATCAATATACAAATTAACAATTAGTAGATCATATACAATGATTTTGACGATTGTTATTTGCACATACTGATAGATTGATGTCTAAATGTCTAACGCACTCAACGATCACTAGGTTAAAAGTTCAAACTCAATGTCACCTGCTTCGATTCGGGTATAAAGTAGTTTCGATAATCTTCAAACAAATAGTGCAACTAGAAAAAAAACAGCATTTCAGGTCACTGTCTACATGATGCCGTTTGTATTTCACCTTAAAAATCAAAAATATGTAATGGATATGTTTCAAAACTACTCATTAATTAAAACGACTGATGAAAATGTGATATACCTAAAAGCTTTAACCGCCTAAACACCTGGTGATGTGTAACGAAGACATTCTACGCGATTACATTTTTCCGTAATTCGCATACGCAATGTATATTTCGACAAATGCTTCAGCTCTGGAAATCAATAAAAGACAGATATTTCTTGTTTTGTATCTTATCACGCTTCAAAGTCATGGGATTGTATAATAAGTAACACATAGAAGGTAGTATTCATGATTCATAGACGGTCCCGTTGTTGTATATGATTCATTCACCAAACAAACATAAACGAGGGACTAATATCTTGAGCGAGTAATTAATCTGTACTAATTAGTAAAGGATATTTTAAGAAACAGACTCCGCGTTTTACATAAAGATTGATAACTTGACGTTGACTGCAATAGATTATGAAACAGCCGAAAACTATTAATTTCATAAGACTTTATTAGTTTACTAAACTCTTCTCAAAATAAAAATCGGGTACCTACAAACATCTCTCTGAAAATAGCATCAATTTAACTATTCAGAATAACTATAATAGACTGTATAGTCGCAGTAATAAAGATTGTATATTAGTACTCAAAGCCAAAAATAATTGCTAATTTTATTTGAAAATAGGCTTTCTATTTAGCGTTTTAATCCACGCTTTGGTTAGTAGGAAAAGAGAACGAATGAAGGAGAGCATGAAAAGAGGATAAATTGAAAAGTTTTTTTGCATGCTAAAATTTTATTCCCATAGACTGGATGATGACCAAGGTTAAAGTGTATATCCTTCGGAATCTTTAACTGAATATTGTGAATGGTATCAGAAGATTAATCAGAAGCTGAATGTCTTGAAATATACAACATGAATAGTGTAGATAGTTTATTTATGTCGTACTTTCTTACGCCATGCTAGAAAAGGTTTTCGATAATTCCACATAGGTCGCCTCGAGTAAAGATATAACTAACTTTTAACTGGAAATTTAAAAAATATTATCAACAGTCTTATTATTTTTATAAAAATGCAGAGTTTAATAAGAAGGATGATATTACCATCAATGAAATAAAATTATGTCAATCTTAATTTTACAACAACTAACTATAAGGTTTCATATTCATCTAGTTGCTTGAATTAAAATTAGTACACTTAAGTCGCCTTCTCGAATTCGTTTAAGCCATTTTTCAAGCTTTTAAGACTATAATATAACAGTGTGTTGTAAATGGATGTGTGGATTAGACAGCAAGAAAAGTCTACTGAATACTAACTGTAGAAAATATTATAAGGATATGTTGCAAAACCATTTACGGTTATCGTGATGCCAGGTTCAGAATACAAGAAACTACTAGATTCTAAAACAAGCCGAAATTTCCTGATCGCTTTTTAAACCAAACCGAGCAAACTTTAATATCTTTGTTTCATCAGACGCTCTGCTCTCTTTATTCAAATCTGGTGATAAACAACTTCCAGAAACAAAGTAGTCCGTTGTGTTCGTTTGGTTGTTACATCTTCAAATTAAATCCGACTCTATAGATGAATTATCCTGAGTTTTTCTATAGGTATTAATTACTTAGTTGGTTCATCTATCACCAGCAGTGTAAAAATCGGGAGTAGAGATACAAGGGGTAGTCGAACAATATATGTTGAACATCTGCATGGCATACAAACAATCAACGATGTATATCACTATTAAATTCCCAAACAAACAAACAAACGAGTGACGATATTTCGAGGGCTAATTTATGTATTTAATGATATTCAAAATAAAGCTTTAAGGCTTAATAATTTTCATATTATAATGAGATAGAAACATTTTGTATTAGCGTAAGAAGTACTATTATCTTAGTGCATTATAAAACACTGAAAATAGACTGAGATTTCACACGGAAACCGTCGCCTCCTTAATATGCAGCATTAGAAGTAGAATATACTTTGAATTTCAAGCTAAGTGGAAGCAACTAATCCAGCTTCTTTATATAACCCTCTGATTAGGTTAACACAAACTACTTGCACTCACTAAAAGACAAACTTACCAGAAAGAAATGATCCAATCAAAGTACCCAATCCTTTACAAATTTGTGCAATAGCAATTGTTTGGCTTGTTGTTTCTGGTTGACCTTCGCATAAATCTGATAGAACTACAGCTTGCTGAGAGATATAAAGCGCCAAAAATACTCCTCTCAGAAACATGAGTGCAGATAAAAACTTCAATTGAGATGCAAATGCAATAAGGATAATTATTATGGAAGAAAACGCTATTCCTCCAGTCCATATAATACCTCTATGAGGTTTAATAATCGGGTAATCAAATACAAATCCCAAGGCTATTCGCATTACCAGTTGTACTGTGCCTTCAATAACAAGTAGTTGAACTGATTGAGAGCCAATAACCTAAAATGTTAGAACACAACTTACAGTAATATTATTCCAGGAGTTCGAAAGCAAATTATAGTTTGCCACTAAAAAAATCAATAAACTTTCATCGTAAAAGTTAAGTCTTCAACCTATTTTAAACAATCCATTAATAATTAAAGTACTTTTAAGTCAGTTAAATGGTTCTTATTGACGTATAAAAAAATATTTTCAGAATAAAGTAAACTGCAACATCAGATCTTTTTATAATAAAAACTAAAATGTTTTTAAAACAGCACAATAATCTGACAGAATGTTTTCTGCCATTCACGGGTTGATGTCAGTTCGAATATTGGAACTACAATAAACTATTCACAATTTATTTAAATGTTGGCATAATTAGGTAAAACAAAACAAAACCAAATTGCGACTACGGACTATAGGCTAATTTGATACAGTAAGGAAAATCTGAAAGGCTTAACTTCTCATTCTTTTCTATAACATTATTTTACATGGAGATTACGGAGAATGTATTTCGTGCACCGATGCGAAAAATTCCAGTAACCTTAACTATGAAAAATATTCTGTTACGACAAACTAGGTTCGTGAAATATGAGATGAAAACGGTCGAACATTTGTTCTTATTGCATTTTGAAGTCACCAAACTGGTAAAACCTAATTATTTCTTTCAAAATAAATAAACGTCCATGCACGAATATTTCACTCTTAACCATAATTATTTTCGACATACAACGATGCTAAATACTAAATATACATTTACTGATAACTTAATAATTTTTTGTTATAAACAGACTGATCACTGTCAAGTTCCTTCGGTATTAGGACATGACGAGAACTAACTTAATAATATATACTTATGGAATAAGAAAACAAACTTGAATGAGTGTTGAAGACATTATAAAGCGCTTGAGTTTGAACAAGATATTTGGTGAAAATGAATATCCATAATTTAAATAGCAGATCAAGTTCACTTCCTCAGTAAATTCTAAAACAAAGTTGTAATACCAATAGCGCAGTTTCACTATAGCCAGTCAAGTTGAGCATTTGCAGATCAAGTGAATGTTTTGGTTATATATGTTAGATGGCTTAATTTAGAAACATTTATTGTAGTTCTGTTTTTATTCGGAGAATTCAGGTAGATAATTTGCGTTATTTGATTAATCGTCACTCTGCATGAACTGATCATTAGACAATGACATGGTCACTTAGTAATTGATGTGTTGTATCAAAGATATAGAGTTTATAAAAGTCGGTTTTAACGATTTTATCTCAAATCGTAGTTTACAATATATTAGCATCTGCAAACCAGTGAATTCCTATTGGATGCAGAGTAGACTCTAACTTAGAGGTCACGTATAGCTACTCTAGTAGTTCGTCTTTCAATCATTTTAAGCAAATTCCATAGTTTGGTTAGATAATTTACTAGTCACTCTGTGTATAAAGTGGGTTGATTCGACTTTCCTTGGTTTCCCTACAACAATCGCTTATTTTTGTTTAACTTTCAGCATATTGATAAAATTTATTAAAACAAACTGTTTTTGACTGAGCAGGGTTTTCTTAGTTGGGTAATCCAAGAGAAAGACTTTTAGTCTCGTTTTAAATAAGCCAGTGGCTCCTATTTTTATGGAAAGTGAGCTGAGTTTTTGCTCTACATCCCACAAACAACTTTATATTGGCGACTTTGTCCATTAATAATCGTTTTTGGAAGTTTCTCCAGCTTTATTTGTCTGCGTACTCTCGTATATGCATTTGTCCAGCTGACCTTTCCCATGTGAACAGAGTTCATATCGATATCTTCAGATTGATCTGAATGAAATACCAACAGATTCATAGTATTGTTTTAATTCCCTAGACTTCTGACACTTTTTAAATCAAATTTATATTTGCAGCTATCTACGTGTACTTATACAGACGACATACTATCATTTTTCTTTAATGTTAACTTTCATGCACAGATGGAGTGGGCGTTTACACTATTACTATCAGTAAAATTTATTTTGATAAAATTATTGAATTTACTTTTTTTGACATTATGTTTTGATCAGCATAAAATGTGAAAAATTGGTCGCGCAACTTATGCCTAAGGATTTCAATATGTTATAGTGATCTTCAAGACAGCAAATTCACTTATAAGACTTATTAGTGTCAATAAACAAAGATAAATGTATGGGATGTATCCTTATTTCGTAGTAAAGACAGCTAGAATTTTGTTAATAAACCTACCAGAAAAGCTTTAACTAAAAACCACACAAGATTGATAATATTATCTTAATCAATAATAAAAACAACTAAGTGTATTTGGATGTCCGGGAAAACTAAAGCGCCTAGATTATGGAAAGTAGTTTAAGTTTACAAGCGAGCCTTATTATTATTATATACAATCAATCAATGCCTGTTACCCCATGTGGAGCATAGGCCGCCGACCAGTATTCTCCAATCAGCTGTCCTAAGCTTTCCTTTCCAGTCATTTTCAAGTGCACTTTAGTCTCTTAATGTCTGACTCCAGTTCCCAACGCAGTGTATTCTTGAGTCTTCCCCTTTTCCTTTTACCTCCAGGGTTCCATGTTGATGCTTGTCTTGTGACACAATTTGGTGGTTTTCTAAGTACGTGTTCTATCCACCTCCAGCGTCTTTTCCTAATTTCTTCCTCTACTGGAAATTGATTTATCCTCCGCCTGGAGCCTCTCTAAGGTTACTGCTGGTCCCAAGCCCGGATAGAGGAGGAGGGTGGGGCACGGGGTTAGCAACCCAATTCTATAAAACAAAAACCTTGCTAAAAAAGCTGACCAGTAAAAACCTTTATAATACCTTATTGTATACAAGAGCAATTAAAAAAATAAATAACACTGATAGTTATGAAACATAGGAATAAATAACAAGCTACATAAATTAGCAAACAACCACTCCATTTAAAGATGTCTGTTGTCTTAAACTACGTTATTAGTTAGGTATGCAGACCAATTCGAATTACTAAGCTGTTCTCAGAGTAAATGCATATAACAACAAAACCAAAAGCTGTTCTCACGATTAGGTGAATCAAAATAACACTTAACCTACCCCTAACTGATTTGAATAATCAATCAACAGTGTTGTGACAGGACCTGAGCCTATCATATTTAAAATAAATGAAAACAAAAACAGCTTCACCCAGATTCCTGATGCGATTTTGACGTTTAGTAACTTGTGAAGGTACTTCATAACTCTCGAGCGCAAAGTCGATTTAATTTTTTCCGGGTTTGAGTTTGATTCAACAGTTTTCCCTAAAAAATCCTTTTTAAAGTATAAGGCACCTGCAATACAGTAATGCAGACTAAACGCAGAAAGAATTAACAGGGCACCAGAAAGCCCGTACTGGGAAATTAGATAATAGAAGAAGTACGGCAAGACCATTGTTGCAAAGCCACATCCAGCGAGAGAAAGACTAAGAGCAGTAGCACGACGTTCGTGAAAGTAGTATGTACATATAATTAGAGAGGGTGTGAAAGTAAGGGTTAATCCGAGACCTAGAGTAAGTAAAATAAAAAATTGCCTTACCAAATATAACACCATATCCAATAAAAACAAAGACGAAGTGATCACTTAGTGATGCTAATAGCAAACCAAGAAATGTCAAGATTCCACCCGCCATAACGACTCTCTGCTCAGAGTAAATATTGCTCAAGGAAACTGCCAAAGGAGCTGCAGGAACTCTAAAGAAATTGTAAACCAACCTAAAAGTAAACGAACGGCTGATGCCGTACCACCAAGAGCTGAAGTCACCGCAGCGCTTGTACCATATACTCGAATAATTTCTACATAAATAATCGAATATCCTTTTTCGAAACCACAAGTTATAAAATGCGAAAGGAATGCCCCTAAGACGACAATCCACCTCCATGCTCCACTATCTGTTGGAGACTCTGGCACCATTACTGACAAAATAAACAATATCCACGCAAACCGAACGAAACATCAGAATTTTTGAAAACGCCACAAGTATTTAGTTCATTTAAGTTATTGTTTCAAACACTTTTACATCACATTCGAGTTTGACAGAATCACTGGACAAGAAAGTTTGAAACAAAAAGGAAGCTTTATATTTCTAATTTAAGTTTAATGTTTAAAGGCTTACAAAAATATTGTCTAAATTCTTTTAGGCCATAAACCAGAGAGACAATATCAATTTAGTCTTCAGTAATAATAGTAGTTGGTCGGTTGACCATCGTTATTCTTTACTGTATATTTTTATTGAATAGCTACTTACTAGAAGAGTCTACAAATGATGCCGATATCACTTCTTAGAGCGATGAGTCTATTTATCTTGGGCATACGTAACGAAAAGGTATTGTAGCAGTAAATAATCCCCAAAATAAATAGCTGCATAGGCTCTCGAAATTGATTCTGACCATGTTTGTTTCAGCGGACACTACTAGTTGAAGGCGCGTGGCCACGCATCTTCACCAGATCACGACTCGAACCACTGTGGGTAGCATCTCTCTCTAGTTTGCCAGCCTAGACGTTGCTATCCCATTGAAGCTCTGTTTACGATAAATAAATTTCGCTTCCATTCTTCATTGCCTTCTGATTTCTCACTCGTAAGAGTGGGTCCAATCGATAGAAGTGGCTTTGGTTATACGACAAGCGCAACTTGGTCATATATCCGAGAACACTTCATTGGTGAGCCCGACGTGATCTGGACACGATAATTTACTGTGAGTTCGTTCGTTTTTATAGTAGTTAACAGAGTATTATTGGTGGTTTAATTTATTTTACCGCATATTTTTCACAGTGTCTCTGTATTTTCATACATTACTATTTTTATGATGTGCGATCAGACTCCTAAGCTTATTAGGATTAAAACCCCTACGCCTCCAAGCTTTCAGCTCATTCTTTTTTGGATAGATAGTGTAGAAGCCTGGTACTGCTACGCAGAAGCGGAATTTCGAGACCACGGTGTGACAGATCCACGCGTTCAGTTTCTGGCGGTTGTAAGGCCACTTCTGCGTGAATTGAACAGGTACGTCACCCCTTCCTTTTTTTAGTCCTAACTGCCTAGAACCATACGAATAGCTCAAAAGATCGATTCTCAAACGAGGAGATTTGTCCGACACACAACGTCTTAATAAGTTGTTTCACACCATTGAGCTTGGTAGCGGTTCAGCCACCAAAATGTTATCGTGTATGAAAGAGGTAATTAGTCAACGCACTTTTGATGAAGGTCTCTTCCGTGAACTCTTCTTATCGAAACTGCCACTACAAGTGCAAGCTGTATTGGTAATATTTTATCACAACCCAGTAGATAAAATAGCTTCATCTGCTGATCGAATTCTGGAGATCATCAAAACTCTCCACACTGAAGTTTATTCCGTTACAGAAAAACCTCTTAAGACTGGAAACGAAATAACCTAATTGTGCAACACACTTTCTCGTTTCCTCGATCTACAAGAACAACGCCAACCAAACAATCCTCGACGACGAAGTTCATCGTGCTGAAGATCGTCATCTCGACCTCGACGAAGGGAGAATACACATTGATATTGGTACCATAACACTTATGGCAAGAACTCAAAGAAGTGTAGAGACGTCTGTTGTTTCCCTAGCCACAAACCCACTGTGGATGTGTCGGGAAACTATCCCACCGGCACGCGTTAGCGGCAACCGTAGCCGGTGGATACAGACGCCTGTTATTCATCACTGATGTGATAACGGAAGTTTGCTACCTCGTCGATACTGGTGCAGAAGTCAGCGTCCTTCCTGCAATTTCATCTGATCGCCAACATGAAGCTGCATTTGATCTACAGGCTGCCGACGGAAAACAAATAGCCACATATGGAAAAAGTATGTCTACTTGAAAGTGGGCTTGCGCAAACCCATACACTGGATTTTCACTATTGCCGATGTGAAAATACCTATCATAGGCATAGATTTACTAAGCCACCACAACTTGCTTGTGGACGTTAGCAAAAAGAAAATAGTCGACGGACACAAAGCTGTACGTGCGTGGAACCACTGCTATAGGTCGTAGCCTATGTCCTCTTCGCTTTAAACATTTAACTAACCCTTATTTTCAGCCAATACTTGACAAGTATTCAGACCTGAATAAGGCGACGTCGAAGTTATCATGTGTAATCAGCAATGTTACACATCACATCACGACTACAGGTCAACCTGCATTCTCCAAAGCACGCCGACTAGCACCTGAAAAATTAAGGATTGCTAAGAACGAATTCGAGCATATGATTGACCTAGGAATAATCCGCCCATCCAGCAGCTCATGGTCGTCTTCATTACACATGGTCCCGAAGAAAGATAGCAATGATTGGCGTCTTACCGGTGATTATCGACGTCTTAACGCACCAACTACGCCTGATCGTTACCCATTACCACACATCCACGACCTAACGGCCACGTTGAAGGGAATGACAGTATTTTCAAAAATCGACCTAGTATTCGCGTTCAATCAAATACCGATGGTCGAAAACGATATACCGAAAACGGCTATTGTTACCCCGTTCGGTCTTTAGGAATTTCTCCGGATGCTCTTCGGCTTCAGGAATGCAGCACAAACATTTTAGCGTTTCGTCGACGACTGTTTGATAGCGAGCCTGGACGAAGAAACACATATGACACATCTAAACGCAGCTTTTAGAAGACTTAGCAATACACAGTTACCATTAAAATACAGAAATGCCAAATTGGAACAACTTCGTTAGACTTCCTGAGGCATACTATTAATGCTAATGGTAAACAGCCTTAGAAACACAAGGAGGTGGCTATTCTGAAGTATCCGGAACCAACCACCATTAAACAGTTACGAGCTTTCAACGAGTAGGTAAGTTTCTACAGACGATTTATCCCCAACTATGCTCTTATTGTGTAATCACTAACAGATCAGCTTCGTGGGAATTAAAAGGTGGTTACAATAGATTCAGAATCAAAGAAAGCCTTCGTTGCAATTAAAGAGGCAATAGCCAATGTAACTATGCTGGCACACTACAATACTGAAACTCCCGTCAGCATTGCGGTCGACGCTTCTGACTCAGCGATTGGCGCAGTTCTGCAACAATGGACTGGCCAAGCTTGGCAGCCTTTAGCATTCTTCTCAAGACGATTAAACGACACTGAATCGAGATACAGCACTTTTGGACGTGAACTAGTAGCCATGTACTGTGCTGTACGACATTTTCAACATTCCATCGAAGGCCGGGAATTTACAATATTCACCGACCATAAACCACTGACGTTTTCGATTAAGTCATCTTCAAATAAGTACTTTCCACGAGAGTCACGTCATCTAGACTATATCTCCCAATTCTCTACGGACATACGACACATCGGGAGCTAACAATGTAGTTGCCGACGCCTTATTGAGAATACATTCCTTGAATCGTATCCAAGGAATCGACCTTGTTAAACTAGCTCAACTTCAAAGTGAAGATAACGATTTTCATCACGAGTTAGCTGCAACAATGCTCCAACTCCGAACTAAAACGATTGGGAAAGGTAAGAACACTTTAATTTGTGATTCTTCTACAGGTATAGCCCGTCCAGTCGTACCCAGGAGTTATCGACTAGTCATCTTCGAAATATTGCACAAGCTTTCTCGTTCTGGGATTCGTGATACAAGTAAACTGATTACTGAGAAATTCTGCTGGTCAAAGATGAATAACGATATTAAACAATGGGCGCGCACTTGCATAGCCTGCCAGAAGAACAAAGTAATTCAACATAATAAATGCCCCCAGGCACTTTCTTAACCCCTGACGCTCGATTCAATCACATACACCTTGATTTAGTAGGACCTTTACCAGAATCAAATGGATTTTCTTATCTTTTGACATCCGTGGACCGATTCACACGCTGGCCAGAAGCGATTCCATTTAAAGACATCACTTGTGAAACGATTGCTCTCGCTTTAGTCGAACAATGGGTAGCCAACTATGGTTGTCCATCCACAGTAACAACAGATTGTGGACGTCAGTTTGAATCTGAATTCTTCCACGCTCGGACCAAACTTCTTGGAACTACGCGTTTCAGGATGACCGCCTACCACCCACAATCTAACGGTTTGGTAGACAGATTCCATCGACAACTGAAAGCGTCACTTTCAGCTACAAAAATCCCTCAGTGGATCGACGCCTTACCACTAGTTTTACTCGGGATTCGCAGCACAGTGAAGGAGGATGTTGGAGGTAATGTCGCCGAATTAGTCTACGGAACGACTCTTCGACTACAAGGTGAGTTTGTGGAAACCGCTTCCACTTCGGCAAACCTGGATATGAATTCTTACGTGAACCGGCTTACAAATGCTATGCTTTTAGTTAAGCCAGTTCAAAATCGACAACAATTGACAGACACTTTTATCCAACATGCCTTAAAATATAGTACGCACGTTTTCGTACGTCGTGATGCCGTACGACGACCTCTCGACGCAACTTTCCAAAAGCCATACAAGGTTCTTAAACGAGAAACAGTACTATACGATTGAAAAGAATGGTCACGAGGATAACGTCAGCATTGACCGCTTCAAAGCAGCCTACCTAGAAGGTAAACTTTTAGTGTCAAATTCGCTGCATCACCTGCAAAACGTGACATGAACAAAGCCTTAAAACTGCAAGCAATGACTAACACGCAAGTAGAAGTATCAAAGAGCTCCGTAACGCCGAAAGCTACTCGTTCTGGTTGAAAAGTACGATTTTCAGAACACCTAAACGAATACTATGTCTTCTAATTTCCTTCCACTACCTACTTACGTATAACATTGTTATTTTTTGTTATTGTCTTAAAATAAATAATAACAAAGAAAAAAATAAAAATCGATAAACCCATCATTATTATTTTTTTTGCAAAATAATTTTACTGTGTGCATTTTATAAATTTTCGTGCCAAAAAAGCGTTTGATTATTTGTAGTTGGTGTTCAACTCGTTTTTATAGACGCATTGAGTAAACAATTATTTTTTTTGTTTACAAAATGCACAGCTTTAAATTTTATTTTTCTTTTTTACTTCCAGTCCGTCTGGAAACAAACAGAAGTACGTGGAAGGAACAAGGATTTCTTTATGTACAATTATTTCATGTAACGACACCATAGCGTAGGGACTGACGTCCAGAAGCTGCACAACATCACAAGCCATCGAAGGAACGTTTACCAGTGTCTGATGCATTGGGTTTTATCCTTTGGCTGGTACGTCTTAGGGCACTCACGAACAGATTAGGAGGGGGGAGTGAGCTGTAGCGGTAAATAATCCCTTAAATAAAAAGTAGCATAGGCTCTCGACATTGATGCTAACCATGTTTGTTTTAGCGGTCACAATTAGTTGAAGGCGCGTGGTCACGCACCACCACCAGATCAAGACTCGAACCACTGTGGGTAGCATCTCTCTCTAGTTTGCCAGCCTAGACGTTGCTATCCCATTGAAGCTCTGTTTACGATCAAATATAATTTCTCTTTCATCCTTCAGTGCCTTCTGATTTCTCATTCGTAAGAGTGGGTCCATTTGATAGAAGTGGCTTTGGTTATACGATAAGCGCAACTTGGTCATATATCCAAGAACAGTATCAAACCTTGAGTAAACTAGATATTGATTTTTGTAATGTTTTTATTGTGCCCTTCGTAAAGATTAATCGTAGAAGACAAAATAAAGTATGGTGTATTACCGCTCAAATCTTTGTTTCCGGTATGAAATTCAGCATAATTTCACCAGGCTTTCTGTAATAATAACTTCGCCTGGAACCCCTCTAGAATTGTTGCTGGTCCCAAGTCGCATGAAGGAGGAGGATCGGGCATGGGGTTAGCATCCTGATTTTATTAAACAACAACCTTGCTAAAACAAACGTTGATCAGTAAAAACC
The DNA here is from genome assembly GCA_025215515.1 of Schistosoma japonicum. Lineage (NCBI taxonomy): Eukaryota > Metazoa > Platyhelminthes > Trematoda > Strigeidida > Schistosomatidae > Schistosoma > Schistosoma japonicum. Next base: position 486,292 of record CM046064.1, on the reverse strand, counting down.
TTTATCACCACATTTACTCTGCCTTGGGAGTTGAAAGGTCTGCTATGACGCCTCAAATTGTAAGCCGAATTCTTTGGAATCCACGAGGTCGATGTTGCTTGTGACAACCAGCGCAACCATTAATATAAGTACACGGAATGTCTACACGATGTACGAGACAAGCAGAAGTATGCAACTAGCTGAAGAAATGAAAAAATACAACCTGAAGATACTTAGAATAAGTGAAACCTATCGGCTACAAGTTGAATAGCAAAGATTATCCTTAGAAGAAGTGCTTTTACACTGCGGTCACTAGGAAGAAAACGCCTGACACACACAAGGAGTAGCACTAATGTTGTCCCAAGAAGCATGAAGGGCTCTTATAGGTTATGAACCTCATGGACCTAGGATTACTAACGCATCCTTTAGGCCGAAGAAGGAGGAGATTACAATGAAGGTCATCCAATGTTTTACACCCACCAACGACAGCTACGAGGACGACAAGAATCATTTCTATGCGAGGCTACAATCAGCCATCGATAAATGTTCAACCAAGGACCTAATTATTCTGATAGAAGACTTCAATGTCAAGGTTGGAATGAACAACACCGGATATGAAGACATCATAGGACAACAGGGACTGAGAGAAAGGAATGAAAAAGGTGACAGGTTCGCAAACCTATGTGATTTCAACAAAATGATCATGGGTGACACCATATTTTCCCCACTCGCAAATGCATTCATTAGGCTACATTGGTCTCACTAGACCACATTACGGAGAACCAAATCGACCACATCTGGTTCAATAAGAAGTTCAGAAGGACAATAGAAGACGTAAGAGCAAGAAGAGGAGCTGAATAGCTTCAGATTATCATCTGGTAGTGGCTAAAATGAAACTGAATCTGAAGAAGCACTTGACAACTAGAGCAGCAGTATTACAAAAGTTTAACACAGCCTATTTCCGGACCCTAACAAACACAACGAATTCAACATAACTCTCAACAATAAGTTCTAAGCATTTCACGATCTACTAGAAAAAGGAGGAACTAATATGGAGGACAGCTGAAAAGCGATTAAAGAAACAATAATTTCGACATGTCAGGAGGTTTCGGGTCCCAAGAAGCAATACCATAAAGATTGGATTTATGTTGGTACTCTAGACAAGATCCGAGAAAGGAGGAGCTGAAAGATGGTAATTAATAACAGCCGAACAAGAACAAAGAAAATCAAAGCACAGGCCAAATATAGGGTCAGCAAGCAAGTGGAGAGAAACATCAGATTGGATATACGGAAAGTGTTGAAGGCCTTGCCTCGATAGCTGAAAAAGCTGAAAGGGAAGGAAACATGAAGCACCTATACGATACAACGAAGAAGCTAGCTGAGAAATTCAGTAAGTTAGAACGGCTAATCAAGAACAAGACTGGCGAACTAACCACTGAAGTGAATGAACAACGTAACAGGTGTGTAGAACACTTCGAAAAGCTGTTGAATAGACCAGCCACACTGAACCCACCAGTCATCGAAGCAGTAGCCACGGATCCCCCTATAAACATCGATCCACTAACAGTCGAAGACATAAAAATGGCCATCCGACACATCATGAGTGACAATTTAGCAGCGCCAGACAACATGCCAGCTGGGCTAGGCACTGAAGTCAGATATAGAAGTTACTGCAAAGACACTCCACATTCTCTTCAGGAAGATTCGGGAGAAAGAACAATTGCCAACAGACTGAAAAGACAGGTACCTTATCAAGGTACCAAATCAAGGAGATATTAACAATTACGAAAACTACGGAGGCCTCACTTTTATTTTGATAATAAGAAAAATCTTCAGCAGAGTGTTATTGAACCGAATGAAAGACTCAGTAGGCCCCCAACTTTGAGATCAACAGGCCGTAAAGACTGATCGTGTATCGACCAAATCGCTACTTTACGGTTCATTGTTGAACAGTCAATTGAGTGGGATTCACCACCTTAAATCAACTTCATCGACTATAGAAAGGCATTAGACAGCGTAAATAGGAGGATGTTAGGGTGCCTTATACGACATTATAGCGTACTCGAAAAGATAGTCAACACCGTGTGGAATTCGTACAACGAACTACACTGTAAAATCGTGCATGGAGCTCAGCTCAGTCAAACCAACTGTCAGTCAACACTAAAGCTAGAATTTCAAATACATATGTGAAGACAGTTTTGTTGTATCGAGCTTAAACTTGTATTGAGAACTACGAAAAGCGTTATTCAAGTATTTATAAACAGCTGTATGTGTAAGATACTTCAGATTCGTTGACCAAATAGCATCAAAAACAAGCTTCTATGGCAGTGAACAAATCAACTGAAATCCAGTCATGGAAGAAATTAGAAAAATATGCTGAAGGTGGATGGCACACGTCGAGAAAATCAATAAACTCACACATACAATCATTAACATGAAATGCTGAAGGCCAAAGGGAAAGAGAAAGACCCAAGAACACATTACATCGGGATACGCACATGAAGAGAATAAACGTGCACTTTGGAAAGGCTGGAGATTGAAGCTTAGAACAGAGTTGGTTGGTAAATACTGGTGGGCGGTCTACGCTTCACATGGGGTAACAGACTTTGATTGATTGACTGATTCTATGGTAGTGTAACAGGAATATTTGTAAGCTATTACTGTTACTTCTGAGATGCTTGGCATAAATCTTACCGGCTTATACCCGCACGTTAAACTGACTCAAATGTATCTGAATAATTATTAGTATGGGAACAGTATTTGAATGCAGTATTGAGTATTACCTCGTACGTTTGCATCATAAACATTGTAAAATCCTTTAAATTTTGTTAGAAATGATTATAGTACCCAAAGCATATATTATATTTTAGTTTGTAGTGCCTTTTGAATAAGAACTTAATCTGTTAACTTCTTAGTCATCTTTTGTTGTAGCGTATTAGCAACTGTATATAACTTGCAGATAACTTTGTTGGTGTGTAGCACTGCATGGTTACTAAAAAAATCTCTCACAGATCTTTTCAAAGATGTCCAAATAGTTCATTCAAATAGGTTTCTGGATCGAGCTATGTAGGGTCACTATCTGATATTTTTAAAACTTGCGTTGTTGTTGACTTTAGCAGTAGTTGCAGTTAATTAACATGAAATGGCAACCTAAGGCGACAACGTTATGGACATAATGTGTTGCAGATGCATCAAGTTCTGTCGTTTAAGAATACTTCTAAAGTTTAAGCTCACAGTCGATAGCATAATTAAAGACGCAGGTAAATGGGAAGATGTATTAAATCGTTGATGGAACCTCAACAAATTTGAAACGACTTCGCTATTTATATATCAAAGGAATTGCGTTACATCCTGTGTTGAGATATGACCTGTTAACCTCTCATCCCTTATGATGTATGCTGATGATATTAAGATATGGAGAACTATACATAACAAATAAGACACCTCAGAACTCTAAAAATTTCTGCTAATACTAAAAAGATGGTCTAAAATTTGTCACCTGCGGGTGAGTATCTCAAAGTGTATTATGATGCATGTTGGACATGAAGATAAAAATACAAACAGGATGAATAATGTTTTACTCTCAGTCGTATAGAAGCATATTGGTCAGAGAGCCAACATTGCTAGCAATGTATAAACTTCTGCACGTTACCGTCTTATTGCCCCTAAAAACTTCCGAACTCTATGGTCAATACGTAGAGCCTTTATGTATATTGATGTTAGCACATTTCCAATCGTGTACACTGAATTCATAAGACAGAAACTTGAAAACTGTATACAAGCGGCTAGTCTCCACTTTAAAAGGATGCACAGTTTATTAGGAAAGGTTTAAAGAGTCGCGAATAGCTCAGTCCCTGAAATCGCAAGGCTTCCAAACGATGAGGGGCTGGCTTAATCAAACTTATTTTCGTCATCATATAGAAAAACTACAGGCGATATAGCAATATTCTTCAAAATATTTAATAATAAACTTGGCCTTGACATACTCTTAATTTTTTACCTTTAAGGACATTAACGAGTACATTCTTAATTGTCCAAAACCCTCACCTGAAATATTTGCCACTTGATCACCGGCTGCCCGCAGAATTGTTAGCGAACGAAACTCTACCATGACACGTAGCAGCAACTCTATCAATCTACACTAAAAAGGTCGGATCAACTTGAAGTTTCTCATCAAAATGACTAACGTAGGTAATCCAGCCTTCAAGTCCCAACCGAAGTCGAAAGATTGGAAATGCTTCATTTAATTTTTACTGACACTGGTTTTATGGAGTTATGACTGTCGTATCTAGCATGTAGAGCTACCGTGTTGAATGTCTTGTAGAAATCTACGAGTCATATTTTTAAGGCTACTGTTAGTTACCTAGCGAGAAGGAAATTGGTCTAATTGAACTAATTATCAAGGTGGCAACGTCACCCACAAAATAGTCAAATAATTGGTGGAGAGATTTATTTGCGCGTCGCTTAATTATGCCTCGGTGTTTGATTCGTTTTAAATATGATTGTCAAACTAGTCAAGCTGATTCGCTGCAACTACACCGTTATTAACGTCTATATTACAATTGCAATTATTTTATCGATAGAGCGATTAATAATAATAATAATAATTTCCCAATGTTACCGGGCACCTTTGAAAAAAGATTTATAGGTCGAAATTTTCTAATAATCCGAGAAAACTCAAGATTCCTCTTGGTTAAAATTGGCAGGAAGTTAAATTCCATCATTCATGCTTTTATTCATAATAGTGAGCGGTTTGCACATTAATGTCCAAGAAACGAAAATTACGGCTTGAACAAAGAACTCAACAACCTTAATCACACTCTGTATATTTATCCATTCTATCATCATAAAAATACTTTTGCTATATGACATTGATTATTGCATCGCACATATAAAAAACAAGATAACGTGGCCACCAGATCAAAATCACGGAGGCTAAGGGGTGACCAAATGTTATAGCTTTTAAAGTAGTCTACATAGAATGTGCTGTTATGCCATTTTAATAGAGTCTAGTGGATGCAGCTGTGTAATATTGCATGCCTTTATAAAACTAATGATGTTAAGCATTTACAAAATGCGGAAAGTAAATATCAGTGATTGTTTAGCAGCAAGAAAACATTAGTTGACAAATCTGGCCTTTAAAAGTTGATTTTGTCCAGAGAGACATGGAAAGTGGATTATGTATAAGGTCAGTTTTCGATATACTTCTTCGTGGAACATGCATTTTTGTTTAGTTTAGCTAGAGTTAGTGTTATCAATACAGAAGACAAATATAAATAACTTATTTGGGCTACATGCTCTTATGACTGTTCGTAAAATGAATCGCTAATGCTTGTTAATACCAGATTACGATAGGACTAGGTTTAGTGTTAGGTCGGACCACAAAGAAGCGTAACAAACTTTCAGAACTGTGGTTGCGAACACTTTTTCATTTATTCGAACTTTCTGTAATGTAAACATATTGTTTCTATTATTGTTACGCTTCGCTTGCCCTATCCTCCCGTTTAGCATAATTACTGTTATTATATTGTCTCTTATTATAGACTATAGTTAATTAGTTGTGTACAAGCTGATCCTATTCACTACCACTATTTCCCTCGTTCTGTATTCATGTTAATTTTCTAATTGGTTTGTTGTGTGGTCTGAATTGATGAATATATAAAAGAATGCTTGAAATATAGATTCGATTCTGTCTGGCTGATCTATTGGCTCGCATTCTTCTTATTTCGGATTTGGACTAAGTGGGCACAGGGCAGACGCGCTATAACCAACTGGGCACTAGCAATTGGCACTCGGCCATCCAATCAACCAATTTCTTGCGTCATAACATTTAGTTTTCAGTTGACGTGCCATATTAAAAGTACCACCAATCATCTATGCTGGAAAGAGGGACGTGTCTTAGAGGCTTACTGTTGATGCGTTAGTATGATATTTCCAGTTTTTGAAGGAAGGTCAACTTCGTGCGAAACGTCCAAATAGCCAGTTGGTGAAAGCCATAAAGTTGGGTGGTATCAGAAATTCTACTGTAAGTGAAACTATCTCCGAAAAGATGGTTCCACCGTTGACTATCCATCCAGAAGATTAGATCAATGGCCAAAACACTTCAGAAAACAGTTAAACTGGCCCTCGGCGTCATCGCAGTTGCCCACCATCCCCAAACAATCTGAACGGCAAATTAATATTGGTCCACCAAGTTTCAGTGAGGTTGAGAAGAATATAAGAAACTTAAAGCTACGGAGAGCAGCAGTACCTGATGGGTTGACACCTGAGATATTTAAGGACGGTGATCCAGCTGTAGCAGCAAGATTAGCTGAGATCTTAGCTAGAATTTGGGAACTGGATGTAATCCCATCTGACTGGTCTCAAACCTTAACCATTCCGGTCTTTGAGAAAGGACAGAAGTCCTCGTGTGACAATTACCGAGGAATCAGTTTAACGAATATAGTGTCAAAAATACTGACCTCAATAATACTTTGACGTCTAACTAAAGCTCATGAAGAGCAAACTCGAGAAAACCAAGGTTTCAGATTTGGACGTGGTTGTATAGACTAAATATTGACACTTTAGCAGGTTCTGGAACATAGGCACACTTTCAGACGCCCAACAATAGCTGTATTCCTTGACATTAAGGCGGTGTTATGTGGCAATGTCTATCATTAAACGGTGTACCGGAGAAGTACATTGACTTTATACGAGTTCTCCACTCGATCAATATGTGTCGAGTCAGGGCTTATGGCGAATTGTCGTCGGAATTAATTACCTTATGTGGTGTTTGTCAAGGTTGTTTGCTTTTCCCATTTTTATTTAATTTCACCATTGACATACTTTTAGAGTTAACAATGTCATCATCCGACTTCTCCGGGGTTGACCTCCTTCCAGAAGATGAACTTACTGACTTGAAATATGCAGATGATATAGTTCTATTGGGTGAAGATGCTGATAAAATGAAGAATCTTTTGACTACCTTAAACATGAATGCAATCATGTTCGGGATGTGTTTCTCTCCCTCCAAATGAAGAATGTTGCTTCAGGACTGAATTAATTCGGCACCGAAGTCAGTGACAAAGAGCGAAGCAGTTGAATGTATTAACCCCTTTATTTGTCTTGGGAGCCTCATTAGTCCTGACGGTCTGGTGTCTGCTGAAATCCCGGCTCGTAAACATGAGGCCCGATTGGCTTTCCCCAGTTTGCGTCACTTGTGGCGTAGGCGAGACACTGGTTTGCTGGTGAAAAGACGCGTTTGCTGCACAGCAGTTAGATCCGTTTTACTTTATGGATGTGAAGCATGGCCATCAAGGATAGAGGATATACGTAGGCTTCTAGTATTCGATCACAGATGTTTTCAAAGCATTGCTCGTGTTTGCTGGGACCACCGAGTAAGCAATGCGTCTGTTAGGAATAGAGTACTAGGTAAATACGGAAAGTCTATTGATGAAGTAGTGAATCTTCACCAGCTGAAGTGGTTAGGACATATGCTACATATGCCTGACCACCGTCTACCTAGACGAGCAATGTCGTCTGATGTGAGAGTGGCTGGAAGAAATCTAGAGGCGGCCAAACAAAAATACGGCACCAATCCGTGAAGTCATTGAAAATTGGGCTGAGCTATGTTAATAGGTGCAGACTATATGGTTGGGTCCCACGTGATGATCGTAACAAATGGTTAAAGATTTTAGGTAGTATGGCTGAAAATTGTTTGCGATGGCGCAGGTGCATCCATTCCTTGTCTTCCTCCAAATTCTAGTTTTTGAGCTTATCACAATTTTCTCTCTACTGAATCATATATTTTTTGTTGTAAATCTTATCACTGATCTCTATACCTTTTTAATAGTACTTACTCTGTTACTACTTTCTCTACTCTGGGATTCGGTCCGACAAATTAGTCTCCATTTGCTGATTGGGCCGTGGCAACTTGAGTTGATGTACCCATGGACCAAGTTCTACGTTGTGACTGACTGACTGGACGCCGCGAATAACTATTAGAACGATTCTCGATTATCTGATTTTCTTTATAATTTTACGCCTAAGACATTCTTCAGTTTAATTAATTGCATATATTAGTACATTTTTCTTACTAACGTTTCTCTGAACCCCAGGATAATAAACTACCTTAGGTTTGTTGTGGACGTCACATTCTCTCATGTGATCGCTCTGCACATGCATCTACTATGTTGCAAATGCTATTGCTATACATATGTTATGTCGCGACATAAAGCCTACTGCTATACGCGGACTAGCCGCAACTCTAATTTGCAAATTTGTTTGCGCCAACTGATAATCGCAACCATAACCAACAACTTGATAACTGATTACTCTCCCCAAGCCAAAATCAAGAAGACACGAACAAAGCACTAAAAAGACTCGATTCTATTACATTCCCAACTCTGTATATATAGTTACAAAAGCGACCTTGTAGAAATTAGAGTAATTAGCACACTAAAATGACACTACAACCAGTCACAATTAACAAGGTCCGAGCGGAGAAAATGAAGAGCAGTGCCGGTTACCACTTACTTTACAATTAAATAAAAAATAGCAAATTGAGAATAATTACATGAAAAATAACTAGTTTTTTCTCTTCTTAGCAACATACACTTATATTTGTCAAATTTATGTCAAGCCGTACAAGAGTTAACTTTTTCGTGTTTGTACGACCATTTCTGTAAACTAGCTCTTATTCTCTACGAAATTCCAGAATATAGTAATAATTATTCCGAATAATCCATAATTCGCTACATACTTAATTGACTAACTTCAAACTTGATAACTTCAAATTTTCTGTAGGGCGGAACCCATTTTATGTTTACGGCTACGTAATACGGTTCTAACATAAACAAGCATTTAGTACTGATGTTTGAAATGCTCTAATATGTGCTACTCGGAATCACACATATAAAGTTCAGTTGGCACTACCTACCTATCAAGAGGTCCTACTGCAAGAAGAAACTAGACCTTTACGCTACATACTATGATGCTGATGCCTAATAAGTTAAGATTAATTAAGATTATCCGCATACATAAACATTTGTAGCATCTAGTGACATACTCTGGACTAAATTAATAATCATCAAGTTCTCCTCGTAGCAACAAAAACCATTAAAAGTATGCCTTTTATTAAACCTCGCCTTTCAAAGAAACCTAGTCTGAACACTTTCACTGTAACCTTCCGTAATAGCCGACCTATCAAGGATAACAAATTAACTCTTACCAAATAAACTTTAATATCCAAGTCTTTACAAATTCAAACAGTCAAACTTTCTGATTGCTCAAATAATCAGAAAAGTATAGCTCTCATAATACTATTGCTCCGAAATGCTGTTTGTTTTTCTTCTTTTTTTCAGCACTTCGAGATCGCCTTATACTACGTAAAAAGTTGAACATCAATATTTCCCGTCATAATGTAATTCCTTGGACTAGTGGCATAAATCCATCCCGTCATTCTCCTGTACCACAAGGCCGTTCCAAGGTCATGATTGTGATGGACACTACATGAATGTCAATTTAAAACAAAGCTTATTATTCAACAACTTCTGTGTATCACAGTATAATAAGTCTGCGCAACGCTTGAACTTTTTTGCTGTCTGGTATGTTTTGTTGATCTTGCCTGTAAAAATTGCTTGCTACCGAAAGCGGGAAATGGATAATTATTATTATTATTATTATTATTATTATTATTATTATTATTAACAATTGGGTGAGTGTATACATGAAAAGTCAGTAATGATGAATTTATAAAGATAATATTTGAGCACAACATAAACCCAATATATACGGAATAAAGACAAGTGTCTGAAGGAATTTAAATTAAAAGTAGGGTCCAATCACATATTCAGCATCTCTACAACAGCGAAAATTGCAATTCGCGAAATATTATGCCGATGATTACATCGGCTGCTACATCAGTCCTTCCCTAGAATATGTATATATTTTATGAAAAGGTCCGTGTTTGATAACAACAAAATGTTTAAGCAAAATGATTGGACAATAAATTTGAACTGTGGTGATAAGACAACAACGCTGAGAAAAAAATAGTTGGTGAATGTTTAAATGTGGAAAACAGAAAATTGAAAAATGTTGGGCAAAATAATTTTTATATCCTTATGTGAAAAACAAAAAAAAACATTTCGTCAATTGTCTATAAACATAATTATTAGCACATCGAAGCCACAAAAGCGCAAAACTACTGTAACTTGACTCGTATGAATATGCATAATAACATAAATAGCTTTAAGATATAACGTTAAAACGACAGAAAATCGTCAGTCTACATTTTTTCTGAATAATCAATTCCGATGTTATTCACTGGTTTGACAGTTAATTTCGACAATACGTTTGGTACTTAGTTAGTTCATTTTTTATGTAGCTGAAATATATATTGTTGATGTACACCTCTCACAGCTGTGTTTGATGTATCAGTAGTCAAACCTGATGGTGCTTAATCATCGCGTCGAAAGAGTAAAACCACTGAACTTAATGACTCCTTTGACTGCACAGAAGCTTTACTTGCTGTATCAGTCATATTATGAGTTTTGGGATGACATTTCAAAATAATTGTTAATAGTTATGCTCCCTGTGCACAATGTGAGGTAAAACGACGGAAGAAATTTGCTAATTCCAAAAATCTACAGAGTTTCTTAAAAAAGTTGGGCACAGGATAATCTTTAATGAAAGCAACTGCTTATAAAATGAGCCTCACATCTTCATAACTTATAATATGGCCCTGAAATTGAAGTGAATGTTTTCCAAACTCACTTATCTGGGTTGGCCACCAAACCATACTCTAATAAACGTTGGGAGGATGTTTTCTGAGGATGTTTTATTTGCTCTTCAATTGCAGCACTTGCAACTGACAAACATTGACGTAGACATACACAAAAAGTAACCAACAAATAACTATATCTATGGGCCTCTGAAAGGTTTGGCTGATATTTGTATGTCCGATTAGCATACGAGTGAATTCTAAAAGACCAAACGGCGCAGTCACAGTTATTTTAAGAACAACACCCCGGTTCGCTAGAAGTTGACAATATACTCTGATTACATCTATTTTATAAAAATCGTAGCTCCGGGCACGCTGGAAAAATTGTGTTTATATGGAATGAAATATGTCAGGTACAGTCTGTTTATTTAAGTCCCTATAATCACTGCATAGCATTATTTTTGTTTGAGACTTTTTAGACATTAAATGTAGTGATGAGGACCACAGGCTATTTGAAGGGCGCGTGATGCTTAAGTGTAGCATTTCGTCGCTTGTACGATAGCAAAATGCGTAGAATCAAAACGTCTTGGACAAGCAAAGACAAGTGAGCGATTGGTTTTAGTGAGGTGGAAGACACTGTGTTTTAAGTCTTATAGACATTACGTAGGTGGCAGTAATTCCTAAAATCAATGTAAAAGTTCGGCGTATGGGCACTTATCAGCCTATGAAGTTGTGACTAAATTCATCTATATCTCATAAGATACTGTAATATCGCGAGAAATGTGGTGTTGATTAATCGAATGCCAATTATGTGTGCATAGTCGATAATTGTGCTTCCGTCCTACGCCCACTTAGTCCCAAGCCAGAATAGGAAGAACACAAGACGATAGAGCAACCTGACAATACTAGCGAACAGCGAACAACATGTTTACATAAATACATCTAGTCTTATCTCCATTAAATTACAGTGATTATTTATCAAATGGAATCATCAGGATTTAATTAATATAATGAAATACTGTCAGCTGTACTAAGGAGTAGGACTTACGTTGAAATTAAATTAATTTCATGATAGTTTACAAACCAATTTTATAAAAAATCTATACAACTTCTTTCATTTAATTAAATTAACCATTGTATTTTTAGGGATTATGAATCCCTAACAGATACTATAACTCTGATGAACATTTTTGTCTTGGGGAACACTGACTTATGTTGTTTGGCATCTACCAACAAGTTAGAAAGCTAAGGTCTATTATGATTATTTGCGTAAGTACATTGGTTGCCGTAAAATTTCAGAAGAATTTGTTGCGGGAACCAAAATCTAATTCTCATTTTTGACTACCATATGTTGTGATAGTGGCTGTGTTTGTGACTCGTAGATATAATTGGGGATCGAAGTGTTGCTTCACACTCTGAGTAAGTGGGACCACTCTAATTTTCATGGTTTGGCACAATTCCATGCGCATGCACCAAACGTTTCATTGTACCATTATATGTTAGTAGAAGCTCGTCGACTACTGAAGCTTGTACATCTGACGTGCTACAGACTTCTACCTCTATACAGGGAACTTTGTGTTGTTTAAAAGTTGCACATTTCGTGAAAAAGCATTTCAATCTTTTTTCAAATCTTTCGTGTCTCCCTGGAGTACACGAATGTTCACTAGTCATTACTGGTAGACACCGGGTACTTGAATACATGCGATTAGTTCTCATTGCCAATTTATCGATGTTTACTATGTGCTTGCCATTAGCTAAGCTTTATTGCATTTTATGAAAAAGCTTTTAAAGCCACAGTTAAAAGAAAAGCTGTGAATTGACCTTTCTATCTCCAAGTATCATTATCAGGGGAATTTTTAATTGTGAAGGAATTTTGTCGCCTAGCTGTACATTACTGAATAACTGGTCAATCGATTGATAGTCTGACAAAAACAGAGCTTTAATCATAATTTAAACATATACAAAGAAATGTACATTTTCTAAGTTGATATTTTCAGGGAATTATTTCGGCCTCTACAGGTTTCACTTAGTCTAGTAGTAAATGACCTCTGAAAAATAGGATTGTCATTTCAGTATCTTAAAGACAACTGCTTACGGTTTCTCTAAAATGTTTATTTATCCAGGTGTTATATATTCCTTCGACTGATTACAAACAAGGACAGAGATCTTTTGAAAAGATCTAAGGTTTAAGGCCTGTGATATAAACTTTGCATTAGTAGCGTTCTCAGTCGATAAAGTAAGTTTGCAAAATAAAGCACACATTTCAGTAAAATCTTCCATATTTCTTACTTAAGCTTATTTACTAAGTTTTTGTTTAAGTTATTTCAAAGCTTTAGCCTAGTCATATGAAATATTCATTTGTTAGTTCACCCAATCACTAACTGAAATGTCTTGGAATTAATAGCTTACAATACAAGTGACTAATCATTTCCGAGTTTACCATAAATCTATGACTTTTATATACCGAGAAGATAATAAAAGGTAAGAACTTGTGAAACAACTTTATTCTAAGTTATGTACTTCAATGTTGATGAATGTACTGAATATGAAAAGTAAACGCTTATGTCGTGTTGTCTACTGTTTGTGTAAAGTATTGTCATATCTTGAAAATAATAAAAGCCGAAAGTAATGATGATATTTTCTATCAGTGAATCTGCACGAGTCATTGAGACTGGAAAACAGTCGCAGAGTGAAGGTTATCCACAGTCATTTCTTTAAGAAGTAAAATAATCTTTCAAGCTTTTTCCTATTAAATTACATAAATTCAAACTATTCTCACATCATGTATCTTTTCATTAAATAAAATTTGTATTGTAAGTAAATAACTACTAAACAAGTAGTAGGATGAATTTGTATATTCCCATTGATTTGTTATAGACTGAAGCTGGTCAGTCACTGTTGCTATATGTGCATCCTGAGCGGATTGCCTCGATTTAGCAAATATTCACAAGCTTCAGTCTTTAACAAATCAATGGGAATATACAAATTCATCCTACTACCGATTCGCCCATTGCACAAACGTGACTGTCTGGACTCAGTAGTCTAGTGGTGTACGCGGTGGCGTTTGACACGAAACGGATTGAGTTCGAATCCCACTGTGAACATCAACATTGGGATGCAGGTACACCCAGACGATAAGTTCCAAATGGGACGAAACACGCGTTTTGGATTCCACTTGCCAGTCACAATCAAAATTAAAAAGAAAATAAATGATGTTTTATTATTCTAAAAAAAACACATTCAATTATGAAAATACATTTAGATGAATTAAGTTCATTATTCAAAGTGGACAAAATCCTGGTCCATTTATTGGTTCAGCATTCCAACCACGACTGTAAAAAAAAGTGGAGATACTTTTGAGCAAGATGAAATCCTGCCTTAAATCAAGTAAGAATGTTACATCGATATTTATTTATTAAAGAGTGATATTTCCATTACTTAACTGCCTATCATATCTAATTCTAAGGTTTTATATTAACATACCAACTGATTGGATGCAGTTCAAATAGGATTAACATTTAGACGTTAGTCTTACTAAAAAGATGCAAATCACTACATGGATATTTACTCGTGTTCTTATCATTAATTTATCCATAATAATTGGTTACTTGTATGCTTCACTTCACTTGTGTTGTATTGCAACCATAAGGGAGTAACCCAAAATTTTCATTTGAAACTAATAAACTATTAATGGCAATTGAATATAACAGACTAACAATGTATTAGGTCGGACCACAAAGAAGCGTTACAAACTTTCAGAACTGTGTTTGCGAACACTATTTCAATTGTTCTAACTCTGTGTAATGTAAACATTTTGTTTCTATTATTGTTACATTTCTCTTACCCTATCCTCCTGTTTAGCATAATTACTGTTATTATATTGTCTCTTGTTATGGACTACAGTTAATTAGTTGTGTACAAGTTGTTCCTATTCACTACCACTATTCCCCTCGTTCTGTATTCATGCTAATTTTCTAATTGGTTTTCTTTGTGGTCTGATTTTATGTATATATAAAAGAATGCTTGAAATATAAGAGAATTCGATTCGATTCTGTCTGGCTGACCTATTGGCTCGCATTCTTCTTATTTCGGCTTGAGACTAAGTGGGCACAGGGCAGACGCACAATTACCAACTAGACACTAGTCATTGGCATTCGGTCACCCACACCCCCCAATTCTCTCATCATGACACAATGAGATTGTAATAGGTATCACTCTATAATCGTCATTAGTAGTTTGTTGTTTATATTCGTTGAGTTATTTTAGAATGAAATTACTAAGCAAATGATTTAATACTAGAATTCTTTGTGTTAATTGTTGAATCAGCAGAATTTATGTATATGTATGTACTGAAATCATAGTCGAGAGAATAGTAGTGTTTTTTCATGAATGTAGCAAGTAAACATCACTCTGCGCTATAAGTTATGAGGATTTCTCCACTGATTACTTCAGTAACTGTCGACTAGTTACTTATGTAATACATTTAGTCAGTTATGTAACACTGATATGCTTCCTATTGCTGGTTACACTAGAACTATCTAGAATTTTAATGGTTTACAAAAACTAACAATACAAATAAATTAAAAAGTAAAATCATTAGATGGACACCATATATGAGAAGGTGAAGATTGTTATAACATGGGTATTAATCCTTTAGATCTGACATCATAAGCAGCCTATTTCTTATGATACCAATACAGACATGTAATAAAGAACTTGTAATACAATAATGAGACTGTCATTTCCACTCAATAATCTGATGATTTGTATAGTTTTGTGCATCATACAGACATGCAGCACCTAAGAACAATGCCTACATTTACATTATCTTTTAGAAAAATACTTTCATTTTAAATGTTCTCATGACTTACCTTAGCATTCTGCATCGGAGTTCTTTCACTCTTGGAATAAAGTCTGTCATATTTGGTGGTTCATCAGTCCATAATCTTTCAGCAACGGCTGAGCCTCTAGGCCTTTGGTGATATAAAAATAGTTCGATTAAATAAGAGTTTACTATTATCCAATCTGAACAAAAGATAACAATCTGTTGAATTTGCACAGTGGAAAAAGTGTTATTTAAGTCTTTGGTTTATTGACTTCAAATTGTTTGGTAGTATATGAAACAGAAATAACTCAGAGATAATCTCTGTTGTTTACCTTTAATTTCTAGACTAACGACTAACGTAATACCCTACTGACAAAATTCACTTATACTGTGTTTCTCAACAAATTAATCTCTTATTGATGCATAACAACTGTAAAAGACGAAAACATACTTCTGCAAGACCTTAGTAACTACTGATGAATTACCGTTTTGTATTTTTCCACAAAGAATTTATAACTTCATTTCAACAACTTATCTTGGTGTCAATGTCAAGTTTTAGAATATCAGGAACTTTAAATTATTCTTACAGTTGTAAGATAGTAGATAATCTATTGAACATTCCTAATAAATACGGCAGGTAAGTCTTCAATATTCCAATACAAGTAAGTGAAATAGAATTAAAATCTATAATTTATTGGTTGAAAGTGGATTTAAAGTCAATAAACTTCACTGGTCCTAAATCACTAAACAATCGTAGGCTTGAAATGAAGCAACTATGAGATTTTCACCTATTTGCACAGAAAGGATTGTTGTTAGTAACATAGTGAAATATGTTATTAATTTTAATCATTCATAACCAACATCGCAATCCAGTGCAAATATACATAAGCCTTCATTAGCGAAGCGCATCAGCAAAGCCAGATAAAATTATCAAGATGAATGTAGGAGTTGTAGAAATATTAGTAAACACTAAACAGTGAATATTTATATTTAAGTTGGATTGTGACTGGCAAGTGAAATCCAGGACGCGCGGTTCGTCCTATTTGGGACTCATCGGTTGGATGTACCTCCATCCCAATGTTGATGTTCACTCTGGGATTCGAACTCAACCAACTTCTTGTCAAACTCCACCGCGTTCACCACTAAGTTACTGTGTCCAGACAGTCACACTTGTGCAACGGGAACATATATAATTTAGAGGCTGACCAGTTTTAGTCTATTACAAATCAACGGGATGTTACAAGCCTATTCTAAATTAGAGAATATTTAGTTTAAGAAGAAATAATGAATTACGGATCATTTCAAAACTTAAGTTTATTGGCGAATAAGATATAACTATTCATTTGTGTTACTGTTACTGGTTTTGGGTAGGTTGTTTTCAACTACTGATTTGAACTGCTATACGAGCGTCGAATTGTTAGTTTGCGTCTACCAACTCAGCTCAATTCAATAGTCAATAGCTTCATAGACTAGTGCCGTTATCTCACTATTGTATTTCTACTACATAATACATATAGACATTGGTTCGGTGGACATAAGCCTTATACATATTACCTTCATCAATGAATACTTACTGTTACATCAATCACTAAAAACGTTGTGACTAATATACCTATTTTAACCACAGCAGAAATTACTCGGCTGGTGTTCCGAAGATGTCTTCAGTTGAATTCTGCTAACTGTCAATAATGTAGTACGAAAGACTGTATTCTCCTTCTTGGATCATAATTCACTCACTAATCACTTCAATCAATTAATTTAACTAAACAGATATGAACTGGATAAACTTGTATCATGTGAATGATCACTGAAATTTTCATTGATTCACACATTTCATTGATCTAATAGACTGTAACCAGAAGTGATCATAGTGACACAGATAGATAGATAGATAGATAGTCCATGTTTAATGTTTTATTAAAATTATCTAGTAACATAGTAAACATTTAAATTAAATCTTCTCTTATTTAGGTGTACTCTTATTAAAAATTTGAATATTACTTAACTTTCAGATCAATCACTTATGATAGTTACTATGAACCAACGATGTAACAAGCATGTCATTTGTAGAATTCAGTTGAATAGTTGATTCATTTTAGTTTAAAACTCGCCAAAATTGCTTGATGGTGAATTGTTAAATGATTAAACTTATCAATGTTAAGTCATATAGTTAACATAGTTCATGTTAAGAATTCAGTATACGTGTTCAATCATTCACATTTCAAGATTGTCAGTTTACTGCTAGTATCATTCAAGTTTATAGGTGATAATTATTATACACTCTAAACAATCAATAAAATCCACATTGATGTGATTGAAGATTGATTGACATCACTTGAATATTTACTCAGTCATTGTTTACACCGGGGATTCAGTTGATATCAGTTAATTGTAATACAACTAACTTCACAATGAACTTAAATTTATCAATATCAAGTAACAGACAGACAGATACAACTCAGAACTTCGTACGTACGTACATCAGTTCAGGTTGCCATACCACATCAGCACAGAGACGCAACTGTCAGTTCAAATCCAACAGTGATAGCGATAGTAGAAGTATTAGCAGTAATGCAGAAAATTAGGGAGCGAAGATATGATTCGAAAAGTATAATTCAAATAATCAAATAACAAATTACATAAGCGAGTAGTTTATTTACCATGATCTACTGAATAAATTTGTATCATCCACATATTCACCCCACATAGCTGCCTCACCTCCAATAACTAATTTTGCATCTTCTTTAGTACCTATTCAATGTAACATAATGAAAATAACGATTAATATGCTACATAATTAGAATTCAGTATCAAACCAATAACTATTTAATGTGGGTCAATTTAATGTAATCACAATCATGTTCTATGCATCATAATGAATTTACATTAATAAATAATACAAACAAATTCAATCAGTCATACTATTCATTAGGTTGTGTAATCTTATTACGTAAACATCAATGTCGATGTAGTCCTTTTCACTTGTCAATTAATGTAACATTTATAGAACAAAAGTTTCAATTTAGTTACAAAGTTGTACATTCACTCTCCGAAAATGACTAAGTTGAAAGGTTTTAATGTGAACAAATTGTTATTTAGAGATAGACAACTAGTTAATTAAGAATTGATGTTTAGAGAATGCAAAAATAGATTGATTAGGTCAATCGATACATCAATAATTTTCAATGTGAAATATTAGCAGTACAGAGTAACAGTTTAGTAATAATGGAGTTCAATTGTGTCAGATGTGAGACAGTTACCCATTGTCATCAATGGGTAACTGTGGCGTAAACGTATCACGAATTGACTGAATTAGAAATATCAATCGTTAGGAGCCTACTCGATGGTTCAATAGTAAAGCGCTCGTTGCGGAGCCAGAACCTGGGTTCAATCCCCGACGAGGTCGTGGATGCGCACTGCTGAAGAGTCCCATACTACGATGAAACAGCTGTCCAGTGCTTCTAGGTGATCAATGGTTGTGATATCAAGATTGACAAATGAAATATCATAAAAAATATATTACTAGCAATATTTAAAGTTTCATGTTCTTCATGTAAATTTACTTGAATAACATATGCAGTTGACTAGTTAACTACGTTTTAATTTTTCTAACATCTAAAGTATCGTGGTAACATAGAATTCTAAAGATGAATATCCAGATGGAAAATGGTGGATTTCTCAGATTCATTGAAAATGTGAATATCTATTAAACAATTTCTTTGATCTTTAACTCTTAAACTAAGTTTAGTTAGAGAACGGCATTGTATACATGGGTTTTTAGTTTTTGACTATCCAACAATAAATCAGAAAGAAAAATGCCTCCTTAGCACTGATAATGTTGTCATCAGCAATACACACAAAAGACCTGACATGCAGTTTAACTTACAATGTGTACTCTCGATGAAAAGGGCGCTGCCATAACATTATTGTGTTGTATTCCAGTAGTCGTGTTTTTTGATCTAAGTCTATTCAACTCTACAGCAACACCCTTATCCATCTACTTTGCTTGATAATTGTTTATGACTGTGATGGTTTGTGTTTAGCTACCAATACATCTGAATAGGATTTGGCTTAACATTACTTATTAAGTAATTTTTATTTATTTGAGAGGTTCATAGTAACTTGGGGCTTTAACTCTCAAGCACTTGAAGTAGTATACTTTTAAGTCCCTGACTAATTTCAAACATCGATTTCATGCTTTATGAGCTAACAATAGTGACTTAAGTGATGACGCTTCATGATGGAATTCGCCCAGAAATTGCATAAATCTCTATAGAATGTTCACATACACACATTAATAATACTAGTCCATATTTAATAGGTAACGTATCACTTTTACTTAACTTTTGATTTTACTTTTAGTTTGTATATTCAATCTGACAGAACAAGTCGTCAGAGTGATAATATTGACATGGACAACATAAAATAACGATTGTTTAAAATCATTTCTAGGTTAGAAACAATTTTTAATTAGAATTACAATTTACTAAAATGAATAGCTACAATTTCACAAGGGATTCTTCATTGACATGTTGTTTCATCAGAGGTAGATAATAGTTAAAGGTGCTTAGAATTAATGTGCATGTAGAATGAAACCTGAAGAGCACTAGTTTAATCCTGTTTTATAATAAAGTTGCCTCAATGTGAATCATTGTTCAATATGATTACAGAATTCATTTGTATTATTACTTAAGGTATCGTTAATTTATGCCAATTAAATTAGTTAGTTAATTAGTTAACTAATCTTCTAAGATCTATTCTATTTGGGTTCGAACATCAGTTTAGAGAGCAAGTTAATAATTAGCCTACCTTTCTTAATCAACTGACACAATATAATCCCATGAGTTTCATGCAATGAAAATACTTTATTAACAATAAAATAAAATTACGAATGCATCATGTAAAATTGTAATGTATAACACTTGAAGATTGGTGTATCCTGAATAAAAAATTTAAAAATACCTCCGAAATCACGTGGATTAACATGATAGTAATTTTTCCAATCATCACCATATGAAATATAATTTAAGTACCAAGCAGCTGAGAACAATACTTTATAACCTGTCTTGGTAATATTCTTCACCACAGATTGCCAATCCAAGTCTTTCCATACATGAATTATCGTTGATTTATCACCCTAAAATTGGTAAACAGATCAAAAGGTATTACTTGCTTGACATGTTTATAATTTTTTATAATAATTTGTATTACATGTAAATTGAATAGGATCTTCAAGAAATATTATAAACTGAAATCTTTACTTTTTCCTGATTAACATACATTTTCAATGATGAGATAATCGTTTCTTGCCTACAACACTAACTTAATGTTATTCATATGATCAAAACTTAATTACTGATATTCTGTAAACAGCTTCAGTGATCCTGTTAGTTCTGGTTAAAGGCAGAATCTTCGTATATGAGATATTGACTAGTTGATATACTCTTGCATTATTAAAACGAAGTATTATCGTCGATCCTGTTGTATCAATCTCGTCATAAGTGTAAATTACTGTGCTTTCATATTATAACTTAAGCCAACATTTACAAAGAATAATAACTCACTCTAAATCCATTTTGAAATATTTCCTGCCATACAACTGGAGTAATTTGTCTTTTAGATGGTTTAATATCATTGATAATTTTAATTAGTCTATTAATGTAATATCCTTCTAAACGATGATAATCATCACCAAACTCCATTTGTTTCATGAATTCATTGATTGAAGGATTAGAACGCCTGGTAACAGTAAAATAATAAGAAATATTTACAGAAGGTTTATGACATCTGTTTTATGTACACATCTAGCACAACACTGTGTGCATAGGGAGCATTAACATTAAACATAACTGTAATCCATTGGTATCATGCCTAACGAGACAATATAATAGTAACAACATGCTTAAGAATTCGTTAATCTTCAATGTAATGCACACATTTTTGTTAAGACTTAGTAGAGTTTTATCAGTCAATCAATCGATCAATATCTGTTATCTCACGTGGAGCATAAACAACCGACCAGTATTCTCCAATCAACTCTATCCCGGATTTTTATTTTCACTTCTACTAAAGTACAGTTCAACTCTTTCATATCTGCCTTCAATTCCCAGAGTAATCTGTTCTTCAGTCTTCCTGATTTCCTTTGGCCTTTAGCATTCCAAGTTAGTGCTTGTCTTGTAATCTAGGTTGATGATATCCTCAATATGTCCTATCCACCTTCAGCGTCTTTTTTAATTTCTACCTCTGCTGGATATTGGTTGAAAGGTTCTCTGGCATGGAAGTTTGTTGTTGATGGTATCTAGCCAATAAATGCGAAGTATCATACACAGACAGCTGTTTATAAATACTTGTATCTTTTAAATGATGATTTTTGTAGTTCTTTAAGTTTCAGCTCTATACTATAGAACTGTCTTGACATTTGTATTGAAAACCTCGACTTTGATGTCGGCTGACAGCTGGTTTGAGTTCCAGATACTTTTTAGTTGTAGACATATCGCCGTTGCTTTGCCAATCCGTGCCTTCACATTTGCATCAAATCCTCCTTGTTTATCGACAATGTCGTTCACATATGTAATAGTTACCACATCTTCAAGAGTCTTTTCGTCATGTGTAATTAATTGAGTTTTAGAATTTACCTGTTTAGCTTCTTCATAGTTAATAATAAGTAAGAAAGTACAATTCAGAATCAGAGAGAAGTTTCAGAACATTTTTCATATCAAATAATCTTTAAAAATCAGCCTACAAAAATGATTCAATTCATAGAAATCTAAGCAAATTTTATGTGTAAATAACTTCAGTGAATGTAATTGACAACCATTTCAATATCACACTGGTCAGACTCGTCCGAGTATTATCAGATAAATAACCGAAAATCAAAATAAGAAGTGAAATCCAATTAGGATTGTTCAGTCGAATGTATATTATAGATATTTTTAGATTAGTCATTATAAGTATATTCGAGGTGTATACGCACATTTATGCTTACTGACGGTAAACAACGTCAATGCGTTTACGTAATCCCACTACAGATGATCAAACAGATGATTAGATCATCTGAAAGTTGATTTATTACACAATGGGAAATTTGAGAATAACAAAAATGGGATTGATGTGTTAACAATTACAGGCATAAGGGTGAATGCATGTTTTGTTAGAGGTAATGTAGACATTATGATTTGATTAAGTATTTCTAAATAAAACAGAAAAATGTATATGTTTCTATAGTGTAATGTGAAGGTGAAGTCAATCTTACAAATATGAAAGTGTATTCGTGTAATACATTTCAAGCAAATCCAGTCACATGAAAAACTAATAAACGTCAAGTTGAATGGATACAATATGACAACTGATGAATACAGAGACAGAAAAAAGATGAGACAGCTAGAAAATTATCACACCATCACATTATAATACTAATAACAATAAGAATTTAAAATTCAATATTTCCAGGGCAGATTGAAGGTTGTAACAAGCTGTTCCTGTACACACAATAGTACGGACGGGGGTGTGGGAGGTATACATTTTCTAATGGCCAGTGCTTCTATTATTTTAATAAAATTAAACGTGATTGCACAGCAGATACGCTTGCAGATGATAGAGAACAGTAGACTAAAACACCGATGTTATATGGAGATCCATTGTAATGCATAAATCGATGTTTGAGTCAGTCAACAGTGAAACGTTAGGCTGACCAAGTTTCTTAGGAAAGGATTTTTATCATATTACCATGTAGGGGCAAATTTTACAGCGAAATTTTGAAGCAGCATACTTTTGACAGACCTATTAGGATAACTATTCATAATCACTGTGTACATCACCAAACTCAACTCCAGTTGTTTGTCATGGATGTTTGTGGCAAATTGATTGATCCTATTTATCAGGTTCGTTGCAACCGCCGAATTTATTGACAAGGCATATGCTGATTTATAGTCTAGGTATATCCGAGAATATGTTGACTTCTGAAGAATAGTTTCAAATAGCATGATGTTAAATCTTTCACATGGAATTTTAAATGAATATTAAATTTTATTAAATAAGAAGGACCTTAATTGTTAAATAAATGAACTCCAGTTAACTATTCCTTAACTTTTAACATATGGTTGAAATATCAAGTGCGTTATTTATAAAGCCACTGCTTCAAGTTTCAATCCATCTTAATTATGCCTTGTTAAATTACTTTTATTTTCTACATTTTCAAATGCTTCTTTGATTATTTCAACAAAATAGATCTGAACTGTTTTAATTATTGAAATGTTTTTTTCATCATGTTGAAACTGTTATTCATAAATAAAAAACACTTTTTTACCCTTATCTTTATCCATTGTCATCGGTGAGTTACTGTCTCATACCCCACACGATTGAACCCCACCGGTCACGTCTTCATACTAGAACTTCAGGAATTACCTCAAGGAGCTAGTCACTAGTGATCTGATAATTAGTTACAATTAAGGGGGTTGTTGTTAGTTTGTCAATGCTGATATTACGAATTGATCTGAACCAGACAACCATTGATCACCTGGAAGCACTGGATAGCTGTTTCGTCCTAGTATGGGACTCCTCAGCAGTGCGTATCCACGATCCTGTTGGGGATCGAACCCAGGCTCTGGCTCCGCGATGAGCGCTTTACCATTGGACCACTGAGCCGGCTCCTAATGGTTGATATTTCTAATTCAGTCCATTCGTGTTACGTTTGCGCGACCTTATCCATTAGGAGCAGGCTCAGTGGTCCAATGGTACAGTGCTCTTCGAGGAGCCACAAGGTCCTAGGTTCGATCCCAAACAGGGTCGTGGTTGCGCACTGCTAAGGAGTCCCATACTAGGACGAAACAGCTGTCCAGTGCTTCCAGGTGATCAATGGTTGTCTGGTTCAAATCAATTCGTGATATCAGCATTGACTTATCTTTATATTGAAAAGAAAACAAACAATGTTCATCTCACTTCAATCAAAATAACTTCCATAATCATAGAAATAAACATTTACCAACAATCATAGCTGACTTCATCTCCTCCTAAATGAAACCAGTTATCAGGAAAAACTGTTAATAACTCAGTGTATAATTGTGTTATGAAGTTATAAGATACATTGGTAGTTGGATTGATTGGACCTAGTGAACCATCTGGTTCACCTTTGATGTAACATTTTGTTAAAACTTCTGGATAACCTTTTCCCCAAGAATCGACATGACCTATGATTAAGAAAATCATATAAAATAGATTAAATCTCTCTCTGAAAATTAAAAAGTCAATATCTAATATCAGTGAATATCAAACAAACTAGTAAGGCAGTGCTATTTTTAGTAAAGTCAATGAAAATGTTAACAGTCATTGATACAGTTATTTGTACAGATTCATGAAATAAGTAATATATGCATAGTTTCAATGACATATTTCAACATTATGCAAATCTACAGATCACATATAAAACAATGACATAAAAACTAAGAAACAAACGAAATATCGACGTTATTCCCGTGCATAGTAACAAGGATGCTACATTGATTGTTTTTGATGTTTTGATGTAAGTACTCAGTATATTTGAATGTCATTGAAACGTTACTTGGATTAATTCAAATAATTTACTGTCTCACTTTTTTCAAGTATTTCATCCAGATATTTATGAAGTCAACGTTTGATTTACATAAAGTTAACAAATAGTTACGAACCGAAGAATAGACAAAAGAGGATTGATTAGCGAATTTATGTAGCTTACAAATTCATCGCTGCTCAACATTAAACAAATAAACTATCCTGCTATAATCTACCTATCAATATGGAAACCAGAATAAACTGTTATTATGCTCTTGAATGGTCGAAGTATTTAGATCACGGTTTAGTTATTTGGGTACTCTGTTCTTGACACTGAGATAACCAATGACACAGAAGTTACAAAC
This sequence comes from Schistosoma japonicum, assembly GCA_025215515.1. Classification (NCBI taxonomy): domain Eukaryota; kingdom Metazoa; phylum Platyhelminthes; class Trematoda; order Strigeidida; family Schistosomatidae; genus Schistosoma; species Schistosoma japonicum. Next base: position 460,899 of record CM046064.1, on the reverse strand, counting down.
TTAGTGGCTAAAACAGCCCTGAATGAATGCTTACAACATGCAACATTGAATAAATTATATGCATCATGGAAAGCTATTGATACACATCTTGGGCAATTTCTACACGTAAAAGGTTCTTATTTTAAGTGAAGTTGAATCTATGAGAAATCAATTTTCGATTTAAAATTTGGCTTACAAACCTGAATCCTAAGACCATTTTGCCCATTATAATCATAAAGTAGTGTATTGGTGTTACTTTTTGTTTTAGTTTTCCGTTTGGTTTATTAGTAACCGTCTCAAGTTTGTATCTTACTAAACTATATTTTAGCATTTTGTATATTGAGTTAACACGACGTTTCATGTAATTTCATATCCACTTCATTAGTACTGTTTCCTGACCTTTGGATAAAAACCTCCTTAGAGACCAATTGATTGTTAAAGTTGAATGCAATTCATGCATCAAGAGAAAGTGCTGAATGCAGTTAACATATAAGTCAGAGATAAAAGGAGTTAATGGTTTATTTTATTTAACAGTAAATAGATCTGTTCCCTTGTTTTGTGAACCTTACTTGCTAACTTACGCCCGTTACCCCTATCAGAGAAGCATAGGCCGCTCACCAGTACACTCCATTCAACTCAGTCCTCAGCAATCCTTTCCAGCTGTCTCCAGTTACTGTTCATCCTTTTTATGTCTGCTTACAGTTCTCGACGCACGGTGTTCTTTAGTCTTCCTCTTTTCCGTTGTCCAACAGGATTCCAAGTTAGTGCTTGTCTCGTGATACAGTCTGATGATTTGCGCAATGCATGTTCTATCCATTTCCAACGTCGTTTCTTGATTTCCTTTTCAGCTGGAAGTTGGTTTATTCTCTTCCAAAGTAGGCTGTTGCTGATGGTTTCCGGCCAACAGACATTCAATATTCTACGTAGACAGTTGTTTATATATATTTGTACTCTCCTGAAGATGTTTTCAGGAGTTTTCCACGTTTCAGCTCCATATAGAAGAACTGTCTTGACGTTCTAATTGAAGAGTCTAACTTTGAGGTTGTTAGACAGTTGTTTGGAGTCCGATATATTTTTCAACTGTAGGAATGTTGCCATTACTTTTCTGATCCTTGCCCTTACATCTGCATCGGATCCTCCTAGTTCATCGATGATGCTTCCCAGGTATGTAAAGGTATCCGCTTCTTCCAGAGTTTCACTATCAAGTTCAATTGGGTCGGTGCTCTCGGTGTTGAATTTGAGGATCTTGCTGTTTCCCTTATGTATGTTTAGGCCTATTGATGCTGGGGTTGCTGCTACGTTGGTTGTATTTACTTGCATTTGTTGTTGTGTATTGGTTAAAAGAGCTAGGTCATCCACGAAGTCCAGATCATCGAGTTGCATTCTACTTGTCCATTGAATTCCGTGCTTCTCCCCAGATGTAGAGGTTTTCATGATCCTACCAACCACTAGTAGGAAGAGGAAAGGCGAGAGCAAACAGTCTTGTCTGACACCGGTTCTCGCTGGGAATGCATCTGCTAGCTGTCCTCCATGCACGATTCTGCATTGTAGTCCGTCGTAAGAATTCCGGATGATGTTGACGAGTTTCTGTGGTACACCGTAGTGTCGATGAAGTTTCCATAGCGATCTCCTGTTCACAGTGTTAAACGCCTTTTCATAGTCAATGAAGCTGATGTACAGTGACGAGTTCCATTCAATTGATTGTTCGACGATGATCCGTAATGTTGCGATTTGATCTGTGCACGACCGATCCTTACGGAAACCAGCCAGTTGATCTCGAAGTTGAGCATCCGCGGAGTCTTTCATTTTGTTCAACAGTACTCTTTTGAAGACTTTCCCTGGTACTGACAACAGTGTGATTCCTCTGTAGTATTCACATTTGCCTTTGTGAACTTTAGTATCAATTAATTCTGCATAAAGTAATAATAACTTAGTGTTTTATGTTTTCAAGTGTGTTACTGTCTTAGGTTAATTGCCATGTAAACTTAGTTTTTTTTTGAAAGTAAATTTGATTAAAATGAACATTTTACAATAAGTTTCATCTTGTTGCCAGGGACATTTATTCTCTAACTTTAAAGACTTCAGTAAGTAATTCAACTGGAAGTAACCAAAATATACAGAATTTATAAAAAGAAACACTTAATCTCTTTGTTATTTCTGATGCTTTTGACATAAATAATCTGATGCAAACCTATAAATGTTTGTACATTTCAGTTATTGAAATCTAAGCTAACTCAGCCTACAAGTGTTTTACTTAATGAATAACCAGTCTACTTAACCTCCAAGTGGAATACATCAATGGTGTAGGTAATCACTGTTATTTAAACTATACAATGTCCTTCATTGGGAAATTAAATTTTTAAATCCTTCATTAGTAATCAAGAATGTTGAATGAAAAAATTTGATGATTGACATAACTTAACTATTTGTAACTTTGAAAATAGGCTTCACCGTCAAATGTTTTTCAGAAAAAGAATTAAGTTTTGAATGTTCTTGAAAGTAATCTACAAGTTATCATTGACATGATTGTTCACTTAATTTTCTCTCAGAAAAAAATCTATTCGAAATAAACCTTAATTGATCAGTAGTAGGTAGGTAGTTACTAATATCAGGCTTCTTATTTTCTTTATTGTACTGGTCGATAGAACCAGAATACCGACAACAGACACAGAATGTTAAAGTAGGTGACCGGAAATTGAATTGGCTGAAGAATATCAAATTCTTCAAATTTCTCATAAACTTTCTTGATGAGTATTAAATAACACAATACGTTTATTTATGGTATCCTGCAAACTATTCTCAAATCTTTTGTTTTAAATTTTTTAAGTGATAATTCTAACTTAGAACTCTATGCCAGTTGAAAATGATTCCATCAATCACCTTTGTACAGTGATTATTATTGTTTCATATTGTTCTCATCAGTTTAAGCGTTTCTTGTTTTTCTTTTGCTTATGTAATACATTAGACTTTGCCTTGTTACCGACTACTTAGAATTGTAAAAAAAAACAAAGAAAAAATGGAAATGAATAATAAACAAAACAAACTGTATCTTGTTTATTATCTACAAGTTATTAGTTGATTGAATGTAAATAAAACGATGCCTAATAGAATCACTAAGGATCATTGTATTTCATTGAGTTCATTTAGTCAAGTATGAATAGAATCTCTTTCATAGTATTGAATTATCATTATAATTTAATAAAGTTGATCTTGATAAATAGACTATAATAAACTGACCAAGTTATTTACTGTCTTCATTAAAACAAAAAAAATACCCAATAAGTACCTAATGAAAGTAACATACTAAATCAGTTGTTAAGCTAACAACATTGTAATAAACATTAGGGGGTTTTGAAGATTTTCGACTGATTTTAAAGTATAATTTATTTACATTAACCATATTGAGTGACAGATAGTTATCCATTGATTACAATGGATGATGTAACATAAATATTTCACGAATTAACTGAAAATATAGATATTAACTATGATCTAACTGTTAAATGCAAGGATTGGCAAACCAAGGGCAGCATTCCTACAGTTGAAAAATATATCGGACTCCAAACAACTGTCTAACAACCTCAAAGTTAGACTCTTCAATTAGAACGTCAAGACAGTTCTTCTATATGGAGCTGAAACGTGGAAAACTCCTGAAAACATCTTCAGGAGAGTACAAATATATATAAACAACTGTCTACGTAGAATATTGAATGTCTGTTGGCCGGAAACCATCAGCAACAGCCTACTTTGGAAGAGAATAAACCAACTTCCAGCTGAAGAGGAAATCAAGAAACGACGTTGGAAATGGATAGGACATCCATTACGGAAATCATCAGACTGTATCACGAAACAAGCACTAACTTGGAATTCTGTTGGACAACGGAAAAGAGGAAGGCCAGAGAACACTGCGTCTAGAACTGTAAGCAGACATAAAAAGGATGAACAGTAACTGGAGACAGCTGGAAAGGACTGCTGAGGACTGAGTTGAATGGAGAATACTGATGAGCGGCCTATGCTCCTCCGAGAGGGGTAACAGGCGTAAGTAAGTAAGTATTTGTTATGTGTTTGCCACGAAACGTGAAGGTCATGCACTCCCTTCTCTGGAGGTGAGTCATAAATATAAATTGCTAAGTAATAGCATACAAGGAAGTAATAGTTGTCCTAATTTCAATTTTGATCAATCAATATTACTTTTAATCCACTTTCTACTCAGTTGAAATTCATGTTGTTTATTTAAGAACTTTCAATAGGACTTGATCAGAGAATAATGACAACAATTCCTGTATTATAACCCAATAGTCTATTCTTCATACTTAGTATTGCGTTTATTATGTCTACATTAACAAACTTATATCTACAATAAACAAAATTGTCTGTAGGTTACATTCAAGAAGTAAAAGTTAACTCATAATACAATAACTGTACACGTTGATATGTGGCTTCATGATAAGAAGAGAAGAAACGAGTTAATTTTCATGTGATTTTGCTATTTTTTATTTAATTGTAAAGTGAGCGGTAACCGGTACTGCTCTTCATTTCCTCCGCTGGACCTTGTTAATTGTGATTGGTTGTAATATCATTTTAGTATGCTAATTACTCTGTTTCTCCCAAGGTCGCTTTTGTAACTATATATACAGAGTTGAATTATAGTAGAATCGAATATTCCTAGTGCTGCGTTGGCGTCTTCTTGATTTTGTCTTGGGGTGAGTAATCAGTATCGAATCGTTGGTCACGGTTGCGAGTATCAGTTGGCGCAGATAAGTTTCCGATTAGAGTTGCGGTTAGTTCGTGCATAGCAGTAGGCGTTATATAACGACATAACACTTCATGTACTGAGCATGATATGCCTATCTCTTTTTCTATTCCTAAATAATCTTGGAATAACTAGTCTACTAAACATCTCCAATAAATGATAAATCTACAGACTTAATGTTAAACAGAGTTTTAGAAAACTTTTAACCACTTCGAAGTCAAAAAACTTTCTACACTTACCTGGTGTATCAAACTCTGGCATTATACGTATTCCACGTAAACGTGCATAATTTACCAAATCTTCTACATCACTTGGTGTATAGATTAAAATATTTGGGTGAAATGCACCCTAAAAACAAACGTAAGAAAATGTGTTAACTAGGAAATTTTACAAAAGTTTATTAATGTTTTTGTTTCTAAAGTAAAATTGTATGAATTCAATAACATAAATTAGCAGAAGTTGAATAGTATGAGTAACTTATTAGAAGTTTGTATTTATAACCTCATTAGGAGAGTGATCACATGACCCTAAAGTTTCAAGGTGAATAATTTATCATTAGATCATGGTTAATATTTCTATCTTCAGTCAATTTATGAAATGTATGGACGAACTCGTCCAACAATTTGTTCACAATACATCATGCCAAGAAATCACATTCCAACAATTCAAAAAATTATATTTGATAAACTTACTTTTAAAGAAAGTTCTGGAAATGTTTTCGATACATATGGAAATGACTGATCATCTACAATATGCCAATGAAGTACATTCATTTTCACCATTGACATTGCATCCTTTAAAGATATAAAATATAACGACTGTCAGAATTTCAAACGTATCAACAAAGTCAAAATTAAACACTAGTGAACTATTAAATGATACATTTGGTAATGATTTATTCACTATTCTAAACAGAATATCATCAAAGTGTGCTAATTTTTTGTTACGATGCGAGAAATTTGGTGGTTGGTTGGCGGAGTGGCAATCACTATTGCCTAGTCGGTAATTGTGCGTCTGTCCTCTGCCCACTGAGTCTCAAGCCAGAATAGGAAGAATACGAGCCAATAGATCAACCTGACAGAATTCTATTATATTTCAAGCATTCTTTTATATATACATAAAATCAGACTGCACAGCAAACCAAATTAGGAAATTAATATGAATACAGAACAAAGAAAATAGTGGTAGTGAATAGGAACAACTTGTACACAACTAATTAACTGTAGTCCATAATAAGAGACAGTATAATAACAGTAAATATGCTAAACGGGAGGGTAGGGTAAGAGAAACGTAACAATAATAGAAACAGAATGTGTTCTTAAAACACAGTTGTGAAAGTTTGTTACACTTCCTTAGTAGTCCGGCATAACATTTTTAATAGTAAAATGATTCAAAGTAATTCAATGAGATAATAGTGAAGTGTAGTTTTGAAGGTTTTGAAATTTGCTCGTTGAAAATATCTACATTTTAACAATGTAATAGACAATTTAATTCGTTTATTCTATAACGACTAATGTTATGATATTTTGAAGTCATGTAGACCTATGTTTTCGAATATGGTGTCCAGCTAATCAATGCTTATCTTGTAGAGTAAATCTAAACTTATACAATAGAATCTCTTCACTGACGTGTATAACTGTTGGTTTGATGACAAGTATCTCGTTATAATATTGTGAAGAAACACAAAACAACACTTAATGCTATTTAAGAATGAAGTTAACGATTCCTAGTTTTGACAAGATATACGTAAATTACGATTCTATTATTCTGTTTTCATGTAGTTTACTAAAATGTTTAAAAAATCTAAGACATAACGGAGATAATTTGTAAATCACTTGCAATTAGCTTTGGCTAAAATTCAATGTTTCATAGTGACCTGCAGGTAGTTAACATACTATATGATGTAATGGAATAATATGGACATTTACACTGTAAATATTCTTGTGAATGAACTATAACACTTATAGATACATTAAATGATGATGTGGAGCTAGACTTATTTAGAATCTATTGTACGAACATGATGTAATAGGTTGTATATACATGATAGCAAAGTTTAAAAGGGCAAGAATAAGCATTTCAGTAGAGTAAGATGACGATTCATTTCATTTCATTTGATTCTCTTCAGCTGCTTACAACCAATAATATCTTAAAATCAAAATTATTAAGAGAATTGAAATGTAGTTGGAAATCATAGTTGACGCTTAACACTGACATGATGTAACAGAGAAATGAATAAAGTTATGCGATGGAGTCAAATATTACAATTATATATCCATATTGAATTGAGGTAGTTTATAAGAATCAGTACTAAGTTTTAGTTGACTGAATTCGTCAAAGAAAGGTGTTGGTAGGATACCATTGAAACCAGAGATAGTAAATGTTACTGAAACAGAAAATGCCCTAATAAAGTCGAAATGACATGTGTTAATTAATATTCTTAACTACAGATTACAACTATTTCACGGTGGAAACTAAAATATCTGCACTTTTTGTCAGTCTTAGACAACACACACCTATTGATTTCATAGTCTGGTATCATTTTATGATCTGTTAGGTATTAAATTATTTTCTGCTTAATTCTGCATAAATCAGAATTTACACGTCAGTGTTGATAATGATCAATTGATCAGTTATATCTACTGAAACTTAAGAATAAGAATATGCTGATGACTATTCCATGATTCACTTGAAAAACTTCTAGTAATTTCTATAGAGAGTGTCATTAAAATATAAAAATCATTTCTATAAAAAGTATTTTACACTTACAATGAATTTCTTGATTTCATCTATGGATAAATAATGCCTAGATGTATCAATAAGAAATCCTCTATGTTGATATAAAGGTTCATCCAAAATAACACCACCTTCAATTATCTTCTATGAAAAAGTATGTTATCATTTAGTTAAATTACACATACTGTATCTAATGAACTTCTATAAATTAGTTGAAGTAATGTTTCCAATCCATGTAAAGTACCCCAGATTTCTTTAGATTCTAGAATTATTTTCTCATTGAATACAATTATTGAATCTAAAAAAATGAATGAGATAAATTAATGCAATACAATTACATACAAGTCTCATTCATTAATTCAGTAGGCCATAATTCACCATTTGATTCATCGCATCCACTACTTATTGATATTAGAATTGTATGAATTGTATTATTTGATAAATTAGCTGGAATTTTCAGATATTGTTTTAGTAATGTAAGACTCTGTTCAAAACGTTTTAATGCATCTGTCAAAATATAACAACAAGTATATGAATGAATGAAGGTGATTGATTCAACAAGATTATAATACACTCCTGTATTATGGTATTTGACTAATTTAGGCACTACAGAATCACAATTATATGCACAAAAGATTATAATGTATAGTGAGATTAGGAAACAGGTTATAAATAGTTTCATGCTAGTTTCTAGTTCAATGAATCAAATGTTCCATGGTATACAGAACGAAGGTTATTTAATTCTAACTTATATATTTTTAATGACCAATTAGAATTGAGTCAGTATTATCTGATTGGTTAATTAAATGTATATACAAATATATTTATTGTTATTCATTTGAATTTGTTATTAGATCATTGAATAATCAAGACATAAATGAACTTTCAACATATTGATCATTGAACAGATGGTTGTTAAATGTTTTTATTTACATTGTTGTTTATTTGAACTTTGTCTTCTTGATTTTCATAATCATTATTACCTTTTTCTACATTATTATATAACATTAAAGTATTTTTTAAAAAACAAACAATGATCTATTGTTTCATGTAAATCTAGTCATATACATGAACATACAGTTAACATGTTATTTGAACATCTATGTGAATCTGTAAAAAAGTTGAGCGTTATCGATATGCTTAATGTGACTGAATCTTCTACTGTTACTATCAAATCAAATTAATCTATGTGGTATACTATCCAAATGGAAGTAGATGTCTGTCGATATAAATCTAATCATGTACATAAAATAACATTTAGCTAAGTGTATCAAGCTTACAGTTGTACTTCATCGTTTATTATCATAGACCTATGCAGACATAAAAAGGATGAACAGTAACTAGAGACAGCTGGGAAGGATTGCTTAGGACAGAGTTGAATGGAGAATATTGGTGAGTGGCCTATGCTCCTTTGAGAGGGGTAACAGGCGTAAGTAAGTAATGCGATGTTTACAATACAGTAAAATATTCAACATACATATTCAGCAAATTCACATCTTCTTCAAACTATATTAATGAAGGAAGATCTGAAATTATTATTATTAAAACAAAGTAATTAGGAAAGTAAAAAATATTCTTTTCAATAAATTCTTACCAGATTCTAGAATGATAAATCGGAATCAATAATAATTCATAATGAATAGTCAAGTATAGACAGAGATATTCAGTTCGAAAACTTATATAGTTGGAGTTATATAGACACATTGCCAAATTCTCATATAGAACTAGAGCACCATAAATCTAGTCTAGTAGACAATTGTAACCAGTAAAAGAACAATAAATTTAGCTACAAAGTATGTAGACAAAGAAGCAAAATGAAGCTATTGATTTACACGTAAAAGATACGAATTTATTGATTACGAAATCTGATGAACAACTAGCATGCGAAATGATAATCTATAATTCTAGAAACTAAATGACATGAAATATCTAAGTAACTAGATAGACAATGGTATTACTTATTCCTTAAGGAGGCTCAAAAACTAACAGATAATCCCTTCTAACGTATACAAAGAGATCAAATCAGTCGGGACTCACTTACCAAGGCTCTATGGACTTTTAAAGATGCATCAATTTTAGACATGCTCAATTCTCTTTACCATACTGTAACAAAATGGCTTGTGAATATTTTGACCCAGTTCATGAATAGAGTGTGAAATACCGCGTGCTGATTTACTGACAAAATCAAGAATATAAACACTAGAAGACAAATAATGTTGTCTTTAGATGTAACATCATTATTCACAAACTTCGAATATCAATGTGAACAACTTAACGTAAAGGAAACTAGAATACCCACCGGCGTTAAGCAAGCAGTTACCATTAAAGTGCACCGTGAGTGTAACATTTGATATTTAACGATAAAATCTGTAGACAAGTGAAAGGAGTAGCTTCACAACTAGGTCACATATCAGCCAATATTTTCTTAGGCAAACAAGAAATCAGTCCTCCAAAACATATTATTCAACATATTCAATAAAAAACACTTAAAAAGGTCAACTACATGGATAGGGCAGTATACACATTTTCTTAGTTTTGTACCTTTGAAGTACAAAAAGAACCTAATAAAATCATTTAGTTATAGATTAACAGCCATAGGCTCTACGGATACTAAAGAAGAAGAATAGGACAGGTTGCATGGAACACTCAAAGAAAATCGATAGGCCAGGAAATGTATTAACAAGAATATTACAAAGAGAGTTAGGGTAGAACAGTCCAAACCGCCTTAAAAAAATTCACTGTTCATATGTCTACAATTCAGAAGTGATACTGCTAACGAAATATCAATCCAGAGGTTATACGCAGAACATTTCAGAGAACAAAGTGGGTCAAGACTAACGTTTTCCACGAGTTTGATACTGATATAATTTTAACTACTCCTATGGAGTAAATTATCTTGGCTGATATTCTAAAGATTTTCACTTCTGTGCATGGAAATATTTTCTGATGTGACTGGCAAAGGTATAATTAAACACTTAGTAGCTCAATACTTACTCATTTACGCAAACAGGTAAGACTACAAGCGTCAGCTAGTTATCTTCACTAATATCTCGTGTTAATAACTAAAACCCACAGTGCTCTGAACACAGAAGTAATTGTTGTTTAGACTAAGAAGCTGGAGCTCTAAGTTCAAAAGAAATATGTTCAGTAGCTTCTTTTACTATGGTCAGCATCAGATCAAAGAAATCGATACTTACGCCTGTTACCCCTCTCGGAGGAGCAAACGCCGCTCACCAGTATTCTCCATTCAACTCTGTCCTGAGCAATTTTTTCCAGCAATGTAGTTCGTCGTAAGAATTCCGAATGATGTTAACGAGTTTCTCTGGTACACCGTAGTGTCGTTGATCATAAGGTAATTCAATTTACTTAATGATTTTCTCATTAATTTGTATCTTCATTTCATTTTTAACTATTCATATTCATACTATTCATATCATTCTATTATTACATTTAACAATCAAATGCATAACTTTAATGAATAATCATTTAACTTAATTAGAATTTACATCATTTAATGTAAAGTACATTAAAGCTTGTTTTATCAGAGTATTTGGTTTATTTGAATGTGTGTATTCATATAATTGATGCGATAATTCACTGGAACATTCATTCATTGTCATGGTGATTATTGTGACATGATCACTATGGCAATTTTAATTAATGCAGAAACTTGTCATTTTGACATTAATAACCATAAATTCATTATTCCTAGTCTAATTTAAAATGATGCTACCATCTTAAATTTTAACTAATCCATTCACACTTAGTTTATTAATTTGGAACTTAATGTGAATTATTTAATTTGGATAGTGACTGGCAAGTGGAATCCAGAACACGTGTTTTGTTCTATTAGGGACACATTGGCTGGATGTACCTACATCCCAATGTTAATGGTCACAGTGGGATTCGAACTCAGTCCGTTTCGCGTCAAATGCCACCGCGTACACCACTAGGTTACTGTGTCCAGACAGTCACGTTTGTGCAATGGGCGAATTGGTAGTAGAATGAATGCGCATCCTGGATTCCAGTTGCCAGTCACAATCCAAATTAAATGATACTTGTGAATATTCGTTATATCGAGGCAATCCGATCAAGATGTACATATAGCAACAGTGACTGACCATCTTCAGTCTATAATAAATCAATGGGAATATACAAATTCATCCTACTGTTAATATGAATTAATTGAAAGAAAAAAAGATTCTTCATTCATAAGTGTATTGTGTTTTAAGTAAAAATAAGAAGTTTTCGATAATTCTTGTTATCCATGAACTAGGCAGTACGTATTGATTGAATCCATTGAATTTATTTAATCGGTTCATTAATTTTTTTTATTTTTTAAATGTTTTACTAAATGTTTTCTTTTAATATGACAAACTATTTTTATATTTCGTAATGTTAATTACTTAATTCAGAATAGGCGGACTGAGTTCGAATCCCAGTGTGAACATCAACATTGGTATGTCGGTACATCCAGCCGATGAGTCCCAAATAGGACGAAACACGCGTCCTTGATTCCACTTGCCAGTCAATATCCAACTTAAGTTAATTACTTAGTTTAGTGGAAAAAAAACTCACAGAATAAACAAAAAAACAATTCTGTTGTTCAAATTGAAGTTGTTTATCGTTATCACCATGTTTATCATGAAGTGTAGGGAAGAATTAAAACAATTCAACTAAATTGTATGTTAAAACTCCATAGTGAATAAACCTAAACGATGTTAATATGAGTAGGATTTTATAGAAAACTTTTAATGTTTTATTCACTTATTAATAAGCTATTTCTGCATAATTTTATGTCATTCTTATAACTTAAAACTGATCACATAATGGAATAATTAGACATCTGACTGTGGTTATCATTAATTGAATTTCAAGGTACATTCAATGTATTCAATTGATTAGATCATAAGAAAATAATAGTTAAACGGTAATTGGTGATTATGTGTATTATTGTCATTAATCAAATTCAGTATTTACATTTCATTATATTTTGTATCATATTTAAACAGAATAAACAAGGTTGTACACTGATTTTTATAGTTTAATAGTGAGTTTAATCATTTGATATTCATTGGAAAGACGTCATTTTTAGACGTTATTCATCTGGCAAATTATAGTTTCATATTGTAATAATTAAACTTATCTATTTATAGTAGAATGAATTTGTATATTCCCATTGATTTGTTATAGACTGAAGTTGGTCAGTCACTGTAGCTATATGTGCATCCTAAGCGGATTACCTCGATATAGCGTATATTTACAAGTATCATTTAATTTGGATTGTAACTGACAAGTGGAATCCAGAACAGGCGTTTTGTCCTATTTGGGACTCGTCAGATGAATGTACCTGCATCTTTAACAAATCAATTGAAATATACAAACTTATTATACTACCAATTGGCTAACTGCACAAGTGTGATTGATTGAAGTCAGTAGTTTAGTGTTGAACGCGGTGGCGTTTGACACGAAACAGATTAAGTTCGAATTCCATTGTGAACATCAAAATTAGGATATAGTCAGTCAGTCGGTTACAACGTAGAAATTGGTACATCCGTACATAATTTCAAGTGGCCATGCCATAATAAGCTGATAGAGATTAAATTTTCGGACCCAATCCCGGAGTAGGGGAGATAGTAACAGAGTAAGTACTAATAGAAAGGCATAGAGATCAGAGATAAGATTTGAAATAAAAAGTGATTCAGTAAAGAGAAAAACATGATAAGCTCAAAAACTTAGAATTTGGACGAAGACAATGAGTGGATGCACCTGCGCCATGGCCAACGATTTTGAACCATATCACCCAAAATCTCAAACCATTTGTTACGATCATCGCGTGGGCCCCAACCAGGTAGTCTGCATCTATTAACATGGCTCAGCCCAATTGTCAACTACTTCATGGATTGGTGCCATGTTTTCGTTTGGCCACCCCTAGATTTCTTACAGCCTACTCCCACACTAGACAACATTGCTCGTTTCGGTAGACGGTGGTCAGGCATACGCAACACATATCCTAACCACCTCAGCTATTGATGATTAACTACTTCATCAATAGACGCCGTATTTACCTAGTGCGCTATTCCTAACCGACGCATCGCTTACTCGGTGGTCCCAGCAAACACGAGAAATGCTTTGAAGACATGTATTATCAAATACTAGAAGCTTACGAATATCCTCTATCCTTGATGGCCATGCTTCACATCCATAAAGTAAAATGGATTTAACTGCTGCGCAGTAAAAGCGTCTTTTCACCAGTAAACCAGTGTCTCGCCTACGCCACAAGTGACACAAACTGGCAAAAGTCAATCGGGCCTTATGTATACAAGCCAAGATTTCATCAGACACCAGACCGTTAGGACTGATGAGGCTTCCAAGATAATTAAAGCAGTTAACACATTCAATAGTTTCGCTCCCTATCACTAACTTTGGTGCCGAATTAAGCCAGTCCTGAAGCAGCATTTTGCATTTGGATGGGGAGAATCGCATATTAAACATGCTTACGTTCATGTTTAAGGTAGTCAAAAAATTTTGCATTTTGTCAGCATCTTAACTCAGTAGATTTATATCATCTGCAAATTCTAAGTCAGTAAGTTTATCTTCTGGAAGGAGGTCAACCCCAGAGAAATCAAATGATGACAATGTTAACTCTAAAAGTATGTCCATGATAAAATTAAATAAAAATGGGGATAGCGGATAACCTTGACAAACACCACTAGAAGTGATCGATTCCGAAGAGAATCTGCCATAAGCTCTAACACGACATGTGGTGTTCGAGTAGAGAGCTTGTATAAGGTTAATGTATATATATATATATATATATATATATATATATATATATAATCAGTAACGATGAATATAGAAGAATTAAATTTAGGATGAACATGAATTCGATAAGTAGGAAATCTAAATAGGAGGGGAGAATAAATTATGTCAATTTCTTTGTTCAATCATACTACAACATCTAAACCGTGAGACAAATGTAAAACCAGTAAAATTCATTATTATTAAGCTTGAAGGTACTAGCTACAGCTACAACACTCGTAATATTATGGTTGCTAAAACAATCATACTTTGAGTCTAAATGAATTGTTATTAGAAATTTACTGAGAGCATGACTACTGTTCTGTATAATAAGAATTCATCTACAAAGTAATATCTCTCTTCAAATTAATATGTTACTTTATGTTCACTGGACTACATTGTTAACGTAGTGGTTATTGTGACTGGGAATAATAATAATTCAGTTAATTCATTATTTTTTATTAAGTTGAGTGCATAATTGTAGCGTAATCTTACTCAATATAACCTAAAATATACATTCATAGTTATCTTAAAATCTTAAGATAACAAATTTAGCAATAACAATGTTTCTCTTGGAAGACAATTAGTTAAATACTAGTGGTTTTCTTATTATAGACTACTATTTGAATACCATTATTATGAGATAACATACAAATAGATTTATCATTGAAAACTCTTCTGAAATTTCTATGTTACTGAATAATAAATGCACGGTTTCGGTTTAATAACTCAAGTTATCTCTAAATAGCTATTACGATGAAGTTTCCTGGATCAATACAGTGAATTAACATCAGTTCTTACAGAACATTAATATAATCAGTCGTGATTCAAGTCAAACTATTCATGATTTATTGATTTTACAGTAAATGACACAATTTGTTTTTATACATCTATTTCATATATGTACAATAAGTTACCATAACTTGTTACTAAGTATACAATTTATATTGATTAATTTGTATGTGTATGTAACTTCCGGTTTATGTTGTTAAATAGTCGATAGAACAAAACACGCATCCTGAATTACACCTGCAGACAACACTCTAACCTTAATCATACTTGGGAATTATCACTATATTGTGACAATCCACTCATGATGCATATTTAGCAATGAAGACGGGTCAATTTCAGTAATTAGTAACATTAAATGAAAGATACGAAAACATTCCAGTTATGTATGGTTTCCCACTACACAAATATAACTATTAAAACCAAGTAACCCAGTGGATAACGTGAGAGCATTTTAAGCGAGTTGGGTAGATTTGAGTCCTGGTTTGAAGGTCAGCGCCAAGTTACAAGTAAATCAATCAAAACAGTCCTGAATCCTACTTAACAGCTACGATTCAATCTTAGTCACATTTATGCTATTATTCGTGTAAAGAAGTGAAATATAACAGTTGATTTCAATGAGATTGTTGGATAAAATATGGGTTAAAGTTATCATTTAAATTGAAAGTATTTGTATTTTCATATTAATGTTTTAATGAACTGGAACTGACTAGTCTTCATTAGTACATGTGCATCCTGATAGGATAGATACAGTGATAGTTCACAAGTATGAGTGAAGTTGTATTGTAGCTGTGAACTGTAGTAAAGTCTCGTTGTGAATATTAACACTGCGATGGGAGTGCGATTGCTAATGAATCACAAGTAGAACGAAACGTGCGTCAAGTTGTCAGCCATAATCTAACTTAAATCACAAAGTTAACGTGTTTTGAGAAAAAATTACAGTTTCGACTACACACATCACATAAGTGTTACCACACTTTATATGCAAATATCGGATTTAATAAACATTGTGATAAATGGTCCTAACAAAGATCGAGCTCTTTATTTTACGTATTTATAAAACAAATATAAACTAATAGGTAAATAGATGCAAATTTGATAGATAATAAACTAATCATTTTATTCTAGATTAGTCGCTGAAATATGTCAGTAAGATTAGTTCTGCTATATTATTGGCAACGACAAGTAATATATCTTTCTACGAACTTACTGTTGAGTTTTCCACATGAAACATACAGTAAATATATTTTCCATACAGTCTGTTGGCTTTCGTTCTACTTAGATGCACAGTTTCAAATATGAACATCAGAATATCATTAAGTAGATGTTACAATAGTAAGCCAATAATGATTGTATTAAAGCTTGAAGTAATGCTTGGGATGGGTGGTCGATAAATTGTACTTCTAGAACTTTATTTAGTAAGTTAGTTACTAGATAATTGTGATTTGGTAAACACTTATCTCAATGACAATTCTTGTAATTTTCGTCGTAAATAACACAAAACAATGGTATCATTCAGTGAATAGACTTTTTCAACTAGTCCATTATAGACATATTGATCAATCTTGATTACTTCTGATCATTCATGGGTATTTACTTACAATTAACGTTACTCCTGTATATCAGTATATATATAATTTCAGGTATTTACATTTTGATTTCTTTACAAAAATCAAGTGGAAATGCATATTCGAAATTGATTGTATTCTGTTCCTTAACAATTCCTACTTCAGGATGACAAATTGATAGCTATACCGTAACCAAAAACTGCGTAGAAGATTCATTCTATTTAACAACTAAACTATTTGAGATCTGCTCCAATCTTCTAGCATTAATAATTATCATTTACATTCTAGCCAACTTGTATGATGGAATCTCAGTATGTATGATTGCACAACTATCCAAATGAAATGTATCACCGTTTTCAAAGGTTACCGGTGTCTTAGGTGAAACAGACTATTAGGGTTAAAAAATCATTGATAACGATAATATTTAGGCTATTTCGGCTTTATTTGAAATTAATCCACAGTGGACATGAAGAGATAATGCAGTAAACGACCGATAAGAAGAGATGATATAGCACAACCTCATTGAAGAAGATATGTATAAAGGTGATCACTATAAAACTTCGTGGTGAATAGCGACTTTGGTGAAAGGTTAAATATCAGTTTCGTTTCTTTTCAACTTATTAAAGTAACAACTTTGAAATTCCGATTTTACCGAAAGTTAGATTTTCTTATGTAAACTACTTCCCCCCATATATCAGTAATATAAGTTTCTACAATGAAATAAAAAATGGCTGACCACCATCAACATGTGGATTTATTGTGATGTAAGCCTATGAACAGTTCATGATCTCATGCCTTGTATTTACTGGAATATTGCTCAACGCATTACAAGAAAAAGTGGGGCTATTAGTGAAAGAGTAAAGAAGTGTAAAAACTTGGATAGAACTCTACTCAGATTACTCATTATTTGATTGCCTTGTAAGCAATTTCGTAAAATATGTTCTTCATCAGCAAGAACAAACCAGACTAATTTAGATATGTAGGATAAAATAGAATGATGGAAACTGTTGGATTTTGTGTTTATTCTTATGACTGTAAGTAGTCCTAGAATTCACCATCCAGTCGCAATCCTAATTTTTTTAAGCATGACCCACAGACTCAACATCCTTAACATATCTTTGCTATGTATGATGAGAAACTACTTTCTGACTCAATTGACAACCTCAAAATGAATGTTTGATTATGAACCTCATATGTTATTCAAAGGTTAGAGATATAACTGAACAATGATTAGCATGGATTCATGTGATTTCATCTTCAATAATACTTCGCAACGAGCTACATGCAGGATACTATGCAGTCCTACATACGAAGCACTACTAATTACTGAATGGTACCTAGATAAATATAGAACTAATTCTATTAAGATGATTAACCTAGAATAAAATGTAGCTACTGACCAAACTGGATAATTGTTTAATAAGCTGAGGCATAGATGGATTAGCACATAACTGTCTGGTAAATTCCTATCGAATAAGTGCGCAATAGAATAGAATCGATAATAAGAGATCGATATGAACATTCTAGCTGATTAAGAACATTTAAGATTTATTCAGCAAAAACCTACTATACAGACCAATAGTAAATTAATGCACTTTGTACAATCAAACGTCGTGATCCACTAACACCATACATAGTGCTTATTGAGAGATTGAAGATAGTTAAGTGGGTATTGGGAGCGAATATACTATTCAGCAATAATGAAATCGGACCCAAAAGTTACAGATAATTTTATTCTTACATTTATTAAAAGATCATGATCAAACATCGAACTTCAAACAAGAATCAAAAAAAGAAGAGCCTTAAAGCATACAAAAAAAGTTCCTCGAGATTATAACTTGAAAACCTCATATCGAACAATAAACTGCCTATTTTAAGAGTAGAAAATGAATTCTAGGAACTTAATTTACCTGTTGCATTTCGCGGTGCAGATGTTCATGCAGTTGCTCATAATGTAACATTAATTATGATTCAACTAATTTTAGCAGACGAAATCGAGTATTGTTTATAAAACAATTATTATTCACACAAAGTAGATACGGTTTACAGGCACAAAACACTAAGAGGTTTAAGTTTGTTTTGGAAGCTAGATCCTCAAATCATTGAAAAAAATCAAATAAAAACTTGACAATCAATTTGCACACGTGATTTCTGTTAATCATTCATTACATTAAATTAATCAAATGTGAGCTATACACCGGAATTTATGTTTTGACATTAACTGCATAAATTTACACAATTTAAAAATCATTCATGTTATTTCTTTGTGATGCTTATCCAATTGATAATTTTCTCTAATAATCACTAAGTGATATATAAATATACTAAAATAAATAATCTTGCTTCGTATTCCTAGACTGTTTACCTCACCATTTAAGTGTTCTTCTTTTCGCCGTCTCGGGGTAGACTGATAACAGGTTGAATATACTCAGTCGTGCTTAATGTCAAACATTCATTGATCATCTACCAAGGTTGTGATCACTAACTAACGAATTCATTGAAAAGAACTAGGTGAAAACCCTAGGCCACAACAAAATTATATTTATATCTGCTGTAATTTCATGTTAAGTTGTCCAGTGAAAAGTAGTAAAAAGATGAGTAATCAATATATAATTAGAATGAATATCTACAATATATTGTGCTGTGTATACTAAAATATTAAAGAAGTTAATTTAGAGTGGCCACTTCCATTGATCATGAGGAGCCTCTTCAACAAGTTGTTCCCATGGTTTCCATTTGAGCATATTGCGTGCCAAATCATATTCCCTTCGCGCCTAAATTAAAATGTCACGAAGAAAATTAGCAATATGTAGCACAGATACGAAAAAAGACTATATGATCAACAAATAATCTCCTGAATACTTACATATAATCAGTTAGACATTGCACTGATTTGTATCTATTAGAATCTTCCAATCAACATAAGAAATGTGAACACCTTAAGTTATGCCAGTCAGTCAGTCAGTCAGTTACAACGTAGAACTTGGTACGTGCGTACATCAGTTCAAGTTGCCATGCCTCAATTAGCAGATAAAGATTAAATTGTCGGACCAAATCCCAGAGTAGGGGAGGTAGTAACAGAGTAAGTACTAATGGAAAGGCATAGAGATCAGAGATGAGATTTGAGATAAAAAGTGATTCAGTAAAGAGAAAATTATAATAAGCTCAGAAATTAGAATTTGGAGGAAGACAAGGAGTGGATGCACCTGCGCCATTGCCAACGATTTTGAGCCATATCACCTAAAGTCTCCAACCATTTGTTACGCTCATCGTGTGGGCCCCAACCAGGTAGTCTGCATCTATTAACATGGCTCAGCCCAATTGTCAATGACTTCATGGATTGGTGCCATGTTTTCGTTTGGCCACCCCTAGATTTCTTACAGCCTACTCCCACACCACACAACATTGCTCGTCGAGGTGGACGGTGGTCAGGCATACGCAACACATATCCTAACCACCTCAGCTAGTGATGATTAACTACTTCATCAATAGACGCCGTATTTACCTAGTACTCTATTCCTAACCCATGCATTGCTTACTCGGTGGTCCCAGCAAACACGAGAAATGCTTTGAAGACATGTATTATCAAATACTAGAAGCTTACGAATATCCTCTATCCTTGATGGCTATGCTTCACATCCATAAAGTAAAATGGATCTAACTGCTGCGCAGTAAACGCGTCTTTTCACCAGTAAACCAGTGTCTCGCCTACGCCACAAGTGACACAAACTGGCAAAAGTCAATCGGGCCTTATGTATACGAGCCAAGATTTCATCAGACACCAGACCGTCAGGACTGATGAGGCTTCCAAGATAATTAAAGCAGTTAACACATTCAATTGTTTCCCTCACTATCACTACGTTCGATACCGAATTAAGTCCTGAAGTAGCATTTTGCATTTGGATGGGGAGAATCGCATCCCAAACATGCTTACGTTCAAGTTTAAGGTAGTCAAAAGATTCTGCATTTTATCAGCATCTTCACTCAGTAGAACTATATCGTCGGCATATTCTAAGTCAGTAAGTTTATCTCCTGGAAAGAGGTCAACCCCGGAGAAATCAGACGATGCCATTGTTAACTCTAAAAGTATGTCCATGATAAAATTAAATAAAAATGGAGATAGCGGACAACCTTGACGAACACCACTAGAAGTGCTCAATTCCGAAGACAATCTGCCATAAGCTCTAACACGACATGTGGTGTTCGAGTAGAGAGCTTGTATAAGGTTAATGTACTTCTCCGGTACGGCTTTCAATGACAGACATTGCCACATAACCTTACGATCAATAGAGTCAAACGCCGCCTTAAGGTCAAGGAATACAGCTATTGTTGGGCGTCTGAAAGTATGCCTATGTTCAAGAACCTGCCTAAGTGTGAATATTTGGTCTATACAACCACGTCCGGGTCTGAAACCACCTTGGTTTTCTCGAGTTTGCTCTTCACGAGCTTTCGTTAGACGTCGAAGTATTATTGAAGCTAGTATTTTAGACACTATATTCGTTAAACTGATTTCTCGGTAATTGTCACACGAGGACTTCTGTACTTTCTTAAAGACTGGAATGGTTAGTGTTCGAGACCAGTCAGATGGGATTACGTCCAGTTCCCAAATTCTAGCCAAGATCTCAGTTAATCTCGCTGCTAAGACTGGACCACCTTCCTTAAATATCTCAGGGGTCAATCCATCTGGTCCTGCCGCTCTCCCTTGCTTTAAGTTTCCAATAGCCTTCACAACCTCACTGAGACTTGGGGGACCAATGTTAATTTGCCATTCAGATTGTTTGGGAATGGTGGGCAGCAGGGATGACGCCGTGGGCCAGTTGAACTGTTCTCTAAAGTGTTCTGCCCATCGGTCTAATCTTCTGGATTGATAGTGAATAATGGAGCCATCTTTTTCGCAGATAGTTTCACTTACAGTTGGGTTCCTGATACCCGTTTCCTTGATAAGTCTGAACAGTTGCCTACTGTTACCTATTGCCGCTGCCTTTTCCATCTCTTTAGCTTTCGCCACCCACCACTGCTCACGATCATTGCGTAAGCTTTTGATTAGTTTGTGTTTAAGTTGCCTACGTTGCTCATCATGTTCAGAACCAGATGGGATGTGTTGCCGAGTATCTATCGGTTCAGCAGATGCAGCTGAAATCCACTGAGTTTTCTTAACCTTTAGGTCTAGTTTATTAGTAGATATTACTGCTCTTTCGACAGCTTTTTGGATATCATTCCAGGCTAGCTCAGGTTGAGAACAGTTTACGCCGTTTACTAATTGGTTTTTTAGTTGTTCTTGGAATGCATTCTTGACTTTTACATCATTAAGTTGAACTCTGGGGGGATCCTTGTCGTAGATCCTTTACGTCCAGTGAGTCGCAGACTAATACGCGCTCGCACTAATGCATGGTCTGAGTCTAAACATGTGCTCCAAAACGAGCGGCAATCTTCTATCGAGCCTCTCCAACGATGGCTAATAGCAATGTGGTCTATTTGAGTCCAGCATTGGGTTGATTTCGGAGGCCGCCATGTCAACCGATGTCTTTCCTTATGCTTAAAGTTGGTGTTTGCAAGAAATAAACGCTTGTCTGAGCAGAGTTGTAGTAACCGGTCGCCATTGTCTGTTCGTTGAGCCTGAACACCATATGATCCACCTAGGTGCCTTTCGGTTTCATCTAGTCTACCTACTTGGGCATTAAAATCACCCACCACTATTACTAGATCAGTGCGCTTAGCTTTGCATAGAAGGACAGAAAGCTTTCTGTAAAATTCATCTTTTATTTCATCTGAGCTGCAGTCAGTGGGAGCATAGGCAGAGACAACAAAGAGACAACGGCGTGTGTCCCTATCTTTACGAGTCCTTACCGTTCCATTTAGACGAACTGCGCACAAGCGACTGTCTATTGGAATCCAGTCGAGGAGAGCCTGTTCAGCTTTTAAACTTAGTGCTATACCTACACCAGCAAGGCCTCGAGTGGTAGCAGTGGGGTCCCCGGAGACACGAAAAGTGAACCGAGCAGATTCCTTATTTTCACAAGGTGAGTTCAGGCGAATGACTGTGCTTGGATCCTGTATACGCGTTTCAGAGATGCAGCAGATATCGATGGAGCGGGATTCTAGAGTCATGGCTAAGGATGCCTGTTGTCCTATTTGACATAACGTTCGAACGTTGAAAGCTCCAATATACAACTTAGTGCGCGGTTATGCTTGGTGATATATATTCCGTACTACTTACCAAGGTTACATTTAATAGTGTTCAGCTTATTAGGGTAGATATGAAGCCAACGAATTCATTTCTCTCTGTTATGAAAAGTTATGGCATAACGTCGTAGTCACAGAGACATTCAGAAATATTCAAACTGAGAAAATTTCCTTCTGTTATTGGATTATGCATGTGAAGCAGTCAACAGATAATAGACAACCTGCTGTTTTAATGCAGGATATTTTATACTAATAAAAAATTACTTACAAGGAAAACCAATAGGTGTATGATATTAGTATATTATGTTGTGTTGAACGACTGGAAGTTGTAAACTAATTTTCTGTTATTATCAGAACTCAAAGGCGAGATTATCAACGTATACACCTTAGTTTAAAAATATGAAGTCGAATTTTAAAGAAATTATAGTTCGCTTCATGCTGAGACATGACAGAAGGAACAAGACTAAAGCCTTCAGTCTATTACTGGTTTAATTTGAGTATGCGACAAATTTTTAAGAAATATTTTTCACGTAGGGTGGAACTGTACGAGCAAGTAGCGATAGAACGTAGGGTACCAAATGTAGAAAATCAATGACAAGGCAATGAACGCTTGTCGACTGGGCAGCTGGAACGTGTTATGTACCAACCCACCACGTACTACTTAGGTCGACGTACAGTGACGACTAGTAATGTAGTTTAAGAAGAGTAAATGTGGTTGAATCAAGACGTAATACAACCACATGAAGTTATGAACTGTTAGCCTGAACACAATTGGGAAGTGCATATTTAATATGATGACTGTAACTTATAGATAGAGACTTTCAGTAACATGGATGAAGACTGATTGCGATAGTGGGTATATTCACTATTTATCTCCTGAATTTAGAGTCTTAATATCTAATTTTTATTTATTGATGCCAATCGTTGCTTTCGAAATATATTCCCTACGCCTATTATTTCCACTATTGTTTATGCAATTTTTATTTCGACTTCTAAGATTTTCAACCTGTTATTTTCCTTTCATTAGGGATAAACATACTTATAGCAAATTTTACGTTGTTCATGATATATTCAACCTAAAACAGTAGACCGAGAGGTGATGCATAATATTTGGGTGAATATAAAACTATAACTAGTAGATTTTATATCCTGTTTGGTTGTGATTGATTCCACCGTATTTGTTGTGTAAGACATGTATATCGAAACCAATATATTATTGAATATTCTTTGTCTGGTTTTTGATCATTAATCAGGATATGATTTCGAATGTAATATGTATCAACATAGCTATACGTACCAGTCTATGTCCTTCTTGTTGACACGAGTTATCTTTGTCAACTGTAGAGGAGAATGTCCTCCGGAAACGACAATGCATCATTTCTGTACAACAGTTCACAACTGTTCAAATGCGACTGGTGCGAAGGAACTTATGTTTATGGAAGTATCCATTATTCAGAGGCAAGATGTAAACAACGAAACAACTAATTAACTAATAACTAACAAATAACACATTTCTTGATGCTACTTGCAGTTATTATTACATAACTTCTTATTTGTCTTCTGAAATACGCATACATTCACTTGTTTTTTTTGAATTTTCTTACAGTTGGTCTAGAAATATATCTGTTTCTGACTTGAACTATTGCACAATTTCTGTTTTCATAATGATCCACATCTATATGTCAACCTAAAATTTACACAGGATTTTTCTGATGTAAAGTATGAATACTTGTTTTGCATTTTAATGACTACAATTGTTTTTAGGTTTCATGGATCTAATGAGAAGCCACAAAATAAAATCAATTCATATAATTCTGACACAATTGTCATTCTTATTAAAATTTATAAAGGGAAGATATTGTACGAAACAAAATATTGTAAACGACTTTATTAAACAGTTAAGGGGAACTAATCCAGTCAACCAATGTCATCATGAAGAATTACAATTATTATTCAGAGAGGAAATCACGTATGAAATCATACCTACCTGTAGGATAACTTCTTCTATTTGACCACAGTCGATAGTAGACTCGAGAGTGGGGACATCTGAGATCTTTTAGCCAAAACAGAATACATTAAATTTAAAAAATAAGTCACCTTTTGCACAGCATTTAATCTAGATTGTATTATTTCATTTGTATGCCTACGATAACTAGATTCTTCAGGCATGACAGCCAACACTTCGAGTATACGGTTGTACAGTGACGTTAAAATCTAGAAGTTAGAAATTTATAAACCGTCTGAAGGAAACGTACAATATGAGGATTTTTAGAAACAGGCAATCCAGTAAGTAAAGTGCTCTGAAATTAAGCTTTAAGTCGGAATCACAAATGATCTTACTTTTTTTAACGATTGCATGGCTTTTATGCACCTGTATAATTAAAAATCATAATTAGAAGCAAAGCATAGAACTAAGAAATCAGGATATACTATTCAATTAGCACAAAGAATGGGGAACGGTAGATGAAATCTTTCGAAGCTGTCTGTCGATCGTGATGGCCCAACCAAACTATATTGGTCGGAATAATTATTTTATCAGGCGCTAACATGCCAAGAAGCGTGATTTAAAGACACTAATAATGAATAGAAAAAAAATTAGGATCCTCGAGCGAAATCCAGTTGGCGAACGTACAAGGTTGTGACAAAAGTAATGTATCCCCTCCCAGACAATTACCACTTACAGAGACGCTGTCTCCATATAACTTAAAGTTTAAGAAGCGACAAACTCAAAAAGTATCACACTTCACTATGTTTACAGCATTCCAACCTGCAGCTAGAGCCCTAAAACTGCGTAGGTAACACAACAAAAACTATTCACAGAAAGGTCGTATATGAATGGTTTCGAGAAATCATCCTTTAGGCTCCGAGGTTACGCTCCTGAATTAACAAAACCACCATCAATCTAATTTATTTGACAGGTTCATCAAAAAAGAGGGACCCTTTAGGATTGTAAGTAACCAGGGAATAAAATATTTGCAAAAACTTCTAACAGAACTGAAAACTGCATGTATGACATTTGAATATGTAGTAAATTTCAACACAGAACGCGCTATTTTTGGAATGAAACGAAGATATCACTCTATGCGGATGTTCAGCACGATACGATAAGGACGCTGGGACAACAACATGAAATCCTTCTACAAATTAAGTTTTTTAGACAAATAAAGAACCCTAAAGTAAGATCCAGGAGAATATCACATGCTGCTTACAGTCAAAACAAACTCTTAAACTAAGAGTGGGACTATTGTCAAATGAATTAGCGTCCATGAGGGCTTTTCAAAACTTGAGGCATCTCATTAGTTATAAGTAATACTGACATCTAAAACCTTATTATTAAGATCATTAGTAAAACGTCAACGATTGGATAACGACACGCATCGATGCGACTTAAGTGCACTATAACATTGCTTTTAGTATATTTAAGAATTAACAATTTAACCACTTCGCGAAAAAAATTCGCGACTAAAGAAAATTATTTCCAGCTTAATCCCAGTGATTTTTACATTGTAAACATGGATTAGAATCATATTCCGCTCAGCGGTCACTGACAATCGATTTCGTAGATGCTTCTGTAATCGACACATAAAAGCAAGTGTATAGACTAAATGAAATGATATCACTAGACAAGTTGACTTATTCAAGAATGTTCTTCGCGTTACTTAACCAATGTAATCTAATTCAGAGATTTACTTTTAAATTTGTTAGGGATATATCTGAGTCACTAAATGCATTACATAGAAGGAAAGTAGTCATTAGACTACAAATCGGAAATTAAACGGCTTGATTTATCCCAGTAGTCAGTGATGAGGCGTTAGCGACCTGGATTGGTAGATCTTATAAACAGATAGGTTGATTATAAAGCCATTCTAACACAAATCACAATTTGTATGTCTTATAAGATGAAACGGAATACAACTAATTGCTCAGAGGTACTGGTAGTTTTACACAAAATTATATATACATCAATATATATACATATATCTGTAACCACATCAACTACTTAGCATCATTAACTAGTACTATAGCCAACCTAAGACCCCCTAATCGGTCGTTCCAGCACGTGTAGGCGATAACTCCAAGGTACCTGAGGTGGACCCACAGACCACAAACAGTAGACCCGACAATAGTCATCATGTACAACCATTATATTAAGAAATACTATCCTTTAAGTGACGAAATAAACTGTAGATCAACAGTACGGTAGCGTTTCTATCTACGCTTTATGCACATCCGGCTCCAACAGAAACGTCCGTGAAATTCAAAAAAAGGTCTCCAGTAGACATCCGAGATACTATCGCGTAATACCTAAGGCGTATTTATTCGAAGACAACTTGTTTATCATGCATCAAAATGACATTGTGTAGAAAGTGTGATGCCCAATCATTCTAACATAAATAAGACTACAATACTGACGATCGAAGTAAATTAGCCATTTTCATCTGTTTACGGTTGACTCAAAAATAAATTGCATTATTAATTATTATTAAAAAGGAAAATCAATAATGTTAATCAACGTCAGTATGCGGCTCAGTTTGTCTTGTCTTACGACTTACCTATAAAGAGTAGCTTGGTAGAAAGTCAAAATAGCTAATGTCAGCAACCGTTGAAAAGTGCGCTGAATTCCAGTCTGCATTCCAATTGGTCGATTGTTGTTGATATTTGAAGGAAAATTTAAACATATTGTCATTCGATTATAATACAGTTTAACCAGTAGTAGGTTTTGTGATGGGTTTACGGAACTATAATACGTTCATGATACAGTTTTTCTACAACTGCAGCTTCGTAAATGTGAAATGCAGTACTTGAACGATTCACCACATTTTTCCTGTAACTGGCTACATGGCGGGACTAATGAATAGATATGAGCTTATACAACTGCTAGATTAACCTTGACATTAGCTAACCATAAACAAACCAGTAAACCATTCGCCTATTTTGCAATGATAATGAAATGCACCCGGTTTACGATCGAATAATGTTCGACAAATAACCAAACCAACTTCTAACGATTAAACCCACACGTACGAATAAGAAGAAATCAGAAGTTAGTGAGGGATGTTGCAGAAGTTTTATTCTGATTGTGAGTAGAGCGTCAATTGCATAGTAACGTACAGGCTGCTGAACTAGATAGATGCTTAACACGTTGTGTGGTGTTTTGAAATAATAATAGTAATAATAATCATAGTTTATTCGATAGTAACATTTCGTACATAAGAGCACACCAGTTTACAGGCGTGATCAGAATTATATGGTTTGTTTTTAATGAGGATTTTATTACCTAGTACTGTGTCCTGCCAAAAACCGCCTAGTCGGTCGTTCCAGCATATGTAAGCGACATTTCTAAGGTACCCGAGGTGGAGGATCTACAGTCCACAAGTAGTAAATTAAATGAGTAAATCATCATTTTTATAATCAAATATACAGAAAATGCAACTGTCGCACTGAATACTTTTTAATTAACGAAAAACAGCAAACTTAAGCAACATCAAATTGTATTCAAGCGATTTAACACTTTTGTCAGCAGTTAATTCATGGTGAGGCGATAAGCTGCTTGAAAACATCAAATTTTAATTCCATATCGAAGAGCAACACATTCATTATCAAAATAGAATTGTTCGTAGAAGATACGTAATTTGTTGTAACAATGATGCTTCACTGACATTCTACCTTTTCAACATCATATTCAATATGAAATAGAAAAAATTTAATTTGAGTTATTACTTCAGAATAATTCACTTAGAAAATAAATGACACTCACTGAGGTAATTTAAATAACACTTCAGTGTATCGTTAAACAGTGATTTAAATTGTCTCGTATGTTTCTGACAATCTAAATGAAATTATAACGAGACTTCAACTAAATGAAATATCAGTTTCATTTTCATATATGTTTAGATTGTTATGTATTCCTTTTCTTTCAGTCATAACGTTTTAATGCATGACTAATCTCTACTAACAACTAAACTAACTGCATAAAGTTAAACAACTGACAAAGTTCATTAGTTTACTCAATACCTTGGTGTTTAACGAAATATCTACAGGAATTCAGAAAACTGAACGGGATTTTGACCATTTCACTAATAATAATGCATCAGTATTTTGAAATATGGGCATATCAAGTCGATATCTTCTCTAACAATAATGAAGCTCCAACCTTGGACTTATTACAACTTAATAACACCATTCTACACTTTACTGAATATTGTTATATCTGTAATAACACACTTGTGCATTGCAACACTTAATAATCATAACATCAGCAACCAGTAAATGATCATGATTTAAACTTTCAATTACGTACTGATAAATGGTTGAAAAATAACATTTTCTTCAGTTTCACTATTGATTAGAGGAAATCAATAATGTCACATCATTTTTAATGGAATCATCATGATGTCTTGATTCATTAAAAAACATGAAAATCGTATATTTTTTGAATAAAATAGCCTATCACATTGTAGCGGTATATAATCCCCGAAATAAATAGTTGCATAGGCTCTTGACATTGATACTGACCATGTTTGTTATAGCGGACACAACTAGTTGAAGGCGCGCGGTCACACATCACTGCCAGAACTGGTTGTACGACAAGCGTAACTTGGTCATATACCCAGGCACACTTCATTGGTAAGCTCAACGTGACTAAAAACGATCATTACTGTGAGTTAGTTCCTTTTTATAGTTTTTAGCAGAGTATTATTGGTGGTTTTATTTTTTTTCTAGCATATTTTTCTCAGTATCTTTGTATTTGCATACAAAACTATTTTTATGATGTCAGACCAGACTCCTAAGCTACTTTGGATTAAATCCCCTACGACTCCAAGCTTTCAGCTCATTCGTTTTTGGGCAGATAATGTAGAAGCCTGGTTCTACTACGCAGAAGCAGAATTTCGAGACCACGGTGTAATAGATCCACGCGTTCAGTTTCTAGCGGTTGTAAGGTCATTCCCGCGTGAATTGAACAGGTACGTCACCCCTTCATTTTTCAGTCTTGACTGCTTAGAACCGTACGAACAGCTTGAAAGATCAATTCTCAAACGAGGATATATGTCCGACAGACAACGTCTTGATGAGTTGTTTCACACCATTGAGCTTGGCAGCGGTTTACCGTCGCAAATGTTATCGCATATTAAGGAGGCAATTTTTCAATGCACTTTTGATGAAGGTCTCTTCCGTCAACTCTTCCTCTGAAAACTGCCACAAAAAGTGAAAGCAGTATTCGTAACATTTAACAATAAACCAGCAAACGAACTAGCTTCATCGGCTGATCAAATTCTGGAGATCACCAGAACTCGCCACAATGAGGTTTATTCCGTTACAGGAAAACCTCTTGAGACCGGAAACGAAATAACCAAATTGTGCAATTTTTTTTATCTTTTCTCCGATCTACAGGAACAACACCGACCAAGCAATCCGCGACGACGAAGTTCATCTCGCAAAAGATCCTCATCTCGACCTCGACGAAGGGAAAATCCACATTGATATTGGTACCACAACACCGATGGCAAGGACTTAAATAAGTGTAAAGACCCCTGTTGTTTTCCTAGCAACAGACGCACTATTGATGCGTCAGGAAACTATTCCGCCGATACGCGTTAGCGGCAACTGTGGCCGGTTTAAACAGCCACCTGTTATTCATCACTGATGTGATAACGAAGGTTCGCTACCTCGTCGATACTGTCGCAGAAGTCAGCGTCCTTTCTGCAACTTCATCTGATCGCCAACATGAAGCTGCATTTAGTCTACAGGCAGCAGACGAAAAACAAATGGCCACATGTAGAAAAAAATATGTCTACTTGAATGTGGGCTTGCGCAAACCCATACACTGGATTTTAATTATTGCCAATGTGGAAATACCTATCATAGGCATAGATTTACTAAGCCACCACAACTTGCTTGTGGACGCTAGCAAAAAGAGGCTAGTCGACAGCAACACAAAGCTGTACATGCGTGGAACCACTGCTACAGGTTGTAGCCTATGTCCTCTTCGCTTTAAACATTTAATTAACCCTTATTTTCAACCAATACTTGACAAGTGTTCGGACCTGAATAAGGCGACATCGAAGTTATCATGTGTAACCAGCAATGTTACAAATCACATCACGACTACAGGTCAACCTGTATTCTCCAAAGCACGCCGACCAGCACTCGAAAAATTAAGGATTGCGAAGAACGAATTCGACCATATGATTGACCTGAGAATAATCCGTCCATCCAGCAGCTGATGGTCGTCTTCACTACACATAGTCCCGAAGAAAGCAATGATTAGCGTTCCACCGGTGATTATCGACGTCTCAACGCACCAACTACGCCTGATCGTTACCTTTCACCACACATCCACGACCTAACGGCTACGTTGAAGGGAATGACAGTATTTTCAAAAATCGACCTAGTATTCGCGTTCAATCAAATACCGATGGTCGAAAACGATATACCGAAAACGGCTATTGTTACCCCGTTCGGTCTTTAGGAATTTCTCCGCATGCCCTTCGGCTTCAGGAATGCAGCACAAACATTTTAGCGTTTCGTCGACGACTGTTTGATAGCGAGCCTGGACGAAGAAACACATATGACACATCTAAACGCAGCTTTTAGAAGACTTAGCAATACACAGTTACCATTAAAATACAGAAATGCCAAATTGGAACAACTTCGTTAGACTTCCTGAGGCATACTATTAATGCTAATGGTAAACAGCCTCAGAAACACAAGGAGGCGGCTATTCTGAAGTATCCGGAACCAACCACCATTAAACAGTTACGAGCTTTCAACGAGTAGGTAAGTTTCTACAGACGATTTATTCCCAACTATGCTCTTATTGTGTAATCACTAACAGATCAGCTTCGTGGGAATAAAAAGGTGGTTACAATAGATTCAGAATCAAAGAAAGCCTTCGTTGCAATTAAAGAGGCAATAGCCAATGTAACTATG
The DNA here is from genome assembly GCA_025215515.1 of Schistosoma japonicum. NCBI lineage: Eukaryota > Metazoa > Platyhelminthes > Trematoda > Strigeidida > Schistosomatidae > Schistosoma > Schistosoma japonicum. The sequence goes on along the minus strand of CM046064.1, from coordinate 429,159 downwards.
CTGGCACACTACAATACTGAAACTCCCGTCAGCATTGCGGTCGACGCTTCTGACTCAGCGATTGGCGCAGTTCTACAACAATGGACTGGCCAAGCTTGGCAGCCTTTAGCATTCTTCTCAAGACGATTAGACGACACTGAATCGAGATACAGCACTTTTGGACGTGAATTAGTAGCCATGTACTGTGCTGTACGACATTTTCAACATTCCATCGAAGGCCGGGAATTTACAATATTCACCGACCATAAACCACTGACGTTTCCGATTAAGTCATCTTCAGATAAGTACTACCCACGAGAGATGCATCATCTTGACTATATCTCCAAATTCTCTCCGGACATACGACATATATCGGGAGCCAACAATGTAGTTGCCGACGCCTTATTGAGAATATATTCCTTGAATCGTATCCAAGGAATCGACCTTGTTGAACTAGCTCGACTTCAAAGTGAAGATATCGATTTTCATCACGAGTTAGCTGCAACAATGCTCCAACTTGAAACAAAACGATTGGGAAAGGTAAGAACACTTTAATTTGTGATTCTTCTACAGGTATAGCCCGTCCAGTCGTATCCAGGAGTTGTCGACGAATCATCTTTGATACATTGCACAACCTTTCTCATCCTGGGATTAGTGCTACGAGTAAACTGATTACTGATAGATTCTGCTGTCCGAAGATGAATATGGATATCAAAGAATGGGTGCGCACTTGCATGGCCTGCCAGAAGAACAAAGAAATGCAACATAATAAATGCACCCCGGCACTTTCTCAACCTCTGTTGCTCGATACGATCACTTCCACTTTGATTTGATAGGACGATTACCACTTAAAGACATCACTAGTGAAACGATTGCTTGCGCCTTCGTCGAACGATGGGTAGCCAACTTTAGTTGTCCATCCACAGTAACAACAGACCATGGACGTCAGTTTGAATCGGGATTCTTCCACGCTTGGACACAACTACTTGGAACTACGCGTTTCAGGACGACCGGCTACCACTCATAATTTAACGGTTTGCTAGAAAGATTCCATCGACAACTGAAAGCATCACTTTCAGCTACAAACATCCCTTAGAGGATCGATGCCTTACCACTAGTGTTAATCGGGATTCGCAACACAGTAAAAGAAGATGTTGGATGCAGTGTTGCTGAATTAGTCTACGGAACGACTCTTCGACTACAATGTGAATTTGTGGAAACTGCTTCCACCTCGGCCAACCTGGATCTAAATTCTTACGTGTACGGGCTTACAAATGCTATGCGTTCCGTTAAGCCAGTTCAAACTCGACAACAGTCGAAAGACACCTTTATCCAACCTGCCTTAAAATATAGTACACACGTTTTCGTACGTCGTGATGCTGTACGCCGACCTCTCGACGCAACCTACGAAGGGCCATACAAGGTCCTGAGACGTGAAACAAAGTGCTGTTCGACTGACAAGAATGGTCACGAGAATAACGTCAGCATTGACCGCCTCAAAGTAGCCTACCTAGAAGGTACACCTTTTGGTGTCGAATTCGCTACAAAACCCGTAAAACGTGACATGAACGAAGTGACCACGCCTCAAACAACGACTAACACCCAAGTAGAAATATCAGAAAGCTTCATAACACCGAGAGCTACGGGTTCTGATAGAAATGTACGATTTACAGAACACCTAAGCGAATACTATGTCTACTAATTTCCTCCCGATTCCCACTATTTACGGAGATATAACAAATTTTTTGTCTTAAAAGAAAAAACAACAAAAAGAAATAAACAAAAATCGAATAAACTGTTACTATCATTTTTTAAAATTTACGGTATGCATTTTATAAATTTTCGTGTTAAAAAAAGAATTTGATTATTTGTTGTCAGTGTTCAACACGTTTTTTTATAGACGCATCGAGTTAACAATTACTTTTTCGTATACAAAATGAACAGATTTAAATTTTATTTATTTTTTTCTACTTCCAGGCCGTCTGGAAACAAACAGGAGGACTTGGAAGGAACAAGGATTTATTATGTACAAATATTTTTTGCAACGACACCATAGCTTGGGGACCGACGTCAAGAGGCTGCCCAACATCGCAAGCCATCTAAGGAACGTTTACCAATGTCTAACGTATCGGGTTTTATCCTTTGGCTGGTACGTCTTAGGGCAGTCGCGAACCCATTAGGGGGGAAGTGGGCTGTAGCGGTAAATAATCCCCAAAATAAAAAGTAGCATAGGCTCTCGATATTGATGCTGACCATGTTTGTTTTAGCGGACACTACTAGTTGAAGGCGTGTGGTCAAGCATCACCACCAGATCACGACTTGAACCACCGTGGGTAGCATCTCACTCTAGTTTGACAGCCTAGACGTTGCTATTTCATTGAAGCTCTGTATACGATCAAATATAATTTCGCTTCCATCCTACAGTGCCTTCTGATTTCTTCTCATTCGTAAGAGTAGGTCAATCGATAGAAGTGACTCTGGTTGTACGACAAGCGTAACTTCGTCGTATACCCGAGCACACTTCAACATCATTTTAGTGAGTGTACGGTGATCTTACTTTAGTGCCTTAGTGTATTTTTTGTTGAATAATTCTAGATTCAATTTTTTAAAGCAATTAACACTATAATAGAATAAAAGATCCTTAGGGACTATCTGTAGTACACTTAACTTTATGGAATTATATATGTCACACATAAATTAGGGCAGTGTTACAAATGCTAAATGCAACCCTTCTTTCGGATACTGACAAACTCAATGAATTTAAGATAACTCAAAATAAATTTAAGACCATTCATAACATACTAGAATAAGAGGGACCTACTATAGAGAATAATTGAAAAGGGATTAAGAAAGCAATAACTTTGACATGTGAGAAGGTTTCAAACCTTAAAGAGCACCACCACAAAGAATAGATCTTTTTTGACACTCTTTATAAGATCCAAGAAAGAAGAAGCGTGGAGACAGCAATCAATAACAGCCGAACGAGATTAGAGAAATCCAAGGCACAGATCGACAAAGAAGCCGACAAGCAAATGAAGAGGAGCATTAAATCGAATAAGCAGAAATATATAAAAGACCTAGCAATGACAGCAGAAAAATACCTTTACGATACAACGAATCTAGCGGGAGAATACAGTAAGCCGAAGTGACCACCCAAAACATGGATGGCGAAGCAATTAATGAAACTAGAGAGCAACAAAACAGGTGGTTTGAACACTTTGAAGAAATCTTAGATGAACCAACCACACTGAATTTTCCAGTCATTGAAGCAGCATCAACAGATCTCTATATAAATATCGGCTCATCAGCAATCAAGGAAATCAACACGGTCACTCAATAAGTCGTCAGAGTCAGACAAATGCCAGAGTAACTTAAACTAGATATAGGAGTAACCGCGAAGATGCTCCACACTCCCTTTAGGGAGATTCGGAATAACGACTGCAAATAAGAGTTCGTCATCAAGATACGAAAGGAGGATCCTCGCAAATGTGAGTACCACAGAAACATAACCCTACTTTCAGTACTAGGAAAAGTCTTCAGCAGAGTGTCGTTGAACCGAATAAATGGTCCAGTCGACGCCCAACTTCCAGATCGACTGTCTGGATCTCGTAAGCATCGATCGTGTACCGACCAAATTTCGACTCTGCAGATCATTGTTGAACAATCAACTGAATGGAACTCATCACTTTATACTAAATTTCATGACTACGAGAAGGCATTAGACAGAGTGAAAAGGAGAACATTATGGGGTCTTTTTCAACACCAAGTTTTACAAGAAAAGGTAGTCAGTAACATACAGAATTGACACGACAGACTACCCTGCGAAATCGTGCATGGTGAGCAGCTCATGGATTTATTCAAAGTAAAGACTGGTGTCATACAGGGCTATATACTCTCAACGGTCATCTGTCTTCTGACACTTGAATATATAATGAAAATGCAACATCTCAAAGTAAGTGCCGAATACAGTGGACAATCTGAATGCCAATAAACGATTTAGACTTTTCAGAAAACCTACCTATTCCATTCCACACACAGCAACAATAGCCAATGAAGACGGACATTGTGACAAGAGCCTCTGCAGACAGCAGTAGGCCTCAGCATACACAAAGGAGAAGGCAAGATACTCAGATATAGAACAGTGAGCACTAACTAAATCACACATAGCTTGACGGAGAAAACTGCAAGATGTGTAAACTTTTACATACCTAGGCAACATCATCTATAAACATGGAGAATCTAATGCAGATATGAAGGGAAGGTTTAGCAAGGTTAAAGCAACATTTTTACAACCATAAACATTTTGAACCCAAGCCTGCTTTCAGCTAACATAATAGTCACAATTTATAATAGACAGGTAAAGACAGTTTTATTATATAGAGCTAAAACTGGGTGAACTACGAAGAGCATCCGTCATAAGATACAAGTATTTATAAATATCTGTCTGAATAAGATACTTCGGATCCGTTGGCCAAATACAGCCTTTTATGGCAGAGAACAAACCAACTTCCAGCCGAGGAAGAAATCAAAAAGCGAAGCTGAAGGTGAATAAGACACACAATGAGAAAATCATCAAACTGTGTCACAAGACAAAGTCTAATTTAGAATCCTGAAGGCGGTTTATGTTCCAGATGGCGTAACACGCACTAACTGATTGATTGACTGTTAAATAGGTCAGATATATTCCAACGATATAATAAGTCACATCCAAATACTACATCTGTCACTTTAATTAGTTATGAAATAAGTGTTTATTTGTTAAGAGGAAATCACAAAATCGATTTGTGATTATTCCCAACAACTTATTGAGTCAACTAATACATCAACAGCCGAATAGCCTGTACATACAAGATTTCCGCATATGTACTAATGGATAGAGTCCGCATTTTTAATACTATTATTATTATTATTATTATTATTATTATTATTAACTTTATCTTTCTTAATTGAAGATCTCGTAAATAACAAGCACGAAAGAATTTCGATTCAGTCTTAGAATTTGAACAGAATATTTTACAAAGATTCAATATTGTATACGATCCCTCGTCAGCAGGACGTTAATTATCAACTGAATAAGTTAACAAGTTCACTTAAGAATGTGCTCAATCTGTTATCTCGATTTCACAAATAGCCTAAGGCCAACACAACTTTTTAAATGAACCTGAAACTTCGTAATCAATCATTCATTTGCAATTACTTCAGTCCACACATCTAGAAGTGATATTCCTGAAAGTAAAATTTTGTAATGTAGAACATTGAATTAACAGACTTCATTCACACATTCATTCTAGAAATTTAGTCTAAGAGATAAGTAATCTGACTTCACGCCTACACCACAGAATTCCAAAGATTTAAATCAGCACTGTTTTACTGTTTCAACGAATACTTTACAGGAGATTACTGTCTACTGTCGAAAGAACATAAAAACTTAAATTATTCGAAAACAACTAAGATCTAATAATAAAAGACGTAGGAACGGTTCTGGCTTATTGAAACGTCCACAGCAATTAACTTCTCAGTCTATTGTAAGATAGCAGTAAATTTACCAAACAAAGCAATATGAAACGAAGAGCGGAATTGATAGAAAAACAACAATATAAAGTTCTTAAAATGTAGACAGCGAGAAAACAGTCGATAAAGATTTATATATGAGCATTCAACTAACAGTTTCAGTAATATCTATGGCTTGACGAAGTTGAATAGATCTGAATTACTTCTCAGCATAATCCACGACATGTTTGATGACAGTGAATCATTGACAAGGTCTACGACTGATCACTTTGTAAACACAAACCATCTGATCAAAGCAGATTCTTCGTTTGGAGTCAAGAAATGCCTACCATAGACATCTGTATTTTGTCTGCTTTAAATTACTTAAATCAAAATTAATCATCCAAAATTTAAAAAAAAACAAACAATTCTTCACTTAGAATCTGTTAGATCGGACCACAAAGAAGTGTAACAAACTTTCACATCTGTGTTTTAAGAACACGATTTCATTTATTCTAACTCTGTGTAATGTAAACATTTTGTTTCTATTATTGTTATGCTCCGCTTGCCCTATCATCCCGTTTAGCATAATTACTGTTATTATATTATCTGTTGTTATGGACTACAGTCAATTAGTTGTGTACAAGTTGTTTCTATTCACTACCACTATTTCCCTCGTTTTGTATTCATGTTAATTTTCTAACTGATTTTTTGTGTGGTCTGACTTTATGTATATATAAAGGAATGCTTGAAATATAATACAATTCTGTCTGGCTGATCTATTGGCTCGCATTCTTCTTATTTCGGATTGGGACTGAGTGGGCACAGGGCAGACGCGATATAACCAACTAGGCACTAGCAATTGGCACTCGGCCATCCAATCAACCAATTTCCTGCGTCATAACAGAATCATTACTACTCTTCACTTTTTTCGTATTCACTCCTTACGCTTAACATACTTATTTTTATTTTCAAGTACATTTCGTCTCAGTTTCATGAAAGAAATTCATTCTAACACATTACACAACTTTTATTCACAACTGACAGTCTCTATCTGACTTCTATGATGTTTTGATGAATACTCAACTACACTGACGGATATTTTATTGGAATAACGTTTCTATTATCGTCGGCATATTCACCTACCTAACTGTCATTTATAGACACTATTGATTATCGTAGTAGAAATCGTATCATTTGCGATTGTATAATGTAATGAGGGTGATAAATCTGTCGATAGGTAAACTTGTCACTGAGAAGCAGGTCATTGTTTTCTTCCTCTCTTTCTTCTTACTCTTTTTCTTCTACTTCTTTTTTTATTTTAACAGTGAACCCACCTTAATGAATAATGGTTTTTCATTAACCTTACTTTATAAACGATATACACTTTCAACTGCTGTATTCCATTGACTTATTTCCATTAATTTCTTGTCAAGATATGAATAATACAATTGAATAGATTGTAAACTATTCACAAGATTCATTTGTAAATAGAATCTTGGCAGATTACCATTAAACTGTTGATTAGCAGTAGTTACTAACGTATTTAATAGATTTTGTACAGAATCAATCCATACAACTAACTGATTCATATCAATTTGAAATTGGTCGAAATACGTATCAACAGAATTAGTTTCATTTGTATCAGTTAATTTTTTTCAGTAGTTTTCATTTACTACTACTGAATTTCTCTAACTGATCATTTTATTGCAATAAGTAGTCTAATCATTCATGACTTAATTTTAACGATTAATTTTCATGATTACGTAATTTTTCATGTAGTAACGTGTTCGTATGCGAAATTGTACTGCATTTTGTTTTGTATTTACCACATTGTGTTGTATTCACAGATGAAGTCGATGCATCGAATAGTTTGTGTAGTTTATGCCTTTTCAAATTAATGTAAGTTTCTGTATCAGTAATCAATGCTGAATGTTTATTCCTTGATGATGTAATCTGATGTCGATTGACTATCAAATTATGATATGGAAATTGTTTTAATTCTGATAATTTTGCATTAGGTAATTGAATAAAATCTTCTTCAGTTGAATGCATTTCTCCAATGAATTTCATAACTTCTACTCCTTGATGCCAAATTAACAAGTTGTACATTCTCTTGTAACCAATTAAAGCGTTATTCTATTTTACGTTCATATTTTCCAACTAAACTATTGAAATTCTCCAGTACCAGATAAAAAGTGTAACAGAAAGCGGCAACAATGTACCATGATACAAATACACAAATTCATCTAGTGATCATCTAGTTGGTTACTGAAAGCCAAAAAATGTATGTATCTATACTTTAAGTGATTATGAATACCATGATCATAGATTACTTGACTGGCAAGTGAAATCCACGAATCATGTTTTTTTATCTTGAAGAAATCAACAAGAAGATCTAAATACATTCTAATTATATCATTGATTACTAACCTATGTTAACTCATATGAAGTTATTGCTGATATAAACTAATTATTTGCAGTCTGTTAAAGAAAGAATAATGCGTTATGTAAGGAAACCTTCTTTGTTTGAAGGTGATGTCAACGATTACCAAATAACACTGAACACTTGTATTCTCACTTTATGCAACTACATAATAATCAATACTCAATACAAAATACTGTAATTCTTTGAAACTCTACTAAGTTATCCAGTAGTTTTAGTAGTAATATATACGGTATACATTTTAGAAAATGCAACATTTGATTATTTATGTTAACCTGATCTTCAGTTTTCAACTTAAGAATAATCAAGACATTTCAGATAGTTTACTATTGACAGCCTCTTCAAATCAAAACTATTCATTCATTAACAATTTTCTATTTTTCTAGATAACACCATTGATGAAGACTTCTTGTGAAGAATGAAAACTTTATTGTATACACCTGATAGTTGTTCGAAGTCTCTTTGTTTCGTTTATCCATCTTATTCATCTTTTGTCATCCATTATACAATAATTCACAATTCCCATGACAATTTGACATTTAATAAATTTTATTGGGTTTAGTAGTAGTTGTCTAATAAAACTATTCCTACCCAATTTAAGCTGAAACTACGTATTGTACTCTTTTCAATGTTCCTTTTATTTATTATTTCTTCCTTAATGTCATACACACAGATACATATAGACCACTTTACATTGGTGTTTTATTGGGATTACTGTTTTGACAAGTAAACCAATTTTAATTATGGTGAATGTATATTAATTTGATGAAACCCAAAACGGTTTGTTCACAACGCTTATTGTAAATAAGTAGTATGCGATCAAAATAAAATAAATAAATACTGTCCCTACATAACTAACAACATTCCTAAAACGGATAAACTCGAAATCGAATGCATATAACGAAAATTTGCCAACAGGATTAGCTTTACCCTACTATTCTATATATTAACGACTATTTCTACAGCTAACTCAGTTCAAGAAAATAAAGTTTAGACCGACGTTTATTTTCGAAATTCCCGATGGTTCAACATAACTTATAGCTAAGGAATTCTGTTTTAGAGCGCCCTTCAAACACATTCATTGTAATAGTGATTTTATTTTCAAAGTAGTTAGATGTTGTGTCACTTTAAGACCAGGCTGTTTTATTATGAAATACGAGCAGTGTTTAAACAATCTGCCTATAAGTGCCAAACACTCAACCACACTTCATTCAAACGGTCACATTTATCCTACTTGCTACTATTCATTGCCTACCGGTTCTCTAAAGCGACACCGTGATTGCTTCATCAACTATTTGGATACCTCATGTATCTTACCATCTTTTTCTCGAAAGAGTATTTGGATATTGATTTCACAGTACTTTATAAAATGTTTGCTTGAACTATGCATTGTAGTTTGCACGTAAATGATTTGCTCTCGCATGTAAATTTGTATATACACTAATAATTTTGTGAAATCTTCTGGGGACATCGATCTATGTAGAATGTTATGTTACATTATCTTCTATATTTTAACAACGAAAGTAACCAACACAAACGTTTAGCAACATTCAATGAAACGTAAATATGATAAGTCTATACTCTTTCATCTTTTCTGTTGGCTTGTATGTCTTCCTACTAGATACATCTCTTATTAACGACAGCTGGACATAGAAACCTAGAATGGAATATCTCCAAAATTAGTTCAACATTCTATACGGTACATCTTCTGTAGTATATGTGCTCAACGTGTTATAACTTTAGGCAGATGTCTGGAATGATTGTTTGTCAAAATTCAATTCTGTTCGACCATGTTGTTGGTTTTAATGTACGCAATACATTGAAGTAAGACACATATAAAACAAGCCTACGTTTGTCATGTTGCATGTAGTGTCACTGTAGTTGAATCCACATCTGAATGTTCTTTACACGAGGTAGGTAATGAATGTATTGATGAAACACTGATATTGAATAGATAACCGATAAGATTCACTAATTGATTAACAGTTTATTGAATTCAAGTAACTAATTTTACATATAACATTCAGTATTTCAGTAGTATCAACCATTTCAATGCTCGTATGAAAGCAATATTCCGGTTCGACCTCAAGATTCACATCAAAAAGGAAAATATTTCTCAATCACAATTTGTGTTTGATTTATTATATTTGCACAAAAGAAACAGAGTTATCAGTATGACAAATTTTTAATGTAAGTACTACATTATTAGTAAATAAATAAAAGTTTAGGAATAAAACACTGCAATAAAATCACACACACTGGGAATGACAGAAAAGCAAAATCTAAAACTACAATGAATGTAACAAAACAAACGTCGTTTGAAGCAAATTTTAAAAAAGGCAAAAACAGCGTTACTGAATTTGATTGTTCAACATTGTGAGGTTGTAATGTGGCTTAAAGAGATTGATCACCTTTAGGCGAATCATTGCTGTCATTTGCAATAATGATCAACTCTGTAATTTAATAAACACCAAATGGGATTTCATTAGCTTCATCATTACGTTTTGAAGTGGCTGTTTGGTCTTCACAAGCTGACGATGATGTAATCTGAAAATGTGAAAAAACAATACGATTATTTGCATTGAAATGATCTTTATAAAAACAGAACTTTTCGTTAACCTACCACAATGGTGTTTATCGATTATGTAATTGAAATGTGTAAAACACATACATGGAAACTACTCAAATATCTTAATTGGAAACATCGATGGTGTAACTGATGTAGTTTAGCTGATTGCTTCTGCCATTATGAGTATAATAATAATAATAATTATTATTATTATTGTGAAATATTTTGGATGAAGAAGTTTAGCGTTTTTGATCAGAGTGATTATGTTGTCTACTTTCAGTGTAATTGATATTGACGTACATGGGTAGGGTTACTTCTGTTTGCCTCACTCTAGCTCTGCTCCATAATTTACATTCTAATATTCATGAATAATCAGCTGGCGTTACTTTCTTCACCTGATTAGTTGTGATTAGCTTGCCAATTTCTTTATGTCATTGTTGTTGCGATGTGCATCTCCAGCAAACAAATAAAAGCGAATGTTAGATGGTAACCGCAGTACTTACAAATTACCTACTTTTGTTTTATTACGTAACTGAATAGAAGTACGTTCACTGTATTAGTACGTAAACAGCCAATAATGATTTTAAACACTGAGTTTTGTTGTAAGGAATACTGACATTTACACTTTGATTTGCAATATTCGAATTTCATAGCGTGTACATAGAGAGTTGTGAGGGATTGACATCCCAGTAAATTTGTACAATCTGATGATTATCGCATGAGAAGTTAGTAAATGTTATTTATCCCAGTTGAATGCATGACAATTTCAACTAGGGATTATCATGGTGTATTAAATTCGATAACCCTAGTCAAGCAGATACATTCACTGACCTACTCATTAATATGTACACTTTCTTCTTATGCTTCACATTGAAATTATGTACAAGTGATAGTTAATGCCTTTTAAAGATGAACTTACTGTTTATTTCAGAGTTATGCAACTGAGCTTTTGTAATAGAATAAGTTCGAATCCCACTGTGAACATCATCATTGGGATGCAGGTACATCCAGCCGATGAGTCCCAAATAGGACGAAACGCGCGTCCTAGATTCCACTTGACAGTCACAATCCAAATTAAATGAGCTTTTGTATGTTGCTACACACAAGTAAATCTGAGATCATTCTAAATTATACCTTCTGTAAGTGAGCAGACTAGATCTAGTTGTAGATTTTCAATGATATAGAAGTCATTCAGTCTATTGATACTTCCACTTCAACATGTCAATCGCAACATTCAAATGGTGTGGTCCAGTTATGCTGGCTAAATGTACTGCATGGAATTCGATGAACACGTCGAATTATGAAATGCTTACGAGACACGAGTGTAAATATGAACAGTGACGTAAGTGTGTTTAATGTAAACTACAACAAACTAGAAACATTAAATACAGATAAATTTTTCTGTGTGTTACTTACTAGATCACATATTTTAATAATCGGACACCAACCACATCTGACACCGCCTACTGACTTTGTTGTGCAATTATTTTCGGTTGTTTGTGTTCGGCATACTTAAATGTAAATATAGAAAACGTCATTCAATGTTTGTCTGTCATTCATGATGTTGTTGTTGTTGTTAGATTAATATTAATCAGTAATCGATAATTAAAACTTACCAAATTAGAATGTAAATTACTGATGTCAACTCAAGAATGATCTATTTTAATCGAATTTTTTTTTGTTTTATTTTGTCTCCCAACAACAAACAATATGAGAATGAATTAAATGATTGAGAAGACCATTGTGTATTTGACGTCTACAACAGACATTGAGTTATGAAAAATATGCCATCAGAATCCTGTTATGTCCAGTTGTGATTGACAGCAAGTGTCAAATTGACAATTAACAACCCTAAATTACACTTGCCATTCAATAACATTTTCAATAGGAGAGTTTGAAGTGTAAAACAAGTAAGTAGCAAATTTTATGAATTTGATTAAGACTACAACAGTAAATGACGGAGTACAACACAATCGACAATCAAATTGGAGATTTGAACAAGACTTGATGTTCAGTATGGGATGAACGATGAGTCAGACCCAATGTTCATTGATTCGTAGATTAACATCATCAGTGACAGTAAGGCAATTTCAGATTGATTGATTGAGATCATTAAACACTTATTTTACTGGATAACCTGTTTATGATTGTTAAACACTTTAACTTCATTGATCATTGACAGTACAAGTTGGCTAAAATTTGTGTTGATTTAGTAAATTCAAAATTACAAAGGGGGAGGGGAATTCACATTATAGACGCACACATACATAAAATTTCATGAAGTTGAGTTTACTCACTGGAACTTGGGAATATTGTTAACTGCGTGGGAGTTCGTGATTCAGGCACTGAAATACTTTTGTTGTAAATAAGTTTTTCATCGGTGATAAATCCATCTGAATGGAAATTAATTTAAGAAAATTATCACAAATACGAATGACACAAAAACAATGTTGACATTTTTAGTTACTTTTCATGTCTACTCTGGTTCTTCTGAACATCTTCCTGATTTGTTCACTCGAATTGTATGATGTTTGGCTGGTGATTAATCAAGCCATTGAATGGTGATTTATTTGCCATCAATAGGTATCTTATGTGAACACAACAGATTACAGCATTTAGTTCATGAATCATCCTACTACAACCAACCAATATACACTTCATTTTCAACAGTCATCCAGTAGGAAATTCCACTTGTTTAGTTGGATAAATTTTTCGCCACACTGGAAACTACTGGACATTTATTCACACTCAGTTGCAATGAATGTTACATATCATCTATGTGAAACATTCGATCGACAGCATCACAATAGTTAATACAATTCTGTCAAGTTCACTTGATGCTTGTACTGGTGCTATAAGTCAAGCAAATTCATTGAACTAGCAGATTCATTAATGTCACTTTGTCAAATTAAAGACAATGCTGCAGTAATTTCATATACACACAATGATATAATAGATCTTACTTCCATCTTCACTGCCATTATAAATTCCCTTGGTTATTTTCAATGTTATAGGACACTCTAGAGGATGATACTGAAAAACAAAAAAAAAATAGAAGGTAACACTGCATAATGTCTGAGTGGTATAATTTTCTATTCAAGATAGAAATCAAGTTACATTGTGTTTTAATTCGCAGTGTGAGGTAATGATACTTATTTCTCTGTGTTGTTGAATGTTTTATTAGTGCATCATTAAAAATCATTTAATCAGGTATATGATGAACAGTGACTTTGTAATTCATAAATGATTACTGAGAGCTGTGCAGACTAACTAACATGACACACGTTGATATCCAGTTAAGCACACTTTGAAATAACAGTGAGTTTTAATGAATTCATGTTCATTGCAAAGTACATGTAATTTGACGATGCAGCCACTCTTCTGAAGCCTATACATTTGTAGTTAACTTAGTCGACTAAACGTTGAATAATTCATGATAGGCTGGCATCTTTCTTGCTTTAGAAATATGAAAAGAACTTCAAGTCATCTTATAAAATGACATATTCATCCCAAATCAGCATTCAGAGATGTTTGATGGAAATTGAGGCGGAAGCTCTGTTTTCGGTGCCCAACATTGTTGATGCAACTTACAAAATATTTTTGCGTTAACATTGTAGCCAACTTCCAAATGAAACAGTCTATCTAATTTAACTTGATAAATGATAAGTGAACTTGATTATTAAAGATGATCCTGTCACGTGTCTCACATTTGTATGATTTCAAGTGAAAGATGATTTACTTGAATAAAACGTATTTTCTTTAATTTGATGAATATTATGTTGATGATTCAACTGAGTATGTCAAGTCATCATCATCGTCATTTACCTTTAATTCGTAAACGCTCTACAATCAGTTTGATTCTCATGAACTGATTGTTTAAATTCCTCTTATGATTGAATCAGAAAATAAAAATACTGATTTGATGAGTGTAGTGAAATAGACAACAACATTCACAATCGATGTTTGATCAATGCACATCAAATAGAAAACCTACCCAAACAATATAAAATTGAATGGTTCTATCTCGTAAGATATACGTGTAAACAGAAACTACAATATAAAAACAGAAATGTGACAAATAATTGATAACTGAGTATGAATCATAGTCAACAGACTACTTAATTCGTGATCAGTGACAACAAAGTAAGTAGGAATCGACGTAAATATGGACTGACTGTACTTAATAGTAATGTATCTAATGCATTCAAATGAATAAAATCAAATGTGTAAATCAGTATATCTCTATCCCATAATAGGAATTTAAAATGTTACAGAGCACAGTATATACTCACAGTTCAAGAACAGTCAAAGTTGAAGATAGATGTGACTGAATATTGAAATTCGAAAACAAATCAATTGTTTCCTCGTCGAGTTTAGTCGTTCAGTATTTATCATTCCAATTTGATTGAGAAGCGTCATTGTTGATCTGGACAACATTTGTACACAATCATCACTTCAACTGAATGTGAACATTTTGATGAATCTATATGTAGTTACTTAGTTCATGTTAGTGTATATACAAGAAAGTGCCAGTTTCACTCATCAATTCACAAGATTATCGTTAACTTCAATAGAAATAATGGTAGTTAATCGAAAGTAGATTATTACAGAATTCAGTAAATCATGCCTTAACGACTACTTGATAATAATGAATAACATAGAGTTAAGCAAACAGAATAACATGTTGGCACTTACCATATGCTTCAGGGTTTGATTCGCAGTAGCGAATGCCATCATAAAGAACAAGAAGCATTTCTTCTGCAAATTTAAAAAATGTATACAATTACCATCTCTCTTATAACAATCAAACAAAAATTTTCATCCTACCAGAACTTAACATGAAAAAAAAGTTGTTGAGAAGTGAATCATAGTGGAATATCGTTTATTTCAAGTAAGTAAACTCCATACGCTTTGCACATTTTATCGCCTGTTAATCAACTTATGAATGATACGATAAGAAAACAATCTTAAATCTGCTTTGCTTTTCAAGGCGTTTGTTGTTCTGTTACCGCTGAAGTTTGTGGATTGCCACATACTGAAATCTGCTCGCTGTCAAGTCATTTCAAAAGATTCACTATTATTACTAGTTAATGTTAAGTGACGTGTCAATAAAATAAAATGTGAAAACAATAAAAGAAAACTCACGGCCTACAACGACATTCAGACTATAAGTTGTCAAAAAGGCATCGCCGATTTTTATCGATGTGATTTGATTGCCGGATTCAAAGGCATCACCCATATACATAGTCCCTTCAAAGTGAAAGTAACAACATCAACATATTGAAATTGTTAAGTGTGATATATTCAATGCAAATATGAAATTGTTTCAATTGAGTTAACAATCAAATTAAACATGTGGAATGTGTCATAGTTGAAGTAGGTTTGAATGATGTAACTGTGTCATTAGTGTGCGACATTCACTTGATTCATTTATTTATTCAGTTATTAACAGTGTTGTTTCATTGCACAATGT
This sequence comes from Schistosoma japonicum, assembly GCA_025215515.1. Classification (NCBI taxonomy): domain Eukaryota; kingdom Metazoa; phylum Platyhelminthes; class Trematoda; order Strigeidida; family Schistosomatidae; genus Schistosoma; species Schistosoma japonicum. Next base: position 413,202 of record CM046064.1, on the reverse strand, counting down.
GTGATATGATTCAGTCTAACGGATACTGAAAGTAGCTGCTTAACAAGCAACTTAATGTAGATGGATATACTAAACATACAAACAGTGATCGCTTACCACTTGTGAATGTGATTAACGATTTCAAACTTTCCTGATTGATTTCCTCCGTAAACCCAGTGTTATTAATCTAAATTCATTCAATTTTTTCAGCTTATTCACTTTAACTACACAACTTACCAATGTACCATTTTTAGCGTCTGATATATAAATTTTCCCCTCACCTTCAAAATATGATTCCGTTGTTTCCGATTCAATATACTAGAAGTCAATTATTTATTAATGCAAACGAAATTCGTACAATCACTTACATATGGTACTTCTGCTACACTGTTATCCAGAAACAGTATATTGAAGTATATCATCGAAGGTATAAACCAGTATAACAAGGAACTCATTTGTCTTAGATCAATACTCATCACTGCTCTCATCAAGAGAAGAATGTAATTTCTTACATTCATGTCACTTTAAATACACTTTTCAATGGTCTATGCTATTCACTGATTGGACAAAAGTTACAAGTAATCACCAACTAATCATTGGTGTCCATTACAGTAGTTGTATTTGATAAGTTAATTGAATGTGTTACTTGTCGTATTGAGTCTACATTAATTCCATGGTATGTTTCATGAGTACGGCAGTCAACACACATCATTTAATTATGATGTTCTTTTTATTGGCTTACTGAAAACGTTGTCACTTCTATTGGTTGAGACTAAAAATAATTTGATTTGACTCATAATTATCGTGATTGTTTTAGTTAAATGTATTAAAATCGACCGACAAACTTACGATATACAGGGAAGGAAAATCTAACTCCGAGATTTGAATTACACTTAAACATATTTACAGCTCATCAAAGAAGTGTTCTGCAAATGTTTACATTGAATCACCGCCGCGAGATTACTTCAATAGTTTATTTATTTGTATATTCATGTAAATCGGGTTATCAAAGTGGATCATCAAATGAATCTTTTGTGTAGAAGACTTTTAAATTCAAATACATACCGACTGATAATGACAATTGAAAGTCATTCAATGGAAAGAACGTTGAAGGCATGAAGATGCCTGTGGTTATTAAGTAGCTACACTAAACCGACAAGTCATTTAAGTGGATAATATGACAAAAAATTAAAATTAATGATAAGTGACAAAAAAAATCAGTAATTAACTAAATAATCCTTCCAGATGTGTACAATATCAACAACACTGGGGTTCGAACACAGAATACTCAGACTATATGCATAAAGGAAATTTTCAAATAAAATTTATAATATGTTAAAAAAAAAATCAAGTGCTCAAACTTCCTAGTATAACAAGGACAATAGGATGATTTGAAGAGTTTAAGATAACACCGCATAATTTGTGCTGACCATGAAAATAGTGAAAGGAAAGCAGAGAATTACATATATCTGTCTATCACTTAACAGAATTCAAATAAAGAATTTAAGAGAAACTTGCGCATGTAGGTCGACAAAAGTATAACAGCCAACAAGATTATGCCATTTTCATCATAACCTGAATCAGTGACGTCCAGATTCATAAGAATTTCATTACAAAACTGATTATATTGACTAGATTGAATGAATGAGTGGAACTAGTGAGATGAGCGGAACTGCTGTTTGTTTAGGTTTAGATAAACTAACATTCATTGATATACACTTTGTACTTTAATGAAGGTAAATTGAAACATGTCAAGTAAACGTGGCATGATACCTGAAAGTGTCTACAAATTTGTTAAATCTGTTTAACCTCTTCCTTTACTAGTTGTGATGATGATGAGTATGCTTCATTTGAATGTTTTAACGATAATCAAGTAAACGTGCTTACAGTTATACTAATAATAATAATAATAATATTAATATTAATAATAATAGTGAATATGGACTATCCCACTAATGTAGTAATGAATGATAACTCCTAATGTATCTCTTTGTGTTCAGTGATGATTGACTTACTTTTTAAATAGGTATTTTCGTACACTGTATCATATTTGTGATTGAATTTGAGTGTGAGTGAATTTCCATGACTTACTCTATAGAAATTACATTCATTAACTAAACTGTTTGTATAGATAACTCCTATAGATTACGCCATAGTACATTCATTTTGTATTGCACATTTTCTTAGTTTGCATTGGTTTTTTAAGCAAATTGAGAGATGTGTTGCTGTGTGCTTGAGATTGGTTTGTGTATCATGTGACTTATTCTATTCCATATTCGATGTTGATTAGACTCGAAAAAATTAACTTGTGAAAGTCAGTATTCCATTGACGTTGGAACATTTTCCACACTCAATTGAATGATGGGAATCACTTGAGCATGTGAAATTCTGATGAAGCAGGAACTAGTTCACAGTTACACAATACATTTGCAGTGTTGTTTTGATGATGGATTTACTGTTGTTGCCAGTGATGTTAACAGTAATGAAGATGAAGATGGTGATCGTGAGGGCGATATGAATATATTGATTGTTGAAAATAAGTATGATTTGTTCAACGGTGATGTTGATGATGATGTTAGCGATAACGATGATAAATGTAAATTTAAATAGTAATGTCAATGATTATTATAACTTGAAGTGGATTAGTGATGATTTGTATAATGATGATAATAATAGTGCTGATGTCATGCATGATGAACTGTGTTATCATTCATCGTGAAAACAACAAGACCTTGTTTAATTTGACCAACTTGCTGGACGTAGTTACATGCATGACATCACTTTCAGCTTTCTCAACTTATGTATCAAACGTATTACACTTTTACGTTGTATTGAACAAAATCTAGAATCAACAACACACCATATTATAAGTAATCCGTCACTGGTACTAAGGCCTAATTGTCATTTTTCCCACCGTATTATATAATGATCACAATAAATACAGACCATCTTCATTTATCCCAAGTATAAATGTCCCATACTCATCAATGCATAAAAGCCAAAATATCATGTGTTCGAGCCTCCAGCAAAGTTGTGATTATGCACATTCACAAAAGAATTACATGCGAGAATGGAATAGTTAGTTATATTAATCTATGTACTTATTCAGACGCAAAAACTTATATGATTTGGAGTAAGTCAAGAGTTGGAGGATAATTTATTTTGTGTGAAGTAATCACTGATGATGTTGTCATATAAAGCAACAAACCCTCTCAATGCGTTTGTTTAGTCCTATAAAACGTATTTTCGTCACTGCTACTAAAGCCTAATTATCATTTCTACCACTGTATTATATAATGATCACAATAAATACAGATCATCTTTATTTATTCCATGTATAAATGTCCCATAAAAATCCGAATATCCTGTGTTCGAACCCTAGTCGTGTTGTTGTGTTTATGCACATCCACAAAACAATTACTTTCCATAATGAGATAGTTGGTATAATTGATTTCAGTTTTTTTAATAGTCATTTAACTAAGATAAGTTCATGATGCAATATCCACTTTACGTGACTAGTCGATATAGTGTATGCTAATGTGTTATACCAGGAATATCATCAATCAACTTAAAGTAAACTTGTTATGCCCTACAGATATAAATAGAAAAAGAAGAGACTTCTGTTGAATATGACTTGTCCTTAATGAGCAGAACACAATACTATTTACTTGTTTAATGTAAGATATTTGATAAAAGTGGAAACAGTTTTGGAATGTCTCTGTATCATTTTGCCAGTCAAGTACATAATTGACAAGCGACTGAGACATTCTAGATCAATTATCTAATACAACTCTTGTTGTAATCTGATTAGTTCAATAAAAGTGATCTCATCTATTGTGGATTGGTTGCAAAATGCAACCATACGACTTCAATTCATCAAACTGTTGGAGTAGAATTAGACATCATATAGCAATGTCACACTGAACGTTATACTGAACGTACATTATTACTAGTGAGTGAATATTTACTTCTTATTAGTTAGTAGTTTTACCCATTTCAATAAATAAACAGCTACTGTGAATATCTACTTGATTTGTTTATCATTTGACATTCGTAGATAGTCGACTCGACTAATCGTCTACAGTCATAAACATTGAAAATAATAAACGCTCAGTAGAAAATGCTTAACTTCTCTGTTAATTGAACTAGTGTTATTAAGAGGATTATTGTCGTTATTATTTCTGTGTCTTCATTACCACTCAGTAACTTACTTCGAATCCTCAAACTGTTTGCATTAACTTGCGGAAACAAGAATGACTAATTAAACTCAATTAATCAACTACTAATCAATGCAAATAATACAAACTAGGATTGTTATGTTCCTAGGAAAACCACCTCAAGTTGACTACATTCAATAGGCTTTTATCTAAGTTAACACGAATATTGAGCGTTTTCCAACAGGTTTTGCTAAAGTTGATATTTCTTGTGAAATTTTGATGATATTTTGCAACCAATCCACAATAGATGAGATCACTTTCATTCAACTAATCAGATTACACCAAGAGTTGTATTACGGAACAACAGTTTAGAACAAATTCACAGTGAAAATTCACTCCTTTTCAGTTTTCAGCCAATAACAATTTAACTAGTATTGAAGACAAGGATCTGAAAATTCAAACCACAGTATGTTCAAGCCCAACCAATCTGATGCATCCGTGGACCTACGTAATAACTCCCTATAGAAAATTCCATGCAATTCAATTAAATGATAGAAAGAAGTAAGTAATTGTCTGTCTCACCTATATATTTTCTTTAGTCAAAGCAATCAGATAAAATTTTCTGGAATTCTCCTAATTATCTTACTTCTCTTGTATGGTATGTAATGAGGATTGAATATTACGTGAGAATAAACAAATTGGTGCTATCAGTTGCGTTATGTTTGATGAATGACAGCTTCCAATTTATATGTGTGTAAGTACGTTTACGTGTATTCACTGAATCAGAATTGAATAGCTAAATCACAGTGTTTAGGCACTCCATTATTCCAAATCTAGTTCGATTGGTATCAGTGATTGACATGATGTTGTATTTGTTGATGTCGACTACAATGATTTCGACGATGATGATGCTGACTGGATTGCCTTTGATGATTGTGACCTTGATTAGGATAGTAATAAATCTGGTCCAGGTGATGCTAGTTTTAATGATGAAGATGATGATTTAATTGAGTAAAATAAATTTTATCAGACTGAATTAGCCAGTATTCAGAATAGCATATTTAAACCGTGGTTACAATAAAAATCTTCATACTATATACGGAGGAAGAGTGATGTAATTTCTGTTCAAAAATAAGTGTACTGTCGAGTGGACAGTGTGATTATAAGTAGCAAATTATGACCAATTTAACTAGATATATTTGTATTCAATTTAGAAATATCATGGCCAATACCTATCATCAATCAGATCCCAGACATATGGGCTTGAAATGAGTCAATGATGAACCTTCAACTACCTTCGTAAATGTTGCGACCAGTAATTGTCATCATCATTCTTATTCACTCATTTATTGATTTTGTGGACACTAGTCATTCTTTAATTTCCTGCCCTCGTTCCATTCATCTTTATTGTTTATAACACAATCAGATGACATTCAATTTATTCATTCACAAAGTAATCAGTCAACATCATCAAACTTCACTCTGTTTGTTTCATTTTATCATCTAGCAGGCTGATGAATCTCATCATGTTCGATGTGCGCGCGAGAGAGAGAATGACTGCACTGTAAAGAACTGCGAGAAATAAGCTATTGACAGAGAACATATTCAATAGAAATCTACAAGTTTAATCAATTTTTCTACTTTCAATTTTTGTGTAGATAAAAATAAGAAGACATTGAAATATGTGAAAAACGTGTACACAACACACATTTAAACTCATTCAGATGATAAGAGAGATGACCGAGATATTTTTATCCAGAACCATCTTATCAGTTTCACCGACCTGTCTGATGAACTTCTTTTCACAAGATAAAAATACTTTATTTTGTTTTAATTTATCTAATAAAAAGATAAAGTGAAAATGTTGTCTACTCTACATTGAAATAATAATAATAATAATAATACAAATCACTGAAGTGATCATGTTTGTAGCCAAATTGATGCAGTTTACAATGAAGAATAACTGTCAGTGATGTTCTAGATGTGGGTGAATTAGCCTAATCGAAATTCAGAGTAGATGGATTGGTAATGAACAGTTCTCAATACAATCATTTATGTGAGTGCATAACAAACGTATAATAGCCAACAAGATCATGCCATTTTCATCATAACCAAAATCAGTGACGTCCAGATTCATATGAATTTCATTACAAAACTGATTATATTGACTAGATTGAATGAATGAGTGGAACTAATGAGATGAGAGGAACTGCTGTTTGTTTAGGTTTAGATAAACTAACATTCATTGATATGCACTTTGTATTCTAATAAAGGTAAATTGAAACATGTCAAGTAAACGTGGCATGATACCTGAAAGTGTCTACAAATATATGTTGAATCTGTTCAATCGCTTTCTTTACTAGTTGTGATGATGATGAGTATGCTTTGTTTGATTGTTTCTATGATAATCAGGAGGAAAATGATGCTGCTGCAGCTAATGATGATAATGATGTAATAATTGATGATGACGTTGGATGTAATATTTATTAATTTCACACCTGTGCACGCTTCGACGTGTTCTTCCACACCATCGAGCTCGATAGAGATAGAAATTGAGGTCTACTGAATATGTGTGTTAATGAAGTCGTTCAAAATTTGGTGAGCGCTCAACTATTAACTTCAGAATTAGCAATTCATTTTAAATAATCTAACTAAACACCAGATCATCTTCATCGTTCAAACATTGATTAATCACAAACTTGAATGACAGACAGGAAATCATGTTACACATTATTGGTACATAGATTGGAGAAGTTAAAAATGGATGTGACAGGTGTAGTTGTCTTTGGCCCATTTGATAAAAATCAGCTTACAATGATTTTGTCATTTTGTATGGGATTTTTAAATAAAATTGCGCAATTGGAAACTTCTAAGTATGTCAATAAACGATGTGTTTGTATACGGGAATACTAACCAACTGTTGTAACGAACCATCGAATTAAAATTATCAAAACCGACACATGTGGACGATTTTGATTCAGTTTATCAGAGTGTACATTTTTCAATCATACTGTACCTGAGACATGTATTCTTCATGCCAATTATGAAAGTGGGAGGAAGGTAACTCATAATCAACAACGCAAATACATGACAACATTTAGTGAATTTGACGACTGTCGATTTAACACGTGTGAGCTGCTTAGATAGAATTAAATGAAATTTCGTGTTGCATTATATGCATAAACATGATGATTGTTGTCAATCGCGAACTACTCTTACATTCACCACATTGTACACTATCTAATTACAGAACAACATGCAGATTCACGATGTAGAAAATGACACAAACCACCCTCAACTCCCCTACACACAACCCTTAACATCTAAATGATTCCATGTTCAACAATAAGTATAAACGATATTTGAATAAGTTTGAAGGTGTGAAGCGATTAGGTTGAGCTTTCGTACCCTAACCAGCCCTAACCTAAACCTGTAAGGCAACGAAACCTTCTCAATTCATTTGTTTAGCCTAAGAAACATAACGGCACTAAATAATGAAGTTTTCTTAGCACAATTCAGTCACATAATGTAGCCATATAATGCCAGTGGTGTTAGTTTCGAGGTGATTGAGATGAGTTTCTATCTCACTAGATCGGGAACGCTATTCAAATATTGGCTAGAAATGAATTCCATTTCGAATATATGGAGTGAACTCATCAAGTATGTTGATTAGACAAATGATCTAGAATGTTTCAGTCGTTTGTCAATTATGTGGTTGACTGGCAAAATGATACAGAGACATTCCAAAGCTGTTTCCACTTTTATCAAATATTTTACATTAAGCAAGTAGGTAGTATTGTGTTCTGCTCATTAAGGACAAGTCATATTCAACAGAAGTCTCTTCTTTTTCTATTTATATCTGTAGGGCATAACAAGTTTACTTTAAGTTGATTGATGATATTCCTGGTATAACACATTAGCATACACTATATCGACTAGTCACGTAAAGTGGATATTGCATCATGAACTTATCTTAGTTAAATGACTATTAAAAAAACTGAAATCAATTATACCAACTATCTCATTATGGAAAGTAATTGTTTTGTGGATGTGCATAAACACAACAACACATCTAGGGGTCGAACACAGGATATTCAGACTTTTATGCATGAATGCATTGATCAAATGAAATGTATGAAATATCATTGAAAATCATGATCTAGTGATATGTAGGTGATGAATATTGCTGTGCTGATATAAGTGATGGTTTTATCTTTGATGGAAATTACTGGACTGGCTTGAACGTATCATTCGACACTTGCAAATATGATGCCACATTTACTTGACTTCAATGCGATAACTTTCTTTAGAAAATAAAGTGCACAACTATGACTGTTAGTTTATCTACACTTAAATGAAACTACCATCTATGTGAACTCACCAATTTTTCTTATTCATTCAATCTGAGTGTAGTCTATCTCACAAGGAAACTCATATGAATCAATCAATAATGTTTCTAATTATAATGGAAATGGCATGATCACATCTATTCTGATGCCTCTGTTGGCCTACATACAGAGTTTTCTGTCAATAATGAAAACATTCCATTGAATTTAATTAAATGATAGGAAGGAACAAAGAAAGAAAGAAAATAATTCTCTACTTCTCGTTCACTTCTATTTAGCAGGAACAAATAAAGAGGTGTTAACTTAAAATCTCCAAATGATCGTATTCTCCTGATTATGTAATGACGATCGAATATAAATTAACAATGAATAAATTGGTATTGACGGCTAAACCGTGAATTTCATGTTTTTGTTGATGAATGTGCACTTCCTATTCATTTGTGTTGTGTGTGTGTCAACTGAATGTGAATTGATCTCTTAAAGAATGAATGTTATTCAGGCCTTATTGATCATTATGAGGCTGTATTTGCTGATGGTGATTATAATGACTCGGATGATTCTCATGCTGATCATGATGATGATGATGATTCTATTCAGTATAATGAAATTGATGTGATCCAATCAACCAGTGTTTATAGTGGACCTGCTTTAATTCTGTTGTAACCTGATTGATGGTGGATCCTGATGTTTCATTGTGTTTAACGTTTGAGTTGTTTTTTTTTCTTCATATTTTATTTTTTAAAGCGGTGATATCACTGAACAACAAGCTTCTACATGATGATATTTACATAAAATAAATGATTGCATGCATCAACTTGATGATAATTAGGCTGTAAAATTGCTCAGATCCTGGATGCATAAACTCGATTTCTCGTCACACTATCCAAATTATAATAATAAAGGTGTTGGTTCAGATTATGGACTAATGTCCGTTGAGTAAAACTTTAAATCTCGAAAAATGTTTACTGTTTACTTTTACAATGAAACCTTGAATAAAAGTTAACTGTTTTATTTTTTTACAACGAAATGCTATATTCGTTTACATCTTTTTATATATCATGAAATCAAATTCAGAATCTTCAGATCTCACAGCGTGTACTCCATGAAAGTGACATCACAGGGATCGTCACATGAGAAGGTGGGCATTTAAAACAAAGCTAGCACCAACTCTACTTTTACAAGTTGTTAGAATAGGAGGATGAGGTTTGTAATCAGAAGTAAAATACACATTTGATTAAAATTAGACTTAATCTAAAGTTTTACCTGCCTCAGAACTGGCTATTTTTGTGACGAATAATTTTGAACTAATAAATGTAGAACCTGATGAGCATTTATCGAAAAGAATATTCTTCGTTCAAACGCCTTTGTTTTTTTTTAATCTAAAGTGTTGGATGTGTGAGCTGCATGAGGTTCGATATGAGTAATGAATCTTTTTATATGAGTTACATAAAGACAGTCCGTATTCAATGTGATAATTATATAATACAGTGGTAGAAATGATAATTAAGCCTTAGTAACTGTGACGAAAATACGTGTAATAGGACTAAACAAACGCATTTAGAAGGTTTGTTGCTTTATATGACAACATCATCAGAGGTTACTTCACATAAAATAATTCACCATTAACTCTTGACGTACTCCACATCATATCAGTTTTTGCGTCTGTCTAAGTTCATAGATTAATATAACTAACTATTCCATTCTCGCATGTAATTCTTTCGTGAATGTGCATAATCACAACTTTGCTGGAGGCTCGAACACAGGATATTTTGGCTTTTATGCATTGATGAGTATGGGACATTTATACTTGGGATAAATGAAGATGGTCTGTATTTATTGTGATCATTATATAATACGTTGGGAGAAATGATAATTAGGCCCTAGCACCAGTGACGGATTACTTATAATATGGTGTGTTGTTGATTCTAGATTTTATTCATTACAACGTAAAAGTGTAATACGTTTGATACATAAGTTGAGAAAGCTGAAAGTGATGTCATGCATGTAACTACGTCCAGCAAGTTAGTCAAATCAGACAAGGTCTTGTTGTTCTCATGATTAATGATAACGCAATTCATCATGCATGTCATCAGAATTGTTAGTGTCATCTTTATACGAATCATCACTAATCCACTTCAAGTTATCATTATCATCGACATGACTATTTAAATTTGCATTTATCATCGTTATCACTAACATCGTCATGATCATCATCACTGTTACACCAATTATACTAATTTTCAACACTCAAATTATTCATATCGTCCTCACAATCACCATCTTCATCTTCATCACTGTTAACATCACTAGCGACAACAGTAAATTCATCATCAAAACAACACTGCAAATGTATTGTGGAACTGTGAACTAGTTCCTGCTTGATCGGAATTTCATATGCTGAAGTCAATCCCATCATTCAATTAAGTGTGGAGAATGTTCCAACGTAACAGGAATACTGACTTTCACAAGTGAATTTTTTCGTGTCTCATCAACAAAGAATGTGGAATAGAATAAGTCACATGATACACAAACCAATCCCAAGCACACAGCAACACATCTCTCATTTTGCTTAAAAAACCAATGCGAAATAAGAAAAACATACAATACAAAATTGATGTTGTACTATGAAAAAATCTATAGGAGTTATCTGTACAAACAGTCTAGTTAATGAATGTAATTTCTATAGAGTAAGTCATGGAAATTCACTCACACTCAAAATTAATTACAAATATGATACAGTGAATGAAAATACCTATTTGAAAAGTAAGTCATTAATCACTGAACACGAAGGGATGCATTAGAGATATAATTCATAACAACATTAGTGGGATAGTCAATATTCACTATTATTATTATTATTATTATTATTATTATTATTATTACTATCAGCATTTTCTCTTAAATATCATCAAAACAATCAAACAAAGCATACTCATCATCATCACAACTAGTTAAGAAAGAGATTGAACAGATTCAACATATATTTGTAGACACTTTCAGGTATCATGCCACGTTTACTTGACACGTTTCAATTTACCTTCATTAGAGTACAAAGTGTATATCAATGAATGTTGGTTTATCTAAAGCTAAACAAACAGCAGTTCCTCTCATCTCACTAGTTCCACTCATTCATTCAATCTAGTCAATATAATCAGTTTTGTAATGAAATTCATATGAATCTGGACGTCACTGATTTTGGTTATGATGAAAATGACATGATCTCGTTGGCTGTGATACGCCTGTTGTACATTCACTAAAATGATTGTATTGAGAACTGTTCATTACCCATCCATTTATTCTGAATGTCTATTAGGCAAAGTCACTCACATCTTAAACATCATTGACAGTTATTCTTCATTGTAAACTGCTTCAGTTTGCCTACTACAATGATCAGCTCAGTGATTTGTATTATTATTATTTCAATGTAGAGTAGACAACATTTTTACTTTATTTTTTTTAATTAGACAATTTTAAACAAAAGAAAGTTTTTTATCTTGTGAAAAGAAGTTCATCAGACAGGTCGGTGAAACTGATAAGATGGTTCTGGATAAAAATATCTCGGTCAACTGTCTTATCATCTAAATGAGTTTAAATGTGTGTTGTGTACACGTTTTTTTATGTATTTCATTGTCTTATTATTTTTATCCACACAAAAATTGAAGGTAGAAAAATTGATTAAACTTGTAGATTTCTATTCAATATGTTCTCTGTCAATAGCTTATTTCTCGCAGTTCTTTACAGTGCAGTCATTCTCTCTTTCGCGCACATCGAACATGATGAGATTCATCAGCTTGCTAGATGATAAAATGAAACAAACAGAGTGAAGTTTGATGATGTAGACTGATTACTTTGTGAATGAATAAATTGAATGTCATCTGATTGTGTTATAAACAATAAAGATGAATGGAACGAGGGCAGGAAATTAAAGAATGACTAGTGTCCACAAAATCAATAAATGAGTGAATAAGAATGATGATGACAATTACTGGTCGCAACATTTACGAAGGTAGTTGAAGGTTCATCATTGACTCATTTCAAGCCCATATGTCTGGGATCTGATTGATGATAGGTATTGGCCATGATATTTCTAAATTGAATACAAATATATCTAGTTAAATTGGTCATAATTTGCTACTTATAATCACACTGTCCATTCGACAGTACACTTATCGTTGAACATATTGTTGAATTACATCACTTTTCCTCCGTATATAGTATGGAGATTTTTATTGTATCCACGGTTTAAATATGTTACTCTGAATACTGTCTAATTCAGTCTGATAAAATTTATTTTACTCAATAAAATCATCGTCTTCATCAATAAAACTAGCATCACCTGGTCCACATTCTTAACTATCCTAATCAAGGTCACAATCATCAAAGGCAATACAGTCAGTATCATCATCGTCGAAATCATTGTAGTCGACATCAACAAATACAACATCATGTCAATCACTGATACCAATCGAACTAGATTAGGAATAATGGAGTGCCGAAGCATTTTGATTTATAAATAACTTGACTACGAGTCAGTGACAATGTCGACCAGATTCTTAACACGTTTATCCTGAGTACACTTAGTGTATCTGATTTCTGTAATGTCTGGTATAGATCGATAGATAAGTATGTTTATTGTGGTTGCCAAAATTGAATGAATGTGGCTTTGATCCAAATGGGTAAATAATTACAGGATAATCACAGTGCTTATTTGTGCTTATAACAAGCATTGAATGTGTTGTTCTGTACGACAACGAAATCTCAACCTCACTAGCTGACACAAGAAACCTACTTAAGGTAAACGTAATGTATTTGTCTGTAGTGTTAAGAATCGGTCATCTCTTAAACAGATGACATCGGATGGACACAACATGTGCATTCAAGTTAGTTAATAAACTGCCGAATTTCATCATTTTAAATATTTTTCAAAGCTCTGTCCATTAAGGATAATGAATGTTGCTCATGTATTTAGAAATAGGTGTCTGTGATTCTTTGCCTTGATGCTGTAGTGGTAAATAATCCCCAAAATAAATAGTTTCATAAGCTCTGGACATTGATGCTGACCATGTTTGTTTTAGCGGACACTACTAGTTGAAGGCGGGTGGTCACGCATCTTCACCAGATCACGACTCGAACCACCGTGAATAGCATCTCTCTCTAGTTTGCCAACCTAGACGTTGCTATCCCATTAAAGCTCTCTGTACGATCAAATATAATTTTGCTTCCATCCATCAGTGCCTTCTGATTTCTCATTCGTTAGAGTGGGTCCATTCGATAGAAATGGCTTTGGTAATACGACAATCACAATTAGGTTATATAGCCGACTACACTTCAATGCCATGCGTCTCATTTCATTGCATCATAGTGATTCGAGTCCAGTTTATTTGTAATCATCTCGTCTGTACTTGGCCTTGAATCCGATAACCAATTCGAAGTAGAAGGTAGAATATTGACTGCAAGATTGACACTCGTCTTGATAATTTGTGTAGTTTAATTTTTCGTCTTGATAAATTGTGCATTTAAATTATTTTGTGGGTGATTTTGATGAACTTTTAGTGTTCTGTTCCATTAGTACTCCTGTAGGTCTGAAGGCCACTGCCCACTTTGCCTTCTTTGGGGAAAAATAAATTTGGCAAGTATCTATGGACAGATGGTCCCATGTCTCTAACAAGGATACACTTCTTGCAAAACTACGAGTAAACGCTTATTACATTAATTAATATAAATTGCCTTTCAGCCTTCGTCGTATACGTCAGTCTATAAAAGAATTGTACTACTTGCGATTGTAGTCGCTACAATTTATAACATTATTACAAATATTCGACTTACGTACTCGTTTTATAACATCGCTGGTAATATGCATATGATATAATAAATGATGAGAATTAGGATACACAGCATTGATCGCTGCCGTAATCGATACTGCATCATCTGTTATGAAGCACCCCACGTTTCTGTTGTGGTTGACTTCCTGAAAGAAATTTACAAAATGCGTTATCATCGTAGTGGTTTCTCTTCTGGTGAAATCAAATGCTATTGAGATGGCCATTAGATTAGCATTCAGTGCTACCAGTTAATATAAGGAAATATTTTCCCTGTTTGTTTTGTACGTGCCATCCAATTCAATAACTTCAAGGAAGCGTGAAGGTAGATTCCACTGGTCGGGAGTCACTAAAAATGATTCCAGAGTGGATTCTTCATTCAACTGGTAACTACACAAACCACCAACAGAAGTTTTACGTGATTCCAGTTTTTTGAAATTACTTACAGATCAACATAAAGAAGTTTTAAATATTAACCAGCAAGGTTGGATTGTGAGAATACCTTGCAACACATGTTGAATACATCTAGCGGCTGCAGACGCTCCAAAAGTATAGCATGTGCAAAGTCAATAATTTGCGCGTAATATTCTCAGCGAGTATCTGAAATACAGAACAACTTTGAGTAAGGGAATCATAATAATGTTATTCTTATTAATACAGCAGTAAGACATTTCCTTAATAATCAGTCATATATGTAAACGAAAACATATCTGAACAGATATGTTGTTCCTTAATAGATATGGATTGTTGCACACTAAAAGAATACATCAGTTCTTAGAATTTTTGGCGTTTCTCTGAAACTTCCTGCAATTGAATTCTTCACTCATTTGCTTGAAGTAGTACTCAGTGAACTCTAATAAATTGATTCACCTATTCAGACCAACTTTTGATTTGCACAGTATCAATCTACAATAAGCAGATTATGAGTAGTTGATAGCGAATTCGACAGTTACAAATTACTCAGAACTATTTCTGCAATCGAATGAAGCACACGAATTGTGTAGTATTTAAGCAAAATGTAATTGAACTGAATGCAGACATTTAGTAAACTAACATGATTTGATTGATTGTTGTATTCCACGAGTTCAAGATTATGAAGATATCTGTATTACTTTCATGAAATTGTGGAATCCTAGAAAATTATCAAATCAACAGTCGATCTGTCGATTCTAAATAAGATAGTTAACATTTATTTTCATTGTGATATCTGTTTTCTCTTATCTTCCTACCGAATTCCTACGATTCTTATGGACAGCATCTACATTTTTATACTTGACACTAATGTTTTGGTTACTGCCATATTGGTTTCTTCTTTATTTTTGATTGTATTGCTTGAATTGACTGAATTTGTGCATTTTTCGATTGTCTGCTGAAGAACACCAATGAAACGTAGATTATTGTGTTGTAACAAATGTAGACATTACCCGTTGACAGACATTAAGTGATCTATCCTGAAAGGATGGAAAAATATACTTGTTTGTTTCTTCAAATTGGATTGGTTAGCAAAATTTGAAAGTCACATTATGGTTTATTAACCGATAGTGAGATGTAACATGGAATTAATGTATATTCACATGAATGATCGATCAGTACCCATCTATTTATTCTGAATGTCGATTAGGCTAATTCACCCACATCTAGCAAACCATTGACAGTTATTCTTCATTGTAAACTGCATCAATTTGGCTACTACAATGATCACCTCAGTGATTTGTATTATTATTATTTCAATGTAGAGTAGACAACATTTTCACTTTATCTTTTTTATTAGATAAATTAAAACAAAATAAAGTATTTTTATCTTGTGAAAAGAAGTTCATCAGACAGGTCGGTGAAACTGATAAGATTGTTCTGTATGACAATTTCTCGGTCTACTATCTTATCATTTGAATGAGTTTGAATGTCTGTTGTGTACACGTTTTTCACATATTTCATTTTCTTCTTATTTTTATCTACAGAAAAATTGAAAGTAGAAAAACTGATTAAACTTGTAGATTTCTATTGAATATGTTCTGTGTCAGTAGCTTGTTTCATGAGTTTCTTTCAAGAGCAGTCATACTCTCTCTCTCGCGCACATCGATCATGATGAGATTCATCAGCTTACTAGATGATACAACGAAACAAACAGAGTGAAGTTTGATGTTGACTGATTACTTTGTGAATGAATGAATCGGAAGTCATCTGATTGTGTAATAAACAATAAAGATGAGTGGAATTGATACAGGAAATTAGAGAATGACTAGTGTCCATCTCAACTCTCTTCTGTAACGATGTATTTTCAAACTGTCTATGGATCACAGTGTACTATATTGACTCATACACATTCACCAGTCATAGAATGAGTGCATGTTTGCGAAGTCAGTGAGGACGAATATTGGAGAATATTATGTGTAATGGACGTTTCCTGCTTCTGACATTGTTGATTACAGGTTTCTTAAAGACTTTTATCTTAAGAGATTTGTTATCCAGTTCTTACTTGGTTGAACTCTCCTGTCAATCAACGATACCAAACTGTCAAATTTATTTCCTTTCTATTAAAGGCTGACTCAATATTGATATGAAAGTTAGTGTTACATGCTGGATCAATGATTTTAATTATTGGATATGTAGTCAGAGACCTTTAGACTTACAATGGTTTTTATGGAGCAGAACAATACACATTTTATCGAAACCACCCACAGAATAACGAAACTACATAAATTATCAAGTCTATTTCCATTCTTGCGGTCAATATTTCCTCTTTTACTTTGAGTTTGTTGTCAGATGCAAGCCCTAGTACAGACTTACATGCATCAATCGAGAAATAAGTTAAACATCAGTAAACCGGGATTATTTCCGCGTTGATAAATTTTGATAATACAATAGGAGATGCAACGAAACATCTAGATATAGCGTTTGAAGTACCCTAAGAAGTTCCTAATACGATGAGCATACAGTAGTGCCATAATGGAACAACGTCTATGTACATACTATTAAAGTGAGTGGCATCCTACCTCATAAGCATAAAACTGCAGATATTTTGCAGTACTCAAAGTCAACTATCATCAAATAGTTTCCTGCATTAGCGAAATGATACACTATTGCAAGCGTTTTATACCTAACTGTACATCTCTCATGAAACCGTTAAATGACTAACTTAGGGGAAACTAAAGGACGCTCACATTTGATGTTTCTACGGCTAGTAACATTTCGACTTGAAGAACTAGTTTACTTGCTTGATAAATGGAATATTTGTGTATATGTATAAAGGTAGACAAAAGTATATTAAATCATACAAGAATTTGTTTAAAGGTTGTGAAATTTACTGTACGTGGAGACAAAAGAAACCCAGTGGTTTCTATTAGCCTGTTCCAAAGGTAATGAATAACTTACTAACGTATATTAAGCACAAATATCATCACTAAGCCAATGAATAACAATCAACTATGTACTATAAGGATTATTCATGCAACTGAACTTGGTAGTAAATTGTAGTTTTCATTAACAGAATGATGAATTTTACATTGTTAAACGTTGCATGGAAACAATGAAATGCTAAATGTGAACTGATGATTATTAACTTAAGATACTAAGACTGAATATTTATCGATATACATTGCGCAGTGAATTCAGTGAATTGATACACGAAGTAGACAATATTATCCTTCAAGTTATTTTGACAAGTTATCATTGGGAACGCCAATAGTTTATGAAGTTACGGTGATTGGGGTTTTCTGTACATCTTTCGATTACACATTTCTTCCAGATAATGAATGGTAACTAGGATGATAGAGTCTTGTAAATATGGACGGTTCCTTAACATGCACTAATATTTTATGTGAAAAGACATACGATAAGCAAATTATCTCAATGAATTGATTGATTTTGATAGATTGGTAAACGTTTGCAAACCATTTACGACATCGTTGTTTGCACGACGGCCTAATATATTCTACACTGCCAAGTCACTACTGGTACTTCTGTCATCATCATACTCATACTAGTAACCAATAAAATAAGATGATAATTCGAGAAGTGCACATGTGATCACCTTTATATGTATTAGTACGTTCTCTACATTGACATGGCAAACGAATATCTCCTAGTTTATCATATCAATTCGAGTCTAGTTTTTCTAGTTGCATGTTAGGACTTTTCACTCATAGTGTATGGTTACTAACATTTTGTACGGCATGTAATTGATTGTTAATTAGTCTACTATAACAGAAAAGGGGATTAATGAATGGTTAAGACGATAATTGTCGGTAATAAACACTCTAACTATTGTACTCATCATCCTTACATGTACTGTAATTCAGTTGAGTTCTTCTCTGGAACTAATTTAATGTATATCTCAACAAATAAAAACACTACAACATGCGTCATGATTGAAGTGATCTAATAATTATCCCATCACCATCACCTCAAACTAATAAACAAATAACTGAAACATTTAATCATTGTTGTATGCATTGACACTTTGTCATGACATTTCAATGAATTGTTACTTCACGAACAAACAAGAAGGCTGCATTAGGCGATTCCCTGAATTCATGATCCAAATGTGAAACATACAATCTTCGTATGCAGAAAGGGCATACAGAATACTGTCACATAATTTAATCTGCTGCATAAATCACGTCTTACGTTAACGTTTCTTAATTGGACAGTCTTCTGAAATAATATCCACATCGACGTAGATGTATGCAACCATACGACTTCAATTCATCAAACTGTTGGAGTAGAAATAGGCATCATATAGCAATGTCACACTGAACGTTATACTGAACGTACATTATTACTAGTGAGTGAATATTTACTTCTTATTAGTTAGTAGTTTTACCCATTTCAATAAATAAACAGCTACTGTGAATATCTACTTGATTTGTTTATCATTTGACTTTTGTAGATAATCGACACAACTAATCGTCTACAGTCATAAACATTGAAAATAATATACGCTTTGTAGAAAATGCTCAACTTCTCTGCTAACCGAACTAGTATTATTAGGAGGATTATTGTCGTTATTATTTCTGTGTCTTTATTACCAATCAGTAACTTAGTTCGAATCCTCAAACTGTTTGCATTAACTTGCGGAAACAAGAATGACTAATTAACTTTATGTTATGACGCGAGAAAATGGGGGGGGGTGAGTGTGGGTGACCGGATGCCAAGTACTAATGCCTAGTTGGTAATTCTGCGTCTGCCCTGTGCCCACTTAGTCTCAAGCTGAAATAACAAGAACGCGAGCCAATAGATGAGCCAGACAGAATCATATTATATTTCAAGCATTCCTTTATATATACATAAAATCAGACCGCACAGTAAACCAATTAGAAAATTAGCATGAATACAGGACGAGGGGAATAGTTGTAGTGAATAGGAAGAACTTGTACACAACTAATTGACTGTGGTCCATAATAAGAGACAGTTTAATAACAGCAATTATGCTAAACGGGGAGATAGGGCAAGCGGAGCGTAACAATAATAGAAACAAAATGTTTACATTACAGACAGTTCGAATAAATGAAATAATGTTCTCAAACACAGTTGTGAAAGTTCGTTACACGTTTGTTCTTTGTGGTCCGGCCTAACACTTTATTAATCAACTACTAATCAATGCAAATAATACAAACTAGGATTGTTATGTTCCTAGGAAAACCGCCTCTAGTTGACTACATTCAATAGGCTTTTATGTAAGTTGACACGAATATTGAGCGTTTTCCAACAGGTTTTGCTAAAGTTGATATTTCTTGTGAAATTTTGATGACATTTTGCAACCGATCCAAAGCAGATGATATCACTTTTATTCAACCAATCAGATTACCTCAAGAGGTGTATTTCGGAACAACAGTTTAGAACAGATTCACAGTGAAAATTCACTCCGTTTCAGTTTTCAGTCAATAACAATTTAACTAGTATTGACGACAAGTAACTGAAAATTCAAACCACAGTATGTTCAAGCCCAACCAATCTGATGCATCCGTTGACTTACGAAAAACTCCTTATAGAAAATTCCATGCAATTCAATTAAATGATAGAAAGAAGTAAGTAATTGTCTGTCTCACCTCCACATTCTCTTTAGTCAAAAAAATCAGATAATATTTTCTGAAATTCTGTCAATTATCTTATTCGCATTTTATGTATGTAATGACGATTGAATATTACGTAAGAATAATCAAATTGGTGTTATCAGTTGCGTTATATTTTATGAATGATAGCTTCCCATTTGAGTGTGTAAGTATGTGTATGTGTATTCACTGAATCAGAATTGAGTAGCAAAATCACAGTGTTTAGGCACTCCATTATTCCTAATCTATTTAGATTTGTATCAGTGATTGACATGATGTTGTATTTGTTGATGTCGACTACAATGATTTCGACGATGATGATACTGACTGTATTGCCTTTGATGATTGTGACCAAGATTATGATAGTAATAAATCTGGTCCAGGTGATGCTAGTTTTAATGATGAAGACGATGATTTTATTGAGTAAAATAAATTTTATCAGACTGAATTAGCCAGTATTCAGAATAGCATATTTAAACCGTGGTTACAATAAAAATCTTCATACTATATACGGAGGAAAAGTGATGTAATTCAACAATATGTTCAACGATAAGTGTACTGTCGAGTGGACAGTGTGATTATAAGTAGCAAATTATGACCAATTTAACTAGATATATTTGTATTCAATTTAGAAATATCATGGCCAATACCTATCATCAATCAGATCCCAGACATATGGGCTAGAAATGAGTCAATGATGAACCTTCAACTACCTTCGTAAATGTTGCGACCAGTAATTGTCATCATCATTCTTATTCACTCATTTATTGATTTTGTGGACACTAGTCGTTCTCTAATTTCCTGCATCAATTCCATTCATCTTTATTGTTTATTACGCAATCAGATGACATTCAATTTATTCATTCACAAAGTAATCAGTCAACATCATCAAACTTCACTCTGTTTGTTTCATTGTATCATCATGTTCGATGTGCACGTGAGTGGATGACTGTACTGTAGAGAATTGCGTCAAACAAGCTACTGACACAGAATATATTCAATAGATATATAGAAGTTATAACAATTTTTCTACTTTCAACGTTTCTGTAGATGAAAATAATAAGACAATGAAATATATAAAAAAACGTGTACACAACACACATTTAAACTCATTTAGATGATAAGACAGTTGACCGAGATATTTTTATCCAGAACCATCTTGTCAGTTTCACCGACCTGTCTGATGAACTTTTTTTGCACAAGATAAAAATACTTTATTTTGTTTTAATTTATCTAATAAAAAAGATAACGTGAAAATGTTGTCTACTCTACATTGAAATAATAATAATAATAATAATAATAATAATAATAAATCACTGAGGTGATCATTTTAGTAGTCAAATTGGAGCAGTGTACAATGAAGAATAACGATCAATGATGTTCTAGATGTGGGTGAATTAGCCTAATCGAAATTCAGAGTAGATGCATTGGTAATGAACAGTTCTCAATACAATCATTTATGTGAGTGTACAACAGACGTATAACAGCCAACAAGATCATGCCATTTTCATCATAACTAGAATCAGTGATGTCCAGATTCATAAGAATTTCATTACAAAACTGATTATATTGACAAGATTGAATGAATGAGTGGAACTAATGAGATGAGGGGAACTGCTGTTTGTTTAGGTTGAGATAAACTAACATTCATTGATATGCACTTTGTGCTCTAATAAAAGTAAATTGAAACGTGTCAAGTAAACGTGGCATGATACCTGAAAGTGTCTACAAATATATGTTGAATCTGTTAAATCTCTTTCTTTACTAGTTGTGATGATGATGAGTATGCTTTGTTTGATTGTTTCTATGATAATCGGGAGGAAAATGATGCTGCTGCAGCTAATGATGATAATGATGTAATAATTGATGATGACGTTGGATGTAAAATTTATTAATTTCACACCTGTGCACGCTTTGACGAGTTCTTCCACACCATCGAGCTCGATAGAGGTAGAAATTGAGGTCAACTGAATATGTGTGCTAATGATGTCGTTCAAAATTAGGCGAGCGCTCAACTATTAACTTCAGAATTAGCAATTCATTCTGGACAATCTAACTAAACACTAGATCATCATTATCGTTCAAACATTGATTAATCACAAACTTGAATGACAGACAGGAAATCATGTTACACATTATTGGTACATAGATTGGAGAAGTTAAAAATGGATGTGACAGGTGTACTTGTCTTTGCCCCATTTGATAAAATTCAGCTTACAATGATTTTGTCATTTTGTATGGGATTTTTAAATAAAATTGCGCAATCGGAAACTTCTTAGTATGTCAATAAATCATTAAACGCACTGCATAGACATTTTTGTATGTGCAATTAAGCTGATGTAAATTTACAGAGGGCGGACATTTCAGTTACTTTGCTGATTTCGTGAGAAATAAAAATGCAAGGATAGCGATAGTGCCGTGCGCGTTGTAAAAAATAGGAGGTATTTAGAAGAAGACGAGAAAATGTGAATTATAAGGTATAAGCGAAGAGATAATTAATGGCTCATCATCGCAATCAGTTGAGTAGAAGTTTCAGTGAAGAAAAGTGAATGAACCCAACCTAGCACTTTAATTTCCTCATAATACTCTCAGGCTTCACACGAAAAATCCAACAATGATTGCAACAAACTACAAGAAACCAACGTCTGGGGAAGTACAATCACTAAGACGCAAAAAAAAGAAGACCAACTGTAAGATTTCAAGAGAGTAAACCTCTTTGAAAAGGATGAAAGGTGCTCAGAAAAATTGGAATTAGTAGCTTTTAGTGTAATTATTTATTTTTATCATTTCTTTTATAAATTGTAAAGTAGGCGGTAACCAGTACTGCCGTTTATTTTTCCGCACTGACCTTGTTATTTATGATTGGTTGTAGTGGACTTTTAATGTGCTATGTACTCTAATTACGACAAAGTCGTTGTTGTAGCCACATATACAGAGTTGGGACAAAATAGAATTGAATTTTCTCAGTGATGTGTTTATGTCTTCTCGATTTGGTTTCGGGCAAGTTATCAGTTGTCGAGTTGTTGGTCACGGTTGCGAGTGTCTGTTCGCGTAGATAACTAAGTGAGCTTGAGTTGCAGTTAGTGCTTCCGTGTATAACGTATGCGTTAAGTCATGTCACTGAGGAAAGAGTTCAATCATGCAAGTAATGGATTCCTAATCTCATTATGAGGAGACTTATCAAATATCTTTGGTTAATCATGTCTAAAGCTTTGAATTTTCTAAGTACAATACTGATACCAAGTGCCCAAGGCTTCATTTAGTAAAACTTAAATTAGAAAACTCAAAGTAACAAGTCATATAAGAACCAGTTTTAAGAGAAAACCATGTTAAAAATTAGAGATAAGTTTGTCGGATATTAAATAATCAAACATTTCGTCACATACTATTTTTCCGTTTTTCTAGAGACAACTGGGGTGATACTTATGGACCTGTAGTTATGCAAGTTTGTCTCGTCACCTGATTAAAGTTGAGGGCATATATACGCCGTTTTCTATCTATCAGGGTAAGTGCCTGTTGTTAAGAAATGGTTGAACAGTTTTGGTAGAATTATTTGGATATTAAGCTCACCGAGTTTCAAGTAAAAGTCTGTAATGGTATCTACTCCACATCTATTATTATTATTTACTTGACCTCCTGAGTGACGCTGATGATTTGGAAATGTTGTCATAAGTGAAGAAAACGAATTCCATATGGTTAGTAGCCAATTTGATAGTGTCTACCCAAATGACATCAAGGCCCTTACCTCTTTTAGCAAAGAAATCGCCAAACAGGCTGGCGATAATGATATTATGGTTGCTGACAGTTAAGCCGTCATGTGTAATGCAAAGAATATCATTACTTCAGGAGCGTTTGTAGCGCTTGTAGAACAACCACACCAAATTTTGTACATTGGAGCTTGCTAAGAAGAGAAGAAACTAGTTATTTCTCATGTAATTATTCTCATTTTAGCTATTATTTATTTATTATAAAGTAAGCAGTTACCGGTACTGCTCTTCATTTCCTCCGCTCTGACCTTGTTCATTGTGATTGGTTGTAGTGTCTTTTTGTTTGTTAATTACTCTAATTGCTACAGGGTCGCTTTTGTTACTATATATACAGAGTTTGGATATAATAGAATGGAATCTCTCTAGTGCTGCGTTCGTTTCTTCTAGATTTTGGCTCGAAGTGAGTAACCAGTTGTCGAGTTGTCAGTCAAGGTCGAGATTAGCAGTTGGCGTGCACAAATTTACAGATTAGAGTTGCAAATAGTTCGCGTATAACAGTAGGCGTTTTATCCCGATAAAACGGAGCCACTTAGCATTGCTGACAACTCTTCATTATTCGGCTGTTATCTGTGAACTTTGTTTATTTGGTTAAGTCATGGTAATATTTACGAATACTGAAAAATCATTTTACTTAAAACAGCACTTCTGTAGGCGTCTCAGCTTCTTACGGCAATGAAGTGTTATATACAAATCATTTGACTTCATTTGATTTCATGGGTGCAATGGAGTCTAAACACTAGTCATCAATTTGATAAAAGATATCTAGTGCATCTGTAAGACTATCAGATAAGAAAAGATTATTTCTGTCAGAACAACTTAAAGAGTGCGAAGAAGATTGCAGTCCACACTTTTACAATCTTGATATTGTCTAGTTTCTTTGTAATATATGATTATTGGAGTGACCAAAATTAAAAAGAAATACACGTCGAACATCTTATGGTCACTGCTTTCAAAATCTTTGTTAACCTGAAGTGACAGGGGAGTGATATTATGACAGAAATTTAAACCAAGAATGTTATTATTTATCGTGGGATTGTGCACACACTGTGTTCAACAATGTATTTCTAATGTTCATCATATGAATGTTCTCTACCAACATTTCAGTGTATCCTAAAAAGATCGCAGATCTCGTTGTTCTGTGAAATTTAGTATTGGTGAATTAGAGGCAGAATAAGTCTGAAGTTTTTTCTGCGTTTTGCTAGACAATTGGAGTCAGACGTTGTTACAATTCCTGCAGATATTCTATCGATGATGTTTGGTAATTGATGTGTTATGTGATAATAATAACGGAATAATAAAAAGTAGTAATAAAATATGGTTACACAAATACTTCGTAACTAGTATGAAACAGAAAAATTCTTAAACAAATGTATAAGTCAAACACACTAAGTAACTCATCGGACTGGGTTAATAATTCGCATAGGTACAACACGTGTAATTAGGTTAACTTATTGTGAATGCTTTCATGTGCAAACCAGTGATTCTCATGTATTTACTGTAACATGAATTCAAAGGATTTTGCTAAAAAACACAGTCCCTTTTATTGCACCCGAATGCAGTTATCACATGCTTTAGGATGCACTCTCAGACCGCAATTACAACATACACCGTGACCACAAGGGTTGCCGTACCTATGGCACTGAAACCAATGTGTCAAGGAATTTCTGTCATCAAGAGATTAGGAAATGAAAATCTCACTAACAAATTCGTGGTAGATGTTTTCATGACATACCTTACAAATCAACCAAACTACGATCACCTTAACTTGACTCGTAGCTTTATACTAGCTACTAGAGCAACCACATGCAAAATACCTCTCACAACAGGATCAGTCATGAAAAATCAAAGGCACTTAGCGTAGTTAAGCTTACAGGTTGCAACAACGTTTACTATGACAAACAATGCACAGAAGTAATATTTACTTCTGTTGGCAACTGCTTTCACAACTCCATAGAGTGGATGAGAGAAATCATTCTTTCACTTCAATATTCGCGGAAGGTGAAGGCCACTCTCTTTTAGACCAGTCACTTTGATCCAATACTGTCAAAATAATTAGAAAGCTTGGTGGACGATGAAGCAAATAAGTTTATCGATGAATACGGGATACTTCAAGAAGCACATCATAACTCCAGAGAAAGTAGATCATACCCTTTATATGCTTTTCTAGTATGGAATAGTTAAACAGACTGCAAATGTAAGAAAGTCAATGTCCACATAGTGTTCCTTGACTTTACTAGGGATTTCGACACAGTACCTCGGTAAATCTTGCTGGAGGAAGTCTCATGTTTAGGCCTCTCCAACCGACTACTTATGTGGTTGAAAAGCTATTTGCAAGACCGAAAATTCTGCAACAAGATGTTCAGGGTAGATCAGTCCATAGAAAAGCCTTATTAGTAGTGGTTGCGAGGATCAACCCTGGATCCATTGCTCATCTTTATTTTCATCAACGACCATCTCTACAAACTCACACCATCAGTGTTAATTTATGTAGACGATGTGATGCTATATAGGGACATAAACTGTGACAGCAATACGCAGGCACCATAACAAGACTTGTTGCAGTTAAGTCACTGGTCGTAATTTGATGGCCAGTAACTAGACACAAAGAAATCCTATGTTTTGTTCCTCCGTACTTCGAGGAGCGAAAACAAACCACCAACTCTGTTGAGACTACGCCACCGTCTACCTAACGTAAAGATATCTAGGTCTTGCTCTGATAAACACACTAGATTTTTGAGACAACCAGCGGGGGTTACTGTCAAAGACTACGATACGCTTCAAATTATGACTCCTAGTGTACTGGTGTGAATTATACCCTCAAATATTTAAGAGGATTGAGAAGATAGATGAAAATGGCACATGTGAGAAATATTAATAATACAAACATTAAGGAAACCTATGATTTGGAGTAACTCAATAAAACGTGGAAGGGATTTAGAGATCCTATTGTCCACTGGTAGCTTGTTTCATATACGAAAATATGTAGAAATGTTAACTCAGGAGTGGTTTTTAACAGGCGAATCGTAATACTAAATATATGAGTACGTAGATCATGAGTGAGTGGAGGTTGCTTATGCAGATTTTGGTTGCAGGTGGAAAATGCTGACTTGCTAAACGGTTTGTAAAATGCAATGACGATGATTTTTAAATGACGAAGCCAAAGGGGAGGATGCTTAGGTATTTGACATCTTGTCTTACGCTTTAGTATTTTCTAATATATAGGAGTTGAAGCACATTTGAACAGACTCTAATTTGTGTTCATCACTCGCGCGTAGATAGCTGAGAACAAACAAACAATATTCTTAAACTGGCTGTTCCTAAATTTAAAACAATATTATTTTGGCTTCGTGGTTGCGAAAATTGCAAAGAGTATGATCTGAAAGACTGCTTGATCTGTGAATTAGTGTTGTAATGTGTTTGGCGAGAGAAATATCATCGGAATGTGTCAAGCCAAGATCAGCTACACAATGTATCTCATATAGTCAAAGGGCGAACGGTCGACTTTTGTATGGGGTGCTCAGGAGCGTATTCGACTGTTTTATGGATGTTAAACTGAGGCTTCCCAGTTGCGAACTATTGCATTACACGTTAAATGTCATTTAGAATCACGTACAGAAACGTAGCCATTTCATCTGTCGGAAGAAAGCATGTAAATTTGAGAAAATCAAAAGACATTATTGACTAACTATTCTGGGAAGCAGTTACATATATCATTAATATCAATAGCGACTACGTAAGACCCTCAACGTCACCTTGAATAACTTCCAGAGTCATAGGTTTTGAATAGGAATAGCATAGAGTGGAATTAATCATATGTGTGAGATCACCAAGGTAGTACCTGATACAATCTAATATGGGACAGGTAATGTCGCATGTCCTCACAATAATAATAATAATAATAATAGTTTATTCTCAGGTAGCATTTTGTACATAAGAGCATACCAGTTTACAGGCATGATCAGAATGATATAGATTGTTTTTAATAAGGGATATACAGAGTCATTTTTATCGAAATCATGCTATATGAAGACATTAATTATTAATTATAAAGTCAACTGTAACAAGGTCCAGAGTTTGCAGTGCTAAGGTATTACAGATGTGTTATGTATTGAAGAGAACTTCCTAGAAGCAACCGCGCGTTTTTCGACTTTGGTGCTGTAATCGCGGGAAATGGCTGTGGGTAAGCAAAATGGATCATAGAGACTATCCAGAAACGGAAAAGGACTGAGTATTTGCTTTTAGGTTATAAGAGCCAATTTACGTGGGTTGGTCTAGAACGGTGAGTTATTGATGCGTTAATTTCGTTCTTAACCATCGTTTGGAGTAAGTTGCTTAAAGGAGACCAATTCCATAGGAGAGCAGATCATAAACTCGGGTCGACAGTGATATAGAAGAATATATGAAATAGAAAGAATATAAACGAATTTTTAATTAGTGGGAGCAAAATAATCAATATTAAACCGGAATTTTACTTGCATCGCTTCTTTTTAGTCACTATGTAGTGTTTGTAGTTTTAGAGCCTTAATAAGCCATTGCTGGTTGATTCAACGTTAAGTGGTAAGTCGTCAACGAATCTGTATAAGTCTATAGATTTAAGTTATGTGGTGACCAGTCGTTTGAACCTTAGGATACAGTTAGTAGTGCGAATATTTTGTGGTAGCTTATTCCAGAGTTTGCTGTAGAGTACGATAAAGAACTTACAGCGTTGTTGTGCTTGGTATTTATTGATAAGTAATGTTGCCTCGTAGTTTCGAAGATCGTATCTAGACGTTTGGTTCCATTGGGGGGAGAAGGCTGAGAATGATATTCCGGTGATAATTTTACAGAAAAATATTAATTTATGTCGTAGTCGGCGATGACTCAGGGGTTCTAAGGAGAGTGTTTTACATCTAGCCATGTAGTTCATGTTGCTGTTAGTTCCTAGAATTCGGTGTGTAGAACTTCTTTGTACGCTTTCTATACGTGTCCTGTCTATGCTATTCATACTCGAGAAGATAAATGAGCAGTACTCGAGTGTAGGTCTTACACATATCTTAAACAAAGTAAGTTTAGCCTCCCTTGTAAAGAAGTTTTTAAGAAGAAAGCCTGTTAATTTTCTAGTTTTCGAGACTATAGAGGCGTGCTTTGTGAACGTTCGTGACAACTTTAAGTGAGTTAATTCATATAACCCTCATTAGAATACTTAGTGCACATATCTTAAACGAAGTAAGTTTAGCCTCCCTTGTAAAGAAGTTTTTAAGAAGGAAGCTTGTTAGTATTCAAGTTTTCGAGATTATAGAAAAGGTGTGTTCTGTGAACTTTAAGTTACCTGATTATTTGATGCCCAAGTCGCTTGTTGATTGGAATATTTGGACTTTAGACCCATTTGGATAAAACGTGAACTGGGGGTTATGGTTGCCTATGTGCATGATTTCACATTTACTATGGTTAAGTGGTAGTTGCCATTTTTGGCTCCAGGTAGTTAGGCTATCGAGGTCCTTTTAAATTAGAGTCATGTCTTCTAAATCATCCGGTGTATAGCTATATAATATCTTGAGATCATCCGCATATAAATACGTTTGGCCATGTTTTATAACGTTAATTGTGTCATTTATGTAAATGATGAATAATAAAGGACCCAGTACACTTCCTTGTATTAGGCCGCTAGTAATTGGTTTAGGTAATGAGAGGCTATTATTATACTTTACTGTTCGCTGTCTTCCTTCTAGGAAAGATGCAAACCATGAGTGAAGTGGGTCTTCGACCCCGTATGACTTTAGCTTAATGAGTAGTCGTTTATGCAGGACTTTGTCAAATGCTTTATCGAAGTCGAGAAATAAAGCGGATACTAGAAATCTTTTGTCTCGATGCGTAGTTATGTCATCTAGATAGTCTAGCATGCATGTGTCACAAGACCTAGTTTTTAAGGATCCATGTTGGGAGGGGGAGAGCCGTTCGTTTTTAAGTAGATAACGGAGTAATTCTACCTTGATTATTTTTTCCATTACTCTTGATACAACAGAGGTTAGGTTGATAGGTCGGTAGTTCTCTATATTTCCTACGGGTCCGGATCTAAACTTAGGAATGACACATGTAGTTTTCCATAGGGTAGGGTAGCATGCAATGGAGAGTGATATTGTAAATAGTTTAAGAAGTGCCAGGTGGAAGTCAGCACCACCATATTTGAGTACATTGGCTGGTATACCATCTGGGCCCAAGGCGTATGAGTGCTTTAGCTTTAGTGATGGCCTTCGTAATATTTTTATAGTGTAAGTTGTCTCCCTTATTTCGCATGGTAGTGGCGTAATAGGTTTGTTCCCATCTATGTGGTTTTCAATGGTATGTGTAGTGGTAAAGTGCTCATTGAATAAATCAGCTGTAAGACAAGGGTCATCATATATTTTATTGCCACAGATAAACAGGTTTGCACCCTTTGTCTTGGTGCTACTGATTTTGTTCCGGAGGGCTTTGAGAAGTCTTGTAGGGTTATTTTGTATAGTAGCCTGTTTTTCTAGTGCGATTTCCATCTGTATACGATCCGCCTCGGCCTTAATATATATTTCTTTCATAGTTATAAGAGGAAAAATCTTTAAATTTGTAGAATTTAGATGCATGTCTACGTAGGCTTCTTCGTGCAGTAGTGGTGATAAGCATGCATTTTGAAATTTTGGGTTTAGTATATCTTATAGGTGCAACTATGTCAAGCGTATTGTAAGTGTTGTAGTAGAGTATATCAGTCAGCTTATCAGCATCATCTTCTATGAGATAGTTTTTCCAGTCAAGGCGTCTGAAGTAAGCCATAAAGCTCGTCCAGTTTATCTTGTGGAAGGGTCTGCTGGGTATTGTAACCGGATATTTATACATTGTAGTTCCTAAGTTGAAGTTACATATGACGATATTGTGGTCACTACCTGGGAATTGTTTCCCTGTATGAATGGTACATGGGGTGAGTTCATGTGTAAAAACTAAATCCAAAGTGTTTTTGTATCTGGTAGGGCTACGGACATACTGCGACCAGCCACCAAGCTCTAGACTTTCCATAAGTAAGTCATAGCGCTTCGATGCCTTGGCGGGAAACCATGTGATATCAGGCATATTAAAGTCTCCACAAATAACCTTACCTGTAAAGGGTAGGTCAGTGTAAAAATGTCTGACAGTAAGGTTATATCCTCTGTTGATGGGTTAGGGTGTGGTATACACAGCCGAATTAGTAAGAATCTGAGACAGTAGGGCTTAAAACAATCCACACTAAGTCTTGTAATTTATTTAGGCCTGCTGTATCAAACAAGTGAGTTTAATTTCGAATTAACATATATAAGATATCCTCCTCCACGTCCATGTAGCCTGTCACTACGATACAGTTTATAATTATCTAGAGATATACTTAGATCAGAGACATAAGGGGTAGTCCATGCCTCAGTTACCATAATAATTGAGGGTTGGCAGATTGATGCAAGCAGAGCTGAGTCGATCA
Source organism: Schistosoma japonicum (assembly GCA_025215515.1). Taxonomy (NCBI): domain Eukaryota; kingdom Metazoa; phylum Platyhelminthes; class Trematoda; order Strigeidida; family Schistosomatidae; genus Schistosoma; species Schistosoma japonicum. Next base: position 381,631 of record CM046064.1, on the reverse strand, counting down.
TTTTGTTGCATACTGGTCGTGCGTTTAATAGGCAAAGATTGTGCGAGTGGCCAATAAGGTTGAAGTAGTTTAAAGCATCAAGGATGAAGAGGTCAGGCTTGGAATTTAGGATGAGATTTTGATTTGGGATTAATTGTTGAGCTTCACATTGTTCAGATACTAAAGGGTAGATATTGAGTGACTGCTTTACAAGATTAGTGTTTCAGTCGTCACTGCGATCGTTGTTTTTCATGCACAAAGTGCTTGAGGTAAGGAAAGACAGGGTGCTATTAGACTGTTTACTTAGTAGTAGCAGAGCTGGAGATTGGGGGTATTTGGTCTCGTTACTAGTTGTTGACTTAGTAACGGTTGCAGGGGCAATGAGTATAAATGGGAAGGGTTGTGAATTGTCGTGTGAGGGTACTCTAAAAAATGATTCGGGTGTGCAAACGAGACACAGGGATCATAGTAGTTTGGTAATGAGCTATGGGGTGCAGCCAAGTAGTTGTAGTTAAAGCCATTTATTATAGGAAAGTATTTAGATTGTAAGTTATCATGTCTGAGAGAACTATTGTATTGATGAAGCGGGTAATTTCCTAAGTTAAAATTATTCTTCCCAGTATCTGTTTGGGATAGTAACGGTACGGGGAGAGGAAGAAGGCTTTTCCGCCCTGAGTCATCCTTCTGGATCATTGGCACATGATGCCATGGCGCATTTGCATGTGTCATCCTACTGTTGTTAAAGTATTCTCGAGGGGGAACAAACTTAGGGTGGAGGAGAAAAATCGCTTGTTTCTGTTCATAGCACTGACCCTCAGATCTAGTGGTATGGATGTATCGTGCCTAGTGGTTTGGTGTTTGTGATTTACTTTATTTCTATGAATGTTAGAGGTAAGGCTATGCTGGGCCTTATTGATACGGAGGATATTATGTGTGTTGTAATGATAGGGTATGAATTTTGTTTTCAGTTTAACAGTAGGGTGGTAGGTTAAATTGTGTGATGGTAGTTTGTTCATCTCTTTATTTTGAGAGGCAAATATATCCCCCTTGGGAGTGATGTCTAAATCTACTAGATGGTTGCTAGTTTCATTGGTTGTGAGAGATATTGTTGTATGTGTCTATACCAGGAGGGGTAATGGGTGTGGATACACTGAATGGCTCCTCAGTTTCTAGGTTTGTAGGTAGAGCAGGTAGCCTTGGTGGTGTCATACTACTACTATGGTGCGTTGTTGGGTATGTTTTGGGTAAGTCATTAAGAGTGGTTTTTTCTAGCTTGGGATCTTTCATGTTGGGAGCAACGGCACCGTAATAGTTGAGGGATCTACGTTGCAGAGGCGTTTTATCAGCAACTATTAGTATGTTCTTGAAGTTGCCACCAGACCTAATACAGTTAACAGATTTTATAAATCGCTTGCAATCTAGGGTGGATGCGAAATGGAATAGAATTGGACAGCTAGTCTGCCAGTCTTTTTTACGTAGTCTAGTACATTCGCATAGAATCTGTGTCAAGCCACTAGTTTTTAATAAGATTGTTCTAACCTTCTTAAGTGGAGGATTCTCTGGAACATTGTAGACAGTGGCTTTGTGAAGTCGCTTTACAACTGCTGCAACGAAGTCAAGAAATGTTTCCGCATGCTTTGTCTTATCGATTTCAATGTCATCAAGCTTTCCAGGCAAGTAGGTTAACGGGGCTATTTCACTTAGCATAGACTGTATCATAGTAAAAGCTAACTGGACATTTTCGACTTTGCCTTTATGGTCGGAAATGTCAGCGCTTAGATCAGTCATATTGATTGCCTTGATAAGTGGGGTACGATTGTCTATTATCTGCAGTTCAGTGGTAAACAGGTCATTAGGAGAAAATTCGAGGTTTTTAGGAGAACGGGTATCAAGCTTAGACCTTCTAGCCTTGTTTCGAACCGTGTTCAAATAGGATCTTATTAAATAGTTAGGTGGTGTACGTATACTATGGTTTCAGTAGTTGTGTTCTATAGACTAAAGTTAGACTTCAGTGTCAGGTACTCTTTTGTAAGGTGGTGGTAATAATATAACCAGGGTTACTGCTATTTATGTGATAATGGGTTATCACGCAAGAAAGTGTAACGCAATGTTCAGACTTACCGGTTTCCATTATAATAGCGGGTAATCAAAATCGTCGATGTCAAAATATAAAACGACAACTGTATGACTCTTATCACGGCTATTAGTTGTGGAAGCTTAAGTGACAGGTCATACACGATCAAAACTAGAGAAAACCATGTTGAATAGGCGTAATGAGGTACTGTGATAATAACTGCTTGGGCGTAAACTCACTAATTATTTTCACATAACCCTTGAAACAAGAAGAGTAATGTTACTTGGTCGATAGTTACTGGCGTCCGATGTGGAGATTGATTTATGCCTGGGAATAATAAAAGTAGTTTTCCATATATCCGGGCACGTCAACGATTCTAGTGAGATAGTGAAAGAATCAAGTCGAATATTTGGAAATATATCCCAGCTATGTTTCAGCATATAGGAATTAGTGCCATCTACACCAGAAATCAGGGGGTATTTTAGTGTATTTATGACTCTGCTAATGCTACTGCATATAAAAATTAACAGTACCAATTATACTTAGAAATGACTTCAAATGTTGTTGAGTATTGGTAAGTTGTGTAACGATTGTTTTCATATGGCAGTTGGAAAATGCTTCATTGAGGGATTCAGAAATGGCTTCATGACTGTTATGTGTCTTACCGTTGTGGTCAACAAGAAGTATGGTAAGCTTTTTGCTTTCAAGTTACCTTTTAAAAGTGAGCTAGAGAAACCCTACCGCATATCTCAATCCTACCCTAAGGAATCAATGCACTCCGAAATTCGGACAAACTCTGCTTATAACATCAAAGCAGTCAAAAAGCAAGGTATTTTCTAAGTTTCAGAATATCGTACCATTCACTACAAATTATATTTCACCAGAGATCTACCAGAGCTCCCAGAAATGCCTATAAAACCAAGCTAAACTACACAGCAACAGAGGTATTCTAAGAAGGTTGACTTTCTACATCTCACATCAAATATTGTGCAACCCCGCCCGCAGCTCTTCTAGGGTTGTTGCCGGTCCCAATACCGAAGAAAGAAAGAGGGTTGGGCATAGGGCTAGCACCCCTATCCCGTAGAACGCAAGTTTGCTTAAAAAAAAAACGCTAACTAGATTAAACAAGCCTAACCATTTAAACTCTTCCCTGGATGTGGAAGGAATCTATATGACGCTTCATGATGGAAGCCGAGATTCTTCGGAAGTCATGAGGCCGAAGCCACCCCTTCTAACGACTAGAGCGAAATATTTTATAGGTACATGGAATGTTCGGACAATGTGGGAGACTGGGAAGATCAGCCAGATAGCAACAGAAATAAAAAGATACAATTTAACTGTGTTTGGGATCAGCAAAACGCATTGGACTCAAACTGGACAGAAAACATTAGCCACGGGAGGGGTGCCACTATATTCCGGGCACGGAGTGGAAAATGCCCCACACACCCAAGGAGTTGCTCTGATGCTGTCTAAGAAAGCGCGCAATGCACTTGTAGGGTGGGAACCGCATGAACCCAGAATCATCAAAGCATCTTTCAAGACAATGAAGAAGGGGATTACAATGAACATCACTCAGTGTTATGCACCCACCAACGACGTCAACGACGAGGACAAAGATCAGTTTTATGATAGGCCGCAGTCAATTGTAGATAGGTGTTCAGGAAAGAATCTGACAATCCTAATGGGGGACCTAAATGCCAAAGTTGGAATTTACAACACCGGTTACGAAGACATCATGGGACGACAAGAACTGGGAGAAAGAAATGAAAATGGTGAAAGATTTACAAATCTTTGCGCTTTCAACAAAATGGTTATAGGTGGTACAATATTCCCCCCACAAACGCATACACAAGGCTACATGTGTCTCACCGGATCATACTACGTAGAATCAAATTGATCATATATGCATCAATAAAGAATTCATAATATCAATTGAAGATGTGAGAACCAGGAGAGGATCTAATATAGCTTCAGATCACCACCCAGTGATTACCAAAATGAAACTGAAGCTCAAGAAGCAATGGATAACTGGAGTAACAGCATTACAACGGTTCAATACAGCATCTCTTCGGGATACTGACAAACTCAAGGAATTCAAAATAACTCTCAACAACAGGTTCCAAGCCCTACAAGATCTGCTGAACGAGGAAGAAACCACCATGGAGGACAACTGGAAATGAATCAAAGAGGTACTAACTTCAACGTGTCAAGAGGCTCTGAGTTGCAAGAAACACCATCATGAGGAATGGATTTTCCCAGAGACCCTGAGCAAAATTCAACAAAGGAGGAACAAGAAGGCAGAAATCAACAACAGCCAAACTAGAGCAGAGAAAATCAAGGCGCAAAATGAATACACAGAAGCACATAAACAAGTAAAGAAGAGCATTAGAGCCGACAAACGGAAGTATATCGAAGATCTTGCAACGACTGCGGAAAAAGCTGCAAGATAAGGAAATATGAACAGCTATACGACATAACGAAGGAACTGGCAGGTAAATATAGTAAATCAGAGCGACCGATCAGGAACAAACAAGGCAAGTTAATCACTGAGATTCAAGAACAAAGAAACAGATGGGTAGAACATTTTGGGGAACTCTTGAATAGACCAGCTCCACCGAACCCACCAGACATCGAAGCAGCATCTACAGACCTCCTGATTGATGTCAATCCACCAACGATGGAAAAAATCAAGATAGCTATCAGACAGATCAAAAGTGGGACAGCAGCAGGACCTGACAATATACCAGCCGAAGCACTCAAGTCAGACATAGACATAACGGCAAGGATGCTTCACGTTTTATTTAAAAGGATCTGGGAGGAAGAACAGGTGCCGGCAGACTGGAAAGAAGGATACATTATCAAGATACCAAAGAAAGGGGATTCGAGCAAATGCGAGAACTACAGATGAATCACACTATTGTCAGTACCAGGGAAAGTTTTCAACAGAGTGTTGTTGAATAGAATGAAAGATTTAGTGGATGCTCAACTTCGAGATCATCACGCTGCTTTTCGTAAGGATCGGTCGTGCACAGACCATATCGCAACACTACGCAGCATCGTTGAACAATCAATTGAAAGGAACTCACCACTGTACATCAACAGCGTAGACAGGAGATCGCTATGGAAACTTCTTCGACACTACAGTATACCAGAGAAACTCGTCAACATCATCCGGAATTCTTATGACGGACTAAAGTGCAAACTCGTGACTGGAGGACAGCTGACAAATGCATTCTCAGTAAAAACCGGTGTCAGACAAGGCTGTCTGCTCTCGCCCTTCCTCTTCCTCCTAGTTGTCGACTGGATCATGAAAACCCCTACATCTGGAGGGGAATCACGGCATTCAGTAGACAAGTAGGATGCAACTCGACGATCTGGACTTTGCGGATGATCTAGCACTTCTATCCCATAGACAACAGCAAATGCAAGTGAAGACAACCAATGTAGCAGCAACCTCAGCATCAATAGGCCTGAACATACGTTAGGGAAAGAGCAAGATCCTCGAATTCAACACCGTGAGCACCGACCCAATTGAACTTGATGGTGAAACTCTGGAAGAAGTCAATACCTTTACATACCTGGGGAGCATCATCGATGAACAAGGAGGATCCGATGCAGACGTAAGGGCAAGGATCGGCAAAGCAAGAGCAGCATTCCCACAGTTGAACAATATATGCGACTCAGAACAACTGTCTACCAACCTCAAAGTTAGACTCTTCAACTCGAACGTCAAGTCAGTTCTTCTGTATGGAGCTGGAACGTGAAGAACTACTGCAAACATCCTCAGGAGAGTACAGGTATTTATCAACAACTGTCTACGTAGAATATTAAATGTCTGTTGGCCGGAAACCATCAGCAACAGCCTACTTTGGAAGAGAACAAACCAACTTCCAACTGAAGAGGAAATCAGGAAACGACGTTGGAAATGGATAGGACATACATTGTGGAAATCATCAGACTGTATCGCGCGAAGAGCACTAACTTGGAATCCTGTTGGAAAATGGAAAAGAGGAATGCCAAAGAACACCCTGCGTCGAGAACTGTAAGCAGACATAAAAAGGATGAACAGTAACTGGAGACAGCTGGATAGGATTGCTCAGGACGGAGTTGAATGGAGAATACTGGTGAGCGGCCTATGCTCCTCTGAGAGAGGTAACAGGCGTAAGTAAGTAGGTTGCCCATTGTGCAGTGAAAAACAACCAGAGACACTTGCGGTGGATCTAAACACGATATCTTTAGTAGGACAGTATGCACTTCCAATCATTTAACAGCTCGTCAGGACAGATCTTATGTGTCTAAAATGTAAAGTTTGTATATTATTTGAACTCCCACCAATGGAACTCGGACTTTTAACCACTAAATAACGAAAATCAGCATAAAGACCAGATGAGACTTGCCTACAAGATACATATGAGCCCTGCTTAGCAGGCTTATTGCACATATTATAATAGCCCTGCACTTCTCTTTAGCAAATTCATGCTCACATCGGGTTCGCACACATCATTAATAAACTCCCCACCAAACGCCAGTGCATCATAAGCATGGATTGCTTGGCAATGGTTTAATGAGATATAATAACAATTCGCCACTGTATAATTACTGGCTGCCTGTCTACAATCCGTTAGATTTTATTTACATGAACCGGTATCCACTCCATTCTTAGTCCCAATAGACTCAGATGGAACCTCAACTCATAACTTGACATTTTATGCAAACAACGAATCTCCTAAGTTTGACTGCTTGTTATCCCGTCATACTTACTTTACACCTGTTTTTGTTAAGCCATCGCTTGTCCCACATCATCTTACAGAAGGCACCCTATTAGGTGATAAAAAATTCCCTACCGACCCTTTAATGACTAATGTCTAACTGCTACCACCCCATATACACCATCTTCTTTTTACAGCCTAAACAGTGTTCATAATGATTCTTTACTAATCCAGCTAACTTGTGAGTTATCTAATTTTATTATTCCCACACTGATTCCTACTAATCAATTTAATTCATGTTCTTTTTGCAATAAAATCATTCATCTTAAATCTTTAATGTGCACCCAGTTAACCCTTTTTGTGTCCTAATAACTAAAACTTGGTGTACTCCCGATATTTCAGACGTTACACTTGAAAGAATGCAAAAGTATTTTAAATCTGAAGAGAATCTGTCGAAAGATTGTGGATTTTTCTGTATATCGAGGCAAGAAGAATTGAGTAGTTTCTCTTAGCATGACGCAATTATTGGATGGTAGATTTACAGATATTAAGCGCAAATATTGTTGTTATTGAAAATCAGTTACAATATTAAAGAGATGAAGTCTTTTCGGTTAACAGTAATGTTAGCTGGAAGAATCAAATAGTTAATAAGGCGTATATGAATACCTTATGATATTGGAGTTTCAGTATTGACCTACGGTGTATATTCGATGTTAGTGTTATGTATCAATGTTGAAATCACCATATATGACGTTGTTAAGGGATTCTGTTTTTTTTCGATTGCAGGGCAACCAGGGATAAACGTTTTGGAAAGAGAAGAGCATGCTGTGCGCAGTGAACATGCAAGACGACTCATAAGACTATTTGTAAACAAGCCATTGCTTCTGTACAAAACCCGCGAATTTTGATTCTCCAAAATAAAAGACTCATGGCTACTACTCCGTGTTCTCTCTTGGTGCGAAGTTCTTGGTTAACATTGTGTTGTGGTTTCAGGTCTTCTCCGCCCTTCAGTGACTACTGATTACACGTGTTACAACTGGTGATGGAGGTGTTTACAGGAAAACGTAAAGAAAACCTAGCCGAACCCCGGTGATTCCAGTCATGGCAGCATGCTGTCGGATGCTGTATCCAACTGCAAACGAATCTGAACGTCAATTACTAACAGATCTACATACCTTCTTCTGTCAGCAAGATTACACGTGAATGTTGAGTATATACTACGTATGTGAGTTTTATGATTCTGTGAAAATTTTATGCGTGGTCCAGATTTCAAATGTCACGGGGCAAGAGGAGTGAGTACGCTCTCGTTTTGTCGAGGGGCTGGTGCCTGATACACTAAGAGAACACCTCCGAATGCAGTCAGTCAATACAGTTGATTCGAAAAGAACAACACTTGATCCCTAACTGCAGAAAGACTGTCAAGCCTATCAGATACACATCGACCAACAGTGATGACGGTGGAGCAAGCCACAGAATCTAGTTGTCTTGATGGATTTTAGTGAGCAACAACTGTTAAGTACTTTCTAGCCAGAGTATCAGTCGAAGGCAGTTAAGCTCGATGTGGAACAGACGGCTATCATGGAACAACTATCGAGGACGTTAAACAGAATGCATCTACTGCAGACGGTTTTGCTGGAGTGATAAGAGATGCAGTCATTACTCTCTCTGTAACTCACGTAAGCTGTTTCTTCCCGATTTATCTTATTTTCATGTTAACCATGTGTCCCCAATTACTGTAAGAGGTAAAAGGCAAGGCGTTGAGATTAAAATACTGCTAGACACGGAAGCTTCGGTATCTCTTATCAAGGAAGAGTTCTTAAAGTAACAAAACCATAAGGCTCAGCAAAAACATTGTTGCTCTTCATTATTCACAGAGAGTGGTGATCCTGTGAAAGTCTGCTCTACGACGTGGTTACACTTAACGATAGAAAAGCATCCGTTTCGATATGAATTCCCAGTTTGTCCTAACTTAACTTGGGACATAATACTTGGCGTTGATCTCGTGTTAAGACATCAAGTTTATGTATTCATGGATGGGTTGGAAGCAAAGATTGGTGAGGCTATTGTACACCTACACCACTATGAGATGCCAATTAAACCTGTAGCTCACGTTGAAATTTCGGAACTTGTACGTCAGGTACAAAGCAACCAAATAATAATACAAAATGATCGTCACGCGAAAATTGCTGTACTTCAACAGTTGATGTCTGTGTTCTAGTAAAGTATTTTCAGAAACCAAACGACTACAGTGCAACACTCTATTTTCACGGGGGCCATATGCACCGTAGGCAGCCACCACGCAGGGTATCAATACACTATCGACCACAACTGGATGCGATGATTGTAAGATCCAAACTTAGACAGTTTGGAATACAGAATAACTGTCAAGGTTGGTGTCGATACGCGTACTTCTGCCCAGTTGCAATTCAAAACTAGATGACTGTGTTAGAAACAGTTCTATGTAAAATTAATCACAAAAATGTATGTCATTACCCAAAAAAATGACATCTCCAGTTATTCAACCTTTCATCTTTAGTGTTTATTACGCAATCAGATGACATTCAATTTATTCATTCACAAAGTAATCAGTCAACACCATCAAACTTCACTCTGTTTGTTTCATTGTATCATCTAGCAAGCTGATGAATCTCATCATGATCGATGTGCGCGCGAAAGAGAGAATGACTGCACTGTAAAGAACTGCGAGAAATAAGCTTTTGACAGAGGACATATTCAATAGAAATCTACAAGTTTAATCAATTTTTCTACTTTCAATTTTTGTCTAGATAAAAATAAGACATTGAAATATGTGAAAAACGTGTACACAACACACATTTAAACTCATTTAGATGATAAGAGAGTTGACCGAGATATTTTTATCTAGAACAATCTTGTCCGTTACACCGACCAGTTTGATGAACTTTTTTTTCACAAGATAAAAATACTTTATTTTGTTTTAATTTATCTAATAAAAAAGATAAATTGAAAAATGTTGTCTAATCTACATTGAAATAATAATAATAATAACAATAATAATAATAATGAATCACTGAGTTGATCATTGTAGTAACCAAATTGAAGCAGTTTACGATGAAGAATAACGGTCAATAGTTAGCTAGATGTGGATGAATTAGCCTAATCGAAATTCAGAGTAGATGCATTGGTAATGAACAGTTCTCAATACAATCATTTATGTGAGTGTACAACAGACGTATAACAGCCAACAAGATCATGCCATTTTCATCATAACTAGAATCAGTGACGTCCAGATTCATAAGAATTTCATTACAAAACTGATTATATTGACTAGATTGAATGAATGAGTGGAACTAATGAGATGAGCGGAACTGCTGTTTGTTTAGGTTGAGATAAACTAACATTCATCGATATGCACTTTGTGCTCTAATAAAAGTAAATTGAAACGTGTCAAGTAAACGTGGCATGATACCTGAAAGTGTCTACAAATATATGTTGAATCTGTTAAATCGCTTTCTTTACTAGTTGTGATGATGATGAGTATGCTTTGTTTGATTGTTTCTATGATAATCAGGAGGAAAATGATGCTGCTGCAGCTAATGATTATAATATTGTAATAATTGATGATGACGTTGGATGTAATATTTATTAATTTCACACCTGTGCACGCTTCGACGAGTTCTTCCACACGATCGAGCTCGATAGAGGTAGAAATTGAGGTCAACTGAATATGTGTTAATGAAGTCGTTCAAAATTAGGCGAGCGCTCAACTATTAACTTCAGAATTAGCAATTCATTTTAAATAATCTAACTAAACATCAGATCATCATCATCATCGTTCAAACATTGATTAATCACAAACTTGAATGACAGACAGGAAATCATGTTACACATTATTGGTACATAGATTGGAGAAGTTAAAAATGGATGTGACAGGTGTAGTTGTCTTTGCCCCATTTGATAAAAATCAGCTTATAATGATTTTGTCATTTTGTATGGGATTTTTAAATAAAATTGCACAATCGGAAACTTCTAAGTATGTCAATAAACGATGTGTTAGTGTACGGGAATACTAACCAACTGTTGCAACGAACCATCGAATTAAAATCATTAAAACCGACACATGTGGACGATTTTGATTCAGTTTATCAGAGTGTACATTTTTCAATCATACTGTACCTGAGACATGTATTCTTCATTCCAATTATGAAAGTGGGAGGAAGGTAACTCAACATTAACAACGCAGATACATGACAACATTTAGTGAATTTGACGACTGTCGATTTAACACGTGTGAGCTACTTAGATGGGATTCAATGAAATTTCGTGTTGCATTATATGCATAAACATGATGATTGTTGTCAATCGCGAACTATTCATACATTCACCACATGGTACACTATGTAACTGCAGCACAACATGCAGATTCACAATGTAGAAAATGACACAAACCGCCCTCAACTCCCCCCCCCACACAACCCTTAACATCTAAATGATTCCATGTTCAACAATAAGTATATACGATATTTGAATAAGTTTGAAGGTGTGGAGGGATTAGGTTGAGCTTTCGTACCCTAACCAGCCCTAACCTAAACCTGTAAGGCAACGAAACCTTCTCAATTCATTTGTTTAGCCTAAGAAACATAACGGCACTAAATGATGAAGTTCTCTTAGCACAATTCAGTCACATAATGTAGCCATATAATGCCAGTGGTGTTAGTTTCGAAGTGATTGAGATGAGTTTCTATCTCACTAGATCGGGAACGCTATTCAAATATTGGCTAGAAATGAATTCCATTTCGAACATATGGAGTGAACTCATCAAATATGTTGATTAGATAATTGATCTAGAATGTCTCAGTCGCTTGTCAATTATGTGGTTGACTGGCAAAATGATACAGAGACATTCCAAAGCTGTTTCCACTTTTATCAAATATTTTACATTAAACAAGTAGATAGTATTGTATTCTGCTCATTAAGGACAGGTCATATTCAACAGAAGTCTGTTCTTATTCTATTTATGTCTGCAGGGCGTAAGAAGTTTACTGTTAGTTGATTGATGATATCCCTGGTATAACACATTAGCATACACTAAATCGACTAGTCACATAAAGTGGATATTGCATCATGAACTTATCTTAGTTAAATGACTATTGACAAACTGAAATCAATTATACCAACTATCTCATTATGGAAAGTACAGGAACACTAATGGAACAGAACACTAAAAGTTCATCAAAACCACCCACAGAATAATTTAAATGCACAATTTATCAAGAGGAAAAATTAAACTACACAAATTATCAAGACGAGTGTCAATCTTGCAGTCAATATTCTACCTTCTACTTCGAATTGGTTATCGGATTCAAGGCCGAGTACAGACGAGATGGTTACAAATAAACTGGACTCGAATCACTATGATGCAATGAAATGAGACGCACTAAAACAAACATGGTCAGAATCGATGTCCAGAGCTTATGAAACTATTTATTTTGAGGATTATTTACCGCTACAGCATCAAGGCAAAGAATCACAGACACCTATTTCTAAATACATGAGCAACATTCATTATCCTTAATGGACAGAGCTTTGAAAAATATTTAAAATGATGAAATTTGGCAGTTTTTTAACTGGCATGAATACAGAACGAGGGGAATAGTGGTAGTGAATAGGAACACCTTGTACACAACTAATTGACTGTAGTCCATAACAACAGACAATATAATAACAGTTATTATGCTAAACGGGAGGATTGGGCAAGCGGAGCGTAACAATAATAGAAACAAAGTGTTTACATTACAGACAGTTCGAATGAATGAAATAGTGTTCGCAAACACAGTTCTGAAAGTTTTTTACGCTTCTTTGTGGTCCGACCTAACAATATGTTAGATAAAATGATCATAGTTCCTTTATTATCTTTCTGGGCGTCACCTAACGTTTTAGTGAAAAAGAAAGACTCCCCTCTTCAACTCTGAGTAGATTATCAACGCCTTAATACTATAACTAAACGTGATTCTTTTCACTTCCGCGGATTGGTGCCATATTAGAAGCCTTCAGGGGAGCTTGTTGGTTTTTGACTTTGGACTTTGCATCTGGGTACTGGCAAGTGGAAGTTCGACCTCAAGATAGGCCGCAGTCAAAATAGCTCGAGGACATTCGTTGTTTTCTGAGGTCTCCTTCCAATTACAGACATTCTGTTCGTGATTTTGTATCCATGGCAGCACCATTGCATTGATTAGCACACAAAGGACGCAAATTTTTATGGACCAGCGAATATTAACAGGCGTTCGATGCTTTGAAGGCACGGTTAACCTCCCCACTTATATTAGCCTTCACAGATACTTTAGCAGACGGAGGCGAATTTTTCGCTTGATACGCGTACTAGTTCCTCGGCTATCGGAGCAGTTTTATCACAAGTAGCTCAAGATGAACTGGATAAGGTCATCGCGTACGCTAGTCGACGACTAGATGAGAGTGAAGCATGGTATTCTACAACACTCCAAGAGATGTTAGCATTGACAAAATTCTTACAACACTTTCGTCATTTTCGGGCACAAATTACACCTGCCGATGGAAATGCAGTCACCCTTGTTACTCTGCAAAGAACGAAAACATGTGCCGTGCATGTGTACGCTCCGTAACTGCCTGGCTGATGCATACCGCTTGGTCAACATCGACTTGCCTAGGGCTAGCGGACACCAAAAATATATGTACTATCGTCAGGTGCAAGGATCGGAGTATTCAGTTAGGGATCGCGTCTGGCTACTTAACCCCATGACATTATTAGGAACTTGCAGTAAATGCCACCAGCCTTGACAAGGCTTTTTCGAGATTATCCACATCCGATCCCTCACTACGTTTTCACTACGTAACCTACAACGACCTCAATATGACGTGATAACTGTGCACTACAACCAACCAAAACCAGATCGATGACAGTTCCTACTGATGCTTGGTCCACTGATCTTCCACCCACCACTAACTTTTATGAGGTGCCATCAGAATGAGGACCAGCATACCCTTGCCTGAGACCAGGCACGAGGACAGTGCCTCATTAGAAGATGGGGCAGTGTAACAGTGTTGAAATCTCTATGTATCACGTTGTTAATAGATTTTGTAACCTTTCGATTGCAGGGCAACCAGGGATAAACGTTTTGGTAGGAGGAGAGCATGATGTGCGCAGTGAACATGCAAGACGACTCATGAGACTGAAGTGTTCCCCGGATATAGGACCAAGTTGCGCTTGTCGTATAACCAAAGACACTTCTATCGAATGGACCCCACTCTTACGAATGAGAAATCAGAAGGCAATAAAGGATGGAAGCGAAACTGTATTTGAGCGTATACAGAACTTTAATGGGATAGCAACGTCTAGGCTGGCAAACTAGAGAGAGATGCTACCCACGGTGGTTCGAATCGTGATCTGGTGAAGATGCGTGACCGCGCGCCTTTAACTAGCAGTGTCCGCTAAAACAAACATGGTCAGCATCAATGTCGAGAGCCTATGCAACTATTTATTTTGGGGATTATTTACCGCTACAGCTCACTCCCCCCCTAATGGGTTCGTGAGGACCCTAAGACGTGCCAGCCAAAGGATAAAACCCAATGCGTCAGACATTTGTAAACGTTCCTTCGATAGCTTGCGATGTTGTGCAGCTTCTGGCCGTCTGTACCTAAACTATGGTGTCGTTGCATAAAATAATTGTACATAAAATAAAATTCTTGTTTCTTCCACATTCTTCTGTTTGTTTCCAGACGGCCTGGAAGTCGAAAAGAAAAAATAAAATTTAAATCTGTGCGTTAAGTGTACAAAAAAAAGGTAATTGTTAACTCGATGCGTCTATATAAAAAAACGTGTTGAATACCGACAACAAATAATGAAAAGTTTTTTTTTTTTTGACACAAAATTTCATAAAGTGCACACAGTAAAATTATTATTATTACTTTTTTTTAGAAAAAAAAATACATAAATAATAATAATAGGTTTATCGATTTTTATTTTATTTTTTTTTCTTCGTTATTATTTAAGACAACAAGAAAATTGTGATACGTACGTGGGTAGTGGGAGGAAATCAGTAAACATAGTATTCGTTTAAGTTTTCTGGAAATCGAACTTTTCTACCAGAACGCGTAGCTTTCGGAGTTACAAGGCTCTTTAATGTTTCTACTTGCGTGTTAGTTATTGCTTGAGGCGTAATGACTTCGTTCGTGCTACGTTTTCCAGGTGTTGCAGCGAATTCGACACTAAAAGGTGTACCTTCTAGGTAGGCTGCTTTGAGGCGGTCAATGCTGACGTTATCCTCGTGGCCATTCTTGTCAATCGTATAGTACTTTGTTTCACGTTTCAGGACCTTGTATGGCCCTTCGTAGGTTGCGTCGAGAGGTCGGCGTACGACATCACGACGTACGAAAACGTGTGTACTATATTTTAAGGCAGGTTGGATAAAGATGTCTGTCGATTGTTGTCTAGTTTGAACTGGCTTAACTGAACGCATAGCATTTGTAAGCCGATTCACGTAAGAGTTCATATCCAGGTTTGCCGAAGTGGAAGCGGTTTCCACAAACTCACCTGGTAGTCGAAGAGTAGTTCCGTAGACTAATTCGGCGACACTACATCCAACATCTTTCTTCACTGTGCTGTGAATCCTTAATTTTTCGGGTGCTAATCGGCGTGCTTTGGAGAATACAGGTTGACCTGTAGTCGTGATGTGATGTGTAACATTGCTGGTTACACATGATAACTTCGATGTCGCCTTATTCAGGTCCGGATACTTGTCAAGTATTGGCTGAAAATAAGGGTTAATTAAATGCTTAAAGCGAAGAGGACATAGGCTACAACCTGAAGCAATGGTTCCACGTACGTACAGCTTTGTGTTGCTGTCGACTAGCCTCTTTTTGCTAGCGTCCACAAGCAAGTTGTGGTGGCTTAGTAAGTCTATGCCTATGATAGGTATTTTCACATCAGCGATAGTGAAAATCCAGTGTATGGGTTTTCGCGACCCCACGTTTAAGTAGACATATTTCTTACCATACGTGGCTATTTGTTTTTTTCGTCAGCTGCCTGTAGATCAAATGCAGCTTCATGTTGGCGATCAGATGAAGTTGCAGGAAGGACGCTGACTTCTGCGCCAGTATCGACGAGGTAGCGAACCTTCGTTATCACATCAGAGATGAATAACAGGCGGCTGTTTCCACCGGCTACGGTTGCCGCTAACGCGTGCCGGCGGGATAGTTTCCCGACGCAGTAGGTTTGAGGCTAGGGAAACAACAGGGGTTTCTACATTTCTTTGATTCCTTGCCATAGGTGTTGTGGTACCAACACCAATGTGGATTTTCTGTTCGTCGACGTCGAGAGGAGGATCTTTTACGCGACGAACTTCGTCGCCGAGGATTGTTTGGTCGGCGTTGCTCGTGTAGATCAAGGAAACGGGAAAGAGTATGGCACAATTTAGTAATTTCGGTTTCGGTTTCTAGAGGTTTTTCTGTAACAGAATAAACCTCATTGTGGCGAGTTCTGGTGATCTCCAGAATTCGATCGGCAGATGAAGCTAGTTCATCTACTGGGTTGTTGTTAAAAGTCACTAACACTGCTTGCACTTGTTGTGGCAGTTTTGATAAGAATAGTTGACGGAAGAGTCCTTCGTCAAAAGTACGTTGACCTATTACCTCTTTCATGCGCAATAACATTTCGGTCGCAGAACCGTTACCAAGATCAATAGTATGAAACAACTCATCAAGACGTTGTCGGTCGGACAAATTTCCTCGTTTAAGAATCGATTTTTTGAGTTGTTCGTACGGTTCTAGGCAGTCAGGACTAAAAAAGAAGGGGGTGACGTACCTGTTCAATTCACGCGGAAGTGACCTTACAACCGCCAGAAATTGAACGCGTGGATCAGTCACACATTGGTATTGGAATTCTGCTTCTGCGTAGCAGAACCAGGCTTCGACATTATCTGCCCAGAAAGGAATGAGCTGAAAGTTTGGAGGCGTAGGGGTCTTAATCCTAATTAGCTTAGGAGTCTGGTCTGACATCATAAAAATAGTAATGAATGCAAATACAAAATTACTGTGAAAAATATGCGGTAAAAAAAATTAAACCACCAAAATTACTCTGTTTTAAACTATAAAAAGGAACGGACTCACAGTAAATTATCGTGTCCAGATCACGTTGAGCTCACCAATGAAGTGTTCCCCGGATATAGGACCAAGTTGCGCTTGTCGTATAACCAAAGACACTTCTATCGAATGGACCCCACTCTTACGAATGAGAAATCAGAAGGCAATAAAGGATGGAAGCGAAACTGTATTTGAGCGTATACAGAACTTTAATGGGATAGCAACGTCTAGGCTGGCAAACTAGAGAGAGATGCTACCCACGGTGGTTCGAATCGTGATCTGGTGAAGATGCGTGACCGCGCGCCTTTAACTAGCAGTGTCCGCTAAAACAAACATGGTCAGCATCAATGTCGAGAGCCTATGCAACTATTTATTTTGGGGATTATTTACCGCTACAAGACTTTTCGTAAACAAGCCATTGCTTCTGTACAAAACCCGCGAATTTTGATTCTCCAAAATGTAACGGAGTCAAAATCACCATGTATGATGTTGCTAACCCGTTTTGTTTTCTTTCTATTTCAGGGCGATCAAGCATAAACGCTTTAGAAGCTAAAGAACAAGCCCTGAGCGCTCTGAGCTTACATGATGACTCATAAGACATTGGCACACCAGCCACCCTTTTTCTGCCGTGACAACCACTTCGTGTTCTCTCTTGGTGCGAGGTGTTGAACTAACCCTGTGTGTTGTGATTTTAGATACTTTCCGCCTTTCAGTGACTGCTGGAAACACGTGTTACAAAAATAAAAGACTCTAGGCTACCACTCCGTGTTCTCGCTTGGTGTGAAGTTCTTGGTTAACATTGTGTTGTGGTTTCAGGTCTTCTCCGCACTTCAGTGACTGCTGATTACGCGTTTTACAGGTACATCATTGTGTTTATTTTACCTGTAACTAAGTCTATTTATGAGTTCATTTTGTTTCTATGTTAATGTATTTTTATGATCCTACAAATGCACATGGCACTATCGCTATCTTTGTATTATTATTTCTTATGAAATAAGCATAGTAACTGAAATGTCTGCTCTCCGTAAATTTACATCACCACTAGTTGCACGTACATTACTGTGTATGCAGTGCTTTTAATGATTTCTGAAAGTTGTAGGAATGTCAACTTGAACCACTTTAGTCAACAAAACCAACCTTTTTGTCCACAAAATCTTAGTATTTATAGATAATTTGACTACGAGTCAGTGACAGTGTAGACCAGATTTTTGAACCGTGCTGCTGATACGTCGATTATCGTAACTTTCTTTATTTGACCGATAATTTATCGAGCCGAGAATTAATATGTAACCTTAATATGCTTTGAACCCACGCAGCTTACTAGGCTACAATGCAATCTTGAAATAGAAGATACTTTCTGTCTGTGATATTGCTTGAGTTAGTGATCTGAAACAGTTGTTTCGCGACAACCAGTTACAGTGTTCTTCGTGGTCATGGGGATAGCTTTATTTGGTTAGTATGATCCACAGCTAACATTATTTACGATTTATCACTTACTGTAAAGTAACCGAATCGAAGATGTGCTTGATTGGTCATTTAAAAAATTTAGGCTGCTGGCATACATATTCGTCAATGTGGAAGTACTTTTCCTTATTTGATACATTCTAATGAAAGCGTTTCTCGTTAATTTTGTCAGCTGATGTGAAAATGAGTTGTATCTAAATGATTTGTAATTTCAGATTTGCGGTGCCTCAATGAAAACATGACAATGTAGAACAAATTATATGGAACGGGACTTAAAACAGACCAATAGATGCTTCTGAATGCTAAAGTGACTCGTGCTAATGAAATGGATCGTTGCTGGTTGCATAAAATTATTTTCGACGTGTGACACAAATATTCTCGTGTACGCTTTGTCATTTAATTGTAGATAGATATTGATTAGTCGAAAGGCGACTTCTTCATTTTCAAAGATGAGTGTTTCCATAACGGTCAAGATGATTTATGTGATTTGAGTGCATTTTGATGAAACCGAAACAAACTCTTGTAAATGTGAATTGAAGGTTTGAAATGAATACACAAATGTTAAGCACCAAATGTATGATTTAGTCTATGCAGAGAAATATCACAATTAGAATAGAAAAAAGACATGAACATTTTAATGGACTAGTGATTGCAGTATGTTGTTTTGGGAACAACCCTAATCATATGAAAGAAAAATTACAAATGCACGGCGACACCATAAAATGGGAGAAAATAAAGTCGATGGTGATGATGGAAGCATTTGTTGATAGTTTTTTGTAAACAGTTGCACAGGTAAGTCATGTTGACAATAATCTGCAAATGTACATTAATGAAACTTCTGGATTCCATTTAACTATTCAGTTGATTTAAGGTTATCATCGTCATTATCAAGGGGCGAGAGTGAAGGTGTGCAGAAGCTAATAATATGATTTATGATTTAGATGAAGTTAAAAAATGTTTTCATGGCCCACGTTTCGCAGCCATATGTCAAAAAAGAGCGGAATGCTGCTCAGTACACTCAGTTTTTCGTTGAGAGACGGATTTGTCGCCTGCGCCATAACTAGCGCAAATTGGTGAATGCCAATCGAACTTTCTGAATCCGTGCTAAGATTTCGTCCGACACCGACCCACCAGGGGTGATGAGACTCCTGAGATAAGTGAAGTGGTCAACGCATTCAATTACTTCACTCCCTATCATTAATCCAGGTGGAGGATCAGGCCAGTTCTGGAGTAACATTTTGCATTTAGGAGAGAAGAATAGCACCCCGAATGTGCTTGCATTGTTACTCGAGGTGATCAGGAGACTCTGCATACTATCAGCATTTTCACCAAATAAAACTATATTGTCTGTGTATTGTAAGTCAACGAGAGAATTTCCTTTAAGGAGATTAATTCCTTAATTATTAGAAGACATGAATGAAACGATCTACGACGAAATTAAATTAAAAGTGGGGATAAGGCGCAACCCTGGCGAACCCCATTTGAGGATGAAATTTCTCGTGACAGTTCGCCGTATGCTCTAAATCGATCGTTGGTGACCAAGTAGAGAGCTTTTATAAGGTTTATGTACTTTTGAGGTACGCCTTTTAATGACAAACATTGCCACAATATTTCACGGTCTACCGAGTCAAAAGCTGTTTTCAAGTCAAGGAATACAATTATAGTCAGACGTTGGTACATGTATCTATGTTCGAGAATCTGGTGCAGGGTGAATATTCTATCAATGCAGCCACGTCCGGGCCTGAAACCAGCCTGGTTTTCCTGAGTCTGTGTTCTCTAGTGTCAAATAAACGCCGAATAGATATAGAGGATAATACTTTAGATACTATATTAGTCAAACTGATTCCTCTGTGGTTATCACAAGAGGATTTCTATCCCTTTTTGTAAATTGGAACGATCAGTGAGCGAGACCAATCAAATGAGATGATGTTCAGTTCCCAGGTGTTGGCTAATATATCAATCGGCCTACTAGCTAAGACTAGACCACCATCCTTATAGATATCAGTTGATAACCTATCAGGCCCTGCTGCTTTCCCTCGCCTCAAGTTACTTATAGTCTTTTCAACTGCATTAAGAGTTGGGTGACCTGTGTCACTGCCATTTAAATAGTTTGGGGATATTAGGTAAGCTAAGAGTAACTGGTGGCCAGTTGAACTGTTTCTGAAAGTGTTCCGCCCATCGTTTTGATCTTCTAGACTGACGGTGAATCACAGACCCATCTTTTCCGAGATAATTTCACTGACTGCCAATTTTTTAGTACTGGTGTCTTTGATAAGTTGGAACAGCTGTCTACTATTGCCCGCCGGTGCTTCCGTCGCTCTTGCTTTTGTTGCCCATCATTGCTCACGATCCTTACGTAAACTCTGTTAGTCTACGTCTCAATTGTTGTCGCTCTTCATCATTCTTGGAGCTTACTGGAATAAGTTTTCAAGCCTCTATCGTTTCACTGGAAGTTCCAGAGATGCAATGGTCTTTCATAACGTTTAGATTGAAGTCAGATGCGGATAACGCTGCTGCGTTTACACCTGCTTTATAATTGTTCCAAGCTGTTTAGGGGTGAATCTGTTGGTTGTGAGCAACTAAATGCTTAGCCAAGCCATTTCTAAATGCAATGTTGGCATTTTCAGTCTCGAATTGATATATAATAGGTTTGTCTGATGTGGCCTTTCTGCGATCAGCAAAATGCATAGAGATGCGTGCTCTCACTAAGGCGTGATCAGAATCTAAACACGTACCCCAGAAAGAGCGGCAGTCCTCTACACAGTTTCTCCAACGATAGCTGATGCTGATGTGGTCGACTTGCGTCCATCATTGTTTAGATGGCTAGGGTCACCAGGTCATACAATATTTTTATTTATGCTTAAAGTTTGTGCTAGCTAAAAATAAACGGTGGTCTGAACATAATTGTATCAGACGACCTCTGTTATCCGTTCGCTGGACTGGAATGCCGAATGACCCACTTAAGTGTTTTTAAGTCTGATTTAGCCTACCGACTTGGGCATTAAAATCCCCTGCTATAATTACTGTGTCTTAGTGCTTAGCTTTCTGAAGGAGGCTAGAGAACGTCGTATAGAACTCGTCTTTCGCTCCATCTGTTCTGGAATCAGTTGGGGCTTATGGGAGGTCTTGGTGACCCGAGAGTGTGACCGCAGTGCCCAAGGGACAGCTGTTTGAGGTCGGCCACCTATATTAGTTGTTGCTCCGGTTGTCAGAAGGCGCATCGGACTCATGATTTCCAAAGTCCAGCTTTCATCATGAAGCGTCAAAATTATTCGAAGTAAAGGCCTTCCAACTCCCAGGGCGGAACGTAAATGGCTTTTTCTGATTTGCACTTTTTTAGCGTTGTTATTTTTACGGGATAGGGTTGCTAACCCTATGTTCAACCCTCCTCTTATCTGGGCTTGAGACCAGGAGTAACCCTTGGAGGGTTCCAGGCGGAGTTTGACTCAATCGATCGTGAGGTTATGTGGCAATGTCTGTCATTGAAAGACGTACGAAAGAAGTACATTAACCTTATACAAGCTCTCTACTCGAACACCGCATGTCGATTTTGAATATGCAGACGATATAGTCCTATTTGATGAAGATGCTGATAATATGCAGAGTCTCCTGATCACCTCGAGTAACAATGCAAGCACATTCGGGGTGCTATTCTTCTCTCCTAAATGCAAAATGTTACTCCAGAACTGGCCTGATCCTCCACCTGGATTAATGATAGGGAGTGAAGTAATTGAATGCGTTGACCACTTCACTTATCTCAGGAGTCTCATCACCCCTGGTGGGTCGGTGTCGGACGAAATCTTAGCACGGATTCAGAAAGTTCGATTGGCATTCACCAATTTGCGCTAGTTATGGCGCAGGCGACAAATCCGTCTCTCAACGAAAAACTGAGTGTACTGAGCAGCATTCCGCTCTTTTTTGACACATGGCTGCGAAACGTGGACCATGAAAACACAAGATATGCGTCGACTTCAGGTGTTTGACCATTGGAATTTTCGTAGCATCTTTCGTATATCATGTTCCAGTAGAATATGTAATATGGAAGTTCGACAAAAGGTTCTTGGGAAATCTGGTAAATCAGTCGAGGTGGTCATTAACCTTCATCGACTGAGATGGCTAGGGCATGTGTTGCGTTCGCGAGACTGCCGCCTGCCTCGTCATGCGATGTTGGCTAGGGTTGAAGTAGGATGAAAGAAGGGTAGTGGCGTCCGAACCAAAACACGGCATCAGTCCATAAAGTCTTTGATTGTTGGTCTAAGCCATGTTGATAGATGCAGGTTACCTGGTTGGTGTCCGTGTTAAAAGTCACAATAAATGGCTAGAGAAACTTGGAGACATGACTCAGAATCGGTCACAGTGGTGCAGGTGTATTCATTCTTTAACTTCATCCAAGTCATAAATCCTATTATTAGTTTGTGCGCACCTTAACTTCACTCTCCCCCTTTGTATTGTTTTATTATGTTACTTCTGTTATTTAATAGTGCTAATATGGTATGGCAACTTGAACCAATGGGGGTATTTTCCCGGTTCTACGTTGATGATGATGTCGAACGCTGCTTCAAGGCGTCTGAAAGTGTGCCTATGTTTCAGAACCTGCCTAAGTGTGATTATTTAGTCTATGCAACCACGT
The DNA here is from genome assembly GCA_025215515.1 of Schistosoma japonicum. Classification (NCBI taxonomy): domain Eukaryota; kingdom Metazoa; phylum Platyhelminthes; class Trematoda; order Strigeidida; family Schistosomatidae; genus Schistosoma; species Schistosoma japonicum. The sequence goes on along the minus strand of CM046064.1, from coordinate 358,683 downwards.
CCAGGTCTGAAAAAACCTTGGTTTTCTTGAGTTTGGTTTTCACGAGCTTTAGTTAGACATCGAAGTAATATTGAAGCAAATATTCGTTAAACTGTTTACTGAGTAATTGTCACATGAGGACTTCTGTCGTTTCTTTAGATTCGCATGATTAGTGTTCGAAACCAGTCATATAAGATTACTTCCAGTTCCCAAATTCCAGCCAAAATCTCAGTTAATCTCGCTGCTAAACCTGGACCACCGTCCTTAGATATTTTAGGGGTTAATCCATTATGTTCTACTGCCCTTTCTCGCTTTAAGTTCCCTATAGCCTTCTCAACCTCACTAAAATATGGGGGACCTATATTAATTTATCATTCAGATAGCTTGGGGGTAATGGGCAATAGGGATGACGCCGAGAGCCAGTTGAACTGTCTTCTAAAGTGTTCTGCCCATTGGTCTAATCTTCTAGATTGACAATGAATAGTGAACCCATCTTTTTTTGAGATAGTTTCACTTACAGCCGGATTTTTTTTAGACTATTTCCTTAATAGGTCTGAACAGTTGCCTACTGTTACCTATTGCCGCCACCTTTTCCATCTCTTTAGCTTTTGCCACTCACCACTGCTCGCGATCATTGTGTCTGCTTTTAACCAGCTTGTGTTTAAGTTGTCTTTGTTCCTCATCGTGTTCAGAACTAGACGGGATGTGTTGCCGAGCATTTATCAGTTCAGTAGATGCAGTTGAAATTCACTGAGTTTTCTTAACCTTTTTGTTTAACTTATTAGTAGATATTACTGGTGTTTTAACGGCTTTTTGGATATCATTCCAAGCTAACTCGGGATGAGTACAGTTCTAGAGTCATAGCTAAGGAAGCTTGTTGTCCTACTTGACATAAGGTTCGAATGTTAAAAGCTCCGATACATAGTTTAATGCAGTCATTGGTTTATTGTCACTTGTACTTGGTTTTCGAGCTTTTAACCTAGTAATAGCGTTGACACTAGTGCAGGTTAAATTAAGATTTACCTGCCCAATTAACTGATTGTCGTGTTTGATGTTTTGTAGCCGCTTACACTCATCTGTCAATGTTCTGAGTGTGATGTTAGGATCTTGATGCAGTCGAGTTAAGAGTCTAGTCCTAATCTCAGCATCTTGTGGTGACTGAAGGGCTTTGATGAATATAAGGCATTTAAATTGGTCTTCTGTCAATGAGCGTAACTTGAACCGTTCACACTCTCTGTTGACGATGTCTGCTAGAGCACCATATTCATTGGCTTCGCGTCTCACCAAATTAAGACACTGATAACGAATACTAAACAATGAAGATAATTCACCGAATGTCTCTGATAATTGAGTTACCGTCTCTTCGAAACTGAGCTCTTGAGGTAACTTTGGCAATATATGATCAGTAGAGTGTGCATCAACAATCGAGTCTTCCATGCGTCATATTGTTTACAGAATTCCATTCTAAATGTATCTTCCCAACGCTTGAACCACATGAGGAAAGTATTTCCACTTTCGGGGTCATAATAGAATTCTGGTATGCTCCTGGCAACTGCATTACAAGAAGTACTTAGAAAAGCGTGTGAACTCGAGCAGTGGATGTTCAGCTGTTGCGTGAGAGTTTCTAACAACCGCATTTGTGCATCAAGTTGTGCTTGCTGTTGTTGTAGTATTCGATTGAGCTGGTCATGTGATATCGGCGTTTTGATTGTATTTTTCCTTTTCCTCGTTGCCACTGTTGTTTCTTTTGTTAATAACGATATAGCTTCTATTGCTTAATATTTTTAGACACTGAACACTAGACAAGACCCCAAATCAGAACATGTTTGAACAGGAACGAAATTTTATTCCAAAGTAACGAGGGTAGATAGAAGCGGGAATTCACAGTTAGAGAAACGTTAATATTCTTATAGTATTTACATAAGAAACTTTTAGAGTCTTCTTCAATAATCGGCTAAAGCTGATTGGTTTAGAAACACCTAATCAGCGTGCGCCATCACGATCATGCACGGGACATGCTTTAATCCAGTCTATATCCCACTAACAAGAGGGTTAGGCGTTCGCCAATTTTTCCTTCCATCTTATCTTTTATTCCTCAATTAACACACTGTAGTGATTTGATCTTTTATTTAACTTGTCCTTTATTAGTAATCCATGTCACGACAAGTAAATATGAGTATGATCGAATAATTCAAAATGCATAGTGTCAATAAACATTAATATTCCTGCAAATCAACTTAGTTGTTTCGTCACATAAACGAAGTTTCTAAAAGGAACTGATTGTTGTGACTCGTTTATTCTGAAAATAAGATCTGCTGTGACGAGTTAGCGTTTAACAACATACTGACAGAGAATGAAATATCTCTAATGACTTTTGTTTACAGGCATCAATTATGAGGTAATGATGTGCACACCAGTCTTCTATGCACTACTGTATCTGTATGCATGTAAAGGATTAAATATGAAGGTAGGTAGAAAACATGCATAGGATGAATATTTAAACAACTGATCTTGTTCGATGGAATGACCCCATGAGTGGTACAATCGTTGGACGTAAGTCATTAGAGAAATGATGATGAATCGGTTAATAATGGTATAAATCTATTTTCGTTGATTGAAGTAATTACAGTGTGTGTCATGTATGTCTAACTACCCCTTTCATCGACGGATAATGTATACAGTCTTAGAAATAGTTCAGGAAAATCCAGTGTACAGTTAAATTATAATGAAGCATCAGTTCAGGAAATCGTTAAATGCCGGTTTAAGACTTCTTGTTAGATATTTGCTACCTTATTAGAACAAGTGTACTAAACATGATGATTGATTGGAATGATTGGATGATGTAGTTCACAACAGGTTATAATACCACTAATACACTCACTCATGACATAAACGAAGTTGAATTCGGTTTTAACTTGATGATTGTCCAACGATTGACTTTATTTTTAGGAACCACAAGGTAATGTAGCTATTCACAATGATCATTGGTTGGGAGATCATGAGAAACTTAGGAGTATGCAACATCAGCCCTATTTTGACGCAAAATTCTTCAGCAGTGCACATCTAGTGCAGTCATCGTATACTAGAGCATAGATTAGAATGACTCAAAGCAAGCCCTTAACCTACTGATCACCATATTTTAATTCACGATATTGCTTGAACAACTTCACTGATACACAACCAACAATACACAAAGTAGTTTGACTAGATCTTTGCTAGGAAATTGACTGAAATTCTGGTCACATAATACAAAATAATAGGCAACTCACATTATTGACTAGGTTTAATACTGAATGTTTGGGTTTCGTCCTACCATTAAACTCGTCAAAGACAAATATGTATAATAATTCATTATTAAGCAATGATTTCATTTTGTTCAAATGTTAATTCTGTTTGTTGAATGATTGCAAGGTATGCTCATGTTGTGCCTGTATGTACATATTATTCATCAGTGAACACATAAGTCATTGTATTTTGTGTACTAAGTGTCAAAGTGTTTGTTTAGTCGATGTCTTTGAACAACATATTCTACTAGTTGAATTCAATTAAAAATATTAGTGTGATATTAAAAATTGGTGTGAATTCAGTAACCATCAAGAATCAACAAGCATTTGACAGCCATTTTGATGTAGCATGCGATTGAGCATGGGACCATCTGGTTTCGCAGAGAACGCTTAACTAAGTGATATTACTAATTTCAACCTGAAAATCTTAGGCTCGATCCCTAGTTTAGTTGTGGATGCACATTGCTCCAATGTCGGACACTGACAGACAGACAGATACAACGCAGAACTTCGTACGTACGTACATCAGTTCAGGTTGCCATACCACATCAGCACAGAGACGCAACTGTCAGTTCAAATCCAAGAGTGATAGCGATAGTAGAAGTATTAGCAGTAATGCAGAAAATTAGGGAGCGAAGATATGATTCGAAAAGTATAATTCAGTGAGATAAATTTGATTTTGAGAGAACACAAAGAGTGGATGCACCTGCGCCATTACAAACGTTTCTGAGCCATATCGTTCAAGGTCTCTAACCATTGGTGACTTTCGTCTCGCGGACCCCAACCACGCAGCCTACATCCACCAACATGACTCAGTCCACTTGTCAGTGACTTCATCGATTTCTGCCATGTTTTGGTTCGGCCGCCTCTGGCTTTCTTCCAAGCTATTCCTACTACGCAAAACATAGCTCGTTGAGGCAGTCGGTAGTTAGACATGCGTAACACATGTCTCAACCATCTCAACTGATGAAGTTTTCAAAACCTCATCTATTGATTTGCCATCCTTTCCTAGAACCCGTTTCCTAACAACAGCATTGCTCACTCGGTTGTCCCAAGATAAACGAGCAATGCTTCGGAGACACCTATGATCGAAGACCAGTAACCTACGAATGTCCTCTACTCTTAGCGGCCATGTTTCGCTATCGTATAGTAGGACAGAGCGAACTGCTGCACGGTACACTCGTTCTTTGGTTAGCAAGCGGATATCTCGTCTGCGTCATAAGTGACGCAACTTGGCAAAAGCCAATTGAGCTTTCTGTATCCGTGCTGAGATTTCGTCCGTCACCAGATCATCAGCACTGATGAGACTCCCCAGATACGTGAAGCGGTCTACACGCTCGACTACTTCACTCCCTATCACTAGTTCAGGTGCCGATGCAACCCAATCCTGAAGCAACATTTTGCATTTCGAGGGGGAAAACCGCATCCCTAACATGCTTGCATTGTTGCTCAGGGTAGTCAGAAGACTCTGCATTTTGTCAGCGTCTTCACCAAATAGGACTATGTCATCAGCATACTCTAAGTCAGTAAGCGAGGCTCCTGGTAAAAAGTCAACTCCTGAAAAGTCAGATGAAGACAAGGTTATATCTAGGAGCATGTCTATGACAAAATTAAACAAGAGTGGGGAAAGTGGACATCCCTGATGGACACCACTTGAAGTGAGGAATTCCGATGATAGTTCGCCATAAGCTCTCACTCGACCTGTAGTTTTAGAGTAGAGAGCTTGTACAAGGTTGATGTACTTCTTTGATACACCTTTCAATGACAGACACTGCCACAGAACCTCACGATCAACAGAGTCGAATGCCGCCTTTAGGTCCAGGAAGATCACTATTGTAGGACGCCTAAATGTGTGTTTGTGTTCCAGGACCTGTCGCAGTGTGAAGGTGTGGTCTATACAGCCACGTCTAGCTCTGAATCCAACCTGGTTTTCTCTAGTCTGCTCTTCACGAGCTCTAGTTCGGCCTCTATGTTTAATCGAGGCTAACAATTTAGAAACTATATTAGTCAGACTGATTCCCCTGTGATTGTCACAAGAATACATTTTGTCCTTTCTTATAAATTGGGACAATCAGGAATTTGAGACCAGTCAGATGGTATTACGCCCTGTTCCCAGATTCTACCTAAGATTTCAGTCAATCTAGCTGCTAAAACTGGACCACCATCCTTAAACATTTCAGGGGTAAGCCTATCAGGACCTGCTGCTCTACCTCGCTTCAGATTTTTTATAGCCTTCTCAACTTCATGGATACTAGGAGGAGTTTAGTTGATTTGCCATTCAGGATGACTGGGGATCGTGGGCAACCGAAGTGTGGCTGAAGGCCAGTTGAACTGATCCCTTAAGTGTTCTGCTCATCGGTCCAATCTTCTGGACTGAGAATGAATTATAATCCCATCCTTTTCCGAGATAGTCTCACTCACATTTGGATTCCTAATACCAGTTTCCTTGATAAGTCGAAAAAGTTGCCTACTGTTGCCTATCGCCGCTGCCTTTTCCATCGTTTTTGCTTTCGCCACCCACCACTGTTTACGGTCGTTGCATAGGCTTTTTATCAGCCTGCGCTTAAGCTCACTTCGCTCTTCATCATGTTCAAAGCCAGGTGGGATGAGTTTACGGGCAGCCGTCAGTTCGGTGGATGCTACTGAAATCCACGGCTTCATCCTGGCCTTATGATTTACCTTACTAGCAGATATCATTGCTGCTTCCACAGCCTTTTTGATATTATTCCAACCTGCTTCCGGATGGCAATCGCTTACACGGTCGCCTAACTTTTTTTTCTAGTTGTTCCTGAAATATATTCTTAGCTTTATTATCATTAAAAAAAACCCTAAGAGGCTTCATTGCGATGTCTTTCCTACGTCCAGTAAGCCTTAAACAAATACGCGCTTGCACTAAAGCATGATCTGGATCTAAACATGTGCCCCAGGACGAGCGACAGTCCTCTGTCGAACTCCTCTATCGGTGGCTGATGGCGATGTGATCTAGTTGGGTCCGACGTTGAGATGGTTTTGGAGGTCGCTAGATGTTTTTCCTTATGCTTAAAGTTAGTATTCGCTAGAAACAGGCGATTATCTGAGCATAGTTGCAACAGACGGTCGCCATTATCTGTTCTGTGAGCCGCGACACCATAACATTCACCCACGTGTCTCTCATTTTCACTTAGTCTACCTACTTGAGCATTAAAGTCCCCAGCCATTATAACTATATCAGAGCGCCTAGCTTTTTGGAGGAGGTCCGAAAGCTTGCTGTAAAACTCATCTTTCACCTCGTCTGAACTGCAGTCAGTGGGGGCATAGGCAGATACGACAAAGAGGTAACGACGAGTGTCCTATCTTTCCAAGTCCTAACTGTCCCGTTCAGTCGGACAGCGCACAAGTGACTATCTACAGGGATCCAGTCTAGTAGAGCTAGTTCTGCCCTACGACTCAATGCTATACCTACACCAGCGAGACCCCGGGAGGCAGCATCACGGATAGCGTATACACGAAGAGTAAATCGGGCTGCTTCTTTATTTTGATACGGTGAAATCAGGTTAATGATTTTACTAGGATCCTGTATGCGCGTTTCCGAGACGCAGCATACATCGATTGAGCAAGATTCTGAAGTCCTAGCTAAGGAAGCCTGTTGCCCTATTTGACTCAATGTTCGTACATTAAAAGCTCCAACATGTAGTCTAGATCGGGGTTTCAAGAGACCAGGAATGACTTTTCGTGAGCTCGCATCGTTTGCATTGGCGGTGCAGTGAGATGAAGGAATGTGAGTAGAGTTAGTTGTAGAGATACGAAAGATATTATGGGATGTGGAAAGGATTTGATTTTGACCAATTCGGACTCTCGTGCTTTTACGGGTAGGAGGGCGGTTGTCACTTCCCGGCTGCCCACACCGTGGAAGGGTGTTTTTTGAGGAACCCGAAAAAAAAGGTAGATTAGTGTCGGTCTTAGAGACCTAAGAGCGTGACCGCAGAGCCCAAGGGACAACTGCTTGAGGCCTGTCACGCACGGCCTTTTTATGAAAAGTTTTTTGAGTATTAGCTCCGCACTTAAAAGACCTTAGTGAGCACCCTTACCGCCGAAGACGGAAATCCGTGAGGTAGGTTGAGGTGTGACATTTCTAGGGCCGACCTTTTCTAACCCCTCCTTCCTTGTGATAAGGCAGCATCGCTACAGATGCTGGTTGTCCGAGGGAAACACCTTACTGCTGTCACACCTCTCTGCAGTCAGCAGTACAACTTCGCCCTCAGACGTTGAGTAGCTGCTTTAAGTCTCATCGTTCTCCAAACGACCTGCCTGACATGGTAGAACTTACAGAAACACATATGTTCTAGTCAGTATAGCTCGGTTGGGTCATCGCGATAGGCAAGCCGGACCACCACGTCAAGGTAGCAGCTACGGTCGGGAATGTCTGAAACTAGGAAATAACAGATGCCAATTGTCAATTCTTCACCACCGGGCTGGCATCCAAAAGTAAAATTCCCACCTCCATCAATTCACGACATACAGAGACTATCATCCAGTATCATTGGTGATAACTATCCCAATTTGAACTGCATTAGTCACAACTTCTCACTACAGCTTTAAAAACATCCTGGAATCAGTCACTAATGAGCTAATTATTGTAAGTGAATTGAGTAGGTTGAGGACTTCATCAGCATAAAATCCTCGATGGGCGAAATCAGGGAAATACACTTATGATTGGTCACATATTAAAACGAAACAGCTCTCTAGTGCTTGGTAGTTTTCTATGGTACCTTACCAACATCAATATGTGACAATCTTAATCAAATAATAATAAATAATTTGTTATATTCCGCAAATCGATAAATTCACAGGTGTCATGTCGACTACAAGTTTGTGCTTGTTTCTAAGTAGTATAGCACATGATGATAATTGCCAAAATGTTGAAAAATCTATTTACTCATACTGTTAAATAACCCCCCCTCCCACCTGTCACCCCAAGCACAAGGTAGAAAAAAATTCAATGAAATTGTCGCCATGAATATACGAACACCATGGAAATATTAAAGAAGAGTCTGATGCAGATGTGAAGGCGCGGATAGGAAAGGCAAGAGAAGCATTTCTACAACTTGAGGACATCTGGAACTCACTAACTGTCAGTCAACAACAAAGTCGTAATTCACAATACAAATGTGAAGATATTTCTGTTGTTTGGAGCTCAAACTTAGAGAACAACCAAAAGCATTATTGAAAAGATACAAGTTTTCATAAACAACTGTCTGCGAAAGATACTTCGAATCCGTTGGCCGGATACCATCAACAACCTTCTATGGCAGAGAACAAATCAACTTCCAACCGAAGAAGAAATTAGAAGGAGACGCTTGAGGTTGATATGACACACATTGAGAAAATCACCAAACTATGTCACAAAACAAGCACTAACTTGGAATCCTGAAAACCAAAGAAAAAAGAGGTAGACCCAAGAACAGATTGCTTTGGGAATTGGATACAGACATGAAGAGCACTTGGGAAGAGCTGGAAAGGAAAGCTCAGGACATAGTTTGCTGGAGAATGCTGGTCGGTGCTCCACATGGAGTAATAGGCATTGATTGATTGAGTTCGTTAATACCTTAGAGTTCAATTTAGATTAGTTTTGTTATTTGTTTTTAATTTGCAATACAATGGCATAGGTGTTCAACTGTTGCGTCTCTATATTTTCTGTTATTTAAGGTTTTTATTTGACAGGCATAAGATAATTCCTTTTTAACTGGATACAGAAGATGAAACAACAGTATTTAATGTTCATTAAATAAGTTGTACTCATTGTAATCCCACAGATATACAGGAGATATAGAAACAGTTGAATGAATATGATGAAATAAATACAGATCTATATTCTTAATTTCAAGAAGGTTTCAATGCTGAGCCAAGTGGTAGAATTGACATCATTTGAGTAGAGAAATGAATTAAGTTAGAAGAAATAAGAATTGATTAACAAAACTATTCCAACATTGAGAGTGAGAAGGAGGAAGGGTGGAATAGGACTACGTCGATTTGATTAGATTGAGTTGTGTTATGTGTTAATGATTACAACTGCATACATTCTGAATTCCCTATCACCGATTGATTTTGATTAGATAACTAACTGGAAATTAAAATACACAGGACAGATATTCGGTCATATGTTTAACTTGTGCATTACTGTGTTTATATTTATAACTTCAGTTAATTGATGATATTCTGTAATCACTATGAAATATAGTTTACAATAATGGAGATCGGCGGTTTCTAATCAATGATATTAAATGATCACCATATAATATTGTGAATTGTATCAAGTTAGAAATATAAAGTATTATTTCTTTGTACAATGACTGGAGGATCCAATACATAATTCATAGTATAGTCATGAATGCTGACTATTGAATAGTTCCATATAAGTAAAGGGAGCTGTTCAATGTTTCTGGGATTAAAACAGTTGTTTGATTAAGCTAAGCATATTAGTAGAATGTAATTGCCGAGCAAAACGTTGGAATTTTTCATTAATTTTATCCGCTGAGATTATTAACAAATATATTCTATTCATATGTCTTACATACACTCGGCGCCCAAGTTTTGTAAATATTTTCGTCCATTTTCGGACGAAGATACCTATAAAGTAATTGGGATGAGTTTGTATTTTCCTGTTGATTAATCATGGACTGAAACTGGTCAGCCTCTGTTTCCAGATGTGCATCCTGAGCAGATTACCTCGATATGCCTATTAATCACAAGTAATGTTTAGGTTAGGTTGTGACTTGCAAGCGTAATAAAGGACACACGTTTCATTCTATTCAGAACTCATTGACTGGATGTAGTAGAATAATTACTTGATATGGAAAACTTTTAATAAGTTATTTCTATTCATACATATGTTTACATTAAAGGTTACACAATGTGGAGGAGATCTTCCATTGGATGATCAATACAGCTTAGCCTGGGTAAGTGAACAATTAATCGAAGTGAAAGCACTACCAATCAATAGTTTTCGTGATTCAGCTATTAGTACTGGTATACGAATACATCAATTACTTGAACATATTAAACCTGATTCAACAAATACATCGATTTGGTTAGAAGGTGATTTCTCATTATGTCAATAGGCCGTATCATGTTGTCGTAAAGCTGCTGTTGGAATATTCACTTTACCAGAACATCTTAAATGGTAAAATGATTTTAAGACAATTTACATGTCTACAAGTTGTATGCTTTAGCTTAAAACAAGAAGCTGAAAATAAACAAACTCGTATTAAAACTAATGAATTGAAATGGTTTTAATTAACTAATGATAAGGAAACCAATGGAATTGAATGAAATCACTTAAAAATAACAACAAGAGCAAAAAGTTCTTCACTTTATCTTCATCGATTATTGACTGTTAGTTGTCGTGTAATTTTGTTCGTTTATGTCAATGTTTTGCATTCATTGTCATGATTGTGATCATTTGAAGTGTATGTGTTTTACTTTAAATCAATATTGAATGAATGAATGAGAAAAGACAAAACAGAAAATGAAGTGCTTTCATTACACAAAATTTCATATTAAATAATCTACTACTTATATACATGACAAGTATACAGTTCATCATTTATATTTGATCATTTGAATAATTTGACCTGATCTGATCTGATCTAGAGTTTCTATGTTTTTGTTGAGTAAATAATTAAAGTGTTAACTATCCCCACTATATGTGTGTATGTGTACTGTTCTTCATTTTTGATTCATAAAAAATAGCAACTATTAGGCACCACTTCAATTGGTCTAATAACAATAAAATTGTTTTGTTATGAAGTTTCTCTGTTTGTTTAAAATATTACTTAAGTAGTATTTTTTTTGTTGCAAAATAAAACGTAACTTGTCAGTATCATCAATAACTGACTGTTTGAAGTAAATTGACAAAGTTCAACTTATAGTCTAATCAATATTATTTGAATATCGGTAGACACAATTGATGAGTCAAAATGAAGACGAAATGCCTTTTCTATGGTACATTTGTCAACCAACAGTAAGTAATTCATATTAATAATGTTTCTATTGAAATTCGAATTTGAATCATAAGTATCAAGACATCATTTCGTTATTCTCCTAAAGAGATTAATCAATTGTAATGATAAACATGGTCAACAAGAAGATACAAGCACTTACAAATTGTGCAAATGTAGGTATTTGAATTCAGTTGTAAAGTGGATATTGCTGTAATGTTGGAAATAAATAGATCAACTTTGTGAATTATGATGACACATTGATATCTACTAAGGAAGTTAGGACAAAATAGATACAACAACAGGTAAAGCCCTAGCCCAGCAAACTAGATGGAGAATTTTAACGTCAGCAAGAAGCGTTTAATCTTACAGGCAGTCTGTCAGCCGAATAAGTGACACTCAACTCATACTCAATAAAGAGAGCATCCTTGGAAGTGTCGCAAACAGCGCACTGAAACTAACAACGTAACAATAAGATTTAGCGATTTAATAAGTGAGGGGATGCAAACTGTAGTTGAAAAGGGCGCCTTTTTCCACGCGTAAATGATAAATTTAAATTTCCACAGAAAAGTAATAGGTTTACAAAGAGAATTATAGCGATCCACTATTCACAACACTTATTGTTGATGTTAACACTAAAAGATCACAATCCAACTTGAGTCAACACCGTATAAATTTGATGAGGAGTTCGGTTAATGGCACTAACAAAGTACTTCATTATAACATTGATGTTATGACAAGATAGAATATTAAAGTTACTAGAAAAAGTTACTTATTGAGTGAAAATATTCGATGATTGTTATTATTGTCTGTTCAAGTGTACAATTACTGGTGATATAGTTTTGTCTGAATTCCTTAGATTCATTAAAAACAAATGCCTACTCAATAGAGTAGACAATAGAGTGCTAAGTCTATCATTGTTCCATTTACTGAGACTGTTCAGATACATGAAAAGCACTGAAATAGTAATTTCAATTGTACTATTCAATGATTCTAGTTTGTGCATGTAATAGGTGCATGTACTTTACTATTACAGATACATTAAACTTATTCGTTCTCACTGAGATGTTGAATGATTGAAAACATGTAATAGTAAATTGTAGCCTATTATTACGACAATGTACTGTCTATACATGTCAGTAAATAAGATCTGGTGTATGTTATATAATGAGTAGTATGATTACTTTGCTAGTGTTTATTACTAACTGACTAAATGGATTCCAATACATTTTATGAATAGTTTATGTTAAGTTGAGATAATTGACAAGTTAACTAAATAAAACTCAACACAACGTTCGAATACACTACACTTGAATGAAGCTACTTCATGTTAGTGTTAAACAAACAGAATAAATCAAGAACAATCAAAAAAGTCGATTGAATGACTAAATAAGGCATTTATAACAGTTAATATTAATCAAAATAGGAAAGCGTACAACGCTAAATCATATGTAATCTAATTTTTACTACCGGACTCGAACTCAGTACCATTCTTGACCAGACACAGTAGCATAGTAAATAACGTAATGAAATTTAGTAACATCAGCTGGGTTTATGTGCAATGATTGTAGATTATCGTTGCACAAGTGTAGTTATTCTAAGTTAGTAGCTCAATAAAAAATATGATGACAACTGACATGAATGCACTCAGTTATCGTCACGGGACATAAATTGATGGTTCTGGATTTTACTTATCAACTACAACCCAATTCTAATCATGCTACTGAAATAATTTTAATTAGGAACAGATGACGAGGAGCATAGTTAACAAGAGAAATCGACAAATGTCAGTGCATAACAACAGTCTTAGTGATAAATACACATTCATCACTTGTTTATCATTGAGAGTTAGGTTCAGCAGAACATGGTATTGCACTTGAATTTATTTTAATTGATTACATAAAAGATAACTTCTATTAAACGATCCACTGTAGTTATTCCGAGTAACATGTTCATATAAAATGTTTAACAAACTGACGTATTCGGTGATATCAGTCTGGTGTCCTGTGTTGATCAAATGTTTAGCGATTGCGCTGTTATTTCCAATCCGTTGAATTGTACATTTTTTCGGAGACGTGTTCATTAAAACATTAGTAGGCCCTTCTTTTAGTTCTGTCAATGTAACTGCATCTTCAGGTGCACGTAAATTTATACAAACAGTTAGCAGTAATTAGATTACATTGATACATTGTTATAAATAGTTGGTAGTTTACGGACACTCGAATTGATTGATTTAGTGAAATGATAACATTGTATACATTGAAGGAACTCAAATTTCAATCAATCATTTTACTGTATACTGCATGTAGTGATGAAAAACTTTAAATGTGTTATAAAAAGTGGAAGTCTACATGATGTGTGGTGAAAATAGTGTTGAGTAATGGCTAGATCTTGTTGAGTTTTCTTCATTCAATGGTGTGATTAGTTGATGCGAGATTGAGAATGGATTGTTCATTATAATGATGAATACTTAATTTGGTGCAATGAAATATTTGTTTGATCGATGTTTTTGAGGTGTGATTGCATAGCATTTTGATGCAACATATAACTAATAAGTAGGTTGTTGTGCTTGCTTATCAAATCCTATAAGTGGGGGGCTGTAGGATGAATACATGGTCCGCTTAACAAGTTTTGGAAGTTTCCAAGTGCTGACATGTCAAGAAAAATACTAGAACTCAGATTGTTGAATGTTAATTGTATTGAATTGAAATGGTTACTCATTGAACCTAAAGCAGGGATTAACCATAATGTGCAGTCCTATTATCTGCAGGGCTATGTCCTACAGCTAGTACCCAGCCTTGCCTTAATCTATTGCTTAGGCACAATAATTTGACTGAATTATTAAGAAGCCAACTAGTCACTCACACACATGTAATGCAACATCAATAATATACAAAATATTCATATGAGATCTAGTCTTTGACTCGAATGTCTGTCAAACGTTATTAATCAATCAATCATTTATCTACATCCAGACATGTCATCACTTCAGATTGATAACAAGTCATAGTTGGCTGAATTCGTCACAGTTTGATGTTTGTGGGATAGGATTCAGTTTTGTTAACAGTGTGACAATCATCACAGATGAAAGTGGGTGGTCGCCGAGTCGTATCGAATATTGAATGAAGTAGAATGATTTTGCCGACCTAAGTGAAGTTAAACGTTTGTCGATCTGTAGGCTCTGAAATTGACTGTCTAACGATTTCAGCTGAGGAGTCCTACCCCAGTACGTAACAGTCGTCTAGTCATTCTTGGTTTTTCTATTGCCCAACTATAATCAATCTGTGACAAATCCAATCAACTAAATTTTTGATTTATTACTCTGTCTATCACCCGGCATTACTTACTGAAATTCATTTATTCTAGTTTCCATATTCTTATAAACTTAGTTCACTGATTCTAATTCATCTTACCACAGTGATGAAAATTCATGTTATGAATATTAGTGCATCGTTTCTTGTAACTAAATGGTATATTTTCTACTTTAGTTTCCATGATATTCATTGTACAACACCGATTAATGCTCTATGACTAATTGCAATTTTATGTGCACTTCCATTTGTTAGTATGTTTATGCAGTTGCAATTAATGATTCTCATGAGGTATCATGGAGATTTTTTAATGCTAATTTGATATCATTCAATTTGAATAACCAATGATTAGTACTGGACATTTATTCTGTCATAGTATAGAACTATTTAGAAATGCACGTTCACCAACTAATATGGAATCGAACTCAAGAACTTCTCACTTTGATAGTGGTGTGGAGTTGAGGAAATCGAGGATGTTTACTTTACTTCGATACCACTGAAATCATATTTCATGTTCACATACACGAATGCATAACCATGAATATGAAATCACCAATGACAATTCTCTTCTCTTAACCACATTATTGTTTGTTTTCAAAGTAACAACTACAAACAAACAATAGAATTTTATTATATTCAATTTATCAGTTGAACATTGAATAGTGCTAATTGAAATGAACATGAAGTTCAACATTTAAAAAAATGAAAATTCCTTAAAACAACAAATTGATCACTGAATTATTTAAAATTATTTATTGAAAATAAGTATTTTTCTAAAAAATGGTTTTGATTTGATGATATATTTTTTATCTTTTTTTCTCTTAGTTTCTTATGTTGACACGCTTCTTTATTGTTGTCATGGCTGTTGTTGTTGTTGTTGTTGAATTAATTGTCAGTTACTTTTATTGATAATTGAATGTTCAATAGGCATTCATTGATGTGAATGAAACTATTGATTTTTATTGTTTAATTGATACCATTCAGTTTACTTTTTGAATGAAACAAGTAGTTGAACAGAAAACAGAAAAAATTGTTGTGATTTCAAAGTAACAGAAAAATTCATTTCCAATACTACTTAATTTGAATGGATATTGAATTGTATCATATAGTTCATATAAATATAATTACTACAATAAACATTTAAGTAGTAACTGTGTTCAACAACAAACGAATAAACACTTATTCCAAATGTTTATATCAGTGACAATGATAATAAGTAAAGGAAGGAATAGGAGGAAGTGGAGGGAGAGGAATTGGAAGAATGTAGTAACAAAACTTTTAACTCATTTAGTATAATTTTCATAAAACAATTCAACTGATCATTTTTCATTAGATGAATGATATCAGTAGTATCATTTAAAGAAATGAATGACTGATTCAATCAACTATGAATTCTTATGTCTGGAAGTATACTTTATATTTTCTTTTCAGTAATCAATTATTGTTTATTGTCAATATTCAATAATCCCAGATATTGTTTGTCGAATTTGTGTATTCATCATTTCTTCTATAATTTGTTAATGGAATATCAGTATTAATTTGTAATGCATTACTACTATTCATGTCAATAGTTTTAATAGTAGTATCAATGTTATTATACATAAATGGGTTTGTTGATAAAGATAAATCATGATGATTATTATAAGTAGTTAATGATGAATTCAATGAAATTTAATGAATCTCATATCAATCAGTCAGTCAGCTACAATGTGGAACTTGGTACATGCATACATCAGTTGAAGTTGCTATGCCCCAATCAGCAGATAAAGATCAAATTGTCGGACCAAATTTCAGAGTAGGGGGAGTAGTAACAGAGTAAGTACTAATGAGAAGGCATAGAAATCGGAGATAAGACAAGAGAAAATATGATTCAGTACAGAGAAAATTATGATAAGCTCAAAAACGTAGGATTTGAAGGAAGACAAGGAGTGGATGCACCTGCACCATTGCAAACGATTTTGAGCCATATCACCTGAGGTCTCTAACCATTTGTTATAATCATCACGTGAGCCGCAACCAGGTAGTCTGCATCTATTAACATGGCTCAGCCCAATTGTCAATGACTTCATGGATTGGTGCCATATTTTCGTTTGGCCACTCCTAGCTTTCTTTCAGCCTACTCTTACAACAGACAATATTTCTCGTTTCGGTAGACGGTGATCAAGCATACGTAACACATGTAATAAACACCTCAGCTGGTGAAGATTCACTACTTCATCAATGGACTTACCATATTTACCTAGTACTCTATTCCTAACTGACTCATTGCCTACTCGGTGGTCCTAGTAAAAACGGAAAACGCTTCGAATATATCTATGATTGAATACTAGCAGCCTACAAATATCCTCTATCCTTAATGGCTATGTTTCACATCCATAGAGTAAAACGGATTGAACTGCTGCGCAGTAAACGCGTCCTTTCGTCAGTAAACGATTGTGTCACCTACGCTACAAGTGACGCGAATTGGAAAAAGCCAATCGGTCTTATGTATTCGAGCCGAGATTTCATCAGACACCAGACCGTCAGGACTAATGAGGCTCCCAAGTTAAGTGAGGTCGTTAACACATTCAATTACTTCACTGCCTATCAGTTACTTCGGTGTCAAAATAAGCCAGTCCTGAAGCAGCATTTCGAATTTGGATGAGGAGAATCACATGCCTAACATGCTTACATTCATGTTTAGGGTATTCAAAAGATTCTGAATTTCATCAGCATCTTCACCCAAGAGAACTATATCGTCTGCCTATTCTAAGTCAGAAAGTTTATCACCTGGAATAAGGTCAACTCCTGAGCAGTTAGACGATGACAGTGTTAACTTTAAATGTATGTCAATGATAAAATTGAATAAAATGGGTAGAGCGGGCAACCTTGATGGACACCACTAAAGGTGATCAATTTCGGCGACATTCTTCTATAAGCTTTAAATCGATATGTGGTGTTTGATACGAGACCTTGTATTAGGTTTATGTACTTCTTCGGTACGCTTTTCAATGACAAACGTTGCCATATAACCTTACGGTCGATAGAATTAAACGCCGCCCTAAAGGAAAAATTAGCATTAGTTTGTGGGAAGATTGACATTTATTTTCAGTCATTTCGAGTCCATGAGATAATCATAATCACTAGTTAAATACATAAGTGATTACTAATTCCTAAGAATCTATCTTGATAGTGCAGTTGTATTCAATGACCCCCCTCCACCGCATTTTGTAGTCATAGTTACATGAAATAATTCCTTCTTTCGTCTCTAAGCATTTTACTACCACATTTATCGCTCTCAAATTCATCTTCCTGTTAATTCAGTGTATCATCGTCTGTCTACCTACATATGTGTCAACTCTGCATAACTTACCATCAACTTACATCAGTGATGCATAAAACAACGTTTTAAACGGTATGATCAAGCATAATGCAAACGTAGGTATCAATATGAAATGCATTATAATCATGAACCTTCAGATAATTCGCCTAAAATTGTTTGGAACGGCGTATACATCTGCAGATCACATCCTAGAACACTTGATAAGTGACAAACTGTTTGCTTAACTAAGATGATATTTGACATTAATATTATTATTATCAAGTAATCAACTAAGTACGAGTACAATCACTGAATACTGCTACAATTCACGCTTAAATAGTCACCACTACAACTACTACGTTCATTGATGTTAATATAATTAAATCGGAATGATGTGAATGAACTATAAAAACTGACACTTCGTTGTATGTTCTTTACCACAAAATGATTGACTACTTGTAAATGCATTAAAATGTTTACATTCAAGTAATATGATCACTTTTGCGTAGATGTTGTCTTGACAGACAATAAAAGCTTCTTGATTCAACTATTCAGCTCGTATAATGACGAGACTAAATAACAAGTATCTGATAATAAAACAGCATAATCTGACTCCAAGTTTACTCTATACAGTTTGGTTTTATATAATGACTATTTATTGTATGGTAACTAATTAAAATCTATACATGATATGTAGGTACTTTTAGTAGAAGACATTACTTATCAATACGTCATAACACAAATGAAATGGGTAAATTCAGCCTAATGTATGAGCACAAAAGCCAGATAGTCACATACTTCATTGTCATGTACCAATGCATTGAGAGTGCGTTGATCACATTTTATTGACCAATGAAATTGCTATGCAATCAGAATTACAATTGAGACCACTGTGTGATTGTTCAAAAACACTGTGAATGCAGTAGATTGAACTTGTTACAAAAAGGAGTTGTCATAAACCTGTCAACTGGATATTCTTCATTGTTTTACTATTACACTGAATGTTGAGTGTGTAGACACTGACTTTCAATGGATAAACAATAAACATACATGTAAAGGATACAACCGATTCGTCTTCGCACTTCTTTCTCAGCAGTATCCATCTTGTATTTTTCCTGTTCTCAAACTGTGAACATTCGCTCTACATTGTGAAATTATTGAATGTATGTCACAAAACAAAGATTCATTGGTTCATAAATATTTCACTTTATTCAGTGCAATGCATTAGTCAAATGCATTATTCACTACAATCAATCCATATTTGCTTCAGATTTCTACTTGCTACTGATGACGAAATAAGTAGTTTATTATTAATTAATCATTTTGAGTTATTAGTTCATTGTCATATTTATGTTTTTACATTATAGCCAGCGTTGAAATGTACATCTTCCAAGAAACAATCAATCAACAGCACATTGATTGGGTAGGTTTTCTACTTTCATGCATATTGATCAACCTTTGAATATTGATTCAGCTTATTTTACTGCATCCAACAAATCAGTATTTTTATTTGATTAGTTCAGTCACAGTGGGGATTTAAATGGTTGATTTAAGAGAATCAAACTGGTATATGATGTCTACAAATCGACAGTAGACGATGATGATGATGATGATGATGGTGATGAACACTAGACAAACTAAATGAAATGATTGACATCATATTGAGCAAATGGAAGATGAATCCTTACCAGTGGACTAAATCATCTCTTATTCAAAACCATCTAAATGCGGAATAATTCACAAAATCATTTTCTATGTTCAACATTAGTAACCACTTATTAAGTCATATCAGATAGATAACTTTATGTGTAATTTATGTAGTTAGCAGTTGAATAAACTCTAATGTTGACTTAAGAAAATTGTGTAGGTTGTAGAAAATGTTCGTGCATTGAACAAAATACTTTCGCTTCTATTTTTGTTAAACTATGCTGAATGTAGAGTTGAGAATGATATGCGGCTTTTATAGATGAGTCAGAATCCCTAAACGAATCCGTAACAGCAAACATGCTAACCAGTTTTAAATTTATCATTATTTAGTCATGAAGACGTTAAGTGAGTGAATACATCGTCAAACTGTGGTTCCAATCAGACATTCACTTTTATTTACTTTTTGAACGTTCACATCACTACAGTAGTAGCCCTAATAAAATAGATAGACAAATTACAACTAATCAGGCAGGGAAAATACTGTCAGTAGAATAATTTTGAATGTTAGAATGTAGATCAACGAATAGGGAAAAATGTTTTGTCTAAGTTGATTAAGTAGCTATTACAAAGGTGTTATGCGTACTAAACATCTCCATTGACAAGCATCGGCCTGACAGGTTTATTGAAGAATTACTGATTGTAAAGATCATTTCAATTGAAATAATTGTAATATGGTTTCAATGTTTTAAGATACAACAGTTACAACAAATTCAATGATACATGGACAAGAAAATGATGATTCAACTACAGCTAATCAGTCTACACAATTTACACCACAACATCATGATACGACTCACAGAAGCTCAACACTTAAAAATGAAGTAACAGAGTCAGTCACGAACACACATTACAGTAATCATTCAGCTGCATATACCAAATCTCCTTCTTCTACATCTAACCCTGTTCTATATATTCTACCTTTTGTGATTGTAGCTTTTATTGTAGCTTTGATTATAGTTTGTTAGTTCTGTCCCATATAAAACGTGGGAAGTGATTTGTTACTTATTTTGTATTGAATTTAGTTATATTTGGAAACTGTCATTGAGAACTCTTACTTGCTGTTTTCTTACGTGAATGTAATGCAAATTGTTTGTTAAACAATGTTTTGTTTCCTTAACTAAATGTTGCAGTGCACCCGAAACATCACCGTCATAGGATGAGACTACTTGAATATTGAATCGCATTTGTAGAGTGAGTAGAGGCGAAAGTTACCTCACCGTATGAAAAGTATTCGCTACTCTAAATTAAACACATCAGTAGGCAAAGTTATTCACGCATCCATGAGTTTTTCTATTAATTCGACTGATGTTTTTAGTAACATTTCAAGCAGGAATATTTTGTTGACCTTATTACATAATGAGGAAACTTTTCATTTAGTTTATTTGTAAAATGGCATTTCGTAACTCTTTAAGGCGTATTATTTATACAGTGAATTCACTACATAACACAACGTCATCAGAAAGTTATCGACTTCAATAGGCTAATAATAATCAAATTCAACAGTATGTAACAAGGATAGCAGACAGTGGACTTTATTTTAGTGGATTTACATACATCAACCCGTCCGTTTGTCCATTATTATCTTGACCACTTGAAACAAATTTTACTGTGACTAATGTCTGTGTGTAAATCTCAGATCAGAAAATGTACATTCATCTTCTTAAAAACGAAAAGTGTGATTCGCTCACAGAACAAAAGTTTAGTCAGAATAATGCTACTTGTACTTTATGCATAATGGATTATACATTCATTTCGACATCACAACAACTATTGTACATCCGACAATAAGCATAGGCCATATATAAGCTACATATCGGTAAAGTTACGTTGCATTTACCACTGACATGCATCAATCAAATGAACATAGGCTGTTATCTAGTCTGTTGAATATTGGTTACACACCCTAATTGTTGTTTTATTAATTGAATTGACTCCAGTATGAGTGACACGTAGAAGAAATAAAGGATGTCCCACCCTATTTTGGATTTGAAATTTCGAGTAACTTTTAACATCCTGCTGTTGATGTACACATCATTCAGAAAAAGTACTCACCTGTAATTCACCCTTCAAATATACTTACTGGTCTGGATTTCAGATTTCACTATTTTAAAAATTTATGAGGACTTCTATAGTGATCATCAGTAAGACGCATGTAGTTGAATAGCCTTTCGCAAATAAACTTAATCAGACTACCTATGTTTACTGGCATTTTATTTGGTTAATGAGTGTCAACGTCAGTACTTCACTGATATGCACAATATGCTCTCTTTACGAAGCAAATAATTAGACGTCAAAGTAGCTGTCAACACACTAATTACAACAAAACAAATATGGATTCATATTACGAGCTACAAGTAGTAACACATTCTGAAAATTAGAAACAACAGCATTATGATCCACTTACAAATTGATCATATATAATGTAACAATTTAGTTATGTTAAGGTTGCAGTTATATGATGTAAAAATCCATAGAAACTTTACTAAAACCTTGACTTCAATATCAAGTTAATAATGTCAACTGGGTACAACTGGAAACAACAGAGTACTTAACAACTGCTTTAAACTACCATGGGAAACTCACAATTTTTCCAAATCGTCGAGTCAGTGGCTATCAACTGACTGTAATACTGTCTAGTATATGAATAATGTTACAAATAGTCAGAAGGTAAGGATGTGGACAAACTGAAACCTGACATCAGTTAATCATGTCGTTGATCAATAATTTCAATTGTATCGGTAGGTTAAGGCTGACTTGTTGGTGCCCACGCAATAACTGTATTCAGTAAAAACATATTGAGATGCTATTTCGCATGACCCACTGTAATGACATCAATCAGTTCATTAATTCATCATCTTCTTGTCAACGTCGAGCCAAATTATTCTTTACAAACATACTTTTATTTCATTCATTCTTATTTAGGTATGTTCTAGTTAGTTTGATTTCATCATGATAATGCGGTATCTTCACATACGCACTTTGTCGCACAATGTACAAGGCCAATCGACTGATTGACTGACTATAAATTAAAATAAAAATTCTCATTAAACCCAAACTGACTGGAAGTTTACTGAATGACAGAAGTGTAAAATAAATTTCGATATTGTTAGATTTCACCTGATCTTATTTGGTGATTTCTTAAGCCAGAGTAGTTCATTCAATGTTAACTATGTTTGTTTAATATGCATTAAATTCAATTTTTGGGCTGTGAAAACAATGAACAACCATTCCATCTTTGTTTGAAATCATCCAACAATTCATTTTAATGATCTCTATCATGTATTTAACTTGAGACTTTCATGTATTACAGAAAACAAAATGAACCTTACGGCATATACCTTTTTATGAATGTATTCAATGTCACGGATATGTACGAATAGTTAGATGCACGATTAAGATAGGAATTTACTTGAAACTGAATTACTGGAACATGCTATTTAGGTTTGGGCGACCATCTACTACGTGCACTTTCCGAGGAATTGTAATTATACCTCGTGAATGCATATTAACAATGATATATACAATGTAAATATGTGAGGATGATAAGTGTAGGGTTGTTGGATAATAACAGACTGTACACTTTTATTCTATTTGTGCATTCCTATCAATGAAATATGATCAGTGCATATTATCACAAGTGAATATTTGAAAATGTTCCGTCAGTTTTAGTCAGTCGTAAGCAAATTGTAAAGTAGTTCTTCCTAATTCTCTAACTGGTTCATTATGTAAGACATCTAAAGTAGTGGGATATTTATTATTCGACACTCATCGTTATGACAGTCGTTTACCACTTCTGAATAATGAGTGTTACGTACCTCACATAGACAATTTGATCTATTTTTGTAAATTTTTGTTTGAGACTGATTATGAGATTTCGCAGTAGCGTTAAATCATTATGATGATTGAATCAATCAAATTCTCTACCAATTGTAATGCCATTCTAAGATTCCGCCCTGATGAATCTACATGTGAATACGATGTAAAGTTTGGTATTGTGTTCTTCTTAAAAACTGAACAGTATCCTATTTTAATAGTATGTAAAGTTTAGTCGAAGCCTGCAAGTAGATTGTTAGAAAGATGCTCTTGATGTCGTGGGTCTAATGAAAATAGTATTTGGTATGTCTTACTAAATTTCGGAAGTACTAACTGAGCATACAAAAGGCGGAACAAACAAACATTAATACATCCATACACATTAGCATACATGCACACTAATGACACAAATATCATAAGTACGTACTTTACTTACTTACGCCCGCCACCTCTTCCAGACAAGCATAGGCCGCTCACCAGTATTCTCCATTGAATTCTGTCCTCAGCAAATATCATCAGTAGTATGATTCGTATTACACCTTCGAATAAGAAGTAATCCATTGATATAATTATTGTCATTGTAGGGATAATCATAATTTTGATGATAATGATCATGAATCGGATGATGATGATGAACATGATACTAAGACGAAATGTAAACATTTAAACCCACGTCTCCTACCCTCATTAGCATCCAGATAATTTATTGATACACTGAATTCAATATCATTCGATTAACGTCATTAGGTACACAGTTAAAACAGTGGTTTACTCTATACACAATCATGTTCCATATGAATATAATAAGTAAGTTTCGAACTACTGATCCCAATTCATTAGGTGTCTAGGGATTTGTCATGCGTCAAAGTTGTAATGAAGAGAGAAAACTTCTACAAATAAATGTCACGAATTTACAAACCACAATGAATATTAGATAATAAAGACTATGTCTGAGGCCACGATGGTGTTCACATTCAAAATGACACAAAATAAGCATAAACGGAGAAGTTGATAAAAAACAAGGAAAACTCAAGTAGTTTAAGTAGTAGTAGATTTTAGTTTTGCAATCTGATTGAATACAATTGTATAAGTTAAAATTAATCAAGCAACAACTATCATATGTAATATTAACTACTGCATAGTAATAAGTAGTATTGATAAATGCACAATAGAATTAGGTGAGTTAATGAAAATAGCATGTATATCCAATAAGTACACAGTATAATTCTACATGATAATGTCCAGTAAAACAATGAAAGCGACTTAATTAAATTCCTGAGCTCAGAAAACAATAGCGCAACTTAAGTGGTTCCATTTTTATCAGCTGACATTAATATTGAAACTGTTGATTCCTAACGGCGGCACTATGCAAGTCAACTCGAATTAAATTAAATTTGGCCCCAAATACGTACAAAAATCATCAACCTATATTCATTTCCTTAGTGATTTCCATTGGAATCCTTAACGGTTTGTCGTTTCTAACATTAACTCCCCTTTTTTGATACTCAGTTTAACCGACATCATTCAAAAACACGTCGAAATGATGGATAAACTTACTGAACAACCATTATATAAAAATCTTCTATTCTCAAGTGTCATTTTGTACAGAAAAGCATGCCAGTAAGATCAAAATGTTATATGTTTACACAGATAGGAGAATTTTGATAAAATGTTACTTTCACGACATTCACAACATATGAAAATATGAATTTAGTACCAAATCAACCGCATCAAAGTTTGCAGTACTAAGACGCCGAATATATGTATTGCACGATGACCCATATTTGACTTAGAACCATGTGCTTCTTGACCAGGTCGTTACGATTTAAACAAAACAGCTGACAGTGAGCAGAGGTAATTATTGAGCATATCCAAATTAGAAGTGTGAATACAGTTAATAAAGGTCAACTGGGAGGATAACACAATCTGAAAAAACTACAGAAAGAGGGTATTACGTAATCGAATGAAAAATGAAATACATGATTATGTCACAATTTGATGAATTTTGAACCCAAGTCATTTTGATTCGCAAACATCTGAATGATAGTGTGAGGAAAACCAATTGTTATATTTAATACGATGATGAAAAAACTTTCATGCCATCATTGTGCACACAAAGATGTAGTTGAAAAATGTTAGATAACGCATTAACAATAACGTTACTTGTTTCTTGATAATTTTGAATGCTCCAGAGACAATCATGTTATATCCATTGCTAAAAATGTTTTCTAAAGGTACTAATTATGAAAACTTTGCTAACTTCAAAACGTAAGCTCTTAAAAACATGCCGGAGAAACCTGATAAAATTCTGTATTCAATCCTACAAGCAAATTTGAGGATACAGTTAGAGATGACATATGACGAGCATTAACCCCCTTATGAAGTAATTCAGTAGGCGTACAAGGAAACTAGTTGAGTTGCAGGATAGGTCGTCGTTAGTGCCATCCCGATACATAAACTAACGTTTTCAGAAATCTCGTCTTCTTTAAAAGCAAAATGCGTTGAAACCAGCTTTATTTCACAGTCGTCTGCTTGTCGTTTTTAAGATGTGCTTTCCGTATTTCTTAATAGATTTTATCTTGTTTATAAGGTCACTTTTCATTGTTGTTAATTTTTCATCACTTTTATCATTTATGAACAGCATTTTGGCTTTGCCAAAGAGAGTTTATACGAGTCCACGTTTGTAACTGGCAGGACGAAGGGTGTTATAATTTAAGTACTGTCCCATTTTTAGTTCCCTTTCATCTATACATTTCTCGATTGTCTAATCCATTCACTGTTTTACATCAAGGTCTAAAACGGTTGGACTGATCATTAGATTAATGTTTTATTGTAAACTGGATGTTTTTATAAGTACAACTGAAATGAATAAGTATGCGAGTAGCGTGATTCAATACATCACATGTAATAATGATGTCAGTGATATACACTAGATTGTATGTCGTCGTCTCGATTTCAAACCTCAGTTTTTTTTTCTCTAGGTTAGCAATAAAAAGATCTGTAGGGATGGATCTATGTAGTGATCCTATAGCTACTCCATCGGTTTGTTTCTACAGCTGGTCATTGAATTCAGATTTAGTCTCGTCTGTTCACAGAAGTAATAGATTTGTTTAATTATTCAAACTTATGTGGAATATACAAGATTGCCTGCAAATTGTGTCAGTTGTTTCTTGTTACAGTACACTCGTCCAAAGTGAACAAACATCAAACACCTTCGAGGTTATATCTCATGTGTTTGCATGATCAACTTCTCGAGAAAGCCAAGATGTCTACCTCTACAAATTTTTAAGTCATTGAGTTGGTAGAACGAATTCTGAAATTGTGTTTTCACATCAGCTTCACTGACTTTATTATGCTGAATGTAAAAATCGAATCTAAGTGGTAAACTTAATTTTATTCAGCATAATACTTCATAGAATAGGAATAGATTTCTCAGGAATATCATGAGTTCATTTATAAATGAATTGGATATGCTTCTTTGTAACTTCGGTATAAAGTAAGCAAAGCTAATTTATCGAAACTTTGATTAAATCATTAAGAACTTTGCTCACCATAGATAACTTAGATTATGAAAATAAACAGTAAACTCATTGTCTGACTCTGTATGGGTTACAAATGTTACAGATATATATGCTAATATTAAGTGATTTAGTAGTATGATTAATTTTAGTAGCTCATATAAATCGACCAATAACAAATAAAGTGGTTGATCACTATGAAATTGGAAAATTTGATGTTCGTGAACTCTTTTACACTGATGATCGATTTATGTCAGTCGAGTTGTAATATGCCAAATAGTCTAAATTATTCAACATCACAATAACCAACCAATTTAGGGATCACAGGTTTACGAGGGATTAGTCTGGGCTTAGTGATAATGCTCACAGACTGTGCAACTGGGTGATTATGGATTGGATCCCCAGGGAATTTAGTAAACTACCAATTTCACAAAACCCTAATGGTCTTAGATTTATTGTCCAATGAGATCTTGGTTACTTACTGCGAGTAAGCACCAAAGTAATTATTTAGTATTCCGTGGTTTTCAATTATTTTCCAACCACAGTCTGTTCCTGTTGGAAACGACAAAATGTATCAAACAGTACAAGTCGATCTATAATTTCATCACTTTAATCTCTTTAACTGTCTGTTATAGTTTATTGACATTTTTGTAATCCATAATGGCATCAGTATTTTGAAATGTAGGCATATCAAGTCGATATCTTCTCTAACAATAATGAAGCTTCAACCATGGACTTATCACAACTTATTAACACTCGTTCTACATCTTAGTGAACATTGTAATCTCTGTACGAACACACTTGTGTATTGTAACACTTAATAGTCATAACAACAGCAACCAGTAAATGAGTATGATTAAAACTGTCAATTTCTAACTGAAGAATAATTGAAAAGTAACCTGTTTGTTCAGTTTCATTATTGATTATAGGAAATCAATAATGTTACATCATCCTCAATAGAATCATCATGATGTGTTGAGTTATTACAAAAAATGAGAATATCTAACATGCATGATCCATTTGTCTTGAAGTTGAATTAATGACAATTTCTTTGTCAACTGTTAAGGATTTCTATTCTGTTAATACATCGATTACAATAGTTTGCTAATCA
The DNA here is from genome assembly GCA_025215515.1 of Schistosoma japonicum. NCBI lineage: Eukaryota > Metazoa > Platyhelminthes > Trematoda > Strigeidida > Schistosomatidae > Schistosoma > Schistosoma japonicum. The sequence continues at coordinate 330,683 of CM046064.1, read as the reverse complement.
ACAGTGGATAATCGTTCTCATTTTTTATTTCTGTTCACTTCATGCTGTGTATCTTTATTAGGTTCAATAATGTCATCAAGATAATCAGTGAGCATTAGTGTCCATGGAATTTTGTTGTATGTTTTGCACATTCATAGATTGGCATCATCAATTTTAGTATTTACTCGTACTAGATAATGTAATACACTCAAATATTGATTATGTTGTATCAATTTAGTATATTTCACTTTAACCTCATTCAATAGTTTACTCCAATGTCTTTGTAACAAGTTGATTAATTCAATTATTTTTACAGAATATACTACTAGTTCATTACTTGATAGTAGTTAGTTAATGTTACGTTAGTTATATTGGTTTGTTCATCCATGTTTGGCATAGTTACGAAATTCTCTTCATATCTTCGTATCAATGAATATTTGTCAAGAACAGTCAGTTCAATTTTATTTTATTCTTGATTTCTGTTGCATTGTTGAGTGTTCTTCACAATACTCATTCCACGAATATCATCATCTTTGGTTAACTGAATGAAATCTATTCCATTTAATTGTTGTAATTGATTACATAATGCTTGATTTAACGTAACAAAGGAATGATCAAAATATTCAATTCTTTAACATAATTGAAGTTCATCATGAAGTAGGCATGATCTACTTTGTTGATGATGCATTTCTATACCAACTTTATTGAAATTCTTCACAAATTCGTCATCAACAATCTCGAGAGGTTAATTTGAAACTTTTTCATCCTGAATAAAAACATGAAGAAGAGGGCAGAAGCATCAATGAAGTAGATAGTAGAAGTAACGTGTATTTGAAACATCTAAATGATTTGAAATAAATAAATTACAATTAGCATGCCTAGCAAATTGATCACAACATTTTCAGAGAGGAATGATCAACATCAAAACTATTAAAGATGAGATATTTTGTGAAACGAGTGAACACTTGCTCAATCAGGTTCCATAAGAGAATTGACTTCAACAGGTTTGCATATACCCAAGTATATTCTTTCATATTTGGAGCTCAATTCTCCCCAAACTCCCCGTTCATGATGTACGAATTTTCATGTCACAGTGTAGCAGATCCAAGAAATAGTTGTCAGATAATTTCCAGTTATGCATTGAATACCCAGAATACATTAGTTGTGCTTGTTAACACTCGTCAAAATGGTGTATCAGTGGTCTTGAAGGAAGTAATGTGTTTTTTGTAGTTGGTGGAACTGTTAAGGCGAATTCCATCTGCAATATGTAGATTACTAAAAACATGGGATCTCGGCTGCACAGTGATGAAGGTGTAACCATGTTGTGGATATGATGGTCACTTCGTAGTTTCTTAAAATTCAACTTCATATTTTCCTACACTAAGATTCAACAAACAACATGAACAGTATGAAATTGTTATTGTGTCGTGCTTGAATATGAAATACAACTTCAATTATTCAGATCTAATAACATACTCTAAGCTCCTGTTACTTTGAGTCAGGTTGTTCAGTGGATAGCACTGTGGCGTTTTATACAAATGGACAGTGTTTAAGTCAAGATATAAATTTTAGCATTCGAATTCAAGTGTATCTATCTAAAGCGTCATAAACAAAACATAATACACATCGTTGCCTCCCTTAAAGTACATTCGTTATCCGTACTTTAGTCACACGTATGAATCAGCGCCGTATCGAGATAATCCACGCACGATGTATTCATTCCAATACTTAAGTAATATTAACACGTCGTTTATTGTCATGTTGTAACTCTGAACTGTTTATTTCACAGTCTGTTCTTCATAAATTCACTTACTGTTGACATGAAATCCCATTTTGTTTCGTGTCATTAATTTAGCCATTATCAACATCATTCAGTATCATTCGAAATCTTCTTATAAATCAGTTTGACATTAATCATAATTGTACAGATTCATGGTTAGTGAGTTTAAACTACTGTTCAAGTGCTTAATTCAAGTCATCTTTTGAATAGAATAAGTGAAGTTTCTAAATGAAATAGTGAATGTTCAGAATAAAATAGCCTCTTGCATCATTTCGGTGAGTATACGGTGATCTTAGTTCAGTGCTTAAGTAAGTTTCTCTGTAGAATAATTTTAGACTCTTTTTTCAAAAAATAATTGAGCCAGAGTGTCCTGGGTTCGATCCCCAACAGGGTCGTGGATGTGCACTGCTGAAGAGTCCCATACTAGGACAAAACAGCTGTCCAGTGCCTCCAGGTGATCAGTGCTTGTCTGATTCAGAACAATTCGTAATATCAGGATTAACAAATAGCACTTTATTAGTATAACAGGTCCGTGAGAACTATCTGACTGTATTACATTTTACTTTATGGACTTATATTTGTCACACAGAAGTTAGGACAGTATTTATTAACAGGTTGACGATAACCGCCATTCAATTGAACGAAATTAAACATGTTGAACACTCGACTAATTACTTATCACAATGGAGAAATATGTTGGTTGCAATTTACTTAGTTAAATCACTTATGAAGATAACAGTTCACGAGATTGATATGTTACCGACTAGAATAAGACACATATTTGATACATTCTTCTGTTTAAATGTTAATTAGTGGAAGTCATTCTATTGTTACAGCTAAACAACAACAAACCATTCATCTCAAGAATAAAGAATTTCTTACCGGTGATTGAAAACAAGAAGAAATAGTTGTCATTGTCATTATCGTAATAAAAGTTGAATTTGTATTGATTCAGTTAAATAGAACTCCGTCTGGAATTCCTCTAGGGTTATTACCACTCTTCAGCCTGGATAAGTGAAAAGGTTTTATTATCGAATTAGCAACCCTACCCCGTAAAACAACTACGCTAACTAGAAAAAATCTTTCTGACCATTTTTACACTACTGTGGGAGTTAGAAGGTTTCCATTTCGAATAGTTATGACGTCTCATGAAGAAATCCAGGTTTCTCGGGAAGTCACAAGGAGGATGCCACTTTTGACAGCAAGAGCAACAGTCACTATAAATAAATGAAATGTTTGCACAATGTTGCGGTCAGGGAGAAGCATCCAAAAAGCTGACGAAATACAAAGACATAAATTGATGATACTTGAAATAAATGAAACCCATTGGCTGCAAGTTGGACAGAATATCCCCAGGAGAAGTGTCTTTATACTCCGGTCACAAATAAGAAAATACGTCACATACACATGGAGTAGCACTTATCCTGTCCCGAGAAACACGGAGGTCACTCATAGGATAAGAACCCCATGGACCTACAATCATCAAAGCACCCTTCAAAACAAGGAAGCAGAAGATTAAACTGAATGTCATTATGTGCCATGTTTTCATGCACGACGACCACAATAACGATAAAGTCAAGTTCTATGATAGGCTATAGTCAGTTGTCAAGGAATGTTCAGCCCTAAACCTAAATATTCTGATGGAAGACTTCAAACCGTGTCATAAGGTAAGCATTAACTTGGAATCCTGATAGCGTAACAGGCAATGACTGATTGACTGACTGTTAAATAAGTCAGATATATTCCAACGATATAATAAGTCACATCCAAATACTACATCTATCACTTATTTAGCTATAAAATAAGTGTTTATTTCTTAAGAGGAAATCACAAAATCTATTTGTGATTATCCACAACAATTTACTGAGTCAACTAATACACCAACAGCTAAATAGTCTGTACATACAAGATTTCCGCATATGTACTGATGGATAGAGTCCTCATTTCTAATTCTAATATTATTATTACCATTTTTATTACTAACTTTATCTTCCTTAATTGAAGATCTTGTAGATAACAAGCACAAAATGACATCGATTCAGTCGTGGAATTCGAACAAAATATCTTACAAAGATTCATTATTGTATACGATTCCTCGTCAACAGGACGTTAATTATCTGCTGAATAAGTTAACAAGTTTACTGAAGAACGTACTCAAACTGATATGTGAAATTGTGGTCAGAGAGCAATCTAATTAAAGACACTAAACTCTGAGTACTCTAGGCAAATTAGTACCCTTAACCAAAGTGAGGTGTGACGGTAGTAAAGTGTTTCTCACAAACAATAAAGATGATAGGGTTGTTGCCTTTCCACACAACACATGTGGATTGAAAGTAGGTCAGTCCTGAAACTGTACACCTTACCTAACCCCATGAATTTTATCTTTCGAGATGAGACTTTTCTAAGTAGGAAACTAACGCGTCGGAAACTACTTGTAAAATGATCATCTATGTCCTGTTTTAAGCAGTTTTTTTTGGTCATAGCTGTTACACTTTTGGATAGTCAAGACGAACTCAAGAAGAAGGAACATTTAACACGGTAGGTGACTGAGAAGTAATAGCCACCTTCATATTGTAACTCTAAGCAAAATCCCCATCCGTTTGATAAAATTCCACCTTCGATTTATGATACCAATCGCCAAAGAAATCTAATAATGTGAACTGATAAGTACGAGTAAAGATGTTGACGGCACTTGTCATGTCTAACATCATAAGTGAATGTTCTAGCATGAAGTAAATTGAAAACAACTGAAACTGATCACATAAATTCAAGATAAAAACAACAACTTACTCGTCTAATCAATACATCAAGAAGAGCCAAATGACAATTATGCTCAGTACTGATTACAGTTTTCCATGATTCTTCTAAGTCATTAAGACTAAAACCATTCGAAGGCTTGAACAAACGATGTGATGCAGCTAATTGAATTGTATGAATTACATTTTGTAAGACTATTCAAATGAAGGTTTTATTCATAAGATTACATAACAGTAGATGATTATGCAAATAATTTGACCGAAACATCATTTTGATGCAACACAGAAATTTTGAGAAATGCAAAGAAGTTTAAACGTTTTGTTGAAGTTGAATGTTTTTTCTGATGATTCAAATGTAAAAATTGCACGTCACTTTACTTATTTCAGTAAAGATTCTTTTTAGAGTTTCGCATATTCTTCCATCTCATTGCGCAATACTTTTTCATTGTTGGTTTCTCAATAGGAAAAATTGTGTTAGATGAAGAGATCTTATTTCAAAGATTCTATCTTCATTAACGTACATTTACATACATGATAATAAAAAAGCCTAATAACAATTTAACAAACATGACAACAAACGTAGACGAGTGCCAGTTGCTATGACAACCACGCACTGTTAAACATGCTAAGAAAAATCAAAAAAACCTTTAATAATGTTATTCTTATTTAGACTATTCTAGTGAAGAGAATATTCTTTTGAATGAGGTTACATAATAGACAATTTGTTAATAAATGAGGAGATTGAGAGGAATAATCATGAAGTTAGGTTATGTAATAAGGTAGATAAGAAAATGAAATGCATCTGAGAAGTGAATGGTGATACGCATGAAATGTGCTTTCCAGTAAATAGAGAAAAAGAGACTTATTGATGTACAGAGAAGAGATGACGTGTACGAATTTCTCAAAACAAACAACATAAAAACGAAACAAAAAATCTTCATTTAAAGGACAAGCCAAGTTAAGTGAATGATAAGATTAATGGTCGAACTAGTTGCTTATGTACATATTTCTGGTCTTTCTGTTTGTATGGCAGTGATTTCAGCCATGAATGAAAGATGAGGTCTCACTGACTTAGGTAGATTCCTGTTAACCAAATAGATAACTTTGCAAGAGAAATCCTTGTTGGTTAAGTGATCAGCAGTCACGAGATGTTCTAATGTTGTTTCAGTCCACCACTCATTCCATTTTGTAATGTATTTAAATGCACAAACCAACTTCATAATTATAACTCACAATCTCCTTATCAACGCAAATCGCTCGTTATGAAACCTAATTTTTGAAATTTTTCTCTTCATTAGCACAATTCAAATTAAGTTAGCAGCATTAAATATTTTTGACTATTTTTTACCGTGTTCCACTATTCATGTTTAGCATTTCAGCTTACACATTCTTTCCGTTATGTTGTCTTGTATGACCAATTGGTAGTATACTTCTACTCTAATGTATACACATGTTAGTGCACATCAGTGAAGATGAAATCTTTGAAAAGAGATCTGTTTGCTGTACAAAATTCTTAATGTTCGTGGATTAATGGGTATTCTCCATTAAATAAGAAGTTTACGAATGAAACTACACTATGCAGAACTCTGTGGGACTTTAAATGTTGTAAGTGGTGTTTAAGGCGTATCACTTAACTTCACTAAAATTACAACTGTACTGTTTTATCTTAGAAGAACTAACCGAAACCTCCATAATACGGATTTTGTTTCTCGCTTAACAAGTGAAGTTTCGATCCACTTCAAGTCATTCTTAGAATTTAAAAATGATTATTTAGCAACATTATGTCGAATAATTAGTCTATCGTAAAGGAGTTACGAGAGAAGAACTGGAATCAAACCTTCGTAATTCATTGTATCCGGATACTAATTTCGCATTACAGTGATTTTTCATTGATTCAATCATATTTATTGAATACGTATTTGTAGACACATTCTCAACTATCAATGAAGTATAAGTGTAATGCACTGATGTTTGTGTTCTGGAATATTCTGTAAATCAATATGTAGATATTGCGAATTTGATTCTAAGAACATGATATTGATTGATATAAGGACTATCTGGAGACTGGGTAAAGATGGAACATTTTTAAAAACTGTAAGTAACTAATCATCTACATTGTTGGAGCATTCGACTTAATTTCTTTACGCCTAATTCCTCTAATTTTTGACAACCAATACTACAATCTGTTGGGTTAAATCACTTAAATGCATGAGATATGTCAGTGTTCATTATTCTGTTCTGATTATTGTTCTTGGTTAACTGTGAGTATTAACTGGATTTTGAAGTCTGTTCGGGTCGCACAATTTCATGATTGTGATGATTCATGTTTAGTATCTAGCTGTAAACATAGTTATACTTTTGTATACTTCTGTTAAACCAGTTCACAAAGTGTTGATCATCTATTTAATCACATTATCTTAGTCAATAATTAAATGTTAGTGTTAGATTGAATTCACTTTGTTAAATTTGATGGTTCACTACATAGACTGACCATAATTAGATCAGAACTTAGTTTATGCAATAAGATAAGAAGGTTCACTAATCGATTCAAGGCGAATCATTGATTTGTGTTACTATCAAGAAGTATACTTGAACGAATCAGATATTCAACGATTTCCGGTTATCTGACTATCATCGGCATCAACTAGGTGTGTTGAGCAGCACTAAGTAACAATAACACCGCTAACATAGTTTACCCTTTCCAGCATCAAAATATGCATTAACTATCACTTTCAATTGTCATGAAATCAATGAAGTTAGACATTTACACTTCTTTTTCTTCTACTTCTTGGAATCATTCAGATTAATACACTCACTTCTTCTAATTGAACAACTTCAAACATTTTTTGAGTTTTTTTCTTCATTTTCTCCCCAAATCAATAAATTACGTAATGCATAGTTGACATTGAATTCACTTTTGAATTGATTTACCTCATTCAAGCACTAAACAGCTTACTACCTCAACACAGTGCTAGTGATGTCGAGTTATTCATACTAGTAGCCACATATCAACAAAATCGATGGGATTCGACCAGCATAATAAGGAACTTGACAAATATCTAACTGGTCACTAAACAGTGATCAACTAACACATATCCAACTAAGCTTAGTTCGCATACAATTTAATTTCTGCCTTTTGTTTCGCAGATACGACTTACAGTTTACAAAAGTAGTATCTTAAGCATCTTCTACGTTAATCTGAAGAGTATTATTATTACAGTTGATTCAGCCCCATTTGTCGATAAATAGTCGATCAAAAAAATCTTAGTGGATTTACTTGGGTTAGGGTTAGGGTTGTGGTTGGCAAGTGAAATTGTCGATGCATGTTTTGCTTTATTTGTTGATGTTTACACTAAGACTCAAGCCTAATTCGTTTCTTGTCAAATGACGCTTCGTTCGCCAGTAGGCTACTGAAATAAATAATTACATGATAATTATACTACTGATTTTTGTGAGTAGATAATGATTTATATTGTTGAAGTTTGCTCACTGTTTCTAAATTGAATGTCGTAGTCAGCTGGGATATTTTTGAACGACATCACCACTGGAAAATTTGGACAGAAATGACCTACTTGAATATCCTTTTCAAATAATTGTTAGCATGTTTAATTGATATGGATTATAAATGGTTGTTGTTTAAAATCTTGTTGTTTCTGTTGTTGTTTTATTAAAATGTTCAGTTTCCACTAGTTTTGTATGATCCCTAAGCTTCCAGATGTTTACGATTTTTCTTCGTGAAGTATAAACTGAGTCACTTGTGGGATGCATATTGATTGCTGGAAAATTTAAATACCGATCCGTTATCGACATTCTTTGATCTTCATTATGTATTGATCGTGCAAAATCTTAATGTTCTCCTAGCCTGACAAATATAAGTACATAATTTCAATGTGTTTGAATGTTTCCGATGAAAGTCACATCCCTAATTTCACTTGCCAACCACAATCCAACTTAATTCATGCATGGACACATAATTGTCTACTTGTGTTGATTTAGTAAAAAAACATCTCATGGAGTTACATAACTGATTCGTATTCACGTAGATCTCGTTTAATAGAGTGATAGCTTTATTTGATGTAATATTAAAAGCAGATAATATTCAGATTCCACACATTCAATGCTAAACTATGTTGGTTTGCATAACATTGAGTGAAGTGATTTCACTTCACAACCCTTATTACTAATGAACTCAATAGACAAGTTGTAGAATTTCTGACAAATTCTTCATGTATCATCAATTATCTCGTTTTCTTTTCATAAGTAAATGAATCACAATGGATAGTTGTTCTTCTGCGGAATCTTGCTTTCACATTCTTCTTTGTTTTCTTGTGTAAGAGATGAGCTACTACTATTTGTTTTTGTTCTTCTGATAAGGGTTTGTATAAAGTTGATTCTTTGAATAGTAAGATGTTTGCCTTTCATTCATGTGTATTACCTATCCATACACTGGTGGTATCAATTGCTCTGTGTTGCTTCTACTGATCATGGTAGTTTATTGTTTAGATCATTTTCAAAATATGATCAAGTTTTGTCATTGAAGTAGGTGTTTATAGTTGATGATGATGAATTCACTGACCACATAAGTAGATTATACCTAATGCACTTATCATATTCACGGCAAACGTCAACATTCAAAATTAATTGTTAAGTCAATTTGCTAAAATGTGGATTAGTTACACTTGCTAAATTCATTAACTATTATAAATATACAAACAATAATTCATTCGAATAATTCAATGTCAACTATTGTTTATCTAAATGACAATTTATGGTGAATAATCACATCACTTAAAAAATCTGCAATGTAATAAGATGTTCTTGATTCTTCCTGTTGATTTCTTATTAACTAAAGGTGGTCAGTCTCTGTCACCATATGTACATCCTGAGCAGATTGTCTCGATTTAGCGATTATTTACGAGTATTATTTAAGTTGGATTGTAACTGGCAAGTAAAATCCAAGACGCACATTTCGTCCTATTACGAATCCTACTGTAAACAACCACATGTGGCTTATTATTGATAATTTGCAGCAGTTGTAATCTGTCAATCCAAGTTAAAAAAAGATAGAAAATAAATTATCAAGAGGATACATTTATGTCGTGGTTATATTCATGATTAACACAATACACTTGACCATAATATTCATTAGCTTGTAATAAAAATGTTTTGGCATAACCAGTGACATACAACTCCCTGAGCTCACATAGACTACTGATCATATAATAATAATAATAATACAAACAGACGAGACGGAGTACTGTTAGCTGCACCATGGCAAATAGTGAATTCAAACATCTACTACTCCACCTACAAACGCACTACATTTATTGATTAATTGACTGATTCTGTTTAGAATTATTTGTTCTAATTACTTAGTTCGACGTGTTACCATTTACAAATATTCACCCATCATTTGACCCATAATTATCATTACCTTGATTTACTCCAACTATGGTTTGATAGCATTCCAATCTTTAGATTGTCTATCCCTCACCATGACCAAAGCTCAGAACAGTTTAGGTGAATAAATGATTGTAACATACAACCATACACGCAATGCACACCTTCCTTCATCCACAACAATTTCAATATTAGTTCACTTACAATGACTCATATAATAATTTTATAACCTGAATGCGATTGGATATTCGTAATCAAATTTGACCTCTTATTCACACTAATAATCGATATTTTTTCATCATGGTTATTTCCCTGAAGAAGTTCGGACAAGCTTAAAGAGAGAAACGTTCAAATTTTTTTAATTTCATCCACTGAGATTATGCACTAATACATCCTATTTATACGGTATACTAAAACTTGAAAGATAGAATTCAATCAAGATAATGCAGTTCTAGAAAAACAATCACATTAGTGACTGTTGACTGAAGATTTGCCAACCAGTCGATGCTAACGCTTCAGTTATACGGTAGGCCAATGAAAGTCGGAATACGTTAGTGGTAAGAATTTCACAGCATAAAACTGAACAAACTGATTATCAGGATAAGTTTGTATTTCTCTGTTGATACGTAATAGACTGAAACTGATCAGCGTCTGTTACTTTATGTGCATTCTAGTGGATTGCTATTAATCACAAGTACTATTAAAGTTGAGTTGTGATTGGCAAGTAGAGTCGAGGATGTGATTATTTTCAGTCAAAGCACGTCGTGGATTTTGCTTACCAGTCACAATTTAACTTAAACATCAATAAACTAAGTCCGAATCAATCAGCGAACATAAGTTCTAGCAAAACTGCAGGTAAGCCTTTCTAATGACTATCAAATTAGATGAAAGTCAAGTCATGTAGTGTTTATTGTCGATAATCTTTAACGAGCCTAGCATCTATATGAATTCAGAAATGACTTAACAGTAAGTTATTGCACACATTTGTTTGACATTATACTCAAAAAATTGGAAAATATGCTTAATGAGATTAAAACTTTTGTAAAAAATGCATGGTTTATTATTAGTTATTTCATTATGTAAAGTATTTGCTTCTTTAGCCGTTGAATAGCCATTAACACGGTAAGAAGATAATCACGTTAAACATCTCTCGTAGAAGTTAAAGTCACCATGAAGGAAACTTATCCCTATAAATGTTCTAAAAGCATAAACAGCTACAGTTAACAAAATATCAACTGGCCAAAGGATAACAAATGGTATTCACCTAGTAATAATATCTGTCAGAAATTGATCGCTTTAGTCGATTATTCAGTGTTAATTTTTAACCGTGCAAGGTAGATTAATCAGTTCTACAAATTCCAGCTGTATGTGCAGGTCAATTTAGTTGTTTAATGATATCTCGTTGCTAAACAAATTATCTAGAAAGTCTACAAAATGTTAGGTTCATGTCTTGAAAATGATCTCATTCAGTCATTGGATAGTAGGATTTTATAACATTTTATTTATGCTAATTACATTACGAACTAAACTGCTTGACATTATTTACATCATCCTGTAAGAGCATTCAACTCTGTTTGTCATGACATCCTGAAAAGCTTTAAGAGTCAAATGATCCTTCACAGTCAGTTAAGATGAAGATGTAATTAATGGCTAGATACAACTCAACGGGATTATAATCTTCTGATTAAGTGATCATGTATTTGAGATGTAGATTCATTTTTTCAATCATATCTAGAAGATAGGTATCATTGAATGCTTACTGAGTGGGACTCCCAGAATTACCTTCCAAAGTTGACATCTATAAATTTCAATGATAACTGGAATAAAACAATTAATAAAGTCAAATAATCATCATGAAATAATCATCTCAAAATGACTACAGTTGAAAGTGTAAAGTACTAAACGTCAATTCAGTGACCTCCTTAAGTTTCTGTATTCGATCTCTAGTGAGGTAATACACGCAACAATTCCGAAACAATTCGTATGCATTGGAATGGTTTGTAAAGGTTGGTAATTTTAGTATTTTTCTCAGCTACAAATGCCGATTTCCACAAAATATCTCAATGAAATCATAACAATTAGCTTACTAGTGACTAACTTCAAAATGTTTCTGAACTTTTAGTATGAAGTCATGACTAGTCAAGTTCAGACTTGTCGGTAGTGAGACGGTTATCATGAATGACAATGGATGATCGTCACGTTACGTATCACAAACAGATGCAAGTGGCAGTTCTACCATTTTATGGCAGCCTACTAGTGAAGAATTTGTGTCCGTCAACCTGCAATTCAGGGTGCACACTGCTGAAGTATTACATACTAGCTGACTAGTGTCCTCTTATTTTCAATAAAATCCTGTTAACATCAATCTGTGACGAATCCTCACAGTTAAATCATTTATCTAAATTAATAAAATGTTTGTTTACTCTTTAATTAAGTAAACACAGTCTTATTGTAAGGACATCATCTTGAATGTATATCTTCGAAATTACAATAAAATGTTCTATTATGAGCATTTGTTCATTGTGGGGCAATCAAACATTCATCTAGTGAATGTAGACAGTTTCATTCAAACAGACACACGTTCATCTACATAATAGACATTCCTCAGTTACATTGAAATTCTTTGTTCATTCAATGTGGTCAATTCAAGAAACATACAAACAAACAGAAAAGTAAAACTAAACAAACAATTTTCAATGTTTCAATGATGGCTAATTTTTATTCATTGAAAGTTTCTTCTTTATTCATTTTATCGTTTTATTAGTTCGATTGCTCATCTTCTTCTTCTTTGTCGTCTTCTACTTTTTTCTCAAAATGAGCATAATAATAAATGATGGAAGTAATTTGAAAATCGATTACATCATTACAATGTGTAGCATATTTCATGTATTCCATTGATGAATTACGTAATAAATAAACACAAAACTAATGCAAAAAATCTCTTTGTTATTTTTTATTTGGAGAAGATTTATCTTAAATGGATCAATGAAAATGATGAAAAGAAATCGATTTAAACTGTTACTGTTTTTCATTGTAACTGTTATCACTGTAACTATGACTACTGCAAACATTACAACCACTACTTCTACTACTACTACTACTACTACTACTTCTGCAACAACAACAACTACTACTACTATTTCAACTGTTACGCTAAATTGATCAATTTGATAAGATAACATTTTCAAGGGAGAAAGATGCATTTTCTTGTTGTTCTTACATCATGTGCATTTGTTTGGAATATTCAACATTTACAGATTAATTTCAACTTTGATAAATCAGAGGGAATATTAATGCAAAAGGTTTCCAAATCACTCAGAGGAATATTGTTTTTTAACCATCTTCAGAATACTGTTATCTAACTGTCCCACGGTCAAAAACAACCTTAAGTATTGACCCTTTTACCCTGTCACTTCCATGTGAAACTTTGAATTCATTTGCTATTATAAAGCGCGTTATGTATTTTTGACTAGGTTCCTATATTTAAATGCTGAAGAATACCATTTAGTTTGATTAAAAGAAAAGTGGCAGTGGATCAACAGAAAGCTCAACTACTCAGTTCCTTGTAAAAACACAAGGATCCTGATCAAAACAGACTTTGTTTCAAGTCACTTATGAAATCAACAAAAGTCTACTATAGACATTAATATTTCGCCTGCTTCCAATTACTGAAGCCAGAATTGTTCATCAAAATTAAACTTGTTCAACCGTCACCTTTACCATGGTTCGAAACCTAAAACAAGCGAACAAATATTTGTCAAAGAATATTACTACTTTCCTCTACTTTTCTATTGACCCTTTACTCTTAAAAGACATATTTTTTTACTTTCGAACACATTTCGCCTCATCTTAGCATATTTCGTAACTTCTATTCTTTTTTGTTCACGTTTAATAATCTCTATCTAAATTCTCTGAATATTTTACAAATGCTCAACTATGTTTTCAGACTCCTCATCGACATAACGTTTCTTTAATTGTTGATATGCTCAGTTATTTCTTTTGAGGAATGAACATTATTGATAATTGTTATGGAAGATGCATGTATTACCGATTGCACAGTATTGAGGGTATGGATTCATTCAAAGGCGAACTCTTCATTGAGAAACAAATTCTTGTCATTTCCATAATACAACGGGTATATTTCATTCATATATATCAATATACATTCTAGGACCTTAGAAAATAAATTAACGAATCTACCAAAATTGGATTAATTACGTAGTTTAACGAAAATTCATTTAGAATAGATGATAATCAAGCTAATGAGGCAGGGTAGGTGTCAGAGATGAACACAACAAACTATGATCACAACAATGAACGTCAAGTAAACGAAGGTTAGAATACACTCACTTATTGTTACCAAGACTAATGAGAGTTGAACACTCATTCCTACTAAATACAAATGTCTAATTACTAGGGCCTTCATAGTACACCAGTATGACTACATGATATCAGTTTACTGTTAATTTGAATGAAATCATTTCATTAATTTCATATCTTAAAACCGTTTGATTGAACTAATAAAATTTATTGAGCCTTTAAAACGCAGTTTTCCATATGCATTCAAAGCGACATGCTGATACCCATCAGTCTTTTAAAATGCCTCATTTATATCTGACATTTTGAGTTTGTTGCATTCTTAATAAGCCTGTATCCAAATACGTAATCAACCTATCAGTAATATATTTTAACATTATTACTTTATGTATCTACAAATTCTTGGTTTAAAATCACTATATTTTAACTTAATTACAATGTAAATTTCTAATCCCTGATGAAATATTTATTCTGAATTCAAAGTGAATTCATGAATTGAACTGTCTACAATTAATAAAACACAGTAACTGGATGTTGTGAAAATTGTTAAATGTTTAATTGATATCAAAAATTGATCTGAATTAGGTATCAAAGCGACATTTGACAGTCCTTACAATACTTATTTGCAATCAATATCACCTCACCAGTGATTGACACTCCAAGGTAATTCCTGAAGTTCTAGTGAGAATATGTATCCAGCTGAATTTACCTGTGTCGAACGTGAGGCAATTGTGCACCGATGACATTGAGTGAGGCGGCCTTAACATATCACAAATTGACTGGATTAGGAATATCAACCGTTGGGAGTAGACTATGTGGTTTAGATATAAAGCGTTTCCCATGTAGTTGGAAAGTCATTGGTTTAATCCTTGGCGGAGTCGTGGACGCGCACTGTTAAAGAGTCCTGTACTAAAATGAAACAGTTGTCCAGTTCCATTTCCTGGCAATCACTGGTTGTCTAATTCACACCAATCCGTGATGTTAAATTAATAATAGTACAGCTTATGAAAAGACAAAGAAACATTGTGATTTCATCCTAGTATCGAAAAATTTCATCATTTTTATTTTACTTAAAATAATTATAGTGGTAGTTTGTTTAAATATCTTTGTACATTTTTCAATAAACATTCAAAACATTCTATAAAATAAGAAATATTTTTATTCGACATTCATGATGGATACTACCTACAAGAATAGTATATAAGTAGTATAAAATAGAATTGTCATATGTAGTGGCAATAATGTACAGTTGACGAGAAAAGAGGCAAAGTGTAGACTGAGTAGGTTAACGATAAGATGAAGAGAAATAGAAATCAGTATGAAAACAACCTGTTGTGCCAATAGATGCGTAAATGTAATGGAAGCATCATTTGTTTTTCTCTGTAATTTCACAAAATAATTAATTCCTTCTGTCAATTTGGTTGTTAGTTGCATATTCTTTTCATTACTTAGCAGTGGGAATTAGCCGGAGCTTAACAGCGCGACGGAAGTCCAACATCTAACTGTTAACTGACAAACATTTTAAGATGTTTTACTCAATTCATGTCAATTTGTTTTGCTTCTCCAGTTTATCAAATACAATAAATTTAAGCTTAATTCAATTAAATTGAGTAAATTAAAACCAACGATGAACAATGTAACTAGTTTAAGAAGTCTGGAAGTAAAAGGTAATAAACTTCTTACTAACAGTCGATTATTTAGTCATGAACAGTGTAGAACCTGGCACATATACGTATATCTACACGTTGCCGTACCACATTAGCACAATGAGAGCGAATTTAAGAGATTAACACCACAGTGTCTTTCAATATAGAGAAGTGAAGTAAACGTCGGTGCGAAAGTATAATTGAACCTCAGATTTAGAAAAACTCAAAAACAGAATACAATTGCACCAATGCAACCAATACTGAACTATGTTACCAGCTAGTGTTTGTGACTATCACGTAGATATTAAGAAATAAGTTTTCCTTTACCAACATTGCCTAGATCAACAATTAGAGACAACATGAACTCTCTAACTGACATTTCTATTTAGTGATACCTTTACGTAGACAGTTAAACTACACCTTATAATCATTTTCTCCAGTCATGTCGTCTTATATTTTACTAACATCAGAATGAAATAAAATATGGCATCTCCCTCTTAACGTAGATAAAAGTTATTGCCTCGATTGGTCACAACTAGAAAATAAATCTTCACGTATACAAAACACAAATAAATTTTCTATTCGTTGTTTATTATTTGGGGGTTTGATATAGTGATAGCTTCAACTTCTCGAAGTATGTAGCTTTCAAAGCTTGCAAGGCAAGGAAACTAACCGGATTTATGATAAAAAGATTTGATGACGTAAATTAATAGATATTGTTATACAAAAAGTGTGTTCTACCCGTATTAAAATATGGTTACCTATTCTTTAGCAGCTGTAGACACACAGACCTGCTGAATATTGAGAGAGTTCAAAATGCATTCACTATAAGACTACTAAGTGACTGTGGCTCACAAAATTATTACAAACGATGCAATTAATTAAAGCTAGAACCCCTTTAGCTCCGAAGCCTAAAATTCAATCTTATTCATATATATATCGCCTTATCAAATGTACCAACTAATCTTCAGCACCACTACCGACTTACTCATTTCCTCCACACAAACTGCGCAATAAGGAAAATACTGTTGCTATCTAGCGATGTCGCACACAGCTACGTCAAAGGATTACTACATTGCGATATCCAACATTATAGAATAAACTCCCAAAACATATTCACTGGAGCGAATCATTAACTGAGTTCCAAACACTATTTAATGAACACCTGTTAGGTGAAGGCATATATGATCTCCTTAATTACCAAGTAATAAATAATGACATATACAAACAAGGTGCCAGTTCTGTATAAACAGTTCAAATTTATCGAAAGCATTAACAATACACCATATAACAATTGATTTCCTATCTGTTTCACATAATTCTTAGTGCATATTTCCATTTTGTTTCAATCTATTTGTTTCGTTTATCCATCTTATCCATCTTCAATCATCACTTATACAATAATTCACAATTTCCATGACAATTTGACATTTAGCAAATTTTATTGGGTTTAGTAGTAGTTGTCTTATAAAACTATTCCTACTTAATTTAAGCTGAAACTACGTATTGTACTCTTTTCAATGTTTCTTTTATTTATTATTTCTTCCTTGATGTCATACACACAGATACATATAGACCACTTTACATTGGTGTTTTATTGTGATTACTGCTTCGACATGTAAACCAATTTTAATTATGGTGAATGTATATTAATTTGATGAAACGCAAAACGGTTTGTTCACAACGCTTATTGTAAATAAGTAGTATGTGATCAAAATAAAATAAATAAATACTGTCCCTACATAACTGACAACATTCCTAAAACGGATAAACTCGAAATCGAATGCATATAACGAAAATTTGCCAACAGGATTAGCTTCACTCTACTATTCTATATATTAACGACTATTTCTACAGCTAACTCAGTTCAAGAAAATAAAGTTTAGACCGACGTTTATTTTCGGAATTCCCGATGGTTCAACATAACTTATAGCTAAGGAATTCTGTTTTAGAGCGCCCTGCAAACACATTCATTGTAATAGTGATTTTATTTTCAAAATAGTTAGATGTTGTGTCACTTTTAGACCAGGCTGTTTTATTATTAAATACGAGCAGTGTTGAAAAACAATCTACCTATAAGTGTCAGACACTCAACCACCCTACATTCAAACGGTCACATTCATCCTACTTGCTACCATTCATCGCCTATCGGTTCTCTAAAACAACACCCTGAATGTTTCATCTACCTCGTGTATGTTACCAACTTTTCTCGAAAGAGTATATGGATATTGATTTCACAGTACTTTATAAAATGTTTGCTTGAACTATGCATTGTGGCTTGCACGTAAATGATTTGCTCTCGCATGTAAATTTGTATATACACTAACAATTTTGTGAAATCTTCTGGGTACATCGATCTATATAGAATGTCATGTTACATTATCTACTATGTTTTAACAACGAAAGTAACCGACGCATACGTTTAGCAACATTCAGTGAAACGTAAATATGATAAGTCTGTAGCCTCGCCAATTTTCTGTTGGCCTGTTTATCTGCCTGCTAGATACACCTCCTATTAACGACAGCTAAACACAGAAACCTAGAGTAAGACTTCTATAAAATTAGTTAAATATTCTGTACGGTACGTCTTCTGTAGTATATGTGCTCAACGCGTTATAACTTTAGGCAGATGTTTGGAAGGATTGTTTGTCGAAATTCACGATTTAATGAACATGTTCCAAAAAAAAATCTACGACTCACAGGAACAAAGACATTTAACAGCGCAATCGCTAAGCATCTAATTGACACAGGACACCAAATTGATATTAATCAATCATTTAAAGTGTTCCATAGACAAAAAACTTCTAATCTTCTAAAATATGACAAAGCGATTGCCATTAAACGATTGTAACTAAACTTATGTGTTCAAAAATAAACGGTTATAAGCCTACCTTCACCCTGGTAACCTTATTTTTTTGCGTTATTGTTTTCATTGCTATTATTCTTTCGCTAAGTTTCTTTTAGTACGTTTTCTCTTCTGATCAGATTTAACAATTCCTTCTCTCCGTTACATCGTCGTTTTTCAGATGGTTAATTAGGTTATTTGAAGTTTAATAACTGAGTTTCATTCACTTTATTCTTAAATATTTCCAACCACCTCATATTGTGTAACCATTTGACCCCTAATCTCTATATTGCCTTCTGGTACCTTCTCTTGGATCGTATATATATTCACAGCATTTCTTCCAACGTTTTAAGCCATGTTCACATGATTATGTAATCTCGATTTAAACTAACTCCAATCGTTCTCATGAGTATGTAAAAACTTGTTTCAAATAATAATTTTGTAAAAGAGTATCATTCTAGGTTGTATGCAGCTGATGAGAAACCAACGAAATAAAACAAATTCATCTTATTTTTCACAAATGTTTGTTCTTTCTCTCATGAAAATAATAAAGGGAACAATGTGTATGAAAATTCAATTCTATTCGACCATGTTGTTGGTTTCAATGTACGGAATGCATCGAAGTATGACACATATAAAACAAGCCTACGTTTGTTGTTACACGTAGTGTCACTGTAGTTGAATCCATCTCTGAATTCTCTTTTCACGAGGTAGGTAATGAATGTATTAATGAAACACTAACATTGAATAGATAACCGTTAAGATTCATAAATTGATCAACAGTTCATGGAATCAAGTAACTAATTTTACATATAACATTCAGTATTTCAGTTGAATCAACTATTTCAATGCTCGTATGAAAGCAACATTTCAGTTTGACTACAAGATTCACATCAAAAAAGAAAATATTTCCCAGTTTGTGTTCGATTTATTATATTTGCACAAAAGGAAGCGAGTTATCAGTATGACAATTTGTTAATCTAAGTACTACATTATTAGTAAATAAATAAATGTTTAGGAATAAAAAACTCCAATGAAAACACACACACTGGGAATGACAGAAAATCAAAATCTAAAACTACAATGACTGTAACAAAACAAACGTTGTTTGAAGCAAATTTTAGAAGCAAAAACAGAGTTGTTGAATTCGATTGTTCAACATTGTGAGGTTGTAATGTGGCTTAAAGAGACTGATCATCTTTAGGCGAATTATTGCTGTCATTTGCAATACTGATTGACTATGTCATTCAATGAACACCTGTTGAGATTTCATTAGCTCCATCATTACGTTGTAAAGTGGCTGTTTGTTCTTCACAAGCCGACGATGATGTACGCTGAAAACGTGATTTAACAATACGATTATTTACATTGAAATTATCTTTAAAACACAGAACATTTTACAAACTTATCACGATGGTGTTTATCGTTTATGTTATTGAAGTGTGTAAAACACATACATGGAAACTACTCAAATACCTTGAATGGAAACATCAATGGTGTAAATGATATTTTTTAGCAGATTGCTTCTGCCATTATGGTTATGATCATCACTATTAATATTTTTGTGAAATATGTTAGATGAAGAAATTTCGCGTTTTTGATCAGAGTGATTATGTTGTCTACTTTAAATGAAGTCGATATTGACGTACACGGGTAGGGTTAATTCTGTTTGCCTCACTCTAGCTCTACTACATAATATACATTCTACAATTCATAAATAATCAGCTAACTTTACTTTCCCTATCTCATTAGTTGAAATTAGCCTGTCAATTTCTTTATGTCATTGTTGTTGTGATGTGCATCTTCAGCAACAAATTAAAGCAAATGTTAAATGGTAACCGCAGTACTCACAAATTACCTACTTTTGTTCTATTACATAACTGAATAGAAGTACGTTCACTGTATTAGTACATAAACAGCCTATAATGATTTCCATCAGTGGGTTTTGTTGTAAAATATACTGACATTTACACTGTGATTTGCGGTATCCGAATTTCATTATATGTGTACATTAGAGTTGTGAGCGATAGACGTCCCAGTAAATATGTACAATCTGTTGACTATCTTATGAGGAGTGAGTAAATGCAATTAGTCCCTATAGAATGTTTTACAATTACAACTATGGATTATCATGGTGTAATAAATTCTATAAGCGTAGTCAAGCAGATACATTCACTGACCTACTAATTATTATCTACACTTTCCTCTTATATTTCATATTACAATTATACGCATGTGATAGTTAATGCGTTTTAAAGATAAACTTACTGTTTATTTCAGAGTTATGTAACTGAGCTTTTGTATGTTACTACACACAAGTAAATCTGAGGTCATTCTAAATTATATCTTCAGTAAGTGAACAGACTAGATCTTGTTGTAGATTTTTAGTGATATAGAAGTCATTCAGTTTATTGATACTATCACCTCAACATGTCAGTTGCAACATTTAAATAGTGTGGTACAGTTATTCTGGTCAAATGAACTGCACGAAATTTGATGAACACGACAAGTTGTGAAATGCTTACAACGGACGAGTGTAAAAATGAACATCAATGTAAGTGTATTTAATGTAAACTACAACAAACTAGAAACATCAACTACAGATAAATTACTCTGTGTGTTACTTACTAGAACACATATGTTAGTACCCGGGCACCAAGCACATGGGACACGGCGTGTTGAAATAGTTGTGCAATTATTTTCGGTTAATTGTGCTCGGCATCCTTAAATGTAAATAAAGAAAACAGCATTTAATGTTTGTCAGTCATTCATGATGTTGTTGTTGTGATATGAATATCAATCAGTAATCGATAATATGAACTCACCCACTTAGAGTGTTGATTACTGATAGCAACTTAAGAATGACCTATTTTAATCGAATTTTATTGTGTTATTTTGTTTTCCAACAACAAATAGTATGTGAATGGACTTATTGATTGAGAAGGCCATTGTGTATTTGACGTCTACAACTGACAATGAGTTATGAAAAATATGCCATCAGAATCCTGTTATCTCTAGTTGTGATTGACAGCAAGTGTCAAATTGACAATCAACTACCCTGAACTACATTTGTCATTCAAGAAAATTTTCAATTGGAGAGTTTGAAGTGTAAAACAAGTAAGTAGCACATTTAATGAATTTGATTAGGACTACAACAGTAAATGACCAAGTAAAACACAATCGACAATAAACTTAAAGATTTGAACAAGAGTGGATGGTCAGTATGAGATGAACGATGAGGCAGACACAATCTTCACTAATTTATAGATAAACATTATCAGTGTCAAAAAGGCAATTCCAGATTGATTAAGATTGATTAAACACCTATTTCAATGGAAAAGCTGTTCATGATTGTTAGACACTTTAACTTTATTGATCATTTACAGCACAACTCACATTATAGACGCATACATACAAACATAAAATTTCATGAAGTTGAGTTTACTGACTGAAACTTGGGGTAATTGATAACAACTTGTGATACCGTGAATCAGGCATCGGAATACTTTTGTTGTAAATAAGTACTTCATCAGTGATATTTCCATCTGAATAAAAATTAATTTAAGAAAATCATCACAAATACGAATGACACGAAAATGATGTTTACATTTTTAGTTACTTTTCATGTCTACTCTGATTCTTCTGAACATCTTCCTGATTTGTTTACTCAAATTGTATGATGTTTGGCTGGTGACTTATCAAGCCATTGAATGGTGATTTATTTGCCATCAATAGGCATCTTATGTGTACACAACAGATTACAGCATCTAGTTCATGAATCATCCTACTACAACCAATAAATATACACTTCATTCTCAACAGTCATCCGGTAAAAAATTCCACTTGTTTAGTTGGACAAATTTTCCGTCACACTGGAAACTAGTTGACATTTATTTATACTGAATTACAATGAATGTTACACATCATCCATGGGAAAAATTCGATCGATAGCATCAATAGTTAATACAATTCTGTCAAGTTTACTTAGTGTTCATCCAGGTGCTATAAGTCAAGCAAATTCATTGAACTTGCAGATTCATTGAACTTGCAAATTCATCAATATCTCTTTGTCAAATTAACAAAACGACTGCAGTAAGTTCATATACACACAATGATATAATAGATCTTACTTCCATCTTTACTGCCATTGTAAATTCCCTTGGTTATTTTCAATGTTACAGGACAATTCATAGGATTTCTCTAGAAGTCAGAAACAAATAGTAGGTAACAGTGCATAATGTCTGGGTGGTATAATTTTGTATTCAAAATAGAAATCAAGTTACATTGTGTTTTAGTTCACTGTGTGAGGTAATGATACTTGTTTCTCAGTGTTGTTAAGTATTTTATTAGCGGATCATTGAAAAGTCATTTAATCAGGTATATGACGAACAGTGACTTTGTAATCCATAAATGATTATTAAGAGCTGTGCCGACTAACTAACAAGACGGACGTTGATATCCAGTTAAGCAAACTTTGAAATAAGAGTGAAATTCAATGAATTCATGTTCATTGAAAAGTACATGTAATTTGACGATGCGGTCACTCTTCTGAAGCCTATACATTGTAGTAAACTTAGTCAACTAAACGTTGATTAATTTATAACAGGCTGGCATCTTTCTTGCTTTAGACATGTGAAGGAATTTTAACTCATGAAACGATATATTCATTCAAATTCGGTATTCAGAGATGTTTGATGGAAAGTGAGGCCGAAGCTCTGTGTTCGATGCCCAACATTTTTGATGCAACTTACAAAATATTCATGCGTTAACACTCTAGCCAAATTCCAAATGAAATCGTCTATCTAATTTAATTTGATAAATGGTAAGTGAACTTGATTATCAAAGATGATTCTGTCACCTATCTCATATTCGCATGGTTTCAAGTAGAAGATGATTTGCCCGGGTAAAACATATTTTTTTTAATTTGGTGAACATGATGTTATTGATTCAATTGAGTATGTTAAGTCATCATCATCATCATTTACCGTTAATTCGTGAACACTCTACATTCAGTTTGATTCTCATGAAGTGATTGTTTAAATTCCTCTTATGATTGAATTAGGAAAGTAAAAATACTGATTTGATGAGTTTACTGAAATATACAACAACATTCACAATCAATGATTGATCAATGCACATCAAATAGAAAACCTACCGGATTAATAATAAATTGAATGATTCTATCTTGATAGACACTTATGTAAAAATTAGCTACGATATAAAAACAGAAATGTGACAAATAATTGATAACTGAGTGTGAATCATAGTCAAAAGACTACTTAATTCGTGATCGATGACGACGAAGTAAGTAGGAATCGACGTAAATATGGACTGACTGTACTTAATAGTAATGTATCAAATGCATTCAAATGAATGAAATCGAATGTGTAAACCAGTAAATCTCTATTCCATGATAAAAACTTGAAATGTTACAGAGCGCAGCATATCATTCCAATTTGATGAAGAAGCGTCATTGTTGATCTGGACAACATTTGTACACAATGATCACTTCAACTGAATGTGAACATTTTGATGAATCTACACGTAGTTACTTAGTTCATGCTAGTGTATATACAACAAAGTGTCAGTTTTACTCATCAATTCACATGTTTATAGTTAACTTCAATAGAAATAATGGTAGTTAATCGAAAGTAGATTATTACAAAATTCAGTGAATGAAATCATGCCTTAACGACTACTTGATAATAATGAATAACATAGAGTTAAGCAAACAGAATAACATGTTGGCACTCACCAAATGCTTCAGGGTGTGATTCGCAGTAATGAAGGCCTAAATAATCAACCTCGAACTCTTCTTCTGCAAAGTTAGAAAAAGTATGCAATTAGCAGCTCACTTATAACAAACAAACAATTATTTTCATCCTACCCGAAGTTAACATTGAGAAAAGGTTGTTGTGATGTAATTCAGAGTGGAGTGTCGTTTAATTCAAGTAAATAAACTCCATAAGCTGCCAGCTTTTTTCGCCTATTAAATAACTTATGAATGATACGATACGAAAACGTTCTTGAATCTGCTTTGTTTTTCAAGGCGCTTGTTGTTCTGTTACCACTGAAGTTTGCTGATTGCCACATTTTAAAGTCTGCTCGCAGTCGAGTCTTTTCAAAAGATTCACCATTATTACTAGTAATTGTTGAGTGATGTGTCAATGAATTAAAATGTGAAAACAATAAAGGTAAACTAACCGCAACCATAGAAATGCAGATTATTAGTTTCCAAATTGCCATCGCCAATACAGAATGTGGCTGCTTAACAAGCAACTACATGCAGATGGATATACTAAACATACAAACAGTGATCGCTTACCACTTCCGAATACGATTAAGGAATTTAAACTTCCCTGATTGACTTCCTCCGTAAACCCAATGTTTTCGATCTAAATTCATTCAATTTTTTCAGCTTATTCACTTTAACTACACAATTTACCCATAAACTGTTTCCAGTTGCCGATTTTCTAGTTACAGGCGCACCTGTATCATAGAATACGAATGGTTCCGTATCAAAATACTAGAAGTCAATTAATTATTAGTGCAAACGAATATCATACAATCACTTACATATGGTTTCTGTGCCACACTGTTATCCTGAAACAGTACATTGAAGTATATCATCGAAGATATAAACCAGTTTAACAAGGAATTCATTTGTCTCAAATATAAACCCATCACTGCTCTCATCAAGAAAAGAATGAAATTTCTTACATTTACGTCGCTTTAAATACACAATTCAATGGTCTGTGTAATTTCCTGATTGGCCAAAAGTTACAAATAACCACCAACTAATCATTGGTGTTCATTACAGTAGTTGTATTTGATAAGTTAATTAAATGTGTTACTTGTCGCATTTAGCCTAAAAGTTACCATGGTATGTTTCATGAGTTTAACAGTCAACACACATCATTTAATTATGGTGTTCTTCTTATTGACTTACTGGAAACATTCTCACTTATTCTGTGTAAGACTGAAAATAATTTAATTTGACTCATAAATATCGTGATCGTTTTAGTCAAATGTACCAAAATCGCCTAGCACATTTACTATATACAGGGGGGAAAATCTAATTCCGAAAATCTTCAACGTTATTAAATAAACATGGAGATTAGATTTTGTAACGAATGTGTGGTGGATTGTGATTCATCTATGATACACATATCACAGTATTATTGAGGTAATGTAATTTACTGATAAGATCTAGAAAAACAAAACACATGTGACGTTAGGTGTAAATCGAAGTCTTCAATGAATAAACAGATTTTAGAGGTATGAAATGATCAAAAACCAGCATCACTTATGTTAACTTGTCACAATTTTGAACACTAGATGATCAAGTATTATTCTTCAAGTTGTTACGTGAAACTGGTGTATTTCCTTTTGTTTGATTGTAATTACTGATGCAATACTTAGTTACAGCTCGTAAGTAACTATTTCACAGAAGAATGTATATCAGTCAGCGTTGTGATGATGTAATTTTGAATTGTATTGACTGAAATGCAATGTGTAATTGTTGAATAGAATCTCCTGAGCGGAATCGTTGGATAGATTAGAAAATCTAAATTGATTATGCTGTTGTTACGGTTAATTTCATCTGCATACACAGTGTTTTCGTAATAACAAAACATTCCATTCAATTTAGTCAAAGATCAACACATGTCTATAACGCATTTCAGTAAAATCAAATTATTGCTGACAAGTAATTATAGTGTCTATATTCTTGTTCCCATTAAGCGACTATCAATGGAGATCAACAAGGGTTTATGACAAAAGAGAAATTGATGACAACATACCAAATGATCACCACAAATTACACATCACGATGTGTTTCAAATAATAACTGATACTTCGAAAATGCACAATTCTAGAGATATTTGATCAGAAGTGTGTCAATATTTCAGTGGCATGCAACTTAGCCGGAGATATGCAGCTAAACTTAATGCAGCGAAATACACTAAGTTCATCATATTCTTGGAGCAGTATCAGTGTGTTTGTTACGTTTTGGCAAGTTAGGTATTTATGCACCGATGAAGTAGAGATGGCATTTCGATTGCGAATTTTGTGGTGTTTCGACAAATATCGTTGTATACTTGATGTCTATATGTATGATGAGTGAATCAGGCGGGACTCCTTTAAATAGTATATTCTTATATAATGTTGCTCACTGATGATGGAACCTAATGTTTTATTGTGTTTTAATGAATAGTGTATATCTCTGTTAGCAAATTCGAGGATCAAATCCAGGATATTCAGGTTTCAAAGTAAATGCTTTGGTAAATTAACATCTCAGAAATTGTCATATAAAGAGGTGAGGATCAAAAGACACACTGAGAAGGTAGCAAGTCATGGAAGATTCTTGTCAATTGTCATCCTAGAAACTAGTTTGTTACCACTGCTCTCCCTACTGACTAGATAAGATTAAGCGAATGATAAATCCGGGTCACATATAAGTTTTAAGCATGATGAGCTAATAGATCAATTTTACAGAGGATTCGCACATTTAAAGCCCAAACATGAAGTTTGTGTTTCACCTTGTATAACCTAAATAAGCATTTGGTAAGCATGTAACAATAGTACTTGTGCATTTGTGAAGCATCATTATGATGATCATATGGTGTGTTGTCCTCGATTCCTTTTTCGTCATTTTTTTCGCTCCTAAAATTGTACAAGTGAGAGAATCGAATTACACTTACACATATTTACAGCTTATCGAAGAAAAGTCCTGCTAATGTTTACATTGAATCACCGCTGCGAGATTACTTCAATAGTTTATTTATTTGTATATTCATGTAAATCTGGTTATCAAAGTGAATCATCAAATGAAGCTTTTGTGTAGACGATTGTTACATTCAAATACCTACCGACTGATAATGACAATTGAAAGTCATTTAGTGGAAACAACACCGGAGGCATTATGATGCCTGTGGTTATTAAGTGGATACACTAAACCGACTAGTCAGTTAAAGTGGATATTTTGTCAAAAACTAATTTCAGTTTTATGATAAGTGAAAAGAAGTGATCACTAACTAACTATATTATTCTTCCAGATGTGTACAAATACAACAACACTGGGATTCAAACACAGAATACTATGACTTAATGCATTGATGACATTTTCAAACTGGATATATAAAACGTTATTGAAAATCGGTTGCTCAATCTTCTTTCCATAACAAGAAGAATAAGACAATTTGGAGAGTTTCAGTAAACACCTTATAATTTGTGCTGATCATAAATATAGTGAAAGAAAAACAGAGAATTACATATATCTGTCTATCACTCGATTCAATTCGAATAAGTAATTTATTATTATGATAAGATTGTGTATGTAGGTCGACAAAAGTATAACAGCCAACGAGATTATCCCATTTTCATCATAACCAGAATCAATGACGGCAAAATTCATATGATTTTCATCATAAGACTGATTATATTGACTAGATTGAATGGATAAGTTGAACTAGAGAGATGAGAGAAACTGCTGCTTGTTAAAGTTTAGATAAACTAACATTCATTGATATACACTATGTATTTTAGTGAAGGTTAATTGAAACAAGTCAAGTAAACGTGGCATGATACCTGAAAGTTTCTACAAATGTGTTGAATCTGTTCAATCGCTTTCTGTACTAGTTGTGATGATGATGAGTACGCTTTATTTGGTTGTATCAATGATAAACAAGAAAACGTGCTGATAGTAATGCTACTACTAATAATAATAGTAATGAATATTGACTATCCCACTAATGTAGTAATGAATGATAACTCCCAATGCATCTCTTTGTGTTTAGTGATTAATGACTTACTTTTCAAATAAGTGTTTTCATACACTGTATCCTATTTGTAATTAATTTTGAGTGTAAGTGAATTTCTATGACTTACTCTATAGAAATTACATTCATTAACTAGACTATTTGTTCACATAACTCCTATAGATTTTGCCATCGTACAATATCCATTATGTATGTTTTTCTTATTTCGCATCGGCTTTTTAGTCAAAATGGGAGATGTGATGTTATGTGCTTGTGAGTGATTTGTGTATCATGTGACTTAATCTATTCCACATTCGTTGTTGATTAAACTCAAAAAAATTAACTTGTGAAAGTCAATATTCTTGCTACGTTGGAACATTTTCCACACTCAATTGAATGATGGGAATCATTTGAGCATGTGAGACTCTGATCAAGCAGGAAATAGTCCACAGTTCAGCAAAACATTTGTAGTGTTGTTTTGATGATGGATTTACTGTTGTCGCTAGTGATGTTAACAGTAATGAAGATGAAGATGGTAATCGTGAGGACGATATGAATAATTTGAGCGTTGACAATTAGTATGATTTGTTTAACGGTGATGATGATGATAATGTTAGCTATAACGATGATAAATGCAAATTTAAATAGTCATGTCGATGATAGTGATAACTTGAAGTGGATTAGTGATGATTCGTATAAAGATGACAATAACAATTCTGATGACATGCATGATGAATTGTGTTATCGTTAATTATGAGAACAACAAGACCTTGTCTAATTTGACCAACTTGCTGGACGTAGTTAGATGCATGACATCACTTTCAGCTTTTTCAACTTATGTATCAAACGTATTGCACTTTCACGTTGTATTGAATAAAATCTAGAATCAACAACACACCCTATTCTAAGTAATCCGTCACTGGTACTAAGGCCTAATTATCATTTTTCCCACCGTATTATATAATGATCACATTAAATACAGACCATCTTCATTTATCCCAAGTATAAATGTCTCATATTCATCAATGCATAAAAGCCAAAATATCCTGTGTTCGAGCCTCCAGCAAAGTTGTGATTATGCACATTCACAAAAGAATTACATGCGAGAGTGGAATAGTTAGTTATATTAATCAATGTACTCAGACAGACGCAAAAACTTATATGATGTGGAGTACGTCAAGAGTTAATGATGAATTATTTTATGTGAAGTAACCTCTGATGATGTTGTCATATAAAGCAACAAACCTTCTCAATGCGTTTGTTTAGTCCTATTACACGTATTTTCGTCACTGTTACTAAGGCCTAATTATCATTTCTACCACTGTATTATATAATTATCACACTAAATATAGATTGTCTTCATTTAAGTCATATAAAAGGTTACATTACTCATATCGAACCTCAGGCAGCTCACACATCCAACACTTTAGATTGAGTCTAATTTTAATCAAATGAGTATTTTACTTCTGATTACAAACTTCATCCTCCTTCTCTAACAAGTTGCGAAAGTAGAGTTGGTGCTTTCTTTGTTTTTTAATGTCTACCTTCTTATGTGACGATCCTTGTAATGTCACATTCATGGAGTACGCGCTGTGAGACCTGAAGATTCTGAATTTGATTCCTCGATATAATAAAAGATGTGAACGAATAGAGCATTTCATAGTAAAACTAAACAGTTAAATTTTTATGTAGGTTTTACGTTTTACTCGATGGACATTAGTCCATTATGTGAACAAACGCCTTCATGATTATAAGTTGGATAGTGTGACAAGAAATCGAGTTGATGCATTCAGGCTCTAAGCAATTTTGCAGCCTACTTAACGTCAAGTTAATACGTGAAAATCAGTAAAAAGGTCATTTCACGTGAATATAATTTGTTAAATGTTTGTTGTTTAGTGATATCACCACTCCAAAAATAGAATATGAAGAATGTAACAACTCAAACGTTAAACACAATGAAACATCAGGATCCAACATCAATCAGGTTACAACAGAATTAAAGCAGGTGCACTATTGATACTGGCTGATTCGATCACATCGATTTCATCGTACTTAATAGAATCATAGTCATCAGCATGAGAATCATCCCAGTCGTTATAATCACCATCAGCAAATACAGCCTCATAATAATCACTAATGATTGAATGAAATTCATTCTTTAAGAGATCAATTCACATTCAGTTGACACTCACACACAACACAAATGAATAGGAAGTTCTCATTCATCAACAAAAACATGCAATTCACGGTTTAGCCGTCAATACCAATTTATTCATTGTTAATTTATATTCAGTCGTCGTTCATAATCAGGAGAACAATATAATTTGGAGAGTTTCAGTTTACACCTCTTTATTTGTTCCTGCTAGATAGAAGTGAATGAGAAGTAGAGAATTATTTCCTTTCTTTCTTTGTTCCTTTCTATCACTTAATTAAATTCAATGGAATGTTTTCATTATTGACAGAAAACTCTGTATGTAGGCCAACAGAGGCATCAGAATGGATGTGATCATGCCATTTCCATTATAATTAGAAACATTATTGACTCATTCTATGAATTTTGAATGTATATGAGTCACTATAATATACTGTGATGTATAGACAGTTTGAAATTATATTATTACAGAACAGAGTTAGAATGCAATCCAGTAGAAACAAGCAAATTATGATTCGTATCCCACTACATTTGTGAAAAATTGTTCGACATGACCTATAGACACACTGAATTGTAACAACTTAAGACAAATATTACTCTCTAGTCGATGACCCCACATATGCCCTGATGTTTACTCAGTCCCAGGTTAAATTGAGAAATAACAGAAGAACGATAAACCAGTCAGACAAACCAAATTATATTTCAAGCATTCCATAATGAATGTGTCATATCTAACCAAACAGTCAACCGATTTCATAAAGAATGCATTTTATTCATTCCCTAGTGACCATTATAAGGCTGTACTTGCTGATGGTGATCGAAATGACTCGAATCGTTCTCATAATAATGACGATGATGATGATTTTATTAAGTATGATGAAATTGATGTGATCAAATCAACCAGTAATTAGAGTGTATATCCATCTCACAAACGACAATCAACAATCAATCATCAATCGCCATTACTTATATTCATATAAAGACGACTGACTCATTTTACTTAAATGGCTTACTGTCAAACGGATGATGTGGCTATAGGAATCCAATTAGGACTGATTGTTGCAGATATCGATTTTATCAGGTTTAGAAATTACAAAGTCACTACTCACTATGACACATGCCTATTCCATATGAGTGTAAAATGAATCCGCGATCAATCTTCAACTGCCTTGGTGAATGTTACGTCTGCTCGGTATTGAGGTTACAATCTAACATTCACTATCCGTTAATATTTAGGCATAAATCAACAAATAGAACTAGAATGTTTTCTTTTCCATTATAGTTGAGTGGTTATCACTAACGTGCATTATATCCAACAAACAACAAACACAAGCCTAACAGGCTTATTAAAAATATAATAAATAATAATAAGAATTATTACAATAAAACTAAGCGATATGTGATTGTACATTTCAGGATACATTACAATGTGAATGTAACGACGACTTAAGTAAAACTCAGTTATTCGCACATCGACATGACAAAAATGATTCCACAAAACATTATCTGACGACACTGTCTACAACACAACGTCATCATCATCACACAACTTATACAACACCAACCGTTCACTATAAATTAACAGAATCAATCACCAATGTAAATGACACTCACGCTTTAACCACAGATTACCAGTTTACACTACCTACAACACAACATCATCATGATATTACTCCTACAATGTCGACCATTGGCGATGATTTATCAGAATTACAATAATTCAGTCTACCCAACGTACTTACAGAATCAGTTTGAAACTCGTCGACCCTCTACACTTGAATATGTATTTGTACACTCAGCCATAAGTGTAACTTATTTGTGCACCCTTATACCTTTCATGTGCAAATATAACCATTGCCATTAATTATTTTACAAATACGATTCAGCGTCGTAGTAGAATCATCCCATCAGGGTAACATTGTGCCCTGTCTATATCATCTAGATGAAGAAGTAAAACTACTTCAAAACAGTTTCATTTTGTTCATTGCATTTAAACAACATTATTTAGTTACATTCTACCACCATTAGTACATTCAGTAACAAACGAGAAGTAAATTAACTGCCACGTTTTACTTGACAGACGACCAACGTGACAATGAATAAAACTGAAGTAACAGCCACAATGACAACAAATGAAACATAGTAGGTGAAGTGTTGGGGGTTGGTGAATTCTAAACTGATCCTGCGAAAAATGACACCGTCAATAACATTTAGACCTAAATTAATAATAACATTTCTTTGTAGCCTGTCATATTTACAATTATATTCTTATGATTTAGCCAATTTCGTCATTCAAACATCCTTCTTGTTATCGTGATTATTATCATAATAATCAGTGGCAGCATGTATTTATTGTAAGCTGATTTTTATCAAATGGGGCAAACACAACTACAACTGTCAGATCCATGTTTAACTTCTCCAATCTATGTACCAATTATATGTAATATGATTTCCTGTCTATCATCCAAGTTTAGGAATAAACAATGTTTAAACAATGAACATGATCAGGTGTTTAGTTAAATAGTTTATAATAAAGTGCCTTTTCTGAAGTTAATAGTTGAGCACACACTCTTATTTTGAATGACTTCATCAACACGCATATTCAGTATACCTCAATTTCTACCTTTATTGATCTCGATGGTGTGGAACAACTAGTCGAAACGTGCAGAGATGTGAAATTATTAATTTGTACATCACAGGTCATCATCATTAGTTTCATCATTATCATAAGCTGCAGCAGCCGCATTTTCCTTCTGATTATCATCGAAACAGTCAAATACAGCATTCTCATCACCAATACTTTTGTAGAGAAGGCTTTTGAACAATTTAAACATTTTTGTAGACACTTTCAAGTATCATGCCACGCTTACTTGATTTGTTTCAATTAACCTTCACTAGAATACTAAGTGTATATCAACGAATGTTAGTTTATCTACACCTAAACAAATAAGCGTCCTTCTCATCTCACTAGTTCAACTTATCCATTCAATCTAGTCAATATAATCAGTCTTATGATGTAAATCATATCAATCTTGTCGTCATTGATTAGAGTTATCATGAAAATGGGATGATCTCGTTGGCTGTGATACGTCTGTTGTACTTTTACATAATTGATTGTATTTCAAACTGTTCACCACCCATCCATTTATTCTGAATGTCGATTAGGCTAATTCACCCACATCTAGAACATCATTGACAAAGATTCTTCATTGCAAACTGCTTTAGTTTGCCTACTACAATGATCATCTCAGTGATTTGTATTATTATTATTATTATAATCTCAATGTAGACTAGTCAACATTTTCATTTTATCATTATTATTAGATAAATTAAAACAAAAGAAAGTTGTTTTATCTTGTAAAAAGAAGTTCATCAGACAGGTCGGTGAAACTGATAAGATTGTTCTGTATGAAAATCTCTCTGTCTACTCTCTTATCATCTGAATGAGTTCAAATGTGTGCTGTATACACGTTTTTTTAATTATTTCATTGTCTCATTATTTTTATCTACAGAAACGTTGAAAGTAGAAAAATTGATTAAACTCATAGATTTCTATTGAATATGTTCTCTGTCAGTAGCTTATTTCACGCGATTCTCTACAGTGCAGTCATTCTCTCTTGCGCGCACATCGAACATGATGAAATTCATCAGCTTACATGATGATACAATGAAACAAACAGAGTGATGTTTGATGATGTAGAATGAGAACTTTGTGAATGAATAAATTGAATGTCATCTGATTGCCTGATAAATATTAAAGATGAATGGAATTGAGGCAGGAAACTAAAAAATGACTAGTGTCTATCTTAACTCTGTTATGTTACGATGTATTTTCAAGCTGTCTATGAATCACAGTGTACTATATTGACTTATACACATCCAAAATTCATAAGATGAGTGCATGTATTCGAAGTCAATAACGATGAACATGGAAGAATAATATGTGAAATGGACGTATCCTACTTTTGATATAGTTGATTACAGGGTTTTTGAAAAAGCTTTTATTTTAAGAGATCAGTGATGCACTTTATACTTGGTTGAACTCTCCTCTCTGTCATCGATACCAAACTGTTAAATTTGTCTCTTTTTTGTCAAAGGCTGACCCAATATTGATATGAAATTTGGTGTCACATGACAGATCATTATTTTAATTAATTGTTTTTTTAGTTAGAGACCTTTAGACTGACTGTGGTTTTTATGGAGCAGAACAATACACATTTTATCAAAACCACCCACAGAATAACAAAACTACATAAATTATCAAGTCTATTTCCATTCTTGCGGTCAACATTACCCCTTTTACTTCGAGTTGGTTATCAGATGCAAGCCTTAGTTCAGACTTACATGCAGAAAATAGAGAAATAAGTTAAACGCCGGTGAACCGAGATCCTTTCCGCGTTAATAAATTTTGATAATGTAATAAGAAATGCAACGAAACATCTAGATATAGCGTTTGAAGTACCTTAACAATTTCTCAATACGATAAGCATACAGTAGTGCCATCATGGAACAACGTCTATGTACATACTATTAAACTGAGTGGCATCCTACCTCATAAGCATAAAACAGCAGATATTTTGTAGTATTTAATTCCAACTATTATCAAATAGTTTCATTCATAAGTAATATGATACACTATCAAAGGCATTT
Organism: Schistosoma japonicum; assembly: GCA_025215515.1. Taxonomy (NCBI): domain Eukaryota; kingdom Metazoa; phylum Platyhelminthes; class Trematoda; order Strigeidida; family Schistosomatidae; genus Schistosoma; species Schistosoma japonicum. The sequence goes on along the minus strand of CM046064.1, from coordinate 295,400 downwards.
TATGCCTAACTGTACATCTCTCATGAAACCGTTAAATGATTAATTAAGTGGAAAAAAATGACGGTCGTAGTAAATGCAGCGACAAAGTAAGTATTGATTGTAACTTAAAAAGCAATAGCTTATCCGACTGGGCTAAAACATTACAATCCTGCAGCACCCACCAACACTACTGTAGATGCATCTAACTCAGCCATTGGGATAGTTCTTCAATAAAGAATTATTGAAGCTTAGCAATGGGATTGGCATTTGCTTTCTATTGTTATCAACATATCTTCCGTGACTGACTCCTTTTACATTTTGGTTTCTTTGACTAGACGTTTGATGTTTCTGCGGCTAGTAACATTTCGACTTCAAGAACTTGTTTACTTGCCTGATAAATGGAATATTAGTGTATATGTATTAAGGTAGACAGAAGGACATTAAATCATACAAGAATTTGTTTAAAGGTTGTGGAATTTACTGTACGTGGAGACAAAAGAAACCCAGTGGTTTATATTAGCCTGTTCCAAAGGTAATGAATAACTTACTAACGTATATTAAGCACAAATATCATCAATAAGCCAATGAATAACAATCAACTATGTACTATAAGGATTATTCATGCAACTGAACTTGGTAATAAACTGTAGTTTTGTTAACGGAATGATGAATTTTACATTTTTAAACGTTGCATGGAAACAAAGAAATGCTAATGTGAACTGATAGATAACACAAGAAACTAAGACTGAATATTTATCGATATACATTAGGCAGTGAATTCAGTGTATTGATACACACAAAGTAGACAACATTATCCTTCAAGTTATTTCGACAAGTTATTATTGGGAACACTAATAGTTTATGAAGTTACGGTGATTGGGGTTTTCTGTACATCTTTCGATTACATATTTCCTGCAGATAATGAGTGATAACTAGGATAATAGAGTTGTGCAGATATATGGATCATTGATGTGCACTAATATTTTATGTGAAAAGACATACGATGCGCAAATTATCTCAATGAATTGATTGATTCCAATAGATTTTTAAACGTTTGCAATCCATCTACCATTGGCGGTTTGTAAGACAACTTAATAGAATCGACAGTGCTGAATTACTCTTGGCACTTCTGTCATTATCAAACTTATACTAGTAACAAGTAAAATACAATAATAATTCGAGTAGTGCACATGTGTTTGTCTTCGTATTTATTAGTACTTTCCCTGCGATGACAAGGCAAACGAATACCCCCTAGTTTGTCATATCAATTCGAGTCTAGATTTTTTAGTTGCATGTTAGGACTGTTTCACTTATAGTGTGCGAATACTAACATTTTGTTGGACAGACAGACAGACAGATATAACGCAGAACTTCGTACTTACGTACATCAGTTCAGGTCGCCATACCACATCAGCACTGAGACGCAACTGTCAGTTCAAATCCAAGAGTGATAGCGATAGTAGAAGTATTAGCAGTAATGCAGAAAATTAGGGAGCGAAGATATGATTCGAAAAGTATAATTCAGTGAGATAAATTTGAAAGGAGAAAGATAGAGAATTCACAAGGTTAGATTTTGAGAGAACACAGAGAGTGGATGCACCTGTGCCATTGCAAACGATTCCGAGCCATGTCGTTCAAGGTCTCTAACCATTGGTGACTTTCGTCTCGCGGACCCCAGCCACGCAGCCTACATCTACCAACATGACTCAGTCCACTTGTCAGTGACTTCATCGATTTCTGCCATGTTTTGGTTTGGCCACCTCCAGCTTTCTTCCAACCTATTCCTACACCGCAAAACATAGCTCGTCGAGGCAGTCGGTAGTTAGATATGCGTAACACATGTCCCAACCACCTCAACTGTTGAAGTCTCAGTACCTCATCTATTGATTTGCCATCCTTTCCTAGAACCCGTTTCCTAACGACAGCATTGCTCACTCGGTTGTCCCACGATACTCGAGCAATGCTTCGGAGACACCTATGATCGAAGACCAGTAACCTACGAATGTCCTCTACTCTTAGCGGCCATGTTTCGCTATCGTATAGTAGGACAGAGCGAACTGCTGCACGGTACACTCGTCCTTTGGTTAGCAAGCGGATATCTCGTCTGCGCCATAAATGACGCAGCTTGGCAAAAGCCAATCGAGCTTTCTGTATCCGTGCTGAGATTTTGTCCATCATCACGCCATCACCACTAATGAGACTCCCCAGTTACGTGGAGCGGTCTACACGCTCGACTACTTCACTCCCTATCACTAGTTCAGGTGCCGATGCAACCCAATCCTGAAGCAACATTTTGCACTTCGAGTGGGAAAACCGCATCCCGAACATGCTTGCATTATTGCTCAGGGTAGTCAGAAGACTCTGCATTTTGTCAGTGTCTTCACCATATAGGACTATGTCATCAGCATACTCTAAGTCAGTAAGCGAGGCTTTTGGTAGAAAGTCAACTTCTGAAAAGTCAGACGAAGATAATGTTATATCGAGGAGCATGTCTATGACAAAATTAAACATGAATGATGAAAATGGACATCCCTGACGGACACCACTTGGAGTGAGGAATTCCGATCACAGTTCGCCATAAGCTCTCACTCGACCTGTAGTTTTAGAGTAGAGAGTTTGTATAAGGTTAATGTAATTCTTTGGTACACCTTTCAGTGACAGACACTGCCACAGAACCTAACAATCAACAGAGTTGAATGCCGTTTATAGGTCCAGTAAGACAACTATTGTAGGACGCCTAAATGTGTGTCTGTGTTCCGGGATCTGTCGCAGTGTGAAGATGTTGTCTATACAGCGACGTCCATGTCTGAATGCAGCCTGGTTTACTCTAGTCTGCTCTTCACGAGCTCTAGTTAGGCGTCTAAGTATAATCGAGGCTAACAATTTAGAAACTATATTAGTCAAACTGATTCCCCTGTGATTGTCACAAAAAGACTTTTCGTACTTTATTATAAATTGGGACAATCAGGAATTGAAACCAGTCAAATGGTTTTACACCCAGTTCCCAGATTCTACCTAAGATTCCAGTCAATCTAGCTGCTTAAACAGGACCACCATCCTTAAACATTTCAGGGGTAAGCCTATCAGGACCTGCTGCTCTACCTCGCTTCAGATTTCCTATGGCCTTCTCAAATTCATGGAGACTAGGAGGAGTTTAGTCGATTTGCCATTCAGGATGACTGGGGATCGTGGGCAACCGAAGTGTGGCTGAAGGCCATTTGAACTGATCCCTAAAGTGTTCTGCCCATCGATCCGATCTCCTGGACTGAAAACGATTTATAATCCCATCGTTTTCCAAATAGTCTCACTCACATTTGGATTCCTAATACCAGTTTTCTTGATAAGTCGAAAAAGTTGCCTACTGTTGCCTATCGCCGCTGCCTTTTCCATCGTTTATGCTTTCGCCACCCACCACTGTTCACGGTCGTTGCGTAGGCTTTTTATCAGCCTGCACTTACGCTCATTTCACTCTTCATCATGTTCAGAGCCAGGTGGGATGAGTTTACGAGCATCCATCAGTTCGGCGGATGCTACTGACATCCACGGCTTCATCCTGGCCTTATGATTTACCTTACTAGCAGATATCACTGCTGTTTCCACAGCCATTTTGATATCATTCCAACCTGCTTCCGGGTGAGAATCTTTTACATGGTCGCCTAACTGTTTTTCTAGTTGTTCCTGAAATATATTCTTAGCTTTATTATTATTAAGTAAAACCCTAAGAAACTTTATTGCAATGTCTTTCCTACGTCCAGTTAGCCTTAAACAAATACGCGCTAGCACTAAATTATGATCTGAATTTTTTGTATGACATGTGATTTATTGTTAATTAGCCAACTATTACAGAAAAGGGGATAAATGAATTTTTAAGACGACAATTGTCGACAGCAAACATTCAACTAATGTATTCATCATCCTTACATGTACTGCAATTCAGTCGAGTTATTCTATACAATTAATTTAGCGTCTATCTCAACAAATAAAAACACTACAACATGCGTCATGATTGAAGTGATCATATGATTTACCCATCACGATCTCCTCAAACTAATAAAAAATTAACTGGAACACTTAATTAATGTTGAATGCATTGACAATTTGTCATGACATTTCAATGAATTGTTACTTCAGAAACAAACAAGAAGGTTGCATTATGCGATTCCCTGAATTTATGATCCAAATGTATGTAGAAAGTGCATACAGAATACTGTCATACAATTAAATCTACTGCATAAACCACGTCTAACGTAACTTTGCTTGATTGGACAGGCTTTGAAAGTATTATCCACATCTACATAGATTCATGCAACCATACGACTTCAATTAATCAAACTGTTGTAGTAGAAACAGACATCATATGGCAATGTCATACTGAACTTTATACTGAACGTACATTATTACTAGTGAGTGAATATTTACTACTTATAAGTTAGTGGTTTTACCCATTTCAATAAATAAACAGCTACTGTGAATATCTACTTTATTTGTTCATCATTTGACATTCGCAGATAGTCGACTCAACTAATCGTCTGCAGTCATAAACATTGAAAATAATATACGCATAGTAGAAAACGCTTAACTTGTCTGTTAATCGAATCAGTATTATTAAGAGGATTAATGTTATTATTATTTCTGTGTCTTCGTTACCACCTAGTAACTAAGTTCGAATCCTCAAACTGTTTGCATCAACTTGCGGAAACAAGAATGACTAATTAAACGTAATTAATCAACTACTAATCAATGCAAATAATACAAACTAGGATTGTTCTGTTCCTAGGAAAACTGCCTCAAGTTGACTTTTATGTAAGTTAACACGAATATTGAGCGTTTTCCAACAGGTTTTGCTTGAGTAAATACTTTTTATAAAATTTTGATGACATTATGCATTCGATCCAAAGTAGATGAGGTCACTTTCATTCAACTGATCAGATAACACTAAGAGATGTATTTCGGGGACAGAAGTTGAGAACAGATTCACAGTGAAAATTCACTTCTTTTCAGTTTTTCAACCAATAACAATTTAACTAGTATTGACGACAAGGAACTGAAAATTCAAACCACAGTATGTTCAAGATCAGCCGATCTGATGCATCTATTGATCTATGTAAATAGTAGTCATAAAAAATTCCATGTATGTGTATTCACTGAATCAAAATTGATTTGCGATATCACAGTGTTTAGGCACTACATTATTCATAATCTAGCTAGATTTGTATCAGTGGTTGACATGATGTTGTATTTGTTGATGTCGACTACAATGATTTCGACGATCATGATATTGATTGTATTGCCTTTGATGATTGTGACCTTGATTAGGATAGTGAAGAATGTGGACCAGGTGATGCTAGTTCTAATGATGAAGACAGTGATTTTATTGAGTAAAAAAAATTTTATCTGACCAAATTAGTCAGTATTCAGAGTAACATATTTATAACGTGGATACAATAAAAATCTTCATAATGTATACGCAGGAAAAGTGATGTAATTTCTGTTCAACAATAAGTGTATTGACGAATGAATAGTGCGGTTATAAGAAACAAATTATGATTAATTTTCCTGTATATATTTGTATTTCATTTATAAATATCATGGCCAATACCTATCATTAATCAGATCCCAGACATATGTGCTTGAAAGGAATCAGTGATGAACCGTCAACTACATTCGTTGGGGTTACAACTAGTTAATGTCATCATCATTATTGTTCATTCATTTATTGATTTTGTGGACACTAGTCATTTTTTAATTTCCTGCCTCAATTCCATTCATCTTTAATATTTATCAGGCAATCAGATGACATTCAATTTATTCATTCACAAAGTAATCAGTCTACATCATCAAACATCACTCTGTTTGTTTCATTGTATCATCATGTAAGCTGATGAATCTCATCATGTTCGATGTGCGCGCAAAAGAGAAATGACTGCACTGTAGAGAATCACTTGAAACAAGCTACTGACAGAGAACATATTCAATAGAAATCTATGAGTTTAATCAATTTTTCTACTTTCAATTTTTCTGTAAATGAAAATAATAAGACAATGAAATAATTCAAAAAGACGTGTACACAACACACATTCAAAGTCATTTAGATGATAAGAGAGTAGACAGAGAGATTTTCATACAGAACAATCTTATCAGTTTCACCGACCTGTCTGATGAACTTCTTTTTACAAGATAAAACAACTTTCTTTTGTTTTAATTTATCTAATAATAATGATAAAATGAAAATGTTGACTAGTCTACATTGAGATTATAATAATAATAATAATACAAACCACTGAGATGATCATTGTAGTAGGCAAACTAAAGCAGTTTACAATGAAGAATCACTGTCAATGATGTTCTAGATGTGGGTGAATTAGCCTAATCGACATTCAGGATAAATGGATGGTAAATGAACTGTTCTCAATACAATCATCTATGTGAATTTACATTATCTTTTAAATATGTATTGCCACCAATTAATAAACCAAGATAAGATTTATAAATGATAATAATCAATTCAGTTTAAGGAAACAAACAAGATGATCTCGTGTACTGTTAAAGGGAACAGGGCAATTTTCACTTCCTGGCTGCCCACACCCTTGATGGATATACTTCTTGAAGTACCTTAAATAGAAACTGGGTTAGTGTTGGTCATAGTTAACTCAGAGCGCGATGGCAGAGCCCAAGCCCTGCTATGGGAGTTACTATTCCTACATTTTTATTGATACGGAACAGGCTACCAGTGGACATTAAAACGTCTCATTCCCTTCCACGTTTGATAAAACTACCCCACAAGTTTCTGACACAATCCAAATCCTAGGTCTTCTTAATGTAAGTATTATTAGTATTTTTCACAGATGCTACTTTACTTTAATTTCTCCTTTTGTCTCAAATATTTGCTGGTATATTTCACACTTATTTACTAGCAGTCATAATTTGGAGCGTATGGTAGTCTTTGATCCTAACCCCATGCTAGTTGTCTCAAAAATCTAGTGTGTTTGTCAAAGCAAGACCTATATCTCCTAACGTCAGGTAGACGGTGGGGTAGTCTCAACAGAGTCAATGGTTTGTTCTTGATTTTTTAAAGTATGGAGAAACACGACGTAGCATTCGTTTGTGTCTAGTTACTGACCATCAAATTACGACCAGTGACTTGGCTGCAACAAGTCTCGTTATAGTGCCTGCGTGTTGCTGTCATAGTTTATGTCCTTTTATATCTTCACGTCGTCCACATACATCAAAACTAACGGTGTGAGTAAGTAGGAAAGGTCGTTTATAAAAACTATGGAGGTCAATGGATCTACGGTTGTTCTTTGCAACGGCTTTCAATAGGGCTTTTCTCTGAACTGATGTACTCTGTACATCCTGTTGCAGAATTTTCGGACCTGCTAATAGTTTCGCAATCACATGAGTGTTCGATTAAAGAGGCCTGAACATGAGACTTTCTTCAGCAAGACTTCACGAGGTATTGTGTCGAAAGCCTCAGTAGAGTCGAAGAACACTACGTGGACATTGACTTTCTTAACGTTGCAGTCTGTTTAACTATTCCATACTAGAAAAGCATTTGTAGGGTATGATCTACTCTCTATTAAGTCGTGTTGCGCATCGTGAAGTATCTCGTTCTCATTGATTAACTTACTCGTTTGATCATCCAACAAGTTTTCTAATTATTTTGACAGTATTGGATCAAAAGGACTGATCTAAAGGAGAATAGGCTTCACCTTCTTCGAATATTGAAGTGAAAGAATGATTTCTCTTATTCACTCTATGTAGTTCTGGGAGCAGTTGCCAACAGGTGTGAATATTACTTCTGTGCATTGTTTGAGAACGTCATGGCAAGTGTTGTTGCAACCTGTAAACTTAACTACGCTAAGTGCCTCTGATTTTTCATGACTGATCCTGGTGTGAGATGTATCCGGCCTATGGTTGCTGTAGTAGCTAGAATAATGTTACGAGTCAAGTTAAGGTGATTTTAGTTTGACTAATTTGTAAGGTGTGTCGTGAAAATATCTAACACGAATTTGTTAGTGAGCTTTTTATTTCCTGATCCCTCGGTGACAAATGTTCCTTGACAAATTGGTTTCAGTTGTGCCATAGGTACGGCAACTCATGTGGTCACGGCGTATGTTGTTGTTTCGGTCTGCGTGTGTATCAACAAGCAAGTGAGAACTACATGCACGTGTAACAAAACGGACTGTATTCTATAGCAAAATCCTTTGAATCGATGTCACAATAAATACATGCGACTCACTGGTTTGCACAGAAACGCGTTTACAATAAGTTAACCAAATTACATGTGTTATACCTTCAGGAATTAATTACCCAATCCAATTAGTTACTTAGTGTGTTCGGCTTATACATTTGTTCAAGAATTTTTCTGTTGCATATTATTTACAAAGTATTAGTGTTACCATAATTCATTACCATTTTTTTTGTTATTTTGTTATTATTATCATTTACCACAAAAGTTGCCAACATCATTGACAGAATGTCTACATAAATTGTAACAACGTGTGACTCCAAGCGTCTATTGAATTGCAGAATAAACGTCAGGCTTATTTTATCACCGATACAACACTACGAAATTTCAGAGCACCACGAGATCTGTGAAATTCATAAGATACACTTGAATGTTGGCAGAGTATAGTCATATGATGAACATAACCTTCTTAAAACATTAGAAATACATTGTTGGACACAGTATGTGCACAATCTCACGATACATAATAACATTCTTGGTTTAGATTTCTGTTTTAATATCACTCCCCTGTTACTTCAATTTAACGAAGATTTTGAAAGCAGTGACCATAAGATGTTTGATGTGTATTTCTTTTTAATTTTAGTCACTCCAATAATCATATATTACAAAATCTAGACATTATCGAGATTATAAAAGTGTGAACTGCAATCTTTTCACAATCTTCTAAGTTGTCCTGACTGGGACAATCCTTTCTTATCTAATAGTCCTACAGAAGCGCAAGATTTCTTACAGCAAATTAATGACTCGTGTTTATATTCGATTGCACTCATGAAACTAAACAAAATAATGAAGTCGAAAGGTTCGTATATAACTTTTCATTGCCGTAAGAAGTTAAGACGCCAACAGAAGTGCTGTTTACAGATTAAGCCGTTCAATTAAAAGTTATCAGCAATGCTTAGAAGCTTCAAAGTACAAAACTTGGTACTGTTGTTTAATAAGCGCCTCACGCCTACTTGAATTAATGATATTATTATTTGCATTTCACATAATGGCTTGATCGTGAACAACCAAAACATCATTATTGCTAACCTATTCAGCGATTTCTTTCCTAGATATCATTGTGATAGACACTTTCAATTTGGCTACTAACCATATAAAGTTTGTTTCCATTACTTACGACAATATTTCTGAATCAAAAAATCACTAAGGAGGTCACGTGAACAATAATAAAAGCTATGGAGTAGACACCATTGCAGCTATTAACTTGAAATTTGGTGAATTTAGTATTCAAATAATTTCACTAAAACTGTTCAAACTTTTCTCAACAACACTCAATTACCTAAAACGATGGAAAACCACGTACATATGCCGTCGATTTAATCAGGTGACAAAGCAAACTTGCATAACTATAGGCTTACAAATATCACCCAAGTTATCTCTAGAATAATGTAAAAATAGTATGTGACGAAATGTTTGATTATTTACTATCTGACAAACTTATCTTTAATTCCCAAAATGATTTTCTCACAACTGCGTTTGTATGACTTGTATCTTTGAGTTTTTCAATTTGGATTTTACTGAATGAATTATTGGGCCTTTAGCATTAGTATTGTACTTTGACAAATTCAAAGATTTTGACATGCTTAACCAAAGGCTTTTAATAGGCAAAGTCTCGTCTGAATGGCATTAGGAATCCATTATTTGCATGATCTAAATCTTTCCTCAGTGACATCACACAACGCCTACGTTATACGCGGAAGCACTAACTGCAACTCTAACTCACTGAATTACCTACGTGAACAGATACTCGCAACCGTGACCAACAACTCGACAACTGACAACTTACCAGAATCTATATCAAGAAGACATAAACACAGCACTAAGAAGATTCAATTCTATTTTGTCTCAACTCTGTATATGTGGTTTCAACAACGACTTTGTCGTAATCAGAGTACATAGCACATTGAAAATCCACTACAACCAATCATAAATAACAAGGTCAGTGCGGAGAAAATGAACGGCAGTGTTGGTTAACGCCTACTTTACAACCAATAAAAAAATAGCGAAAATAAGAATACCTACATTTGAACTCACTAGTTCTATTTATTCTTAGACCCCCCCTCCCCATCCTTTTGTAAAAGGTTCACTCTCTTGAAAGTTTACTGTGGGTCTTCGTTTCCTTTTGCTGCATCTTAGTGATTGTCCTTCTCCAGACGTTAGTTTCTTTGTGGGGAGCCTGAGAGTATATCGAATAAGTTGAAGTGTAAAATTAAGTTTATCCGCATTTGATTCACTGAACCTTCTACGCACTTAATTGCGATGATGTACCAATAATTATACTTCCACTGCCACCTCATATATCATCTTTTTTTGTCTACTTTTAATTACCCTCTTCTTCCTACAAATAAACATGGCACTATCGCTATTTTTCCATCATTATTTCTCATGATTTGAACAAGTTGACTGAAATGTCTGCTCAATGTAAATTAACATCAGCACTAATTGCACATATTTAACTGTCTACTCTTATTTGACGCGAATTCCTATCTATTTTCCCCTCCATAACCAATGACATTTCCTCTTTTTCAACAGTTTGAATGCAGTGCTTTTATTGATTTCTGAAAGTTGTAGGATGTCAACTTGTACCACTTTTGTCAAGAAAATCAACCGTTCTGCCCACAAAATCTTAGTATTTATAGATAGTTTGACTACGAGTCAGTGACAGTGTAGACCAGATTCTTCACGCGTATATCGTAAATACACTTAGTGAATCTGATTTCTACAATGTCTGGTATAGATCGATAGATAAGAATGCTTATTGTGGGTGCCACAATTGAATGTATGTGGCTTTTATTCAAATGGTTAAATACTTACAGGATAATCACAGTGCTTATTTGTGCTTATAACAAGCATAGAGTGTGCTGTTCTGGACGACTGCGAAATCTCAATCTCACCAACCAACACAAGAAACCGACTTGAAGTAAACGTAATGAAGTTGTCTGTAGTGTAAAAAAATCGATCATCTCTTGAACAGATGACATGGGATAGACACAACATGTGCATTGAAGGTAGTTAATAAACCGCTAAATTTCGTCATTTTAAGTATTTTTCAAAGCTTTGTTCATTAGAGATAATGAATGTTGTTCATGTACTTTGAAATAAGTGTCTGTGAATCTTTGCCTTGATGCCATGCGTTTCATTTCATTTCATCATAATGACTCAAGTCTAGTTTCTTCGAATCCATTTCGTCTGTAATCGGGCCTGCATCTGATAACCGATTCAAAGTTAGAGGTGGAATATTGACCTCAAGATTGGCACTCGTCTTGATAATTTGTGCAATTTCATTATTGTGTGGGTAATTTCTATAAAATTTGTATTGTTCTGCTCCACAAGTAATTCTGTAGGTCTGAAGGCCACTGCTCACTTTGCCTTCTTCGGTGAAAGAGAATTTTGCAAATATCAATGAAAAGATGATACCATGTTTCCAACAAGATTAAAATTCTTGCGAAACCATTAGTAAATGCTTATTACGTTGATTAATATAAATTTACTACCATTTTTTTTCGTATACGTCAGTCTTTAAAAGAATTACACTACCTGCGGTTGTAGTCGCTACAATTTATAACATTATAAGAAATATTCGATTTACGTACTCGTTTGCTGTTATTATGTACATGACATAATAAATGATGAGCATTAGGATACACGGCATCGATCGCTGCCGTAATCGGTTCTGCATCATCTGTTATGAAGCACCCCACGTTCCTGTTGTGGATGACTTCCTGAAAAAAATTTAAAAAATGCGTTATCATCGTAGTGGTTTCTCTCCTGGTGAATTCAAATGCTATTGGGATGGCCATTAGATTAACATCCAGTGCTACTAGTTAATATAAGGAAATATTTTCTCTGTTTGTTTTGTACGTGCCATCCAATTCAATAACTTCAAGGAAGCGTGAACGTAGATTCCACTGGTCAGGAGTCACTAAAAAAGATTCCAAAGTGAATTCTTCATTTAACTGGTAATTACACAAACGACCAACAGAAGTTGTACGTGATTCCAGTTTTCTGAAATTACCTACAGATCAATATAAAGAAGTTTTAAATATTAACCAGCAAGATTGGATTGTGAGAATACCTTGCGACACATGTTGAATACATCTCGCGGCTGCAGACGCTCACGGACAGTAGCATGTGCAAAGTCAATAATTTGCGCGTAATATTCTCAGCGAGTATCTGAAATACAGAACAATTTCGAGTAAGAGAATCATAATAATGTTATCCCTATCAATACAGCAGTAAGACATTTCCTTAATAATCAGTCATATATGCAAACGAAAACATATGTTGTTCCTTAATAGATATGGATTGTTGCACACTAAAAGAATACATCAGTTCTTAGAATTTTTGGCGTTTCTCTGAAACTTCCCGCAATTGACTTCTTCACTCATTTGCTTTAAGTAGTTCTCAGTAAACTCTAATAAATTGATTCACCTATTCAGACCAACTTGTGATTTGCACAGTATCAATCTACAATAAGCAGATTATGATTAGTTGATAGCGAATTCGGCAGTTACAAATTACTCAGAACTATTTCTACACATATGATTTAATGGCAATCAATTGAAGCACCCGAATTGTGTAGTATTTAAGCAAAATGTAATTAAACTGAGTGCAGAGATTTAGTAAACTAACATGATTTGACTGATTGTTGTATTCCACGAGTTCATGGTTATGAAATTATCTGAATTACTTTCATGAAATTGTAGAATCCTGAAAAATTACGAAATCAATAGTCGATCTGTTAATTCTAAATAAAATAGTTAACATTTATTTTCATTGTGATATCTGTTTTCTCTTACCTTCCCACCGTATTCCTATGATTCTTATGGATTGCATCTACATTGTTTTAATTGACACTTTTGTCTGGGTGGTGCCATATTGGTTCCTTCTTCTTCCTTTTTATTTGTATTAATTGATTCGGATAAACTTGTGTATTTTACAATTGTCGAATGAAAAACACCGCTGAAACGTTATATAATGTGTTGCAACACAAGTAGACATTACACATTGGACAGGCAGTATGTGATCTATTCTCTAAGAAAGAAATAACACTCCAGTTAGTTACTTAAAATTGGATTAATTATTTTAATTTCTATGTGACATTTAGGTTAAATAACTAACAGCAAGATCTAATAAGTGGTTAATGTATATTCACATAGATGATTGTATTGAGAACAGTTCATTTCCCATCCATTTATTCTAAATTTCAATTCGGCAAAGTCACCCACATCTAGAACATCATTGACAGTGATTCCTCATTGTAAACTGCTTTAGTTTGCCTACTACAATGATCATCTCAGTGATTTGTATTATTATTATTATTATAATCTCAATGTAGACTAGTCAACATTTTCATTTTATCATTATTATTAGATAAATTAAAACAAAAGAAAGTTGTTTTATCTTGTAAAAAGAAGTTCATCAGACAGGTCGGTGAAACTGATAAGATTGTTCTGTATGAAAATCTCTCTGTCTACTCTCTTATCATCTGAATGAGTTTTAAATGTGTGCTGTATACACGTATTTTTATTTATTTTATTGTCTTATTATTTTCATTTACAGAAAAATTGAAAGTAGAAAAATTGATTAAACTCATAGATTTCTATTGAATATGTTCTCTGTCAGTAGCTTGTTTCAAGTGATTCTCTACAGTGCAGTCGTTCTCTCTTGCGCGCACATCGAACATGATGAGAATTATCAGCTCGCTAGATAATACAATGTAACGAACAGAGTAAATTTTTATGTAGACTGATTACTTTGTGAATGAATAAATTGAATGTCATCTGATTGCTTAATAAATGACAAAAATGAATGGAATTGAGACAGGAAATTAAGGCATGCGTAGTGTCCACTAAATCAATGAATGAATGAATATGAATGATGATGACAATTACTGGATGTACCATTGACGAATGTAGTTGACGGTTCATCATTGATTCCTTTCAAACCCATATGTCTGGGATCTGATTGATGATAGGTATTGCTCTTCGTATTTGTAAATTGAATACAAATATATCTAGGAAAATTGGTCCCAATTTGATTTTTATAGCCACACTGTCCAAACGACTGTACACTTATTGTTAATAAGGGATAACATCGCTTTTCTTCATATACATTATGAAGATTTTCATTGTTTCTACGGCATAAGTATGTTGCTCTGAATACTGCCAAATTCAATCACATAAAATTGATTTTACTCAATAAAATCATCATCTTCATCATTAGAACTAGCATCACCTGGACCACATTCTTCATTATCATTATCTATGTCACAATCATCAAAGGCAATACAGTCAGTATCATCATCGTCGAAATCATTGCAGTCGACATCAACAAATACAACATCATGTCAATCACTGATACAAATCTAGCTAGATTATGAATAATGTAGTGCCTAAACACTGTGATTTCGCAAATCAATTCTGTTTTAGTGAATACACATACACACATATAATTTGGAAGCTGTCATTCATCAAACATAACGTAACTGATAACACCGATTGGTTTTTTCTCACTTAATATTCAATCCTCAATACATACATAACAAGAAGAATAAGATAATGAGAAGAATTCCAGAAAATATTATCTGTTTGTTTTGCATCTACGTAGATGTGGATAATACTTACAAAGGCTGCCTAATTAAGAGACGTTAAGGTAAGACGTGTGTTATGCAGCGGATTAAATTGTATGACAGTATTCTGTATGTCTTTTCTACATACGAAGATTGTATGTTTCACATTTGGATCACAAATTTAAGGAATCGCCTGATGCGAACTTCTTGTTCGTTCCTAATGTAACAATTCATTGAATTGTCATGACGAAGTGTCAATGCATTCGACAATAATTAAGTGTTTCAGTTAATTATCTATTAGCTTGAGGTGATAGTGATGAGAAAGTTATACGATTACTTCAAACATGACGCATGTTTGCTAAGTAGAGAAGAAACTAGTTAATTTTCATGTGATTTTGTTATTTTTTACTTATTTGTAAAGTGAGCGGTAACCGGTACTGCTCTTCATCTTCTCCGCTGGACCTTGTTAACTGTGATTGGTTGTATTATCATTTTAGTATGCTAATTACTCTGTTTTTCCCAAGGTTGCTTTTGTATCTATATATACAGAGTTGAATTACAATAGAATCGAATCTTCCTAGTGATGCGTTGGTGTCTTCTTGATTTTGTCTTGGGGTGAGTAATCAGTATCGAGTCGTTGGTCACGGTTGCGAGTATCAGTTCACGCAGATTAGTTTTCGATTAGAGTTGCAGTTAGTTTGTGTATAGCAGTAGGCGTTTATTTATAATATTCCGATATATAAATTGGCGACGGGTGATGGTGACTGTGGATCCTACCAAAATGGATTCGTTGTTGAATGAACAACTAAAACTAATGAAACTTTTCACAAGCCTGAAATCTAATCTTGAATCATCCTCGAATATTTCTGTCCCCGACTCTGCACTTTCAATTGATGGAATTATTAATAGTATTGCTGAATTTAATTATGATCCAGAAGCTAATGTTACTTTTGATACCTGGTTCCGGAGATAGGAAGATTTGTTTACGTATGATTTAGCTTTTCAGGACGATGCATGGAAAGTTCGCCTACTTCTCAGAAAGCTTCGTGCAGCAGAACGTGACAAGTACTGCAACCTAATTTTACCTCAAAATCCTCGAGATAGAACATTCTCTAAAACCTGCTCAACTCTCAGCCAACACTTTGGTTACAATTCTTCTCTATTCAATATTAGATATCGTTGCCTAAAGTTAAAAATGAATGAATCAGATGATTTCTTAACTCTTGTTGGAGTTGTAAACAGAGAATGTGAACGGTTTAAATTAAAAGACATATCGGAGAACCAATTTAAATCGTTAATACTCATCTGCAGCCTACAGTCAGAAAAATTTGCTGATAATCGAACGCGATCGCTACACCGTCTTGAGCAAGAACCAACATTGTCTCTTAATGCTATTGCTGCAGAATATCAACGACTGATCAATTTTAAGCATGATATTGCACTTGTTCAGTCTGGTGGTAATGGTGACATTGAAGTTCATGCTGTTCGTCGAAAAAACTATTTTTTATCAAATCACTCCAGCAACCGCATCAACTTATTGTGATAAACCAGCCAAAAAGAAGAATATTACTCCCCCATCTAGATGCTGGAACTGTGATGGATTGCATTTTTCCAAGTTCTGTCCATTTAAGAACTATCGCTGCAGAAAGTGTAACAGGCTGGGACACAAAGAAACTTTGTGCAGGCAGAAAGACACACGCACTCGATCACGTTCCAGAAGAAGATTCCGTTCACCGAGTAAGCCGGATGAGTCCCTTTCAGTATCCACCCTGAATCACGCTCATCAAAGACCAGCCAGAAAGTACGTTTCTTTTCGAATAAATGGTCATACGGTAAGCCCTTAACTTGATACAGCATCTGATATTGCTATTATTTCTAGAAAGCGTGGATTAAAATTGGGAAACCTTTACTACACCCTACAGAACAACTCGCTATAAGTGCATCAGGCGATCGTGTGGTGATCATTGGCAAAATTGTATGCTCAGTGTCAATTAGTGAAATAACCACGGATGGAGTATGTTATGAGGTTATCAACAACCTTAACTTGTTGGGTCTAGATTGGATTACAGACCTGAAACTAGATGCTGTTCCACTAAGCACCGTATGCCACCGAATCATAAGAATGAAAGACAAGAAAGATTTCATGAAGCTTCTAAAGGAATTTGACAAAGTATTTACAAAAGTGTTAGGATGTTGAACCACGATGAAAGCTTCTCTTCGCTTGACACCGAATGCTTCCCTAGTCTTCCGTCCCAAAAGACCAGTTCCATATGCTTCGCTTCCAGAAGTCGATGCAGAACTTCAACGCTTAGAGAAGCAAGGTGTTCTTATACCAGTATCGTTCTTGGCCTGGGCAGCCCCAATAGTCGTCGTAAAGAAACCTAATGGTACACTACGCATCTGCGCCGATTTTTCGACCGGTCTGAATGATACTAGAACAACACCATTATCCTCTACCGGCTCCAGACGATTTGTTCACTATTCTAAACGGCGGTAGTTGTTTTGCCAAACTAGACCTGGCAGATGCTTATTTGCAAGTCGAGGTTAAACCGGCGTGCCGTGAATTACTCACAATAAATACGCATCGGGGACTTTTTCAGTACACGAGACTACCGTTTGAAGTCAAAACTGCGCCAGCTATTTTCCAACAAATAATGGATACGATTTTAACCGGCCTCACCGGAGTGGCCGTGTATTTAGACGACATACTCGTTGTCGCAGAATCACCAAACAAACTTTACGATCGACTTGCGACTGTACTGAAACGAATCCAAGACCATGAGTGCCACCTACGTCCAGAGAAATGTCAATTTTACCTTACGTCTGTGAAAAATCTGGGATTTATATTCGACAAATCAGGTCGTCGTCCAGATTCAGAAGTCATTCAAAAAATGCCTACACCCTACGATGTACCTACTCTGCGATCCATTCTCGAACTAATAAGTTACTACTAAGCATTTTTACCGTCCTTGCATGAGAAGCGAGCCCCGCTGAACCATCTGCTGGGGAAAAATTTTAAGTGGAATTGGACGCAGCAATGCTAAACAGCGTTCGATGGCTTGAAGAAGCTCCTCACATCCAATCTTCTATTGACGCATTATGATCCAAAAGTGCCGATTATTTTTGCGGTGGACGCATCTTCATATGGAGTCAATGCAGTTATCTTGCATAAATTTCCAAATGGAAATGAAAAAGCCATAATGCACGCTTCAAGAACGCTGACACCTACTGAAAAGCGCTATAGTCAAATTGAGAAGGAAGCTTTGGCTATCGTTTTCGCAGTACAGCTGTTCCATAAGATGGTGTATGGACGACGCTTCACAATATTAACTGATCACAAACCACTGCTGGCAGTCTTTGGGTCGAACACTGGAGTACCAGTGCATTCCGCAAATCGGTTACAACGTTGGGCATTGACGCTGCTCGGATATGATTTTGATATACAATACTAGAAGAGTGAGGATTTCGGTCAGGCAGATGCCCTATCTCGACTCATAAGCAACTATCTCACGACGAGTGAAGAGTCGGTGATTGCCGCCATCGATACGAGAGATTACGCTAAAAAAAGTTTTATTTATGGTGTGAGAGCACTTCCTGTTACCACACAGCAAGTCGATGGATCCACAAGAAGAGACAAAACGATTCAACGAGCAATCTATTATATGCAGCGAAAATGGCCACGTTTTTTAGATGAAGAACTGAGACAACTATATCAATGTCGACAAGCTCTGTGCCTAGTAGAGGGGTGCCTTATGTTTGGGGATCGAGTGGTGATACCATGTGAGTTACGTCGAGCAGTACTCAGGCAGTTTCACGCGAAGCATTCTGGAACAGCTTGAATGAAATCAGTGGCACGGAGCTATGCATACTGGCCAAAGATGGACGCACAGATTGAAGACTTGGTGAGAAAGTGTGACCGCTGTCAGTGAGCATCGAAAAACCCACCGAAGGTTGAACCAGTAAGCTGGTCAGATCCTGCAAGACTATGGAGCAGAGTGCATTTAGATTTTGCCAGACCCATGTCAGGAGTCTACTACTTGGTGTTAGTAGACGCATTTTCAAAATGGCCAGAGATCCATCCGGTAGTTCCTCCGACTACGCAGAAAACCCTGAAAATATTGAGGAAGATATTCGCGTGTCATGGGTTTCCAGAGACACTTGTCACCGATAACGGGTCCCAGTTTATGTCACAGATTTTCAGTGATTTCTGTCGAGAAAACGCCATCACACATATTTGCTCCCCACCGTACCATCCATAATCAAATGGACAAGCGAAGCGGTTTGTGGATACTTTCAAAAGAGCTATACTAAAGGCAAACGGGGAGGGAAGCCTAGCAGAAATTATGCAGCGTTTCCTACTTATATACAGAAGTACCCCGAACAACAGTGCTCCCGAACAGAAATCATCAGCAGAAGCACTTATGGGACAAAAACTGAGAACGATAAATGAGGTAATGAGGCCGTCAACAGTAAAAAGCAAGGATGATGACATCTATAGAAACAGCACGCACGTGTATGTGAGGAACTACAGACCGGGAAGTGAGAAATGAAAAAACAGGGTAATTAAAGGTAAAAGAGGAAAGGTGATATATGAAGTAGCAGTGGGAGGACCAATATGGATTCGACATCACAATCAGCTACGCAGAAGGTTTGGTGAACAAAATGCAGACGAACCGAACCTAGCTCTTGAACTTCTTCTTGACACTTTCAAGCTCCTCACGGAAAAACCAACAACGATTGCAGCAAACAACGAGAAAAGAACATCTGAAGAAAAACAGCCAACAAGACGCAGTGAAAGAAGACGAAGAGCCACAGTAAGGTTCCAAAAGAATGAGCTTTTCTCAAAAAAAGGAGGTGCTAAGAAGAAAATAAAGTAGTTAATTTTCATGTGATTTTGTTATTTTTTACTTATTTGTAAAGTGAGCGGTAACCGGTACTGCTCTTCATCTTCTCCGCTGGACCTTGTTAACCGTGATTGGTCGCAATATCATTTTAGTATGCTAATTACTCTGTTTTTCCCAAGGTTGCTTTTGTATCTATATATACAGAGTTGAATTACAATAGAATCGAATCTTCCTAGTGATGCGTTGGTGTCTTCTTGATTTTGTCTTGGGGTGAGTAATCAGTATCGAGTCGTTGGTCACGGTTGCGAGTATCAGTTCACGCAGATTAGTTTTCGATTAGAGTTGCAGTTAGTTTGTGTATAGCAGTAGGCGTTTATTTATAATATTCCGATATATCAATGTTGTACTGTTTTTATTATTATAGACATGAATTAGGAATGATACTTCCTTTTAGTTAAACCTTTGTTCTTTTGGATAAGCACAAAGTTTGCATTCACATCATTGACATTCGAATACTTCATTAACTGCAGATATTGTCCAGTACTTGAGCGGTAAGCTTACTACATTTTCCATATGGTTTTTATTGATTTAAATCCTGGTTTGACCCATTGCTTACAACTACAAATACACTACACCCGCAATGATTTGAATCACTGCACTGTACTTTACGTTATTCGATTATTACCGGTTCTCATGACTAATAGGGTTTACACACTTATAAGTTTTGAATCAACTTATTTTTATTGAATTAAAGAGATACAACTCCACAATTACTTGCATACCTACCACTCATCAAGTGAGCAATCTGCAAGGCGCTTATTATATCTTTAACCCTGATAAGCCTAAACACACTCATGTTTCCGGTAATTCATTCTTCTCCTGAGCATTAACTATGATTTCCAGTGCTGACAGGTACTATCAGTACACCCCATTACGAACCAAGTCATTAGAGACAATCGTCACATTTTCAACGTCACCTATTTGATCTGACTTTTGGCGAATTTAAGCGCTCACATATATTTTCAAAAAAAGTTGATTTTTTTTCTAATGCATTTGTGTGCACAAAATATCCACACTATGTCTATTCCGATCAAGTTACCAAGCCGTCCTGGACACCGAACACTTTCATAGGAACGAACACTTTTCGATTATAATTGTACGTTTCGGTTTCGTACTTTGACCTTTATTACAAACGATGGCGAAATTCTTTAGGTGTGATGGAGTTTCATCAATTTTTTTGAAGTAGATTCTTTTTTCATTATGACTTGAGGGCGACTCAAGAGGCAGGTGGGTAAACACCTGATAGCCGGACTGGGCATGGGAAAATTGTACCTCGCCAATACAGTGTTGAGTAGCCTGCTAAATGTAGTTCCTCAGAAATTCTAGCTTTGTTCACTCTCTGTTATTTTTCAAGCTCTGGTCGCCGTTAAGACGTTAAGTGTACCAAGTATTCAACCATCATTTGTCGGAGAATGTAAACGCTACAGAAATAAATAACAAGTTCTAGAAGGCAATGTCATCCACGTAGTATCATCGAATACTAGAAGACTGACTTCCTTTGATCGAATGTAAAGAGCTGGACGAACTAGTAGTTCTTTACTGAGCAACGGAAGCAGACGTGGGATGATTTTGTTTGATTTATTGATCAAGCCGACGTTTCTGCGAAAGTCGATTCTACGTGGCAGCTTATGTAGCAACGTAAGTTGACTAGTTAAGAGTCGACTTCAAACTTAAAGCATACGCTAAAACAATGAAGCTCAAGTATTCATCTACTTCCTTATTTTTCATAGGGATTATATCTCCTATTTTCTTATATTGAATGTTGAGAAGCACTGTGTTTGCATTTTTGAAATAAATAAAGATCTTTCACCCTAATGATCTGAATTCTTGTGTCAAACATGAACGGGAAGTAACAATTAGTGTATACATGGTAAAGTGTGAGCGATCCGTTCAACTGTTTAATTGTTCATATTATCCCAACTAATCACGCATAATTTACTGACAGTTACACGAATAACATTTTTGTTATTTTCTACTAGCACCAATAACGATAATTGAGTGATTGATTCAATTAGTCACCTGTACATATTTAGTGGAAACTTATCGATTACAAAAAAGAGACGTAAACGATAGGATTATTTTATTTGAGATTTCAAGTAAGTACATAATTGGGAATCAGCTACATTCTGCTGACAGTTTACCCTTTCAAAAAACTAATTAATTTGTCATTGTCTGGAAATAAGTATAAATAACTTTGTATTAATTAACAAATTTTCACTTCATGGAGTTGTTTGAATTATTCTCAGCGTTATCCGGATGAATCCTTTCAACATAGGATATAAGAATCATGTCCGTTATATGTGATTACAAATAAACTGCACAATTCGCCAACTCTTATAGTAACTTCAAACAATCACAGATGAATGCATTTTTCACTCCTAATATGTTGCAGGTCCACAAACCAGACATTCTTTTCTAAGAACATTGGGATCAGGATTCCAGTCACGAAACGAATAAAGCATGGCGTTGCATCTACATACGATCCGTGTCACATTCTCGGCGAGCCTAGAAGGTGGCTGGGAATGCTGGCAAACATCACATAAGGCATTGTCATTGGCCTCGTCATCGAGGTTACGGTCCCTAGCGTCACATTCTTCAGAATTCATTGAGGTAATGCAGACATAATTTGAAGTTGTTAATAACTTATCCAAATGAACGTTTATTTGTAGCTGACTGTTTTCAAAGGTTTCTGATAAGCGTCTAGGTGACAGCATATATTGAGGCGTATTTGGTTCAGGCAGCAGACTTATATCCTAGATAGTAGCTGATTCTGCAACTATATGTTCCTAATAGTGTACAACAGCTACGAGTTGCTCCTTGGGCATTCGTTCTAGTAAATAAGCTAGTATTTAAAACCATGTTAGCTCTGATACTTTACTTCGTTGCCGTAAATAGTTTTTGATTGCAAGTTGACCAAATGGTTTCGAGACATTAGCCATCATACGATAGTGCTTTCCATTGGAAATCGGGTGTTTTTTTCTTGTAACATCAATGCTATCAAATTGCTGGATGGTAATCTATATTCTTGTCACTAATGCTCGATTTCACACCAGTGATTCAACTACCTAAAATATTTGATAGGGATCACACTTCTATTCCACAGAACAATAGCATCGAGAAGGTTAATTGTGAGTTGCAGCATCTAACTCAGCAGCTAGCAGAAATGCGTTCCCAAATGGAGTCATTCTCAATCATGGTGAGTGACGTCAAACAAGAACTTGACGCACTGTCGCCCCTTAAATTGCTACTGACAAAGGACACAGGTTCACCTGTACTGGAAGACGTTACGAAAATAGAAACCGTAATCGACTTCATTGCTACAGAAGTAACTAAGCGTATGATATCCCGTCAGAACGTAATTGTCTACAATATACCGAACAAGGCACCACTAAGGACCGTCAGGTATTCTTTACTAAAGGCAGCTAATCTTTTAGACTGTTCTTGTCAATGCCTCCGTCTTACTAAGAAACATCAGAAGTATTCATGCCCTATTCTCTTCCGATTTGATTCTCAATCGGCAGCACTTCAGTTAAAACAAGCTGAACAATTAATAAGTTCATCTACTAAGTATAAGAAGGTCCGTATAGTGGAGGATAAGACAGCAATCCAAAGACATAGGAAACTAGAAGATTCACACTTAGGTAAAGTAGAGCAGGATACTAATGTAAAGTGCCTAAATACACCACCTGGTACTGCTACAGAATCCTATGATGGTACTATTAATCAACAAGTGGGTGTTATGCTACGAGACACACCAATAACAGGACAAGCCTCTGACAACTTCCCAAGTGATGTAGACTTAGACCACACAACCTCCAATGCCAAGCCTTCTAGTTCTTCATTGGGTGAAAAGATGCGAACTCCCAAAGCTCAGGTAAAAGCCATCGTTAGCCCATTAAACAACTTAGGTATAATGAAAAGGCAGACAAAAAGACCGTCGGAACTAAAAGTAAGCTGCGAACAAGGTTTTGTGACCTCATCTACACAACGAGGGCAGAATACCACTGTGCCTGCCACATCATTATATAGCAAGGCTGGTTACAAGACCTCATTTTCTAAAGGTAATCGACTCGATAGTAATCAAGGTCGTAAGCACCCGCAGGCGGTACGTAACCAGTCAAAACATAGCTCATTTAATTACCAGCGTAAGCCAAGTAATGAACAAGTACACAACACATTTTACCACTCTGACGCAAATAACTTTGCAAGAAATTTTAGGTCGCCGAATACACAGCAGTATGCTCTAAGCCCTGGTAATCCTATACCATACACGACTTACTCAGATCGTATAAGTGGTTTAACTTTCCCTCCTCACTTTCATAATTATACTCCTGATGGGCTACTAGGATATCCTCCGTCTTTTGCTTATAGCCAACGTGCTGCCATGTCACCTAACTTAAGCTACTCAGAACATCCTATCTCTGACAACTTTAATAATTTTTTAGGGATCAGGCAGTCACTAGTCCCGTTAGCAATACAGCTTGCTCAGACATTAGCTCAAGCAGTCAGACTGCCGTATTAAACCACCATTTAGTTACGTTAAACACGAACGATTCAGACAAAGATCTTATTCGATTCTTCACAATTCACTCTTCATTTCTAAACTTTTTAGTAATTAACGCCCGCTCACTTCTTAATAAAATATAAACTCTAAAAACTATAGCCTTATTAGCTAAACCTTCATTAATATTTGTCACAGAAACATGGTGTTCCTCCTCAGTAACTGACTCAGAATTAGCCATTCAGGACTGTATGTTATATCGCGGCAATAGAGAATATAGACGGGGTGGCGGCTGTCTAATATACGTAAGTGTTTGTTTTTCGTCTAGTAGAATCAATGACGAAATACTAGATAAGGTACCAGAGTCGGTCTGGATATCAGTTAATACTCAGAACTACAGTTTACTTTTCGGTTGCATATATAGAACCCCCAACACATCGACTACTGTAGATAACACCATTAATAATGCTTTTGTACATACCTCTGCCCTAAATTATAATGCGAAAGTCATCGCAGGGGACTTTAATCTTCCTAGGATAGACTGGAATGTTGGTAGAGGATTGTCATATGATGAAGAAAATCTTCTTAGTACATTAGAAATGCACTGTTGGACACAATGTGTACACAGTCCCACGAGATATAATAACATTCTTGACTTAGTTTTCTGTCATGATGTCACTCCTCTGTCACTTCAAGTTAGTAAAGAGCTCGAAACTAGTGACCACAAAATGATTCTATGTGCTCTTCCTTTTAATATTAATCTTAGTCACCCCAATAATCGTAAATTACGTAAAACTAGACTATATCGAGACTATAAAAATGTGAATTGGAATCTTCTACACGCCCTTCTAAGTTGCTCTGACTGGGACAATTTTTTCTTAACTAATAATCTTACAGAAGCACTAGATATATTTTATAAAATTAATGACTCGTGTTTAGATTCGATTGCACCTATTAAGATAATTATATTATTACAGAACAGAGTAAGAATGAACACTAATTATTCTTTAATTTCCTGCCTCAATTCCATTCATCTTTGTTGTTTATTAGGCAATCAGATGACATTCAATTTATTCATTCACAAAGTATTCGGTCTACATCAAACTTCACTCTGTTCGTTTCATTGTATAATTATGTTCGATGTGCGCATGAGTGGAAGACTGTACTGTAGAGAACTACGAGAAATAAGCTATTGACAGAGAACATATTCAATAGAAATCTACAAGTTTAATCAGTTTTTCTACTTTAAATTTTTCTGTAGATAAAAATAAGAAGACAATGAAATATGTGAAAAACGTGTACACAACACACATTTAAACTCATTCAGATGATAAGAGAGTAGACAGAGAGATTTTCATACAGAACAATCTTATCAGTTTCACCGACCTATCTGATGAACTTCTTTTCACAAGATAATAAAACTTTCTTTTGTTTCAATTTATCTAATAATAATGATAAAGAGAAAATGTTGACTTGTCTACATTGAGATAATAATAATAATAATAATAATACAAATCACTGGGGTGATCATTGTAGTAGGCAAACTAAAGCAGTTTGCAATGAGGAATCACTGTCAATGATGTTCTAGATGTGGGTGACTTTGCCGAATTGAAATTTAGAATAAATGGATGGGAAATGAACTGTTCTCAATACAATCATCTATGTGAATATACATTAACCACTTATTAGATCTTGCTGTTAGTTATTTGACCAAAATGTTACATAGAAATTAAAATAATTAATCCAATTTTAAGTAACTAACTGGAGTGTTATTTCTTTCTTAGAGAATAGATCACATACTGCCTGTCCAATGTGTAATGTCTACTTGTGTTGCAACACATTATATAACGTTTCAGCGGTGTTTTTCATTCGACAATTGTAAAATACACAAGTTTATCCGAATCAATTAGTACAAATAAAAAGGAAGAACAAGAAACAAATATGGCACCACCCAGACAAAAGTGTCAATTAAAACAATGTAGATGCAATCCATAAGAATCATAGGAATACGGTGGGAAGGTAAGAGAAAACAGATATCACAATGAAAATAAATGTTAACTATTTTATTTAGAATTAACAGATCGACTATTGATTTCGTAATTTTTCAGGATTCTACAATTTCATGAAAGTAATTCAGATAAATTCATGACCATGAACTCGTGGAATACAACAATCAGTCAAATCATGTTAGTTTACTAAATCTCTGCACTCAGTTTAATTACATTTTGCTTAAATACTACACAATTCGGGTGCTTCAATTGATTGCAATTAGATCATTTGCGTAGAAATAGTTCTGAGTAATTTGTAACTGCCGAATTCACTATCAACTACTTATAATCTGTTAATTGTAGATTGATACTGTGCAAATCAAAAGTTGATCTGAATATTTGAACCTTTTTGTAAGAGTTCACTGAGAACCACTTAATGCAGATGAGTGGAGAATTCAATTGCAGGAAGTTTCAGAGAAACGCCGAAAATAACAAGAACTGATGTATTCCTTCTGTGTGCAACAATGCAAATCTATTAAGGAACAACGTATTTGTTTGGATATGTTTTCGTCTACATATATGACTGTTCATTAAGAAAATGTCTTACTGCTGTATTAATAAGAATAACATTATTATGATTCTCTTACTCGAAATTATTCTGTATTTCAGATACTCGTTGAGAATATTACGCGCCAATTATTGACTTTGTATATGCTATTTTTCGATAGCATCTGCAGCCGCGAGATGTATTTAACATATGTCTCCAGGTATCCTGCCAGTCCAACTTTCCTGGTAAATACTTAAAACTTATTTATGTTGATCTGTAGGTAATTTTGAAAAACTGACATCACATATAGCATCCCTTGGTGATGCATGTAGTTACCGGTTGAATAAAGAGTCCACCTTGGAATCTGTTTCTTTGCGACTGCCGACCTGTGGAATCTACGTTCACGCTTCTATGAAGTTATTCAATTAGATGGCACCTACAAAACAGATAGAGGAAATATTACTTTATATCAACTGATAGCACTGGATGTTGATCAAATCACCATCCCATAACAGATTATGCAGTACCGTTTGCGGCAGCGATCAATGCCGTGTATCCTAATGCTCATCATTTATGTCATGTGCATATTAATAGCAATGTTATAAAACAAGTTTGTAAATCGAATATTTCTAATAATGTTATAAATTGTAGCGACTACGACAGCAGGTAGTGTGATTCTTTTATAGACTGACGTATACGGAAAACGCTGGTAGCAAATTTATATTAATCAACGTAATAAGCATTCACTAATGTTTTCGCAATAATTTTAATCTTCTTGGAGACATGGTATCATCTTTTTATTGGTATTTGCAGAATTGTCTTTCACCAAAGAAGGCAAAGTGAGCAGTGGCCTTCAGACCTACAGAATTACTTGTGGAGCAGAACAATACAAATTTTATAGAAATTACCCACAAAATAATAGAACTTCACAAATTATTAAGACAAGTGCCAATCTTGCGATCAATATTCCACTTTTTACTTCAAATTGGAAATTGCATGCAAGCGCGATAACAGACGAGATGGATATAGAAGAACTAGACCCAAGTCATTTTAATGTAATTAAATAAGACGCATGGCATCAAGGCAAAGATTCACAGACACTTATTTACAAGTACATGAACAACATTCATTAACTCTAATGAACAAAGCTTTGAAAAATATTTAAAATAATGAAATCCGGATGTTTATTAACTACCTTCAATGCACATGTTGTGTCTATCCCATGTCATTTGTTCAAGAGATGATCGATTCTTTACACTACAGACCACTTCATTACGTTTACTTCAAGTCGGTTTCTTGTGTTGGTTGGTGAGATTGAGATTTCGCAGTCGTCCAGAACAACACATTCAATACTTGTTATAAGCACAAATAAGCACTGTAATTATCCTGTAAGTATTTACCCATTTGAATAAAAGCCACATACATTCAATTGTGGCACCCACAATAAGCATTCTTATCTATCGATCTATACCAGACATTGTAGAAATCAGATTCACTAAGTGTATTTACGATATACGCGTGAAGAATCTGGTCTACACTGTCACTGACTCGTAGTCAAACTATCTATAAATACTAAGATTTTGTGGGCAGAACGGTTGATTTTCTTGACAAAAGTGGTACAAGTTGACATCCTACAACTTTCAGAAATCAATAAAAGCACTGCATTCAAACTGTTGAAAAAGAGGAAATGTCATTGGTTATGGAGGGGAAAATAGATAGGAATTCGCGTCAAATAAGAGTAGACAGTTAAATATGTGCAATTAGTGCTGATGTTAATTTACATTGAGCAGACATTTCAGTCAACTTGTTCAAATCATGAGAAATAATGATGGAAAAATAGCGATAGTGCCATGTTTATTTGTAGGAAGAAGAGGGTAATTAAAAGTAGACGAAAAAAGATGATATATGAGGTGGCAGTGGAAGTATAATTATTGGTACATCATCGCAATTAAGTGCGTAGAAGGTTCAGTGAATCAAATGCGGATAAACTTAATTTTACACTTCAACTTATTCGATATACTCTCAGGCTCCCCACAAAGAAACTAACGTCTGGAGAAGGACAATCACTAAGATGCAGCAAAAGGAAACGAAGACCCACAGTAAACTTTCAAGAGAGTGAACCTTTTACAAAAGGATGGGGAGGGGGATCTAAGAATAAATAGAACTAGTGAGTTCAAATGTAAATATTTTTATTTTCGCTTTTATTTTATTGGTTGTAAAGTAGGCGTTAACCAACACTGCCGTTCATTTCCTCCTCACTGACCTTGTTATTTATGATTGGTTGTAGTGGATTTTCAATGTGCTATGTACTCTGATTACGACAAAGTCGTTGTTGAAACCACATATACAGAGTTGAGACAAAATAGAATTGTATCTTCTTAGTGCTGTGTTTATGTCTTCTTGATTTGGTTTCGGGCGAGTAATCAGTTGTCGAGTTGTTGGTCACGGTTGCGAGTATCTGTTCACGTAGGTAATTCAGTGAGTTAGAGTTGCAGTTAGTGCTTCCGCGTATAACGTAGGCGTTGTGTGATGTCACTGAGGAAAGATTTAGATCATGCAAATAATGGATTCCTAATGCCATTCAGACGAGACTTTGCCTATTAAAAGCCTTTGGTTAAGCATGTCAAAATCTTTGAATTTGTCAAAGTACAATACTAATGCTAAAGGCCCAATAATTCATTCAGTAAAATCCAAATTGAAAAACTCAAAGATACAAGTCATACAAACGCAGTTGTGAGAAAATCATTTTGGGAATTAAAGATAAGTTTGTCAGATAGTAAATAATCAAACATTTCGTCACATACTATTTTTACATTATTCTAGAGATAACTTGGGTGATATTTGTAAGCCTATAGTTATGCAAGTTTGCTTTGTCACCTGATTAAATCGACGGCATATGTACGTGGTTTTCCATCGTTTTAGGTAATTGAGTGTTGTTGAGAAAAGTTTGAACAGTTTTAGTGAAATTATTTGAATACTAAATTCACCAAATTTCAAGTTAATAGCTGCAATGGTGTCTACTCCATAGCTTTTATTATTGTTCACGTGACCTCCTTAGTGATTTTTTGATTCAGAAATATTGTCGTAAGTAATGGAAACAAACTTTATATGGTTAGTAGCCAAATTGAAAGTGTCTATCACAATGATATCTAGGAAAGAAATCGCTGAATAGGTTAGCAATAATGATGTTTTGGTTGTTCACGATCAAGCCATTATGTGAAATGCAAATAATAATATCATTAATTCAAGTAGGCGTGAGGCGCTTATTAAACAACAGTACCAAGTTTTGTACTTTGAAGCTTCTAAGCATTGCTGATAACTTTTAATTGAACGGCTTAATCTGTAAACAGCACTTCTGTTGGCGTCTTAACTTCTTACGGCAATGAAAAGTTATATACGAACCTTTCGACTTCATTATTTTGTTTAGTTTCATGAGTGCAATCGAATATAAACACGAGTCATTAATTTGCTGTAAGAAATCTTGCGCTTCTGTAGGACTATTAGATAAGAAAGGATTGTCCCAGTCAGGACAACTTAGAAGATTGTGAAAAGATTGCAGTTCACACTTTTATAATCTCGATAATGTCTAGATTTTGTAATATATGATTATTGGAGTGACTAAAATTAAAAAGAAATACACATCAAACATCTTATGGTCACTGCTTTCAAAATCTTCGTTAAATTGAAGTAACAGGGGAGTGATATTAAAACAGAAATCTAAACCAAGAATGTTATTATGTATCGTGAGATTGTGCACATACTGTGTCCAACAATGTATTTCTAATGTTTTAAGAAGGTTATGTTCATCATATGACTATACTCTGCCAACATTCAAGTGTATCTTATGAATTTCACAGATCTCGTGGTGCTCTGAAATTTCGTAGTGTTGTATCGGTGATAAAATAAGCCTGACGTTTATTCTGCAATTCAATAGACGCTTGGAGTCACACGTTGTTACAATTTATGTAGACATTCTGTCAATGATGTTGGCAACTTTTGTGGTAAATGATAATAATAACAAAATAACAAAAAAAATGGTAATGAATTATGGTAACACTAATACTTTGTAAATAATATGCAACAGAAAAATTCTTGAACAAATGTATAAGCCGAACACACTAAGTAACTAATTGGATTGGGTAATTAATTCCTGAAGGTATAACACATGTAATTTGGTTAACTTATTGTAAACGCGTTTCTGTGCAAACCAGTGAGTCGCATGTATTTATTGTGACATCGATTCAAAGGATTTTGCTATAGAATACAGTCCGTTTTGTTACACGTGCATGTAGTTCTCACTTGCTTGTTGATACACACGCAGACCGAAACAACAACATACGCCGTGACCACATGAGTTGCCGTACCTATGGCACAACTGAAACCAATTTGTCAAGGAACATTTGTCACCGAGGGATCAGGAAATAAAAAGCTCACTAACAAATTCGTGTTAGATATTTTCACGACACACCTTACAAATTAGTCAAACTAAAATCACCTTAACTTGACTCGTAACATTATTCTAGCTACTACAGCAACCATAGGCCGGATACATCTCACACCAGGATCAGTCATGAAAAATCAGAGGCACTTAGCGTAGTTAAGTTTACAGGTTGCAACAACACTTGCCATGACGTTCTCAAACAATGCACAGAAGTAATATTCACACCTGTTGGCAACTGCTCCCAGAACTACATAGAGTGAATAAGAGAAATCATTCTTTCACTTCAATATTCGAAGAAGGTGAAGCCTATTCTCCTTTAGATCAGTCCTTTTGATCCAATACTGTCAAAATAATTAGAAAACTTGTTGGATGATCAAACGAGTAAGTTAATCAATGAGAACGAGATACTTCACGATGCGCAACACGACTTAATAGAGAGTAGATCATACCCTACAAATGCTTTTCTAGTATGGAATAGTTAAACAGACTGCAACGTTAAGAAAGTCAATGTCCACGTAGTGTTCTTCGACTCTACTGAGGCTTTCGACACAATACCTCGTGAAGTCTTGCTGAAGAAAGTCTCATGTTCAGGCCTCTTTAATCGAACACTCATGTGATTGCGAAACTATTAGCAGGTCCGAAAATTCTGCAACAGGATGTACAGAGTACATCAGTTCAGAGAAAAGCCCTATTGAAAGCCGTTGCAAAGAACAACCGTAGATCCATTGACCTCCATAGTTTTTATAAACGACCTTTCCTACTTACTCACACCGTTAGTTTTGATGTATGTGGACGACGTGAAGATATAAAAGGACATAAACTATGACAGCAACACGCAGGCACTATAACGAGACTTGTTGCAGCCAAGTCACTGGTCGTAATTTGATGGTCAGTAACTAGACACAAACGAATGCTACGTCGTGTTTCTCCATACTTTAAAAAATCAAGAACAAACCATTGACTCTGTTGAGACTACCCCACCGTCTACCTGACGTTAGGAGATATAGGTCTTGCTTTGACAAACACACTAGATTTTTGAGACAACTAGCATGGGGTTAGGATCAAAGACTACCATACGCTCCAAATTATGACTGCTAGTAAATAAGTGTGAAATATACCAGCAAATATTTGAGACAAAAGGAGAAATTAAAGTAAAGTAGCATCTGTGAAAAATACTAATAATACTTACATTAAGAAGACCTAGGATTTGGATTGTGTCAGAAACTTGTGGGGTAGTTTTATCAAACGTGGAAGGGAATGAGACGTTTTAATGTCCTCTGGTAGCCTGTTCCGTATCAAATACATTGTAAAATTGTTAAATCAGGTGTGACTTTCAAGATTCGATTCGTAATGCTAAATGTATAAGTACGTAGATCATGAAGCATTAAACAGGTGAGTTGCTTATGTTGATTTTGGTTTCAGGTAGAAAATGTTAACTTGCTATTCGGTTTGTAAATTGCTATGACGATAGCTGTGAAATGACAAAGCCAAAGAGGAGGATGCTTAGGTATTTGACATCTTGTCAGGTATTTTTATGCTTCAGTGTTTTCTAATATATAGGAGTTAAAGTACTTTTGAGCAGACTCTAATGCTGGTTTAAAACTCATTCGTAGACAGCTGAGAATAAACAGGCAATATTCTTAAACTGGCTGTTCCCAAATTTTAAACAATATTATTCTGGCTTCATGGTTGTGAAAATTGCAAAGAACATAACCTGAAAGATTGCTTGATCTGTGAATTAGTGTCTTAATATATTTTGCGAACGAAATATCATCGAAATGTGTCAAGCCAAGATCAGTTACACCGTGTTGTTGAATATTAGTTAGTTGTTTAACAATTGTTTTCATACGGCAGTTAGTCAGCAGAAAATGCTTTATTTAGGGATTCAGAAATGGCTTCATGTCTGTGATATGTTTCATCTTTCTGGTCAACAAGAAGTACGGTGTGCTTTTGTTTTCAATTCAACTTACAAGAGTGATCTAGACAAACCCACCGCATACCTCAATGTTACCCTAAGGTATTGTAGCGGTAAATAATCCCCAAAATGAATAGTTGCATAAGCTCTCGACATTGATGCTGACCATGTTTGTCTTAGAGGACACTACTAGTTAAGGGCGCGCTGTCACACATCTTCACCAGATCACGACTCGAACCACCGTGGGTAGCATCTCTCTCTAGTTTGCCAGCCTAGACGTTGATATCCCATTATAGCTCTGTTTACGATCAAATATACTTTCGCTTCCATCCTTCATTGCCGTCTGATATCTCATTCGTAAGAGTGGGGTCCATTCGATAGAAGTATCTTTGGTCATACGACAAGCGCAACTTGGTCATATATCCGGGTTTACTTCAGTATCAAGGCACTCCAAAACACAGGTAAGCTCTGTATATAACATCAAAGCAAAGAATAAGCAAGGTTTCTACTAAGATTCAGGATACCGTGCCAATCACAACAAATAATATTTCACCCGGAACAAACCAGGGCTCTTAAGATGCCCAAAAAACTAAGCCAAGCATTGCAGCAGCAAAATTATCCCAAACAGGTTGACTTCCGCACCTCATGTCAAGTACTGATGTGGTGTATTTCATTGTGAACCAACCCCTGTGCAGTGGAGAACTAACAGAGACACTCACCGTAGATCAAAACACCATATCTTTAGTAAGACAGTGTGCACTCCCAATCCCTTAACAGCTCGTCAGGACAGATCTCATGTGTGTAAATTGCAAAGTTCGCGTATTTTTGAACCCTCACCAACTGAACTCAGACTTCTTACAACTAAATAACAAAAATCAGCATAAAGATCAGATGAGACGGGTCTGCAAGATACATATGAGCGTTGTTTAGCAGGCTTATTGCACTTATTTTAATATTTCTGCACTTCGCTTTAGCAACCCAATGCTCACATCGGGTTCACACACAACGTTGACAAATCTTTCTCAAACGCCAGTGCATCATAACCATGCATTGTTGGGCGATGCTTCTATGGGATTTAATAACAATTTGTCACTGTATAATTACTGTCTGCCTGTCTACAATCCGTTGGGTTTTATTTACATCAAGCTCTATTCACTCGATTCTTCGTTCTGATGGACTCAAATGAAACTTCAATTCATAACTTAGCATTTTATGCAAACAACGAATCTCCTAAGTATGCCTGCTTCTTATCCCGTCATAGTTGCTTTACACCTGTTTGTGTTCAGTCCTCGCTTATTCCACATCATCATACAGAAGGCATCCTACTAAGTGACAAATAATTCCCTACCGACCCTTTTACGACTAATATCTCACTGCTACCACCCTATACACACCATCATTTTATTAGACTAAACAGCGTTCATAATGATTCTCCACTAATTCAGCTAACTTGTGAGTTATCTGATTTTATTATTCACACACTGTTCTCCACTATTTTCTTTAGTTCCTGTTTCTTATGCAATAAAATTATTCATCTTAAATTCCTAATGTGCACCCAGTTAACCCTTTTTGTGTTCTAATAACTAAAACTTGGTGTACTGCCGACATTTTAGACCATACACTTGAAGGAATGCAGAAGTATTTTAAATCGAAAGATAATCTGTTTCAAGTTTGTGGAGTTTTCTGTATATGGAGGTAAAAAGAACCAAGTAGTTTCTGTTAGTATGATTCAAAGTTATTGGATAATGGATTTACAGATATTAGGCGCAAATATTATAGTTATTAAAAATCAGTTACATTATTAAAGAAATGAAGTCTTTTCGGTTAACAGCAATGATAGCTAGACGAATCAAATAGTTATTAAGAAGTATAGTGATAGTTATTGGATTTTGGAGTTTCAGTGTTGACTTATGGCGTATATTCGATGTGCGTATTATGTAACTGTGTTAAAATCACTATGTATGACGTTGTTAATATATACCATTTACTTTCTATTGCATGGTGACCAAGGATAAACGTTCTGAAAGGAGAGGAGCATGCCCTGCGAGCAATCAACTTGCAAGATGACTAATATTACTATTTTGTAAACAAGCCATTCATTCTGTACAGAACCCGCGAATTTTGATTCTTCAAAATATAATGTAGACAAAATCATTATGTATGATCCACCAACTCGTTCTCTTTTCTTTCTATTGCTGGGCGATCAATTGTTAACGTTCTGGAAGCCGAAGAACAAACCCTGCGTGCTATAAACTTAGAGGATGACTCACAAGACGTGGTAAAAACTAGCTAGCCTTTTCTGTAAAAGCCCCGCGCATTTTAATTTTTAAATACATGAGTTCCGTGACCACCGCTTCGTGTTCTCTCTTGGTGTGGAGTGTTGAGCTAACTCTGTGTGTTGTGATTTTAGATCCCTCCGCCCTGCTGAACCTCTGAATACACGTGTTACATAAATAAAAGAGTCATGGCAACCACTCCGTGTTCTGTCCTGGTGTAAAGATCTTGGTTAACATTGTGTGTTGTGGTTTCAGGTTTTCTCCGCCCTTCAGTGACTGCTGATTACACGTGTTACAGGTACATCATTGTGCTTATTTTATCTTTAACTAAGTTTATTTATGAGTTCATTTTGCATGTTAATGTTTTTTCATTGTTCTACGAGTCAGTGACAGTGTAGACCAGATTCTTCACGCGTATATCGTAAATACACTTAGTGAATCTGATTTCTACAATGTCTGGTATAGATCGATAGATAAGAATGCTTATTGTGGGTGCCACAATTGAATGTATGTGGCTTTTATTCAAATGGGTAAATACTTACAGGATAATTACAGTGCTTATTTGTGCTTATAACAAGTATTGAATGTGTTGTTCTGGACGACTGCGAAATCTCAATCTCACCAACCAACACAAGAAACCGACTTGAAGTAAACGTAATGAAGTGGTCTGTAGTGTAAAGAATCGATCATCTCTTGAACAAATGACATGGGATAGACACAACATGTGCATTGAAGGTAGTTAATAAACATCCGGATTTCATTATTTTAAATATTTTTCAAAGCTTTGTTCATTAGAGTTAATGAATGTTGTTCATGTACTTGTAAATAAGTGTCTGTGAATCTTTGCCTTGATGCCATGCGTCTCATTTCATTGCATGATACTGATTCTAGTCTATTTTTCGAGTCTTTCTCTCATTCAACTGTCTAATTACTTTTTATTTTGATAATCTTTCAGTTTACACTTTAGTTTGCTCAAATAATTGAGCTGTACTCTAACGTTTATATGTAGTACTGCTGTATCTGCATTTTACGTATCATTGCTAAAAATACGTTTTCCCATAGCTGGCGTTAACAAACTCGCATAGAAAGTAGGTCATGCAGGATTACATAGAGAATACCTCAAAGGACCTAAGTCTCTTATCGTGCAACTTATTATTCCCACCTGTTTAATCATTTTATTTGATCAAAGTGTTGAAATTTTTTAAAAATTTTGAAAATTATAGCAATCAGAACTTAAGTACACGACGGCACGTCGATTAGCGTGACTTTATTCAGTTGACCGATGACTTGTCGTGCCGAGAACTAATATGTAACCTTAATATGCTTAAAACCCACGCAGCTTACCAAGCTATAATGCAACCTTGAGATAGAAGACACTTTCTGTGTGAGATATTGCTTGAGTTAGTAATCTGAAACGGTTGTCTCGAGACAACCAGTTACAGTGTTCTTCGTGGTCACAAGAATAGCTTTATTTGGTTAGTGTGATGCACAGCTAACATTATTTACGATTTATCACTTACTGTAAAGTAACCGAGTTAAAGGTGTGTTTGATTGGTCATTTAACAAATTTAGGCTGCTATCATACATATTTAACTCTGAAAGAAGTGGATACCTTTACATACCTGGGGAGCATCATCGATGAACAAGGAGGATCCGATTCAGATGAAAGGGCAAGGATCGGCAAAGCAAGGGCAGCATTACTACAGTTGAAAAATATATGGGACTCCAAACAACTGTCTACCAATCTCAAAGTTAGACTCATCAATTCGGACGTCAAGACAGTTCTTCTGTATGCAGCTGAAACGTGAAGAACTGCTGCAAACATCCTCAGGAGAGTACAGGTATTTATCAACAACTGTCTACGTAGAATATTGAATGTCTGTTGGCCGGAAACCATCAGCAACAGCCTACTGTGGAAGAGAATAAACCAACTTCCAGCTGAAGAGGAAATCAGGAAACGACGTCGGAAATTGATAGGACATACACTGCGGAAATCATCAGACTGTACCACGTGACAAGCAATAACTTGGAATCCTGTTGGGAAATAAAAAAGAAGAAGGCCGAAGAACACCCTGCGTCGAAAGCTGGAAGCAGGCATATAAAGGATGAACAGTAACTGGAGACAGCTGGAAAGGATTGCTCAGGACAGAGTTGAATGGAGAATACCGGTGAGCGGCCTATGCTCCTTCGAGAAGGGTAAGAGGCGTAAGTAAGCAAATAAGTATCATACATATTCAGTCAGTTACAACGTAGAACTTGGTACATGCGTACATCATTTCAATTTGCCATGCCTCAATAAGCAGATAGAGATTAAATTGTCGGACCGAATCCCAGAGTAGGGGCGGTAGTGACAGAGTACGTACTAATGAGAAGGCATGGAGATCAGAGATGAGATTTGAAATAAAAAGTGATTCAGGAAAGAGAAAATTATGGTAAGCCCAAAATCTAGAATTTGGAGGAAGACAAGGAGTGGATCCACCTGCGCCATTGCAAACGATTTTAAGCCATATCACCTAAAGTCTCTAACCATTTGTTACGATCATCGCGTGGGCCCCAACCAGGTAGTCTGCATCTATTAACATGGCTCAGCCCAATTGTTAATGACTCCCTGGATTGGTGCCATGTTTTCATTTGACCACCCCTAGCTTTCTTCCAGCCTACTTCTACAACAAACAACATTGCTCTTCGAGGTAGACGGTGGTCAGGCATATGTAACACATGTCCTTACCACCTCAGCTGGTGAAGATTCACTGCTTCATCAATAGACTTACCGTATTTACCTAGGGCTTTATTCCTAACACACGCATTGCCTACTCGGTGGTTCCAGCAAACACGAGCAATGTTTCGGAGACATCTGTGATCAAATACTAGTAGGCTGCGAATATCCTCTATCCTTAATGGCCATGTTTCACATCCATAGAGTAAAACAGATGGAACTGATGCGCAGTAAACGTGTCCTTTTGTCAGTAAACGAATGTCTCGCCTACGCCACAAGTGACGCAAATTAGCAAAAGCCAATCAGGCCTTGTGTATACGAGCCGAGATTACATACATATTCGTTAATGTGGTAGTACATTTTTTATTTGATACATTCTAGTAAAACCGTTTCTCGGTAATTTGTGTCAACTGATGTGAAAATAAGTTGTATGTAAATGATTTGTAATTTCAGATTCGAGGTATCTCATATTGGAAACATGACAATGTAGAACAAATTATATGGAACGGGACTTGAAAGAGACAAATAGACGCTTCTGAATCCTGTAAGTGACTCGTGCTAATGAAATGGATCGTTGCTGTTTGCATAAAATTATTTTCGATGTGTGACACAAATATTCTCGTCTACGCTCTGTCATTTAATTGTAGATAGATATTGATTAGTCGAAAGGTGGCTTCTTCATTTTCATAGATGAGAGTTTTCATAACGGTCGACATGATTTATGTGAGTTGTGTACACTTCGATGAAATCGTAACAAACTCTTGTAAATGTGAATTAAAGGTTTAAAACGAATACACAAATGTTAAGCACCAAATGTATAATTTAGTCGATGCAGATGAATATCACAATTAGAATAGAAAAAAGACATGAGCATTTTAACAGACTGGTAATTGCAGTATGTTGTTTAGGGAACAACCTTAATTATATGAAAGAAAAATTACAAATGCACGGTGACACCATAAGATGGGAAAAAGTAAAGTCGATGGTGATGATGGAAGCATTCATTCCTCTGAAGAAGCGACTTACACTAAGCCGCAAAACGTCAAAAATTTTAATTTCTACTCATTGGAATTTTACAAATATATATAACTCATTTTATAGATGGAAGCATTTGTTGATAGTTTATTGTGAACAGTTGCACAGGTTAGTCATGTTGACAATAATCTGCAAATGTACATTAATAAAACTTTTGGATTCCATTTAACTATTCAGTTGATTTAAGGTCATCATTGTCATCGTCACCAACGTAGAACCGGGCAAATACACCCGTAGGTTCAAGTTGCCATACCACATTAGCACTATGAGATAACAGACGTAACATAGTGACAGAATACAAGAGGGAAGAGTGAAGTAAAGGTGTGCAGAAACTAATAATAGGATTTATGATTTAGATGAGGGGATACACTTGTACCACTGTGACCGATTCTGAGCCATGTCTCCAAGTGTCTCCAGTCATTTATTGTGATTATCACGCGGACCCCAACCAGGTAATCTGCATCTACCAACATGGCTTAGACCAACAGTCAAAGACTTTATGGACTGATGCCATGTTTTGGTTTGTTCGCCCTTACCCTTCTTCCATCCTACTTCAACCCTAGCCAGTCCTGGGGTAACATTATGCATTTAAAAGACGAGAAGCGCATCACGAATATGCTTGCATCGTTACTGAAGGTGATATTGATTTAAGGTATAAGGTGATGAACGAATCTCATCTAATATGGTGAGAAATGCTGTGTTTTGTATCGTCCTACTGATACGTATGTTGTATAGAATTTGGGAACTAATGTAAGAATTTGTATCATCAACGTTGTGATCGTTCTTATTTACAAATTATTGACTCATCAAATTAGATAATTCGTCAGTTTCATAAAGTACTATCAATTATCTTTTACATGTGTTGTACAAACATTGTTTGGTTTTGTTAATTGCGCATGCTTCGAATTGATATAGAATGTGAACTTTTGAAGTTTGAAATTAGTAATGATTGTAATCAGTCAATAAACATCATCGGATTTGTTATATATTACGTGTTGATGTGCTAGTCAGTAGGTTTAACAACAATTATGAGGCTACCTTCTTAATGTATGAATGGCAATTCATTAGTACTTTAGGAAGTTACTCGACTGTCAGGTGTCTAAATTTTCCGATTGGTAGTATTGGTAAAGTAAAACAATCGGATTGTATAGGTTTCTTGATCGGCAGTAGCAACCGTTACTAACTGTCGGCTGGATTCTTTTGCTTAAATTTGCATTGCAAAACGATGCTGAGCTTGAGTACTGAATTTACTATGGTACCAACAAGTAACCAGTCTGTTTGGCCTTAAGAATTCTCATTGTGCTACATGTAAACTGTGATCTTTAACACAGAACGAGGATACAATGTACAAAATATTTTACGACAAGGCTACTGAGTCCAGACAGTCACACTTGTGCAACGGGTATATAATGTAGTTTATGCATAATTAGTACTTGTAAACTAAACTTCTTTGTAGGGCATATTTCGATTAATGGTTAAATATCAATTGAGCTCTATTAACATGTGAAAGTATGGTGATCGCATGGCTTGTTGGCAAGACGAATAATCAGCTTGATCTAATGCCTGTTTTAAAGCATCCTGGGGTGCTACAGATATAGGTTACTTATTGCGTCATATACGTTGGCGTTGATGTAAGGCGTCAGCAAGTAGTTGGTGACTTAGAATATTAGTAATACTTGCTAAAAATTTGAGCTTTCGTAACGTATTTTCTCATCAAAATTGTCTATTTCTACCTTAATCTTACAGTCGCCCCATAGTCGAAGAGTTAAAATTACAGTCGGTAAGTGGAAGGTTCTAGTTTTATTTAACCTACTGTACTTGGATCCTAGTATTTATGTTTACATCAGTTTGTCTTTTCTAATCAAACATCACCGCGTTATTGAGTAAGTTACTGGCTTCAAATAATAATTTGGTTAGAGCCAGCTTAGGATACATACATCAACTTCAGTTCTTGCCAACATCAACAAAAGGATACAATTTTGAATTACGTATTAACAATCAGAAGGCATTTTAGCCATAAACCATTTATTGTGGAAGGTTGTTCTTTGATGTAGAAGGCAAGAAACTGTTTCACCTGTGCTTTGTACTAGTCGCCACTCAGCTTCCTTGGGTACTTGTGTTATTAAGGGACACGATACATAAAATATAGAGAAGGCACATAGTTTAGCAAACCTCTCACCGTTTTCGTTCCTTTCTCTCAGTCCATGTCGTCCCATGATGTCTCAATATCCGGTGTTATCCATTCCAACCTTGGTGTTGAAGTCTTCCATCAAATTAGTCATGTCGTTAGCTGAGCATTTATCGATGGTTGATTGCAGCCTCGCATATAAGTGATCTTTGTCGTCTTCGTGGCTATCGTTGGCAAGTACATAGCACTGGATGACATTCATGGCAATCTCTGACTTCTTCGTCTTGAAGGATGCTTTGATGATCCTAGGTCCATGAAGTTCCCATCCTATAAGGGCTTTCTGTGCTTCTTGAGACAACATTAGTGCTACTCCTTGTGTTTAAGGTGTTTTCCTTTTTGTGATCGGGGTAAAAAGGCACTTCTCCTGAGGATAATCTTTGCTGTCCAGCTTGTAGCCAATTGGTTTCAGTTATTCCAAGTATCTCCAGTTTGTATCTTTACATTTTTTCGGCGATTTGCATGCTTCTCCATTTCCCACATCGTGTGGACATTGTATGTGCCCATATTATTTTTTGGTGTGGTTGTCAGAAGGGGCATCGGCTTTGAGGCTTCCTAAGAAACTTGGCATTTACCGTGAGGCGTCATAAGAGACCTTCCATCTCCTAGGGTAGACTTAAGGTGGTTATAAAGGCTTTTACTGGTTAGCGTTCTTATTAGTAAGGTTGTTGTTTTTGGGGATGGGATTGCTAACTCCTTGCCCAACCCTCCTTTATCTGGCCTTGGTGTCAGCAACAACTCTACAGGGGCTCCATGCAAAGTTACAGATGCTGACGGATATATTTATTGAAGGTCGCATAGAAATCACCGAACATGAAGTCAGCACAGTGGAGTACATAATCGTATGCACACATATGGGAGAAATCGGACAAATGAATTATGACCTCAAATTTATCTATCATTATCATTAAAGAAAACATTTCTATATTTCGTCAGTGAACTTATTAATGGTATTCAATTAAATGCGATGAAAAATCAACCTTTTTGAGTTTACTGTTATGTTAGTTGACAGCATTACGGATCATTTCTACAGATGTGCTCACTTTTAATGGCCAACTTCACTAGTGCTTAATATTTTGATTTTGATCTTGTAAATGTCTAACATCGTTTAACTTGCTTGATTACATTGGATTGTTACTCTAGATAATGTAACATGAATAACAGACGATTACGTAACCGAGGCAAACGGCTTAAATATTAACGACAACATGATGTGTCGTAGACAGTTAACGATCAATTCTATCTTCAACAAAAACTGTAAAAAATTGGACTAGATAACTCTATTAAACATTAATTCCTGATATTTACTGTAACATTTTGAATAATCCATTGACATATCAACATTCATTGACTTGATATGATGATGACGCATTTCTGGAAAAAGAATTGAATGCGTATCATATGTTGAATTGACTTACTATGCTCTAATTCTTTGATTATTGTGTTCTATTGTATAAGTAGTCAACGAGATGAGTTTGCATTGTCCCTTACTCTGCATTACGAAATAAGCAGTTAAGGACATTGTATCAAGCGTGTTAAGCCTGTAAACACTTATAATACGAGCAAAGTCTAAGGTGGAAATGAAACCAATTAATTTATCTACCTAAAATCAAAAACATGCAGACTGAAAATTTCTCACTTGTGTACTCACTTCATCTACGTCACCTTAATATCTTGTTTGAACAAAATACACTTGGTGAGTTCATTCCCATCATCGTCATCATCATTCAAGGTGACCAATTCTTTGTGTTCATCTAACAATGTGCCCTTAAAGGTGAATCAGACAGATACAACGTAGGACCAGGCACATAAGTGCATCGGTCCAAGTTGCCATACCTCAACAGCATAGCAAGATGATCACCGAATTCATAGAATCAGTTACTTTAATGGTAGTAATATATAAAAGGAAGATTGCATATAAGGATATAATATGTAGAGAGAGAGAGAAAAAAAAATTAGTTTGTAGAAAGAAAGGTAGAGTAATTTTAGTCTCAAGGTGTACGTGAAGACA
The DNA here is from genome assembly GCA_025215515.1 of Schistosoma japonicum. Lineage (NCBI taxonomy): Eukaryota > Metazoa > Platyhelminthes > Trematoda > Strigeidida > Schistosomatidae > Schistosoma > Schistosoma japonicum. The sequence continues at coordinate 252,083 of CM046064.1, read as the reverse complement.
AAGAATGTATACACCTACGCCATTGTGATCGATTCTGAGCCATGTCACCAAGAGTCTCCAACCACTGGGTATGGTAGTCACGCGAACACCAACCAGGTAGTCGACATCTACCAATGTGGCTCAGACCAGAAGTTAGTGACTTCAACGACTGATGCCACGTTTTGGTTTGGCCGCCCCTAACCCTTTTCCAACCCACCCCAATACTAGTCATCATTGAGCGACGTGGTAACCGGTGTTCGGACATACGTAACACATACCCCAACCATCTCAGTCGATGAAGTTTCATAACCTCATCAACAGATTTACCATTATTCCCTAATACCCTTCGTCTAACCTCATTATTAGTTACCCGGAGATCCCAGCAGGTACGAGATATACTTCTAAGACATCTGTGATCAAATGCTAGTAACCTACGAGTGTCTTCTACCCTTAATGGCCATGTTTCACAGCCGAAAAGTAGAACAGGACGAACTGCTGTGCAATATACTCGTCCTTTAGTTGATAGACGGATATCACGCCTACGCCATAGATGACGTAAGTTGGCGTAAGCCAAACGAGCCTTTCGAATTCGTGCAGAAATTTCGTCAGACACCAACCCATTTGGGCTGATCAAACTTCCAAGATAAGTGAAGTTATCAATGCATTCAACTTCTTCACTCCCTATCCTTAGTTCAGGGATTGACGCAGGCCAGTCCTGAAGTAACAATTTACACTTAGAGGGGGAGAAACGCATCCCAAACATCCTGGCATTGCTGCTCAGTGCGACCAGAAGACTCTGCATCTTATCAGTGTCTTCACCAAACAGGACTATGTCGTCTGCGTTCTCTAAGTCGATGAGTGCACCTCCTGGAAGGAGATCAATCCCAGAAAATTCAGCCGAAGAGAGCGTTACTTCCAGTAGCACGTCTATGATAAAATTAAACAAAAACGGAGATAGTGGGCAGCCTTGACGGACACCACTTGAGGTCGCAAATTCAGATGACAGTACGCCATAAGCTCTGACTCGACTGGTAGTGTTCGAGTAAAGAGCCTTCACAAGGTTTATGTACTTCTGAGGTACACCTTTTAATGACAGACACTGCCACAGAACCTCACGGTCAACTGAGTCGAATGCTGCCTTTAAGCCGAGGAAAACCACCATTGTAGGACGCCGGTAGGCGTGCCTGTGTTCTACAACCTGACGAATGGTGAATATGTGGTCGATGCAACCACGACCAGGTCTGAAGCCAGCCTGGTTTTCTCGTGTTTGTAGTTCACGAGTCTTTGTTAAACGTCCGATAATTATTGAGGCTAGTATTTTAGATGCTATATTAGTCAAACTAATCCCTCTATGGTTATCACAAAATGATTTTGGTCCTTTCTTATATATTGGGACTATTAGTGATTTAGACCAGTCGGATGGAATTTTATCTAGTTCCCAGACTTTAGTTAAAATACTAGTCAACCTAATCGCCAAGACTGGACCACCATCTTTGCAAACCTCTGGGGTTAGCCCATCTGGACCAGCTGCTCTTCCTCGTTTCAGGTTAGATATAGCTTTTTGAACTTCAGCTAGTGTCGGGGGGCCTACTTCAATGTTCCATTTAGCTTGAGTGGAAATGTTGGGTAATTGTAGAGTAGCTGAAGGCCAGCTAAACTGTTCCTTAAAGTGTTCGGCCCATCGTTCTAAACGTCTGGGTTGAGAGCAGATTACAGTATCATCTTTCTCGGAGATAGTTTCACTTATCCTTGACTTCTTAATTCCGGTTTCCCTGATTAGTCTATAAAGCTGCCTAGTGTTGCCTTAAGCCGCTGCCTTTTCCATCTCTTCTGCTTTCGTTGCCCACCACGCTCACGATCGTTTCGTAAACTTCTACTTAATTTAAATTTGATTTGTTTTCGCTCTTCATCGTGTTCAGAGCCAGACGGGATTAGTTGGCGAGAGCTCATCAGTGCCATAGATGTCGCAGAAATCCACTGGTTTTTCGTGCTCCTTCTGTTCAAATTACTATTAGATGACGCTGCTGTTTCCACAGCTGTTTTTAGATCATTCCAGGCAACATCAGGATCAGCCTGGTTTCCAGAGTTACCTAATTGTGACCCTAACTGTTCTTGAATTTTACTTTTGACCTTCTCGTCGCTCAGATCAATTCTAATGGGTTTTCCTAATGTGGCCTTTCTACGTCCAGTGAGGTGCAAGCAAATGCGTGCTCGTACTAGAGCATGATCAGAGTCTAAACATGTACTTCAGAACGAGCGGCAATCTTCTATCGAGCCTCTCCAACGATGACTGATGGCAATATGGTCTATTTGAGTCCATCGTTGTCTTGGTGAAGGGGGTCGCCACGTTAGGTGATGTCTCTCCTTATGCCTAAGATTAGTATTCGCTAAGAATAAACGATTGTCTGAACAAAGTTGCAGCAGACGGTCACCATTATCTGTTCTCTGAGCCGGAACACTGAAATACCCGCCTAAATGTCTTTCTGTTTGGTCTAAACTACCTACTTGGGCATTAAAGTCACCTGCGACGACTACTATGTCTGAGTGCTTGGCTTTTTGAAGAAGTTCACAAAGGTTTCTGTAAAATTCATCCTTCAGTTTGTCTGGGCTGCAGTCAGTGGGAGCGTAGGCGGAAACGACGAAAAGACAACGACGAGTGTCCCTATTTCTCCGAGTCCTTACAGAGCCGTTTAGTCGAACAGCACATAGGCGACTATTAACAGGGATCCATTCTAATAGTGCTTGTTCTGCTCTCATGCTTAGCGCTATGCCCACACCCGCCAGTCCACGAGAGCTAGCTATCGAGTCACCAGATAAACGGAGAGTGTATCTTGTCGCCTCGCCGTTTTGGTGAGGTGAGGTCAAGTGAATGACCACGCTAGGATCTTGTATGCGTGTTTTGGAGACACAGTACACATCAATCAAACGAGATTCCAGGGCTTTAGCTAAGGAGGCCTGCTGACCGATTTGACATAGGGTGCGTACATTGAAAGCTCCAATGTGTAGTTTGGAGCGGGGTTTCAGTAGACCTGGGACATTACTTTGAGTGCTAGAATCGTCGGACGTGGTGACACTTGAAGAGAAAGTTAGAAGAGGAAGTTCAGAGTTGATAGTCAAGGTAGGAGCAATGATAGGTATTGAAGAGAGTAAATGATTTTGAATACGGTGGTCTTGAGTGCTGTCAGAGGTATGAGGGCAGTTATCACTTCCCGGTTGCCCACACCGTGGAAGGGTTCTTCTGGAGGTACCTAAGAAGGAAATTGGATTAGAGCGTGACTGCAGTGCCCAAGGGACAACTGCTTAAGGCCGGTCACACACGACCTTTTGGTGAGTAGTTTTAGTGTTAGCTCCGTACTTGTTGAAGACCTTATCGCCGGAGACGGAAATCCGTAGGATAAGGCGAGGTGTGCATTTTTAGGGTCAACCTTTTCTAACCCCACCCCTCCTTGTGGTAAGGCAGCATCGCTGTTATGCTGGTTGTCCGAGGGAAACACCTTACTGCCGTCACACCTCTGTACAGTCGACAGTACGACTTCGCCCTCAGACCTTGGATCTGCTGCTTTTAGTCTTACCGCTCTTCAACCGACCTGCCTGGCATGGTAGGACCTTGAGGAACTATTGTTCCAGCCAGTATAGCTCGATTGGTTCATCACGATAGGCAAGCCCGACCACCAGTCAAGGTAGCAGCAACGGCCGGTGAATCAACAAAGTACAAGGTAGTTGCTTAGTTAGTTATACATTGATAGACATGAATACATCAAGTATAAATTTATTATTAATCAGTCTATTGATTTTCTCTGTTTAAATTTATTTAATTTGTTTGCTAACTCAGACGATTCACACATCATCTATTTACTTTCATGTATTTCATAACAGAGGTTGTGAGGATTACGGACTAGTTTGGATAATGGTGGTGATGATCTTCGAGGATAATAGTGTCCATGCTGATTGTTGAGATTGAATATCTTGTATTCAATTGTTGATACGAAACAGTTACATACATTTTAGTCCCACTTCAGTCACTTCTAAGTACCCTTGAACTACATTGGTTATTGGCAAGTTGAATCGACTTGGAACGATTTCAGTAAACGTATAAATTACTATAGGAATTCGAGAGTATTCGCACACAAACTACTTGTTACACACACAATGCACACACTGACACATACAAACTGTATATTAATAAGGTAGTCAACATTTCTTCAAGGGTAGGAATATCACATGGAATTGTGACTGGAGTAATTTCCTCATACATGAAATGGGATTATGCATCAGTTGTCTTCAATCAATGGAAATGAACATTACCACTTCCTGCTGTATGTTAATGCATGCAGTTTAGAAAGGTAAGTAAGTTTCAGTTTTAGATGAATTTCATGATTTGATTGATTTAACGCATTCATTAACTATTTATCCTTGTTGTACTTATTTATTTATCTATCTAACTACGCATTCACTTACAATTTATCTGTTTATATGTGTGTATTAAAGGAGAGATTATAGTGCATATCATATTGACTTCTACGTTTATATTTTGCTTGTTCATGCCGTTTAAAGCGTTTTTATATGCATCGTTAATGTAAATATAACGTGAGTCAATGGTAAGTTATGCAGAGTTGACACATATGTAGGAAGACAGAAGATGACACTGAATTAAACAGGAAGATGAATAGGTAAGCGATAAATGTGGTAGTAAAATGTTTTGAGACGAAAGAAGGAATTATTTTATGTAAATAAAAGTACAAAATGAGGAGTGTGTTGAGGTAAGGTCAGTCAATACAACTGCACTATCAAGATAGATTCTTGAGAATTAGTAGTCACTTAATGTCTTTAAGTAGTGGTTATGATTATCTCATTGACTCAAAGTGATTGAAAATAGATGTCAGTCTTCCCACTAACCAACTAATGCCAATTTTCACATTGGAAATGTGCAGTATTAGAAAGAAGTATAATTTGATTTGACGTTTTTATTGAGACAAACGGACATCGTATAAGTCAAAGATTTATGCATCGATCGTAACTTTCGTGGGCTCTACTGATTAGATCAATCCATAAAGTGTAGCATAGTTGGATTTGATCATTTCTGAACAAATACACATAAGACATCAACCTACTACCTCGACAGCGCCACATTCATCTACCAGAACATTTACCACACCTTATGCAACTCGTTTCGGTCGGACACCGTCGCGACATCGTAGCAATTTTTGTTCATTTCACCGATTAATACGAACCATAGACACTTCCAATAATGGTACCTTATGTTTCGTGATTCCCATCTCAATCGTCATAACACAGTTTCCACTAAATCCTGATTACTAACACAATTGTCACGCACCAACGCTTACACTACTACCTATCTGGTATTTTTTGCATGTTTTGCAAACTTTGGGCTTACGTAGTTCGTGACATTATTTTGAAACCACTGTGTAGTGTACATATATCCGCCTGTTTTTTTGACATGTACACATGCTCTAGATATTGGCAGCGTATGTTAGTTACTGTTTCATTTTTGATTCCTATCTATCCCTCTTATTCCATAAATATTTTGTACTTTCTGACTTGTGCTATACATTTACATTAACTTCTGCCCTAGCCATCCGCACGTTGTTTGCGTATTTCAGTGTCGCTTAAACGTCTTATAAATATCTCTGTAAATTTGCTTACATATATGTATGACATTTAAGTTTTTTGTACCTGTTATATTTACCATTTACGCTTGTTACTTTAATGTCTCCTCCAGGCACTCCGAGGGTCGGCCATGTGCTGACTGACTTAAAGACTTTATATTTTGTAAAAGTTTATCAGTATTGTGTATGTAATAATTTTTGTATTATTACGTTACTCACACATACTGTACTAACATTGTTTAAATGTATCGTTATTATTATGCACTCACAGACTTTGCCCTTGGCTCCTTGTACCTACTGCTGTCTGAAGCATAAATATACTGGCGCCGCAACATTTTTTGCTCTGGATTGAGTCTCATTCACTGATTGCTTGGTTCAATAAATGATCCTTTTTATAGCATCAGAACTGGATACTCAACGTCACTGTCGCTCCTCCTAGCTAGACTGACTAGAATGAATCTACACTGGACACCTGGATTTATATATACATGTGGTGGTAATCTGGAGAACTCATCGATCGCCTCGAAGATTGCAGTTAATTTAAGTAAACTAAATTCTGATAGACGTTACACTTATTATATGTACCTATATTAACTGTCAATATAGTATTAAATACATTTGTGACTGTTTGTAAGGCGTTGCTAACTCGATAGTGTTTCGTGGCCACTACACTATCTGTGCATTTCTATTTCTCATGATATGGGCAACTTAACTGAAATACCTGCACACCGTAAATTTACATCAGCACTAATTACACATATATAACTCTCTATGCAGCGCTTTTGATGATTTCTGAGTGTTTACTTGATGGAATGTCAACTTTGACTACTTTGGTCAATAAAATCAATCGTTTTGCTCACAAAATCTTAGTATTTATAAATAATTTGACTACGAGTCAGTGACAGTGTAGACCAGATTCTTTACACGTATATCGTAGTTTGCATCATTTGACACTACTCACGCTAATTATCAATTGATTCGTAAGTTGATGTCACTTTCCCATTGACAGTACTTATCTATCCTTCAATTTATTTAAAAATCATACAATAATTCTGTAAAACTAGGTATTATTTAGACATTGAAGGCTTTGGTATACATGTGTCTAGCCGGAAACTACGTTGTTAAATACGTATATGATTGGGAACCCTAATTTGTGAGGTGTATAGGCATCTGTTAGGCTCTCATTTCTTAACAAAAGTAGGATATTCTACAATATAGTGGAAAGAGCTTACAGATTTACACAGCAAATAGTAAACGATGTAAACAAATATGAATGAATGAAATCGATGTAAACAAAGAAAGTTAAATGAAGTTAAACAATCACTGAATTTTTTTAGTTAGTCAAATGGTACCACCATTCTAATAATAATGCAAGTTAGACATCAAAAATAGTTTAATTGATGCCAAGAACATTTACATCTACATCAAATCATATTAGAAAACTGTAAAAGGCAATGCAAACCACTTCGAATGTGTTTGGATCACGTTTAATTGTCATGAACTGGATTTGATCAGTTTCTATTGCTATATATGCATCCTGAGTGGATTGCCTTGATATAGAGGTGGTAATCAGGTATTGTTTGAATTGGGTTGTGATTAACAAATGGAATCCAGGACTCGCATTTTGTTCTATTTAGGACTCGCTAAGTGGATGTAGCTACATTCTTATATTGATGTTTACACCAGGATTCAAATCTAAACAATACCTATGTACTACCACTATATCAAGACAATCTGTCGATTCCGTTGCTTAGAAATTGAATATGAATTATGTAATAGTTTTTTTCTACACAAATGATCCTTCACTGTAAGACGTTAAAGTATTCAAAAGGATGTGTTTAACCTTTTCATTTTAAAATAAAATACACTGTATTGATTATATCCATAGTCATCCTAATGAAATAGACGACTTATGTATCGATTTCGAATCAAACAAACAATTGACGAGCTTAAGTTTAATTAGAAGATGCGATTATCTGCTAAACTCTACATTCGAAAATGTAACATGTTTTATGAAGAAACGTTTTAATTTGCAGGTCTGTAGATAACAAACTAAGTTCATTACACTTGACTCACACAGGATACTGACCCACTTATGACGTAGTAGGACAACGGATGTCAGATCATGAAGTGAGTTACAACATTAAAATGATTGTCACGTAGATGCTCGAAAAGTTTGTGTTTGTAATTTTTACTTGAGTTAATTAAAAAACGATTGTCAACTTGCACTCATTGTATGTCATACAAATATCGTTTAATCATTTATCAAAGATTCATCTTTCGAAGATAATTTCAATGTAAATAATCGTATTGTTAAATCACTTTTTCAGAGTATATCATCGCGTGCTTGTAAGGATCAAACAGCCACTTCACAACGTAATGATGGAGCTAATAAAATCTCAACAGGTGTTCATTGAATTACACAGTCAATCACTTTTTCAGATGACAGCGATGATTCACCTAAAGATAATCACTTTGTTTAAGCCACATCACAACCTCACAATGTTGAACAATCAAATTCAACAACGCTTTTTTTGCTTCGAAAATTTGCTTCAAACAACGTTTGTTTTGTTACAATCATGGTAATTTTAGATTTTGATTTTCTGTCATTCCCAGTGTGTGTGATCTTATTGCAGTTTTTTATTCCTAAACATTTATTCATTTACTAATAATGTAGTACTTAGATTAACAAATTGTCATACTGATAACTCTGTTTCCTTTGCGAATATAATAAATCAAACACAAATTGTGACTGAGAAATATCTTCCTTTTTGATGTGAATCTTGTAGACAAAGATAATCAGCTAGAGCTCTTTGAATTAATGTCAACCAGTACCCTGTATCCCTGTTTATTTATTTGTTCAAGCTGGGGTTTACAATTATTGTGATAGGCTTGTGGTATTAATATCAGGTTTCGTTGCAATCGTCGAATTCATAGTTCCACTGATTAGGGAGTTTTCTGTCTTGGTGGAAGATATTTTGAGTGTTGAGAACATTGATTTTTCTTCTGTTTCCGAGGGTAATCTATATAATTCTTTATTTTCACATTAGGCACATACTTTGGAAATGCTGTTGGTAGATTGCATTTTATCATAACTCAGATTCTTACGTTGATTACGATATTTTTACTTCATATTTTAGAACTGGTAAGATGGCTAGTAATAGTAAATGAGGACAGAAGTGCATTACTGTTGCATGAGCGACTAACCTTATACGCATTGAACAAAGTAAATTTCATTTGAATACTGTACTTTTAATAAAGATATAATGTACCTTCGTTTCATCACATAAATACAACAAATGTGAACTGAGCAAAGTGATTTTTGTCAGCTGATTATCAGATGACAGTTAAACGATGCATGTTAGCTTTAGTAAATTTTACGAAATATTTACAGAAATCTATTGTTAATCAGTAGACTAAACAGTAATTTAATGCCTGTTCACTTAGATTTTCGTCATATCACCACTTTTAGCAGAAGTAGACAATTTGGTTGTTTTGCAATGACAATGCCTTTGCCTTGGTGTCTTTATGTTTCTAGTTGTTTTCATGTGTTCTTTTATCGTTGTTGGTTTTGTTTAGTGGCTCATTTGTGTTATCACGTTACTAAGTCATTCAGAGGAGTGATAATGATAGAGGCGGTTGCAAGAGGAAGAAGTAAAATTGATAAATACACAGAGGTGGCCAACAGACTGTCCGAATCTGCCGAGCACAAGCCTTGAGTGCCCTCATTACGTTGCGGAACACCATCAATCCTGGTTAAACAAAGTATTAGTGAAACAAATAAGATAATCCATTCTTGCCTACTTGAGTAAATCAAAACATCTAGTCAATTTAAGTATGTCGTTCAAAATTATTTATCGAACTTCAACGATTTCACATAACTTTCAAGTCTGTCTTCTACTATTAGAATTACATCCACAAACCTGATGTGTGCACTCGAAGTAGGTTTGTACAGCTATTGCTTCACCTTGACCACAAGCATAGGTTATAACAAAGTAGCATAAATAAATATGAATCTGTTTGATGTTCTTTTTCTCAAGTTTTCCGTAATTTTGTCAAGTATTACGTCGATATGTACTTTCTAACTCCATTTATAGTTTGCATTGAACCCTTTCACTCACCTCCCGCACCACCACTGCCAGTTGGGAAATTTACTTCCTCAAGAATATAACGTATATTGATCTTTGAAAAATTGATTTGTGAACTTTCATCGTATTAATTTTCATTCATTGTAAATTATACTCAAGAATACACACTATAACCTTAAACTGTATCAATTAAATGTTTCATTTTTGTGCATCTATAATGTTCAGTTGATAAATGTAATGAAATTGATACATAAATGAATGTGCAGAATAAAGTTGGTCGGTATTTCTGGCTCATCGTATACGCGTTCTTCACTTCACCGATATGGAGCTAATAATCAAGGTAGAGTGATCATAGGCTGAGAAATACCTGGATGCACGTATTTTGTCCCCCACTCCTCCTCTCATTTCTCGTCAAATTGACTAGCGGAAAAAACCTTATATAGCAACTCTTAGCCGGAACCTCTAGGTTACAACACTTTCTTCCTCCTCTACTAACAGTTGTCATCATTATCATTATTTCTCGTGAATTTGATATAGATTCAACGTGTCTGACTATGTCTGTGTATGTTGCTCATCCTCTTACAGATCTAATATTTGATCCCATATCATAACACTCAGTTTATTCTCTTGTTTCATATTACGCAATCAGTCAACTTAATATCGACAAATCATCATCCATTTATCCATTATTTATGGTCTGTAATTATCTTTATGATCATATTGATATTCATTTTGAATTATAATCTGACACATCACAACTATTTGTGCATTCATTGTGAAATCATTAACTGGTACAATTTCAACATGGTGTCTACACCATAACTTCCAGTATTCGTGATATAATTAAATCTAAGTGACGGTTGAATTAATTTACATGAAAGTATGTTGAGGATACATTCCTGACACTTGGGTTAGTTTACTAAAAGATAGTTGTCGGAACGGCTTTCAGAAACCTCAACAAAGCCTTCAGAACCTATGAAAGAGCCAGAAATATTCCATCTAATCACTGAACGACAGAACTTTCAAAATCTCAACGTGGCGTGTTCTGGTTGGGTAATGGCTGAAACTCCCTGGTCCAGATTGGATGGATTGTAATGATTACTTTATTGTTATAGGGAACTATTAATATACAAATATCTATCTTATTGGAACATAGATCCTAATTCATCTGTCTTCTGAATTGCGACTAGGAGGATTGATAGTATTCGAGTGCTGAAGTTGTTTGTGGGTAGTCATGCTATCAAGCGCGAGTTATAACAAGAACATCGATTGCTCCTTAGACTAACGATGTATGTTAACAATATTTGCACCTTCACAAGTTTTGGTAAATAAGGCTGTGAACCAGTTTAAGTGGGATTCCTGTGTCATAAAGCCAGAAATCTATGATCTATGACAGTGAACAAACTGAAATGTTTAACAACAACAATATAATATGTACTTTACAAAATGTATACGCTTGTATTAATAGTGAAGAAATTTAATGCTTTACTTAATGTGTACACGTGAACAGACAATGCCGAAATCAAAATAAATAAAGTCAATCTAAGTAAATCTGTCCACATTAATGACATTGAAGTTGGGATTAAAATAATGCCACTTTAGTGTTTAAATATCAAGCGTTTGATGAGATTTAGACTTTACTTCTATTTTGCGTGCAAAATGTCGTTCACGAAGTATGAAAATCAACTTGTGAATGAGAAAAAAGTGTATATTGAGTGTCTTCAATGGTATTTATTGGATTGCTGGTAGCCTCCTACACGTACACTATGATTGTTTTACTCATAGGAGGATGAAACGAGCTCACATTTTACTACTATTTTGATCGTCCTAATCAAACGATCATTCCTGTTCAGTCTGTATACTGTTGTCTTACACTGATTAATTTCGTCTTTGTTAGATTTCATAATAATAAAAATGAATATTAACTGCAATAAGAAGTGTATGTGAATGGATGTCTATTAGTTCAACCAGTCCAACACCAAAAGTCACACTCAGATATGAATGCAGTATCATTCAGTATGAATATGCTGTGTTTGTTAATCCGAAGGCATGTTAATCAGTCAGTGCTGTTAATCATAATAATGATTAAGACTAGGATAATAATGATGTTGATAGCAATGGTATCTGTGTTGATGATCTTGATTCTATGGTTTAATATGATGGTGCTAATTTAAATAAATATAATTACGTGGTTAATGATGATTTGAATGCTGTTGATGATTCTGATAAGTTGGTTACTGGTGATGATTGGGATGAGTATGATAATGATAAATATGTTGGTAAATATAAATTAGCATTATCTCATCTTTTGTGAATATTTTTGACCTGCTAACATATTATGTTCCTTAGCAAAACATCCTTCTTTGTTCACATAAATGTGTTCTATTAGTTTTATAAAAGTATTTAGCTTCGAATCGGATCTGGAATTAGTTGTATGTCATGTCAACTTCTTTACTCGAGTTGGATTTTACCTGAAAATGGAATCCAGGATGCGCGTATTGTCTCATTTTGGACTTGTCACAGCTGGATGTGCCTTCACCTAAGTGTTTATGATCACACAGCAACTGGAACTCAATTTGTTTTGTCTCAAATACCAACGAGTCACCCACTTGGCTACTAAGTGCAGTCAGCCACATATATTGCAACAAGGACTGATCAACCTTAGTCAATATCAAACTTACAGGAAGGTCCAAATACATTTGAACTTCTCTACTATTCATGCCAGTAGCTGATTTGTAAATAATTTCAGGAAATCATCTGCATTTTTATTGTAAGTGTTCTGATGAAACATGAGTATTGAAAGCTAATAATTCATGATACAGACATGTGGTGTGATTACGTGATTAAGAAATTATAGAATTCCACCCCTTAATTAAATAATATTCACAAGTAATGTAAAAACATGCAATCAGTCGCGTTGATTAAATCCACGTTATGTCAGTTGATATGCTCAATTTGTGTAGTTGAAATCTATTGAATTTAGGCGTAAACAATAAATTGTATACCACAATGAATTTGAGACTATTAGACACATCACATGAAACCCAACCCAAATTGATGGCAATTTTCGCACATAATTGTCATAACGTGAAGAAAACTGTGTTGAGATATCAAATGTCAAGGGATACCATGTCGATCACTTGACGTTTGCCCTACAGTTACTTGGCCCAAGATTGTGATAAGAGAACAGAAGATTGATGAACCAGCCAGACAGGATCATATTATATTCCAAGCATTCCTTTATATATATATATATATGTATATGTAAAGTCAGATCACACAGCGGACCAATTAGGAAAGTAACATAAATACAAAACAAAAGAAATTGTGGCAGTAAATAGAAGCAACTTGTACACAACCAATTAACCTGAATTTATAATAAGGAACAGCATACTAACAGCAAATACACTAAACGAGAGGACATGGTAAGCGGAACGTAAAATAATATAAATGAAATGTTTAAACTACTAACAGATTTAGTAATTAAAACAGTATTCTGAAATACAGTTCTGAGAATTCGTTGTTTCTCTCTGGTTGTGCAACATATCACATATGGAGTGTACTTTAACAGATGTAATAGTTTTCCTCGGTTTAATGTTTCTTCTAGTTATATGCTCCTGCTTGTTTTGTGCACAGCAGACAATTCGAGCATGTTGATGAAAACAGCATTTTGATTTGGAATAGCGGCCACACTATGCATACGTCTTTTGGGATAAGCAGTCAGCAATTTGTAAATAACTGAGAAACGACGGTTGGCTTATCAACTAGCGATCTTCGCACATTTGAAATAAATTAGGCAGATGTCTCCAGTGTATCATCTCGTTACGTTGAAGCAGTGTTACTAAGAACGTGGGACCAAGATACTAGAGTCGGACATCCTGGATGGATTTGAGAAACAATTTCATACTTAGGCTTATATACCGATTCGTCTACTAATCGCAGGCTGATGCTGTTGACTTAGATACCAGTTCACACTAACACTAACTCAATCAACCGCTGGTTAGCAAGAACAAGCTTATACATCAATAAGTTTGCACGCTCACTAAGTACTGACAGGCTGATTCACGGAAAACAATGACTTAGCTAGTGGCTGGTTAGATCTAAGGTCAATAATGACAACTTGATATACTAATTGGTTCATGAAGAGGCGTGAATTTTGCACTAATGACCTGATGACCTTGATTTTTCTGTGAATGCTGAGCTTTCCTTGGTTCTTTGATTTCGATTCCCCATCGACGCTGCTAGAGAATGCAAATTAAGATGACATCTTGGAACCACTTAACCATGTTGGGTATAAGGTTGTTACCCACCGACGACAATGGATGAGGTCGAGCAACTAAATCGTGATTTGAGTGAGATTAGAAATATCAATTGATAGACCGCGGTCAAGTCAATTCAGTTTCTTATAATTATTATCACCATGACAAAGTTTTCCTTAATTAACATAAATTTTTTATCATTATTACCAAATTGCCCCATAAACAATTTCCCATAATACATTAACATGTTTTTGTTATATTAATGTGCCAGTTATCACAACCAACCCAGCAGACTATTTTGTTAATTAAGTTATTGTATTCGCACATAATTTGATTTGTTCATTGTAATGTGGACAATTGTTGGCTGAAATAATCAATGTAAAGTCCATCATTCTAAAGACTAAAATATAGATCTGCGACGGGTTATTCAGCTTACACACTATACAACTAATAAATTATATAACAAAATATACTTGACTTGTCAGTACTAGTCACTATGAAATAGTTTTTGTTTTTTCAAAGATGTGTTCATATAGCAGTAAGAATATTGTTTTATTCAGTATATAATGTTTGCATTTTATGAAGTGGATATTGCGTTACAACAGTTGGTTGCTTTAGTTGCTAAGTCTACAGGGAAATGATGTCTGAAGTTGAGCATCATAAGAATAAAACAACAAATGGTTGTTCGTTTTACGTAATCTCATGTGGGTGATAAATTTCAACTGTTTTTGTTTATGCATAGTTTGGATATTTTATCTTCATGTGAATTGTAAAAGCACATTTCATGTAGACACCTTAACTAAGTCTTATCAACACGATTGTTGGTTATGATTGTAATTGTGAAATTACCATCTTCTTCGTAATAGATTACTATGCATATGACTCTAATTGCAATGAGTTCACTGTAATTCATGTAGTAAATTTGAAGGTGTCCTGTTCATCTGTGTTGGTCTACAGCAAATGTTATAAATCATATTCAAGCATTTAAAAGTGAAGTTGTAAGATGAGTTTGTTTGAGATACAATTCAAGTGTAAAATACAATGTAACAATACTACTTATAGACAGTACGTCAATGACAAATACATTATCTTCTTAATAACTACAGTTATTAGAGAACTTGTCAGCGGCTGAAGTTTCTGGTTTATTACTGATATAGATACAATAATCCACTTATACATATTTCATAACTATTCAGCATACGCTTTATGATTTGATTGTAGTCATCTCTTCCAGTCATAACATTACATGATTTGTAATGTACTTGTACACTTGAAAACGTTGTACAACTCACATATAAGATTGCACATATGCGTTCAGTATACGCAGAATATTGTGTACATCTAACATGTGAAAGTATCAAAATCATATTCAGTGATACTGCAAAACACTGTTGACACTAACAAATTCCCGTTTTGTAAAACGTACAATTTAAATGTAGCATTCAAACGACACACAAATGTATTGACTGAAATTTTCGAATAAATTTACAACACATGATATCACTTACCTAAGTCAGACTAATAACACCTGATTATTCTAGTGAATAGAACATACTTGAAAACCCAGTTTAATATGTTCACTGTTATATTTTCAATTTCATATTCTAGTACACGATGTTTTGTGCATCGTTTACCAAGGAACACTTTGTATGGAATTAATGAATTCGTTTCGATCAGTTTACCAGCACCATGCTATTCTCTATTAAGTTCTTTTGTTTCTGTAAGTCATTCTTGAAGCTTAGTACAATCAATTAACATCTTTTAATGCATTCAGATAGTGATTACTCTTAGTGAAGTACTATTCGCACATTTATTCCAATTGAAGTTTCATTCAATCTTTATTATCAATGACTAAACCGATAAATGAATTTAACATACCTAATGTTATAGGGGAGTGTATAACTGATAGTTGATACCAGTTAGATAGTAGGCTGTAATGATAAATTATTACTTTCTAGAGTAATAAATGAGTATTTAAATGTTAGTTGGTTTTGTTATTTTTTATTTAGAATAAACCATTAGATTGTAGTTTAGTGTTTTTGTTTTTTAAATAACCTGATTTTCATGGAGTTTACAGACTGTGGGTTTAATGCCTAGTTGATTTATGCATAAGGAAGTCTCTGTTTTTTCAACGAAATTCTTGTTTAACGGTTCTTTGTATCTCATGATTGTTTAGTAAATATCTTATGTAACCCAAATAAAAGTCAATAATAAGTTTGTAATGTTAAAAAAAGTGAAAGCACAGTTTTTGTTCATTAAAAATAGTTGAATTGTAGATTCTTTTCATCCAAATGGAGTGAAGAGAGAAGAAAACTGAAAAATTTATTTAACAACAACAAACTACTGATAAGAATTAACAATGAAATCAATCGAATTAATACGATAAATGAGAAGATTAATTTTATCGATTCATCTAATTCACCAATAACAACAATCATATCACTGGGACTAATCATCATATCACGTTTATCTGAATAAGATGAATAGAATTTTCATGCTGTTTCTGAGAGAATAGAAAATGTTTTCTTCAAGATAAATCAGTTTGTAAAAAGAGGTGATGCTGATAACGATGATGATGTTGATGATGATGATGATGATGATGATGTTCAATGTAACCCTATCGGATAACAAGCATCATTCGTTTAGGTTGACTCAAATGGGTGTGAATGTTGCAAAGAAGAGATTGTTTTATCAATCGAATGTATGAAACTTTTCATCTCCTCTAAAGCTTACTCCGCTTTTCTGATTAAAGGATGAAATTCCCTAATCAATAATAACATGAAATGAAATGCATCTATTTGACATTATTCATTTTCACTTAAGCACACTTGTTTATGACACATAAATAAACACTAAGCAAATTTGATGAGGGATTTGTAGTTATCAAACTGTGGTTATGTATGGAATAAACAAATGGATTAACATTATGGTGGCACTGACAGTCGAACTAACTCATCACAATGAGACTGTTTTACTTTTCATTATTTTTATGAACTGCGACTACGCTTGCAAATACTGTGTGGACATTTAGATGAGTAGTTCAGTGTTTTCTTTGAAGATTCTTTTGAATTCCGTCAAGGAATCCACAGTAATGAAATTATGAAAGTTTTTTATTGTTTGAATGATTACTATTCAGTTATTTACTAAAACCTTAGACAGAGCGCAAAAGTATTTCCTTTGAAGTAGTTCTTCATCATGCAGTTACATCAGGATATAATGATGTGCAATAAGACAGTAATATTTAACTTACATAATAACTAATAGTGATTTTGAATTGTTTAAGCACATGTTTATGCAGAGGATAATAAGTGATTCAGAAAAGAGATTACTCATCTACAGTAATTCACAGTTCAAATATGCCAAAGTAATTGATGACAGCAAGACACTTAACAAGACGGATTACATACGACCAATTATGCGAAAATTATGATTAACAAAGTATCTAAGAATACAAAGTTTTCTCTAAACTGCTAAAAGTTATACCCATCAAGATGAATAAAGAAATCAATTCATATTTTAGGCAAAACAGATCAATAGGTTATTAACCTGTTTTTTCATAAAAGACAATTTATTCTGTACTTTATTCGTTGAATACACTTTATCTGAAATCAGTTGATTTTCAGCATCAAGTAAACTATTCAATGATTCATTTGCATTCAATGAAGACATTGAAGACATTTTATGACTTCATTGGAATTACAATATCAGTTATATTCTTTTGTTTCTAGTTAAAACTAAATGAAAAGATCAAAAGTAACTCAAGAATTCATATAATCAATTTATATGACAATATGATGCTTTAGTGCATGAATTACCATTGATTATGTAATAAAATTGAGGCGGTTTCTATGAGATATGCAATAAGTTCAATTGTTTGTATCTTTTGCCGATTGATGACGGTTGGGTACTGCTAACAAAAGCAGTGGCTAGTAAACAGCTATTTTGTCATACCTCAACAATGCTTACCCTCAAATTCATGTTTCCTCCTACCTAATAAATCTAACTGAAGAGCTTCAGGTTAACAAACTCCTAACTATCTACACCATTGGACTGGTTAGTCGGCGTCTAATAGAATATCACCCACCTTCAACAATTTGTGATATCGTTCGACGATCCTTCATTGTCATTTGTTATAACTGTTTCACTTTCAATAAATCTGAACTTTACGAAACATAACGTCTCACAATAATATTGTGAAGTTAGTCATCAGTGAAATGTCTCTACAAAACCATCTCGATTCAACACTGAACATTTATTAAGAGAATAGTGAAATGTAAATGTTAACCCTACACTACAGCTAGCTGTTCTTCCATAGACATGAATGATCCGTTTCTTTACTGCTGTAGATCAGAAAAATAGAAGTTTGGTTTCATATTCAAGCACTACAAGTTGACAATTTCATACTGTCCATGTTGTTTGTTGAATCTTAGTGTAAGAAAATATGAAGTTGAATTTTAAGAAACTACGAAGTAACTATCATGACTAAAACATGGTTACACCTTCATCATTGTGCGGCCAAAATTCCATGTTTTCAGTAATCTATATAATAAACATGGGATTTGCCTTAACAGTTCTATCAAATACAAAAAACACATTAATTCCTTCAAGACCACCAATACACCATTTTGATGAGTGTTAACAAGCACAACTAATGTATTCTGGGTATTCAATGCATAACTAGAAATTACCTAACAACTATTTTTAGGATCTACTACACTGAACATTCGTACATTAGGAACGGAGAGTTTGGGGAGAATCGACCTTTAAATATGAATGAATATACTTGGGTATATGCGAACATGTTGCAGTCAATTCTTTTATGGAACCTGATTAAGTAAGTATTCACTTGTTTCACAAAATATCTCATCTTTAATAGTTTTGATGTCGATCATCCCTCTCTGAAAATGTTGTAATCAGTTTGCTGGGCGAAACATTGTAATTTATTTATTTTAAATCGTTTAAATGTTTCAAATACACGTTACTTCTACTATCTACTTCATTGATGCTTTTGTTTTCTTCTTCGTGTTTTTATTCAGGATGAAGAAGATTCAATTAAACCACTCGAGATTGTTGATAACGAATTTGTGAAGAATTTCAATAAAGTTGGTATAGAAATGTATCATTACCAAAGTAGATCATGCCTACTTCATGATGAACTTCAATTACGTTATAGAACTGAATATTTTGATTATCCACTTATTACAATAAATCAAGCATAATGTAATCAATTACAACAGTTAAAGGTAATAGATTCCATTCAGTCAACCAAAGATGATGATATTCGTGGAATGAGTATTGTGAAGAACACTCAACAATTCAACAGAAATCAGGAATAAAATAAAAATGAACTGACTGATCATGACAAATATCCATTGACACGAAGATATGAAGAGATTTTCGTGACTATACCAAACGTGCATGAACAAACCAATATAACCAATGTAACATTAACTAACTACTATCAAGTAATGAACTAGTAGTATATTCTGTAAAAATAATTGAATTAATCAACTTGTTACAAAGACATTGGAGTAAACTAATGAATGAGGTTAAAGTGAAATATACTAAACTGATACAACATAATCAATATTTAAATGTATTACTGTTAGGCGAGGCCAAAAAGAAGTGTAAAAAACTTCAGAACTTTGTTTGAGAACACTATTTCATTTATTCGAACTGTCTGTAATGTAAGCATTTTGTTTCTATTATTGTTACGTTCCGCTTGCTTTATCCTCCCGTTTAGCATAATTGCTGTTAATAAACTGTCTCTTATTATGCACTACAGTCAATTAGTTGTGTACAAGTTGTTCTTATTCATTACCACTATTTCCCTCGTTCTGTATTCATGTTAATTTTATAATTGGTTTGCTGTGTGGTCTGATTTTATGTATATATAAAGAAATCCTTGAAATATAATATGATTCTGTCTGGCTGATCTAAAGGATCGCATTCTTCTTACTTCTGATCGGGACAAAGTGGGCACAGGGCAGATGCACAGTTACCGACTAGGCACAGGTAATTAGCACTCAGCAAACCAATCACTCAATCTCTGGTGACATAATAGTTACATAAACTAGTACAAGTTAATACTAAAATTGATGATCTCAATCTACTAATAAGTGAAAAACATTACACAGTATTCCATCGACACTAATGCTCACTGATTATCTTGATGACATTATTGAACCTAATGAAGATACACAGCATGATTTGAATAGCAATAAAGAAAGAGAACGATTATCCACTGTTGACCAGCAAACTATTGTAATCGATGTATTAACAGAACAAAAATCATTAACAGTTGACAAACAAATTGTCATTAATTCAACTTCAAGACAAATGGATCATGTAAGTTAGATATTCTCATTTTGTGTAATAACTCAACACATCATGATGATTCCATTGAGAATTATGCAACATTATGGATTTCCTATAATCAATAATGAAACTGAACAAACAGGTTACTTTACAATTATTCATCAGTACGTAATTAACAGTTTTATTCGTAATCATTTACTGGTTGCTGTTGTTATAACTATTTAGTGTCACAACACAAGTGTGTTCTTACAGAGATTACAATGTTCACTAAGGTGTAGAACGAGTGTTATTAAGTTGTGATAAGTCCATGGTTGAAGCTTCATTATTGTTAGAGAAGATATCGACTTGATATGCCCACATTTCAAAATACTGATGCCATTATGGATTTCAAGAATGTCAATAAACTACAACAGGCAGTTAAAGAGATTAAAGTGATGAAATAATAGATCGACTTGTACTGATTGGTACATTTTGTCATTTCCAACATGTAGAGACTGTGGTTGGGAAATAATTGAAAACAAGGGAATACTAAATATTTACTTTGGTACTTATTTGTAGTGAGTAATCAAGATCTCATTGGACATTAGATCTAAGACTCTTAAGGTTTTACAGTAAAACGTTAAGTTCTTTAGGCTACCAAGTTGTCATTTATTGAGTTATACCAACAACGTTAGTCAGTGAGTTATGTTGTGAAACAATGATCGAATGTTAATTACTGGTGTCAGTTTCATTCCAGTTATGATTGAACTCCACGACTTCAAAACAAAATCGATTTTAGTTTATACAAATTCAATATAGATGCAAATAGGTCTTACATTTCGTATAATCAAGCAACAACTCTCATACATAATATAAACTACTTCATAGTAGTAAGTAGTATGAATAAATGCACAATAGAATTAATTGAGTTAATGAAAATAGCATGTATATCCAATAAATACACAATAGAATTCTACATGATAATGTCCAGTAAAACAATGAAAGCGACTTAATTAAATTCCTGAGCTCAGAAAACAACAACTCAACAAGAAGTGATTCCATTTTAATCAGCCAACATTAATATTAAAACTGTTGATTCCTAACGGTGGCACTATGCAAGTCAACTCGAATTAAATTAAATTTGGCCCCAAATACGTACAAAAATCATCAACCTATATTCATTTCCTGAGTGATTTCCATTGGAATCCTTAACGGTTTGTCGTTCATAACATTAAATCTCCTCTGTTTGATACTCAGTTTAACCGACATCATTCAAAAACACGTCGAAATGATGGATAAACAACTGAAACTGATCACATAAATTCAAGATAAAAACAACAACTTACTCGTCTAATCAATACATCAAGAAGAGCCAAATGACAATTATGCTCAGTACTGATTACCATGATTGCCATGATTCTTCTAAGTCATTAGGACTGAAACCATTCGGAGGCTTGAACAAACGATGTGATGCAGCTAGTTGACTTGTATGAATTACATTTTGTAAGGACTATTGAAATGAAGGTTTTATTCATTAGATTACATAACAGTAGATGATTATGCAAATAATTTGACCAAAACGTCATTTTGATGCAACACAGAAATTTTGAGAAATGCAAAGAAGTTTAAACGTTTTGTTGAAGTTGAATGTTTTTTCTGATGATTCAAATGTAAAAATTACACGTCGCTTTACTTATTTTAGTTTAGATTCTTTTTAGAGTTTTACATATTGTTCCATCTCATTGCGCAATACTTCTCCATTGTTAGTTTCTCAATAGGAAAAATTGTGTTAGATGAAGAGATCTTATTTCAAAGATTCTATCTTCATTAACGTACATTTACATACATGATAATAAAAAAGCCTAATAACAATTTAACAAACATGACAACAAACGTAGACGAGTGCCAGTTGCTATGACAACCACGCATTGTTAAACATGCTAAGAAAAATCAAAAAATCCTTTACTAATGTTATTCTTATTTAGACTATTCTAGTGAAGAGACTATTCTTTTGAATGAGGTTACATAATAGACAATTTGTTAATAAATGAGGAGATTGAGAGGAATAATCATGAAGTTAGGTTATGTAATAAGGTAGATAAGAAAATGAAATGCATCTGAGAAGTGAATGGTGATACGCATGAAATGTGCTTTCCAGTAACGAGAGAAAAAGAGACTTATTGATGTACAGAGAAGAGATGACGTGTACGAATTTCTCAAAACAAACAACATAAAAACGAAACAAAAAATCTTCATTTAAATGACAAGCCAAGTTTAGTGAATGATAAGATTAAAGGTCGAACTAGTTGCTTATGTACATATTTCTGGTCTTTCTGTTTGTATGGCAGTGATTTCAGCCATGAATAAAAGATGAGGTCTCACTGACTTAGGTAGATTCCTGTTAACCAAATAGATAACTTTGCAAGAGAAATCCTTGTTGGTTAAGTGATCAGCAGTCACGAGATGTTCTAATGTTGTTTCAGTCCACCACTCATTCCATTTTGTAATGTATTTAATTGCACAAACCAACTTCATAATTATAACTCAATCTCCTTATCAACGTAAATTGCTCGTTATAAAACCTAATTTTGGAAATTCTTTTCTTTATCAGCACAATTCAAATTAAGTTAGCAGCATTAAACATTTTTGACTATTTTTTACCGTGTTCCACTATTCATGTTTAGCATTTCAGCTTACACTTTCTTTCCGTTATGTTGTCTTGTATGACCAATTGGTAGTATACTTCTACTCTAATGTATACACATGTTAGTGCACATCAGTGAAGATGAAATCTTTGAAAAGAGATCTGTTTGCTGTACAAAATTCTTAATGTTCGTGGATTAATGGGTATTCTCCATTAAATAAGAAGTTTACGAATGAAACTACACTATGCAGAACTCTGTGGGACTTTAAATGTTGTAAGTGGTGTTTAAGGCGTATCACTTAACTTCACTAAAATTACAACTGTACTGTTTTATCTTAGAAGAACTAACCGAAACCTCCATAATACGGATTTTGTTTCTCGCTTAACAAGTGAAGTTTCGATCCACTTCAAGTCATTCTTAGAATTTAAAAATGATTATTTAGCAACATTATGTCGAATAATTAGTCTATCGTAAAGGAGTTACGAGAGAAGAACTGGAATCAAACCTTCGTAATTCATTGTATCCGGATACTAATTTCGCATTACAGTGATTTTTCATTGATTCAATCATATTTATTGAATACGTATTTGTAGACACATTCTCAACTATCAATGAAGTATAAGTGTAATGCACTGATGTTTGTGTTCTGGAATATTCTGTAAATCAATATGTAGATATTGCGAATTTGATTCTAAGAACATGATATTGATTGATATAAGGACTATCTGGAGACTGGGTAAAGATGGAACATTTTTAAAAACTGTAAGTAACTAATCATCTACATTGTTGGAGCATTCGACTTAATTTCTTTACGCCTAATTCCTCTAATTTTTGACAACCAATACTACAATCTGTTGGGTTAAATCACTTAAATGCATGAGATATGTCAGTGTTCATTATTCTGTTCTGATTATTGTTCTTGGTTAACTGTGAGTATTAACTGGATTTTGAAGTCTGTTCGGGTCGCACAATTTCATGATTGTGATGATTCATGTTTAGTATCTAGCTGTAAACATAGTTATACTTTTGTATACTTCTGTTAAACCAGTTCACAAAGTGTTGATCATCTATTTAATCACATTATCTTAGTCAATAAGTAAATGTTGGTGTTAGATTGAATTCAGTTTGTTAAATTTGATGTTTCACTACATAGATTGACCATAATCAGATCAGAACTTAGTTCATACAATAAGATAAGAAGGTTTACTAATCGATTTAAGGCGAATCATTGATTTGTGTTACTATCAAGAAATATACTTGAACGAATCAGATATTCAACGATTTCCGGTTATCTGACTATCATCGGCATTAACTAGGTTTGTTAGGCAGCACTAAGCTACAATAACACCACTTATATAGCTCACCCTTTCCAGCATCAAAATATGCATTAACTATCACTTTCAATTGTCATGAAATCAATGAAGTTAGACATTTACACTTCTTTTTCTTCTACTTCTTGGAATCATTCAGATTAATACACTCACTTCTTCTAATTGAACCACTTGCAACATTTTTTGAGTTTTTTCTTTATTTTCTCACCAAATCAATAAATTACGTAATGCATAGTTGACATTGAAATCCCTTTCACATTGATTTATTTCATTTAAGAAATTCAATGAATAAATGATCAATTTGTTGACATGTCACCATTGAAATGATTACTTTATATTCATTTCATACATAGTGATCTATTCAATGATTGATGATTATTATTAAACTATGCTGTGTTTCACTACTAATACGATCTAATGAATAGTTGTGTATTATGTGAATTAGTTAACTGACGATACAATGCAGGAACAACATTCCTAGCACAATTTTCTTCTAACCAACGTATGTTTGAGGGGAATCTTCTGATTCAATTAACATCGGTATACCTACATGTAAATTAGCTTATTTAAAGATGATTGCTAGTCGTAATTGTAAATGGTCAATGTAACGTGTTCAATCAAAATCCATTGAATTTGGATAATGTCGATAAAGTGATGCTGCAAATGCTAAACTATGACGTCAACGTTTTGTGTAATCAAGTATTTCCACCTTGAAATATTAAATAGCATTCAGTACATTTTTACAGAATCCCATTGCAGATCAATATATTTTTATTATTATTATTATTAGAGAAATCAGTATTCAGTATCTATGACAAGTCACTGATGTGGTTGCTATCTCAAATGCCCCGTAGATTTGCAGTAGGTCTAAGTACTACTAATGTTGTAAAGTTCATTTAATGAGTAAACATTTGAAGTGTATTGTTTTGCTATACTTACTTACTAAAGCTATTAAATCTCTCTGTCAAGTGTTTCATTTACAAAATACCTAGTTATTTACAACATGATGTACAATATTCGTTCTATAGAAAAAAAGTAAATAATCCATTCATCTATATAACATCAAGCTGACAACATGACCGTGAATTATTGAATAAAACTGAATACGATTCGACTTCTTCGAAATGGGAAATGCTTTAAGATCTGATATTAGAATCATTATCTCCACGTCAGCTGTTGAAAATTTTAAACTTCACATAACAACTTCATTTTTATGTTACACTAAATGATAATTCTATGTGAGCAAACATGAAATGTTTAGTAATCACGTGCTTACTAATTGTCAGCTGACTATCAAGTTTTACTTGGAATATTCAGACAGTAGGACTCTTTTTTTAAATATTCCATAAGTAATAATCCATTACTGGATCCAAATAATCCACACTGTTAGAAATGAACAAAGTCTTTCACATTAAAAGCTGCATGTCATAATCACCTTAACGCTTTGTCAGCGTATTAGTAAGTGACACTTTGAAGAATTTTGTGATTGACCACTAACATCCTGCATACATTTTCTCCTTTGAATTGACTGTGAATCATTACAAACCTAAAATCTTAAACAATAACTTACTGGATAATTTACTGTCTCCATAATAAACAAATTAACACAATTCCTGCACGATAAACATCGGATTCGATAAAATCACTATAAGCTTCCTACATTCTTGTCAATAATTTTGCAGCTTGTTTAATAAATCAGCCGGTGTAACAGCTTTACTTCAAATCGAAAAATAACTGAAGTTAGTTTACAAGTAGCAATTAACCTAGATTAGGTGATAGATTTCTTCCAAACAAACTTAGGTTGTTACCAGAGACATCAATAAAAAACGTGCCTTCTATTATTAGTCACTACCACACACAGCTACTTGAACTAACCCAACGAAAAACCTAAACACCACTTGGTTAATTAAGATATGGTTTTCGCAAGTGCAAATCAGGCGTTTATTTGAAAGTTTAGATCTCTTGTGCGAAATCAGTGAACGTAAAACAAAAAAGTAACTCAACCCTGATTTCTATTTGCAGCTCATGCATCAACATTCAATGAATATGTAGTCACAAGCATAAAATGGATTACAAATATGATTTGGCTTATAATTGAATTACTGGTCAGTATTCATGACCTGAGGATATTCAGCTGTTTTAAGCTAACACCATAGTAACAATGCATCGCTTGCATATTGAACTTCACCGGTGTCATCAGATTCCTTCATAACTATGTGTTCATCCTAACAACAAGTGTTACAAGTAAGAAAATTGACAAAGATAGATAAGTGAAGTGGTTTTGTGAATTTAGGTAGTAAACTGTTAAATAGGCCTTATTCAGCAGATTATTCAACACATTTTTTCAAAGATGCAGACAACATGCCACGACTTCTGACATAAACGATAATTAAACTGAGGTGGTTCTGTAGTTATAGACATTAAGTTAAGTTATTTGTAACCACTAAAATACAAAAGGAGTACTCGTTAGCTGTTTCATTCTAGTCTAGGATACCATGGCTGGGATCATACTTAGAGCTTATAAGTCTCATGGCAAGCGCCTACATATCTGAACTACCGTAGTGGCCTTTATTCATTGATAGAATTATTACTTCAATCGATATGTGACATTACACAACGTTTATCACCAATGGTAATGGGTGACCTTCTCGTTATATTACAAACTGGAGAAAATGCGAATTTTACTATTTAACGCAGATGTCAATGGTTAAGTGCCCGTTGTGAGACTAAATGACCATGGGTTCGATCACACTACTGAATCCACAACATGCACATTTACATTTATATTCTTTTATTGAGGTGAACTATCCTGATATGATGTTGTAAAGTATGATTATGATTTCGATATATAAGTAAGCATAATATTTTTATTGTCTTGCATTCGAAACTGACTGATCTCACTTTAGCAACACCGAGGACCAAGGAGAACTTGCTAGCTATTTATTCATAATCTGGAACTCCTAAATAGTACTGGACATCCAAAACAACATCATAGTTGAAATCCTCTACACTAAGGTATTTTGCCGATAATTAAACATCAACCCTACAGAGCTGGTGTTCAGGGAAACAATTATTGCTTTAATTTGTCTGTAATATAGCATGACAATCATTCAATCACATTGACTACTAACCGCTTCGTTGCTAACATCTATGAACTTCCCCCACCAACAATAAAACATAATTCATTACTTCCTATTAATCAAGATCAACCTGTAACAGATTCAAACAACAAATTAAAACTGATAACTTTAGAATCGTTACAACCTGTTCTGGAATATCATCGCTGATCAACTTGCTAGAGAAACATTGACATAAAAGTTATCGGGTTTGGTAAAATAATGTCTATGTGTGAATAGTACTGAATTATTTCACATTGTTTACCGTCATTCAAAGATTGACTAGT
The DNA here is from genome assembly GCA_025215515.1 of Schistosoma japonicum. Lineage (NCBI taxonomy): Eukaryota > Metazoa > Platyhelminthes > Trematoda > Strigeidida > Schistosomatidae > Schistosoma > Schistosoma japonicum. Next base: position 224,454 of record CM046064.1, on the reverse strand, counting down.
ACATTTTTTTCAGTATTTCCTCATAACAGAACAACACCCATAAAAAATCTAAATTGATATCACTTAGTCTATCATACTGTAGTGATGATTTTTATGTAGATCTGTATGAATATGAATGTAAGTTAAAGTGAAACCTGAAAAAGGCTATTTACGTTGTTACAATATGCATGATACAAGCCTTTACACTGTATATCAACTTTAAACATCTAAACCAACTGTCAAGTGTAATTATGTTGATTTAAGTTAGATATTGCTTAAGCGATCTATAGTTTCATAATGGCACAATGATGAGAAGCCCTGAGATTGGACGAAGTAGTTATGCCGTTATACTTGATTTTCAATATATCACCAATCAATGAAATTTCAACACCGAATGATTTTAACTAAAAAACAACTGAAATCCAGTATGCACTGGACAGATTGTTTTTCCTAGTAAATGACATTATAACAAACCCCACACACCCAAGCCAGTATTCTTATCCAGAATCTTCGAACTTCGAGAAATCGCCATTACCTTTAGACTTGGGAGTAATTTCCCACTAGTGGCTGTTTTCGGAAGTTAATTTAGGCTCGCTGATAAGAAATCGTGACCTGTAGTGTTCACACATTTTGGGATCTAAATTATTTACATACCAATGACAATTGATGACATCACGTAGTATATCGCTTACTCGTTTCAACCGACACAGACATTACACGTTACAGTTTCGAGTAAATCAATCAATAATTCGATAAGACTATTAGAATAAACTAAATAGGCATCGATACAAAGGTGTGCAATGCTACACTGTGACTGAATAATAAGTGACCATAAGATCAAATAACCAACATGAACTTGAAGTTGAACTGATTTCGAAAGATAAAAGAGTTTAGAAATGTATCCTTATTTATTATAATGTTATGCGCAAGATGTTGTCAACGTTTGAAGATTATTCATGGATTGACCAGTAACTCAATAATTTAATTGTAACCTGACTCTCAGGTTTATTTCTTGACTAACTAATTGAATAGATCATAAGGCATACTGAGATAGTTTTGTGGAGATTGGTATTAAATTTACGTGTTTGAATTCGTCGCAAATTGATTTTCCTTGAGTTTCATTGAAAATTAGGGATCACTAGACAGCCGTTTTGTTCTGGTATGAAACTTTCTAAAATGCATGTCTTTTAGTTCGCCGAGGAAACGGCCTTTAATTTGGTAAACGTTTAATACTGGGCACCACTAGGATAGTTACCAGTGGCAGAATTATCACTGTCATTAGTTTGTGATGTACCCATATCATCATATACTAAAGGTATTATACTCTGTGATGAAGTGTTAGTAATTTAAAATGAAGACATACAGCTGACTATTTAAAATCTTAACAGACTCAAATATTTTATACTGTAACTGAACAAATAACTTACTTGCCTATTAATGCAATATAATTGTCCATGCTAAGCCCAACGTAAGTCCTGGATTACCATCAACAATGTTTTGTGCACCAACATTTTCGAGATGTGCACCTTCTTAACAAAGAAATTTTAGTGCTCTGTTAATATTATCCAGGTGAAGAATTCTCATTTGACTATAATTTATTCACATCGATAATCGAGTAAATACAGACTGTAGTAAATCTACTAAACGTTAATCCATAGATAAGTAATACCTGTTGACAACAGATGCTGTTCCTAATGGTTACTTTGCATGAGTTTTAAGCATATAAGACACTAAACTCTATATTATTATCATCCATTTATCAGTTAGGCTTAATCGCTGTTACAACATTTTAACTACATAAATATACGGATATGCACACCTTCCTTCATCTACGACATTCTGACACATTGTGGTTCACTTATGTAGTATGTTGATGCAGTCCGGGAAATCATCTTGACATTTTATCACTTATTTACATTTCTATTTAATAATTTTGATACCCGATTACTTATTTAATGGAGCCTTGACAAGACAGTCGAGAGAAATGTTGGAGTTTTTCTATTGTTTTCATCAGGGATAAGATTGTGCAACTCATTCATGTAATTATCATATCAATTTGTCATGAAAAAGGAAAACACAACGAATCAAATGAATATTTCTCGTCTGTTGTGAACTGATCAAATGGATGGAATGTCACATTAATGACAAAGACGATTGTTATAACATAATAAGTTAAACTGTAAGAAATTTACTATGAAAAAATTAGATTTAGTCTATAAAATCGACAAGAGAAAAAATTCATTTGTAAAACGTAAATGGCAAAACCTGACACCAAACAAGTGGAATGAAAATATTTGCTGAATAATTGGAAGTTTCATATCGACGTATTCTAGCTGTTAAACAGGTAAGTATGATCCAACTATTCTTAACTGTTATAATGGGGTGTTGTAGAGATTGTTAACTGTCAATTTCGATATCACGAATCAGTTTGAATTACAACTACTGATGATCTGAAAGCCCTGGGCAGCTGTTTTGTCTTAGCATGGGGCTCTCCAACAATGCGTATCCACGACTCCATCGTGGATCAGACCCAAGACCTTCTGGCTCCTTGGCAAGCGCATCACTATTAGACTGCTGAGTTGGTAACTAACGGCTTATATTATTTATTCATTTTATTTCATGTAATACTTAAAGCAGATGATATTCAGATTCCACACATTCAATACTAAACTATATTGGTTCGCACAACATTGAGTGAAGTGATTTCACTTGTTTATGAACAACTCTTATTACTAATGAACTCAATAGACAAGTTGTAGAATTTCTGACAAATTCTTCATGTATCATCAATTATCTCGTTTTCTTTTCATAAGTAAATGAATCACAATGGATAGTTGTTCTTTTGCGGAATCTTGCTTTCACATTCTTCTTTGTTTTCTTGTGTAAGAGATGAGCTACTACTATTTGTTTTTGTTCTTCTGATAAGGGTTTGTATAAAGTTGATTCTTTGAATAGTAAGATGTTTGCCTTTCATTCATGTGTATTACCTATCCATACACTGGTGGTATCAATTGCTCTGTGTTGCTTCTACTGATCATGGTAGTTTATTGTTTAGATCATTTTTAAAATATGATCAAGTTTTGTCATTGAAGTAGGTGTTTATAGTTGATGATGATGAATTCACTGACCACATAAGTAGATTATACCTAATGCACTTATCATATTCACGGAAAACGTCAACATTCAAAATTAATTGTTAAGTCAATTTGCTAAAATGTGGATTAGTTACACTTGCTAAATTCATTAACTATTATAAATATACAAACAATAATTCATTCGAATAATTCAATGTCAACTATTGTTTATCTAAATGACAATTTATGGTGAATAATCACATCACTTAAAAAATCTGCAATGTAATAAGATGTTCTTGATTCTTCCTGTTGATTTCTTATTAACTAAAGGTGGTCAGTCTCTGTCACCATATGTACATCCTGAGCAGATTGTCTCGATTTAGCGATTATTTACGAGTATTATTTAAGTTGGATTGTAACTGGCAAGTAAAATCCAAGACGCACATTTCGTCCTATTACGAATCCTACTGTAAACAACCACATGTGGCTTATTATTGATAATTTGCAGCAGTTGTAATCTGTCAATCCAAGTTAAAAAAAGATAGAAAATAAATTATCAAGAGGATACATTTATGTCGTGGTTATATTCATGATTAACACAATACACTTGACCATAATATTCATTAGCTTGTAATAAAAATGTTTTGGCATAACCAGTGACATACAACTCCCTGAGCTCACATAGACTACTGATCATATAATAATAATAATAATACAAACAGACGAGACGGAGTACTGTTAGCTGCACCATGGCAAATAGTGAATTCAAACATCTACTACTCCACCTACAAACGCACTACATTTATTGATTAATTGACTGATTCTGTTTAGAATTATTTGTTCTAATTACTTAGTTCGACGTGTTACCATTTACAAATATTCACCCATCATTTGACCCATAATTATCATTACCTTGATTTACTCCAACTATGGTTTGATAGCATTCCAATCTTTAGATTGTCTATCCCTCACCATGACCAAAGCTCAGAACAGTTTAAGTGAATAAATGATTGTAACATACAACCATACACGCAATGCACACCTTCCTTCATCCACAACAATTTCAATATTAGTTCACTTACAATGACTCATATAATAATTTTATAACCTGAATGCGATTGGATATTCGTAATCAAATTTGACCTCTTATTCACACTAATAATCGATATTTTTTCATCATGGTTATTTCCCTGAAGAAGTTCGGACAAGCTTAAAGAGAGAAACGTTCAAATTTTTTTAATTTCATCCACTGAGATTATGCACTAATACATCCTATTTATACGGTATACTAAAACTTGAAAGATAGAATTCAATCAAGATAATGCAGTTCTAGAAAAACAATCACATTAGTGACTGTTGACTGAAGATTTGCCAACCAGTCGATGCTAACGCTTCAGTTATACGGTAGGCCAATGAAAGTCGGAATACGTTAGTGGTAAGAATTTCACAGCATAAAACTGAACAAACTGATTATCAGGATAAGTTTGTATTTCTCTGTTGATACGTAATAGACTGAAACTGATCAGCGTCTGTTACTTTATGTGCATTCTAGTGGATTGCTATTAATCACAAGTACTATTAAAGTTGAGTTGTGATTGGCAAGTAGAGTCGAGGATGTGATTATTTTCAGCCGAAGCACGTCGTGGATTTTGCTTGCCAGTCACAATTTAACTTAAACATCAATAAACTAAGTCCGAATCAACCAGCGAACATAAGTTCTAGCAAAACTGCAGGTAAGCCTTTCTAATGACTATCAAATTAGATGAAAGTCAAGTCATATAGTGTTTATTGTCGATAATCTTTAACGAGCCTAGCATTTATATGAATTCAGAAATGACTTAACAGTAAGTTATTGCACACATTTGTTTGACATTATATTCAAAAAATTGGAAAATATGCTTAATGAGATTAAAACTTTTGTAAAAATGCATGATTTACTATTCATTTCATCATGCAAAGTATTTGCTTCTTTAGCCGTGTAACAGCTATTCACACTGTAAGAAGACATTGACGTCAAACATCTCTCGTAGAAGTTAAAGTTACCCTGAAGGAAACTTATCCCTATAAATGTTCTAAAAGCATAAACAGCTACGGTTAACAAAAAGTCAGCTGGCCAAAGGATAACAAATGGTATGCACCTAGTAATAATATCTGTCAGAAATAGATCGCTTTGGTCGATTATTCAGTGTTAATTTTTAACCGTGCAAGGTAGATTAATCAGTTCTGCGAATTCCAGGTGTATGTGCAGGTCAATTTAGTTGTTAAGTGATATCTCGTTGCTAAACAACTTATCTAGAAAGTCTACAAAATGTTAGGTTCACGTCTTGAAACTGATCTGGTTCTGTCATTGTATAGTAGGATTTTATAACATTTTGTTTATGCTGATTTCATTATGAACTAAACTGCTTGACATTATTTACATCATCCTGTTAGAGCATTCAACTCTGTTTGTCATGACATCCTGGAAAGCTTTAAGAGTCAAATGATCCTTCACAGTCAGTTAAGACGAAGATGTAATTAATGGCTACATACAACTCAACTGCATTATAATCTTCTGATTAAGTGATCATGTATTTGAGATGTAGATTCATTTTTTCAATCATATCTAGAAGATAGGTATCATTGAATGCTTACTCAGTGGGACTCCCAGAATTACCTTCCAAAGTTGACATCTATAAATTTCAATGATAACTGGAATAAAACAATTAATAAAGTCAAATAATCATCATGAAATAATCATCTCAAAATGACTAAAGTTGAAAGTGTAAAGTACTAAACGTCAATTCAGTGACCTCCTTAAGTTTCTGTATTCGATCTCTAGTGAGGTAATACACGCAACAATTCCGAAACAATTTGTATGCATTGACAGAATAGGTGACTGGTGATTTCTGATTTTCAATCAGCTTTTCCCATAGTTACATTTGTAAGTTAATAAATTCTCACTTACTGTTTTACATCACTATGAGTTCTGATCTGAGGATGATGTATATGTCTAACACTCAGTGATTTCCATGTTAATATTTAGCACCAAATTATTCTAATCAAATTGAAATGGTTTGTAAAGGTTGGTATTTTTAGTATTTTGTTTCAGCTACAAATGCCGATTTCCACCAAATATATCAATGAAATCATAACAATCAGCTTACTAGTGACTAACTTCAAAATGTTTCTGAAGTTCTAGTAAGAATTCATGACTGATCAAGTTTAGGCTTGTCGGGAGTGAGACGGTTATCATGAATGACAATGGATGATCGTCACGTTACATACCACAAACAGATGCAAGTGGCAGTTCTACCATCGTATGGCGGCCTACTATTGCAGAATTTGTGTCCGTCAACCTGCAATTCAGGGTGCACACTGCTGAAGTATTACATACTAGCTGACTAGTGTCCTCTTATTTTCAATAAAATCCTGTTAACATCAATCTGTGACGAATCCACACAGTAAAATCATTCATCTAAATAAATAGATTGTTTGTTTACTCTTTAATTAAGTAAACACAGTCTTATTGTAAGGACATCATCTTGAATGTATATCTTCGAAATTACAATAAAATGTTCTATTATGAGCATTTGTTCATTGTGGGGCAATCAAACATTCATCTAGTGAATGTAGACAGTTTCATTCAAACAGACACACGTTCATCTACATAATAGACATTCCTCAGTTACATTGAAATTCTGTGTTCATTCAATGTGGTCAATTCAAGAAGCAAACAAACATACAGAAAAGCAAAACTAAACAAACAATTTTCAATGTTTCAATGATGGCTAATTTTTACTGATTGAAAGTTTCTTCTTTATTCATTTTATCGTTTTATTAGTTCGATTGCTTATCTTCTTCTTCTTCTTGATCGTCTTCTTCTTCCTCAATGGGAGGGAAGGTCATAATAATAAATGATGGAAGTAATTTTGAAAATTGGTTACATCATTACAATGTTAAGCACATTTTATGTATTCCATTGATGAATTACGTAATAAATAAACACAAAACTAATGCAAAAAATTTCTTTGTTATTTTTCATTTGAAAAAGATTTATCTTTGATGAATCGATGAAAATGATGAAAAGAAATCGATTTAAACTGTTACTGTTTTTATTGTAACTGTTATTACTGTAACTATGACTACTGCAAACATTACAACCACTACTTCTACTACTACTACTACTACTTCTTCAACAACAGCAACTACTACTACTATTTCAACTGTTACGCTAAATTGATCAATTTGATAAGATAACATTTTCAAGGGAGAAAGATGCATTTTCTTGTTGTTCTTACATCATGTGCATTTGTTTGGAATATTCAACATTTACAGATTAACTTCAACTTTGATCAATCAGACAGCATCCTTACGCAAAAGGTTTCCAAATCACTCAGAGGAATATTGTTTCAGTGATCTTCAGAATACTGTTATTTAAATGTTACGCGGTCAGAAACAACTTGAAGTATTGACTCTTTCACCCTGTCAATTCTATGTAAGACTTTGAATTCATTAGCTATTGTGGAGGTTTCTATATTAAAATGCTGAAAAATACCATTTAGTTTGATTAAAAGAAGTGGCAGTAGATCAACAGAAAGCTCAACTACTCAGTTCCTTGTAAAAACACAAGGATCCTGATCAAAACAGACTTTGTTTCAAGTCACTTATGAAATCAACAAAAGTCTACTATAGACATTATTATTTCGCCTGCTTCCAATTACTGAAGCCAGAATTGTTCATCAAAATTAAACTTGTTCAACCATCACCGTGGTTCGAAACTTAAAACAAGCAAACAATTATTTGTCAAAGAATATTACTACTTTTCTCTACATATCTATCAACCCTTTACTCCCAGAAGACATATTTTCACCTTTAAACACATTTCGCGTCATTTCAGCATACTGCGTAACTTCTATTCACTTTTGTTCATGCTTAATAATCTCTATCTAACTTTTATGGCATTTTTATGAAGGCTCAACTACATTTTCAGACTCCGCATTGACATAACGTTGTCCAGTTCCATTTCCTGGCAATCACTGGTTGTCTAATTCACACCAATCCGTGATGTTAAATTAATAATAGTACAGCTTATGAAAAGACAAAGAAACATTGTGATTTCATCCTAGTATCGAAAAATTTCATCATTTTTATTTTACTTAAAATAATTATAGTGGTAGTTTGTTTAAATATCTTTGTACATTTTTCAATAAACATTCAAAACATTCTATAAAATAAGAAATATTTTTATTCGACATTCATGATGGATACTACCTACAAGAATAGTATATAAGTAGTATAAAATAGAATTGTCATATGTAGTGGCAATAATGTACAGTTGACGAGAAAAGAGGCAAAGTGTAGACTGAGTAGGTTAACGATAAGATGAAGAGAAATTGAAAACAGTATGGAAAGCACATGGTGAGCCTATAAATACGAAAATGTAATGGAAGCATCATTTGTTTTTCTCTGTAATTTCACAAAATAATTATTTTCTTCTGTCAATTTGGTTGTTAGTTGCATATTCTTTTCATTACTTAGCAGTGGGAATTAGCCGGAGCTTAACAGCGCGACGGAAGTCCAACATCTAACTGTTAACTGACAAACATTTTAAGATGTTTTACTCAATTCATGTCAATTTGTTTTGCTTCTCCAGTTTATCAAATACAATAAATTTAAGCTTTGTTAGATTAAATTGAGCAAGTTAAAACCAACAATAAACGATGTAACAAATTTAAGAAATCTGAAAGTAAAAGGTAATAAACTTCTAACTAACAGTCAATTAGTTAGTCATAAACAGTGTGGAACCTGGCACATATACGTATATCTACACGTTGCCATACCACATTAGCAGAATGAGATCGAATTTGAGAGATTAACACCATAGTTTAATTCAGTATAGAGAAGTGAAGTAAACGTCGGTGCGAAAGTATAATGAAACCTCAGATTTAGAAAAACTCAAAAACAGAATACATTTGCACCAATGCAACCAATACTGAACTATGTTACCAGCTAGTGTTTGTGACTACCACGTAGATATTAAGAAATAAGTTTCCCTTTACCAACATTGCCTAGATCAACAATTAGAAACAACATGAACTCAGTGTGTTTTCCTTAATATTTTCATCTAATTCCTTTGCTAGCCAACATCTCTAACTGACATTTTCAGTTAGTGGTACCTTCACGTAAACAAATAAACTACACCTTATAATCATCTTCTCCAGTGATGTCGTCTTATATCTTACTAGTGCATTTTTTCAAATGATAAACAATACCAACTGACGTAAAAATATATCTGAAGAAAACTCAACAAGATTATACAGACTTGGCGGAAATCGGAAGTCATTAACTTTTAATCTACACACCATTTACAGATGCCTGCTTCAGGTTTGTTATAGCCAGTCTCTAGTCATCGAAGTTTCATGGCCCATAATTAATAGACGTTGCTCAGTTGCACTTATATCTTTGTGATTTTGTAATTCTTACAATCACAATATCATTGTAAGTTTTGTTGTTTCATCTAAGTTATAATGTTACAGTTATGATTTCTTACAGTTCATCATGGCATTACATTGATATTATTATCTTCAACAAATTTTCTTTGACATCTTCCTCGTTTGTTTGCTTAGCATGCAGCAGCTTGTAACGCTCAATCTAATTGGTACTTTCAATTATGTTTATGATCACTAGAACCCCGAAATTCTAATTTGAAAGTAATTTGTAGACCGCAAACTGCATCACATTTTAATCATACTACTTAAATCATAATTTAGATTCATTATGCCAATAAAATAACTCTTTCTAAGTATTAAATGATAATGGAATCTGAAGTTATAACACACAGTCTTGTTAGCAGATGTCTATAATTAAAGTTGTTTAAAGTTATTCATCGTACCATTGTTTGTCTTACAATAGTTCTGTGCAAAATAAGCTAACCTCTCTAACGCACAACATTCCAGCTGCTTAAAACAACTGAAAATTATTTACTGATTATTTTACCTGCTGGTCTAATTCGAGTAATTGCGATAAAAAATGCGATATCAAACATGAGAGAGATGAGAAAAATTGTATTTTACTGCACTTCCCAATTGCAAGTATAATGATATTGCACTCAACTTGTTGGTCATTTGAGTTGTGAGAAGTATGTGTTTTAACTCTCTTCAAGCTATAATTTATGAAAAAGTTCTGCAAGTAGGCTTGTCAAAACCATATTGTTGAGGGACAATTTTCTCATGCTCAATCCGGCTACCAAGTAATAACTCACCTGCCACATAAGTCGCCCTCAAAAAAAAGGAGCAATAATCCACATATTTATAAAGTGAAAAAATTTTTATCTGATTGAATTAGCCAGTATTCAGAATAACATATTTTTTACCGTGGATACAATAAAATTCTTCATAATGTATACAGAGGAAAAATGATGTAATTTCTGTTCAACAATAAGTGTACAGTTGAATGGACGGTGTGGTTATAAGTAGCAAATTATGACTTATTTTCCTAAATATATTTGTATTCAATTTAGAAATATCATGGCCATTACCTATCATTAATCAGATCACAGACATATTGGTTAGTAAAGAATCAGTGATGAACCATCAACTACCTTCGTAAATGTTACGACCAGTAATTGTCATCATCATTCTCATTCACTCATTTATTTATTTGTGGACACTAGTCATTCTTTGATTTCCTGCCTTCATTCCATTCATCTTTATTGTTTATTACACAATCAGATGACATTCAGTTTATCTATTTACAAAGTAATAAGTCTACATGAAAATTCACTCTGTTCGTTTTATTGTATCCTCTGACAAGCTGACGAGTCTCATTATGTTCGATGTGCGCGCGAAAGAGAGAATGACTGCACTGCAGAGAACTACGAGAAATAAGCTATTGACAGAGAACATATTCAATAGAAATCTACAAGTTTAATCAGTTTTTCTACTTTCAATTTTTCTGTAGATAAAAATAAGAAGAAAATGAAATATGTGAAAAACGTGTACACAACAGACATTCAAACTCATTCAAATGATAAGATAGTAGACCGAGAAATTGTCATACAGAACAATCTTATCAGTTTCACCGACCTGTCTGATGAACTTCTTTTAACAAGATAAAAAACTTTCTTTTGTTTAAAATTGTCTAATTAAAAAAAATAAAGTGAAAATGTTGTCTACTCTACATTGAAATAATAATAATACAAATCACTGAGGTGATCATTGTAGTAGGCAAACTGAAGCAGTTTACAATGAAGAATAACTGTCAATGATGTTTAAGATGTGAGTGACTTTGCCTGATAGACATTCAGAATAAATGGATGGGTAATGAACAGTTCTCAATACAATCATTTTAGTGAATGTACAACAGGCGTATCACAGCCAACGAGATCATGTCATTTTCATCATTTTCATCATTTTCATCATAGAATCAATGTCGGCCAGGTTCATATTACTCTCATCACAAGACTGACTATATTGACTAGATTGGATGAATGAGAGAAAGATATTGTTAAGTACCTTAGCGGTAAGCTTGCTACATTGTCCATATGGTTTTTATTGATTTATATCTTGATTTGACATTATGCTCACAACTACAAATACACTACACCCACATGGATTTGAACCACTGCACTGTACCTTATGTTGTTCGATTATTACCGATACTCATGACTAATAGGACTTACACACTTATAAGATTGGAATCAACTTATTTCCTAGTTGAATTATGGAGATACGGCTTCACAATGACTTGCATACCTACCACTCATCGAGTGAGCAATCTGCAAGGCGCAGATTATATCGTTAATCCTAATAATCCTATGCACACTTACGTTCTCAGTAATTCATTTTTTTTCGTAAGAATTTACTGTGATTTTTAGTCATGACAGGTACTATCATAACCCACCATTACGAACCCAGTCATAAGAGGCGATCGTCACGTGTTCAAGGTCATCTATTTGATCTGAGTTTTTGCGTGTTCAAGCGCTTATATATATATATTTTTGATCAAATTGATTTTTTAATGTATTCGCGTGCACAAGATATCCACACTATGTCTATTCCCTTCCAGGTTACCAAGCCGTTCTGGAAACCCAACACTCACATAGAAACGAACACATCAATTAAAATTGTACATTTTCGTTTTGTACTTTAACATTTAGTACAAACGATGGAGCAATTATTTAGGTGTGATGGAGTCCAATCAATTTATTTCGAAGTAGATTCTTCTTTTATTTTGACTTGAAGGCGACTCAAGAGGCAGGTGAGTAAACACCTGATAGCCGGACTGAGCATTAGAAAATTGTACCTCAACAATATGGTGTTGGGTAGCCTGCTAACGGTACTTCCTCAGAAATTCTAGCTTTGTTCTTTTACCCTATGTTATTTGTCAAGCGCTGGTTGCCGTTAGGAGGTTAAATTCACCAAGTAGCCAACCATCATTTGTGTGAGAATGTAAACGCTACAAGATCAAATAACAAGTTCTAAAAAAATGTCATCCACATAGTATCGTCGAATACTAACAGACTGACTGCCACTGATCGAATGTCAAGTGAGGGACGAACCAGTAATTCCTCGTTGAGCTACGGGAGCAGACGTGGGATGATTTGGTTTGATATGTTGATTGAACCGACGTTCCTACGGAAGTCGATTCTAGGCGGCAGCTAATGTAGCAACGTAAGTTGACTAGTTAAGAGTTGACTTCAAACCTTGAGCATACGCTAAAACAATGGAGCTCAAGTATACATTTACTACCTCGTTGTTCACAGGTTCATATTACTCTCATCACAAGACTGACTATATTGACTAGATTGGATGAATGAGAGAAACTAGTGGGATGAGATGAGCTGTTATTGGTTTAGGTGTAGATAAACTAACATTCATCAATACAAGCTTAGTATTCTAATACACGTTAATTGAAACAAGTCAAGTAAACGTAGTATGATACCTGAACGTCTCTACAAATATGTTGAATCCGTTTAATCACTTTCTGTACAAAAGTGTTGGTGATGTGTATGCTTTATTTGATTGCTTTGATGATAATCAGGAGGAAAATGCTGACGATGCTGATGCTACTTCTTCTGATGATGGTGATGGTGTCCTGAGATACACAAATTATTTATTTCACATCTGCACACTACTATCATGATCGTGATGCACGGTACTTGATTTTTAGCAGGTTCACATTCCGAAATTCATGCTTTTACTGGTTTCTTCTGACCCTGATTTAAGCTTGAATGTTATGCTTTCGGAACATTGCCTGTGTTTCAGGTGAAATTTCTAGATTGCAACTAAAACGACTTTTACTTGAGTGAAACAGCTGCCCGGTGCTTAATTCTTGTAAAATGATGTTAAACTTGAAGTCAGTTATTTTATAACTGTTTGTACCGGTAAATAATCTCTAATAGAAATAGTAGCATAGGCACTCGACATTGATGCCGACCATGATTGTTTCAGAGAACACGACTAGTTGAAGTTATGCGGTCACGTATCACCACCAGATCACGACTTAAACTACCATGGGAAGCATCTCTCTAGTTTGCCAGCCTAGATATCGCTATCCTTTTGACGCTCTAATCATGATTAAATATAATTTCTCTTCTATACTTTATTGCTTACTGATATCTTTTCATCTGTAGGAGTGGATTTAATCGCTAGAAGTTGCTCTGGTTGTACGAATAAAGTAACTTGGTCATATACCGTGGTTGCACCTTATCAATGAGCGCGATGTTATCTGGTCACTATCAGTACTATGAGTTTAATCCTGATTCTAACTTTCGAAAAAGTATTTTTTTTTTAAATTTTTGATGATTTTTCTACATATTTTTCACGGTACTTTCGTATTTACAAACATTATTATTTTAATAATGTCCGATCACACTTCTAGGCTTATAATGATTATATCCCTCACACCTCCGAACTTTCAGCTCATTCCTTTTTGAGAAGATAATGTAGAAGCTTCGTCCTGTTAAGCAGAAGCTGAGTTTCGAGACCACGGCGCGACACATCTATACATTCAATTTCTGGCGGTCGTAACGTCACTTCTGCGTGAATTGAACAGGTACGTCACTTCTTTTTTAGCCCATACTACGATGAACTTAATGACTAGCTGAAAATATCAATTCTTAAACGCGGAGACTCATCTAACAGACAACGTTTTGACGAGTTGTGCCACGCCATTGAGCTTAGTAGTTATTGGGCGACAGAAATATTGTCACGAATGAGAGAGGTAATTGGTCAACGCACTTTTGACGAAGGTACATTTCGTCAACTCTTCCTATCAAAACTGCCACAAAATATTTGTGCTTTATTCAAAAGATTCTTTTGCCCCGTTATTCAATTTTAACCATTGTATATGTGTTACTTTTGGCTAAAATCCACAGCGGTTTCTTTACAACGCTTATTGTGAATAAGCTGTATGTGACTAAAACGAAATAAAAACATAAAACAAGTGCGAGTAGTTTTGGTTGACTAACATGGTATTCGTCTATAAAGTTGACTAACGTTTCATTCAGTCATATTCATAAATGTAGACTAGTTATTTCGAGCCCGTTCAAAAATTATAATAATCAATCGTTAAGGCATCACTTTCATTGTTACAGTTATGCCCATAATCAGTAGATCTTGTATCTCATCGACGAAATATACATTTATCCTCTTCTAAGAGTAATTTTGTTTTTCAATCTTTCTTGTCATAATCAGTATTTGTAGTTGCTGCATATACTCTTCATGTTGTATGCAACTACTCGAAGACATGTAATAGAGATTCAGCTTACAGTCATTTTGAAAGATTATGGACAGATTAACGGGTATTTTGGTTAAGGTTTGAAGGCTCAACATAAAACGTTCGTGCCACCATTAATTGGATTGATTCAATCAACCATCATTAAAATACTAAGCTTGTATTGATGAATGTTAGTTTATCTACACCTAAACCAATAACAGCTCATCTCATCTCACTAGTTTCTCTCATTCATCCAATCTAGTCAATATAGTCAGTCTTGTGATGAGAGTAATATGAACCTGGCCGACATTGATTCTATGATGAAAATGATGAAAATGATGAAAATGACATGATCTCGTTGGCTGTGATACGCCTGTTGTACATTCACTAAAATGATTGTATTGAGAACTGTTCATTACCCATCCATTTATTCTGAATGTCTATCAGGCAAAGTCACTCACATCTTAAACATCATTGACAGTTATTCTTCATTGTAAACTGCTTCAGTTTGCCTACTACAATGATCACCTCAGTGATTTGTATTATTATTATTTCAATGTAGAGTAGACAACATTTTCACTTTATTTTTTTTAATTAGACAATTTTAAACAAAAGAAAGTTTTTTATCTTGTTAAAAGAAGTTCATCAGACAGGTCGGTGAAACTGATAAGATTGTTCTGTATGACAATTTCTCGGTCTACTATCTTATCATTTGAATGAGTTTGAATGTCTGTTGTGTACACGTTTTTCACATATTTCATTTTCTTCTTATTTTTATCTACAGAAAAATTGAAAGTAGAAAAACTGATTAAACTTGTAGATTTCTATTGAATATGTTCTCTGTCAATAGCTTATTTCTCGTAGTTCTCTACAGTGCAGTAATTCTCTCTTTCGCGCGCACATCGAACATAATGAGACTCGTCAGCTTGTCAGAGGATACAATAAAACGAACAGAGTGAATTTTCATGTAGACTTATTACTTTGTAAATGGATAAACTGAATGTCATCTGATTGTGTAATAAACAATAAAGATGAATGGAATGAAGGCAGGAAATCAAAGAATGACTAGTGTCCACAAATAAATAAATGAGTGAATGAGAATGATGATGACAATTACTGGTCGTAACATTTACGAAGGTAGTTGATGGTTCATCACTGATTCTTTACTAACCAATATGTCTGTGATCTGATTAATGATAGGTAATGGCCATGATATTTCTAAATTGAATACAAATATATTTAGGAAAATAAGTCATAATTTGCTACTTATAACCACACCGTCCATTCAACTGTACACTTATTGTTGAACAGAAATTACATCATTTTTCCTCTGTATACATTATGAAGAATTTTATTGTATCCACGGTAAAAAATATGTTATTCTGAATACTGGCTAATTCAATCAGATAAATTTTATTTTACATAATAAAATCATCATCCTCATCATTGGAACTAGCATCACTTGGTCAGCATTCTTAACTTATCTAATGAAGATCACAATCATCAAAGGCAATACAGTCTATATCATTATCGTCGAAATCATTGTAGTCGACATTAACAAATGCAACATTATGTCAATCACTGATACATATAGAAGTAGATTAGGAATAATGGTGTGGTTAAACACGGTTTTTTTGCAACTCACTTCTGATTTAGTGAATACACATACACATACATACACACTTATTAACTGAAAGCTGTCCTTCATCAAACATAAGGCAACTGATAGCACCAATTTGTTTATTCTCACTTAATATTTAATTGTAATGACATACATAGCAAGAGGAATAAGATAATTAGGAGAATTCCAGAAAATATTATCTGAGGGCTATGCATCTACGTGCATGCGGATGATACTTCCCAAGTCTGCCCAATCAAGAAACGTTAAGGTAAGACGTGGTTTATGCAGCAGATTAAATTATATGACGGTATTCTGTATACTCTCTCTACATACGAAGATTGTATGTTTAACATTTAGATCATGAATTCAGGGAATCGCCTAATGCAACCTTCGTGTTTATTACTGAAGTGAAAAATTATTCAAATGTCATGACGAAGTGTCAATTCTTACAACATGAATTGAATGTTAATGAGTTAATTGTTTATTACGTTGAGGTGATAGTGATGAGAAAGTTATACGATCACTACAAACAAGACGCATGTTGTACTGTTTTTATTATAATAGACGTGGATTAGGAATGATATCTCATTCAGCTTACACCTGTGTTCTCTTGGATAACCACATAGTTTGCATTCATTTTATTGACATTTGTACACTTCATTAACTGCAGATATTGTCTAGTACTATAGCGGTAAGCTTGCTACATTGTCCATATGGTTTTTATTGATTTATATCTTGATTTGACATTATGCTCACAACTACAAATACACTACACCCACATGGATTTGAACCACTGCACTGTACCTTATGTTGTTCGATTATTACCGATACTCATGACTAATAGGACTTACACACTTATAAGATTGGAATCAACTTATTTCCTAGTTGAATTATGGAGATACGGCTTCACAATGACTTGCATACCTACCACTCATCGAGTGAGCAATCTGCAAGGCGCAGATTATATCGTTAATCCTAATAATCCTATGCACACTTACGTTCTCAGTAATTCATTTTTTTTCGTAAGAATTTACTGTGATTTTTAGTCATGACAGGTACTATCATAACCCACCATTACGAACCCAGTCATAAGAGGCGATCGTCACGTGTTCAAGGTCATCTATTTGATCTGAGTTTTTGCGTGTTCAAGCGCTTATATATATATATTTTTGATCAAATTGATTTTTTAATGTATTCGCGTGCACAAGATATCCACACTATGTCTATTCCCTTCCAGGTTACCAAGCCGTTCTGGAAACCCAACACTCACATAGAAACGAACACATCAATTAAAATTGTACATTTTCGTTTTGTACTTTAACATTTAGTACAAACGATGGAGCAATTATTTAGGTGTGATGGAGTCCAATCAATTTATTTCGAAGTAGATTCTTCTTTTATTTTGACTTGAAGGCGACTCAAGAGGCAGGTGAGTAAACACCTGATAGCCGGACTGAGCATTAGAAAATTGTACCTCAACAATATGGTGTTGGGTAGCCTGCTAACGGTACTTCCTCAGAAATTCTAGCTTTGTTCTTTTACCCTATGTTATTTGTCAAGCGCTGGTTGCCGTTAGGAGGTTAAATTCACCAAGTAGCCAACCATCATTTGTGTGAGAATGTAAACGCTACAAGATCAAATAACAAGTTCTAAAAAAATGTCATCCACATAGTATCGTCGAATACTAACAGACTGACTGCCACTGATCGAATGTCAAGTGAGGGACGAACCAGTAATTCCTCATTGAGCTACGGGAGCAGACGTGGGATGATTTGGTTTGATATGTTGATTGAACCGACGTTCCTACGGAAGTCGATTCTAGGCGGCAGCTAATGTAGCAACGTAAGTTGACTAGTTAAGAGTTGACTTCAAACCTTGAGCATACGCTAAAACAATGGAGCTCAAGTATACATTTACTACCTCGTTGTTCACAGGGATAATATTTCCTATTTTCTTATATTGAATGTTGAGAAACTTTGTGTTTGGATCACTATGATTTCGCTCCACTCTCTTCCGCTCACGAAAATAAAATTAAGAACTTTTTTTTAATAATTTGATTTCGTCTCCTAAATTAAACATGTCATACTGTAGTTGAATTCACGTCTCGATGTCCTTTCCACAAAGTAGATAATAAATGTAATAATGTAACTCTAATATTCAATAGATAACCGATAGTATTCATAAATTGATTTAAAGTTCATTGAACTCAAGTTACCAATTTTACATTCAACATTCAGTATTTCAGTAAAATCAACCATTTTAATGCTCGTATGAAAGCGACATTTCGGTTTGTCTACAAGATTCACATCAAAATGGAAAATATTTCTCAATCACAATTTGTGTTTGTTTTATTATATTTGCACAAAAGAAACAAAGTTATCAGTATGACAATTTGTTAATCTAAGTACTACATTATTAGTAAATGAATAAATGTTTAGGAATAAAAAACTCCAATGAGAACACACACACTGGGATGACAGAAAAGCAAAATCTAAAACTACAATGACTGTAACAGAACAAACGTTGTTTGAAGCAAATTTTAAAAAAAGCGAGAACAGCGTTGTTGAATTTGATTGTTCAACATTGTGAGGTTGTGATGTGGCTTAAAGGGACAGATCATCTTAAGGTGAATCATTGCTGTCATTTGCAATAATGAATGTTATTCCATGAACAGCTGTTTAGATTTGGTTTCCGTAAGAAAATGATAATGCATTCTGAAAATATGATTAGGCAGTAGAATTATTTGGATTAAAATTATTTTCGAAAGGAAGAACTTTGACAAATCTACCACAATAGTGTTTACAATTATGTAATAGAAGCGTCCAAAACATATGCTTGGAAACTACTTGAATGCCTTATATGGAATCATCGTAACTGATTTGTTTAAGCTAGTGCCTTCTGCAATTATGATTATGATCATTATTACTATTATTATTACTATTGTTATTACGAAACATGTCACGTGAACAAATTTTGTTATGTGGATCGAAGTGGTTGTGTTGCTTGCTTACTATTGAAATTGACATTAAAGCACATGGGTTATTCCTGTTTGCTATTAAGTAATTGAAAACCATTACCGTTTACAATTTTAAGTACTTTACTGACGTTCTGTGATTGTCTCACAGAACGTCAATGAGATTCCTGCTAGATTCTTTATACCCAACAAAAATTAAATATTTGGAACATTGAATAGCAGCCGCCGCAGATCCAGTGCATTGACTAAATAAGTATACAAAGCCTCATAAAGTCTGTGCTACAGTCGTTAAACAAATCTGTGCCAACACTGTCGTACAACCGGATGTTTAGAAACGTTTGTGTCAAAGCATTCTGGCAGGTTATATGGTGCTTAAAAAAATCGATCAATATAAAATGCAGGGTTCTGAGAGGTATATTCAACAAAAATGTTAATACATTATTCTCGTGAACAGAAGCACCGATTTGCATGATTCTCGTTGCATTCAAATTCACGTCATAACAAGTTCTAAATGATCTTCATTAGATTCAATCTTGTAAATATCGAAAAATATTTTACAATAACTTCTTGTTTATTTAAATAAGATTACCGACACAAGTTTTATTGAATATTTTCTATTTAGAAATGTTCTGAAACTTTTTGTTAATCTGTATGTTTTTCGAATTTTAATTCGAACAGATACATTAGTAGGTCGTTAAGTAAAAGTGAAAGTCAGTGCAAACAGGAAGAAGTTAATTACAGTAATTGTAATTACTGATGGTTGCATTTAATAATTGTAATAAAATATTTGAATTCACGATCTTCGAGTTACGTGACAAATGTTCAATCTACTAACTAGATATGAAGGTATCAGGTTATATCCCTTGATGAAATCAATGGTGTGTACTGCTGAAGAGTTCCATATTAGGATGAAACAACTATCAGGTGTTTATTAGTTTTCAGTCGTACCTAACCAACATCAATTTGTGATAAATACAAATGAAAAACTAAAGTCAAATGTCAATACACGCATAACCCAGTTGAACCAACTAGTTGTTAAATAACTAAAACAGGAGAGGGTAAAATATATGATGTAATAATGTAATGAAAACATGTGTATCCAAACGTTTAATGCATGAAGTACGTTGGCAAGACAGGAAGGGTTTATAACTATTTCTTTTTGAATGCTTAAGTAGGGTATTTGATGTATGGTGGCAACAACTTCAGCGAATTTGAGAAGACCTGGGCTTGGCTGTTTAATAATAACGTTGTTGGCTTTCACGATATCAATCTGATATGCAGTATCTTAGACAGGTTCGGAGATCGCTCTACTCAAGGTGCACTTTTATTTTGCACATGGTGATCATCATACACTGTTCTTTGGTAAACATTGTGTAGAAATTATTAAACTGTTTAGATTAAAAGGATTTACAAAAAATATTCATACTTATACCATGCTATCATTGAACCATTTCGATTAAAAATTAATGTCAATTGAATTCCAGGTGAATTACAATACTGTAGTGTATTTTCTCGTTCACCACGGCTAGTAAAACATTGTACAGATGGAGCAAGTCAAGCTAAAATCTGTTAAAAATAAGAATATAAATTTGTTATAAAACTTAGTAACTATTTAAATAATCAGCTTTTATGGTACAAATTAAATCTATTTGTTATATCGGGGAAGGAAATTGAAATCACAATCAGGAGGTTCTATTCAAAGTAGTATCAGTGCCCCTATTGTTACACTGCATTAACTGAAAACTCAATAACTATGCTATTTGTAATGCCTGAACTGTATTCTTTCCATAGACTCATTAACTGTTGTTATAGCTGTTTCCCTCCCCGGGGTTATTATAACTTTATTTTGATCACCGATTTCTGTACACAGCTCCTCTAGCTCATCCTTTAACGTATTTTATGTTACTGTTTGATGCAGCATATGATATTTGAAAACCATTGTTTTCATTTTAAAAAAAGCAGTTCAATGTTAGGTCTTATTCGTTGATGCTTGTTCTTTCTATCCATACCTCTGAGGTAGCCTTTGGTCACTCAGATATAGTATTAAACCAAATCACCGTTTTCTATGTCTATCAGGTATTAGTTGTAACGTAATTCACATTGGTTAATTTATTCTAGGCAATCACTAACATGATCATTTCACTGATATTTAACATGTGACTATTCTAGCAATGTTGAGTAAAGATGATTTTAAATTACAGAATAAGTAGTACAATCGAATTTATCAGATAATTGAGAAATATTTGTCAAATGCCAATAAGTAGAATTTTAAATTTCTGACGTTTTGAGACTTAGTGCAAGTCACTTCTTCAAAGAGATGAATAACTGCTTTGGAATTTTACAAATACGTATATCACTCATTTTATAATCAACTTATCCAATGTTCAATTTATTTGAAATTATCCAAGTTAACCTCGGTAATGATGTGTACAATGGAATTCGTTATTAATGGACTGATGAACGTAACTATTTAGTTGAAATCTACATCATCGCATTACTTTATGGTGGTGATGACATAAAATAAAAGTAAAATGATTTAATTGTTACTTCATGAATGAAATGATTGATTATCTCATAAAATGTAATGTTATTCGTAAAGCTAATACACTAAAAAACCACATTTTGAGACCAGGTAATGTACATTAGTACTAATTATATGGGTGTAGGTGCTTTCATTTGTTATCACTCTGTACTTTTAATTCATTAGCACCACTCATTCTTTTGGAACTATATAATCTATATTTAGCTTCCTACCCTATTTTTTGTTGTTTATGCCTTATTAATGTAAGTTATGATGACTTGGGAAAGTAATCAATTGTGTTAGATCCTACTTTGTTGATAAATAACTTACAAAATGAACTCAAACTTATTTATCGACATTTCCCGGATTACTTTAATCTATAACAGAACAAATGTTTATTTATAAAGTTTAACACACGTTTATTCTTGGTTTTTTGGTTAACAACATACTACTTACTATCGGATTATAAAAAACTGTAAAGAATAATTAATGATAATATACATATATGGTCATTTATTACATGTCAATAGGGCAGATTCAAGTCATCATGATAGTATATACATATACAGGTATTTGGTAGAAAACCATAATTCTTATATTTTAAATCGAATTCAGTTTATTTGTTATTTCTATGAAGTGTATGAAATCAAGTGATTTCTGCAGTTTAGTTCGTTATTTAAGAAGTTTTTCGAAAAATGCAGAAGTACAAGATAGTTATATATTGATAGTTACGAAATTCTTCATGACATCAACGTATTAACATTTACAATAGAGCGTTAAACACTCTAGATTTTGTAGTAAGCATCATAACATGACACGTTTATGATGTGACTGGTCTTCCAAAGTGAATGATAAACTATGAATACTATTTTTCAGGAGATTATTAATTCTGTACATTGGCATTATGTGTATCAAACAATTTGTTCCCATTATTTAATTATATTCTCTTCGCTTAAACCCCCCCCTTATCCTATTTAACCTACTAACTGTTTCTATGTTATTCTCCCATCATCAACTGTAACCAATGAACAGTGTAGGTGTTCCCTCAATTTCTTATCTTTGCTGATGTTACTTTGTGCGAATGTTATTTTTTTAATTAATCAGTCACATTTTGCATGTATATAGACGAATGTCTTGATTAACTGGTTTATCAAACTTATGTTCTTCTTATTCTGGCATAAGCACTAGTAAACATTGAAGCAGACGTCATAGCAGTCTTATCGTTACACTCACTTATTATGTCGTAGAAGATCGTTTTAGTAATCGTTGATGACATAACAATTGGAGTCAGAAGTAAATATTTGCAATGTCAGTTTCTTTAATAAACTACAATCTTTATCGATTGCGATTATTGTGTAACACGATAATCCTTTAGTTTACAATAAATTTGTTTTATCAACAAAGGATTCAATAATATGATATCACGAATTAGTCTGAATTAGATAATCATTGAAACCGAGGAACTAATGATGGATAGCTGTTTGGTTCAAGCATGAGACTCTTCAGTACTGTGTGTCCACGACTCCACCAAGGGTAGTGCCCACATGTTTCTGGTTCCGCAGTGATTGTTTTACCGTCAGACCAATGAACAAGTTTCAAACGGCTGGTATTTCTTACTTAGTTATTTCGCAATATGTTAATGCAGCCTCATCCTTTACCATCAGCGGGTAACTGCATAACAGTCTATATGGTTGAGCTCCACTTGTCACGTCTTTCCACTAGTACTCCAGGAATGGCGATGAGAAGTTAATTACTAGTAAGTGTCCCCCACCAGTAAAAAATGAATTTTTCTAGCCTACTCCCAAGTCGTATTTTGTTTTAATTTAAAACTAACAATGTTAAGATTCAAATCATTGGTTTTTTGGGAAGGTTAATGAACAACTCATTTCTAGTAAAAATGTCCTAATTTTTTTAATGACGAACATTATTCACTTATTACGAAATACGCTAATTTTAGTTTCGTTTCCAATGCCACAAGCGTTGAAGAACGCGATTTCAGAATTCGTAAAGGCAACATACTGCTACTTCATTTTGTCTTTAACCAATGTTATATAATACAAATGTGAGAGATAAGCAAATATTTCATAGATCTCAAAAGATTGTATCTCAATTTTTCTTGAAAGACTTTATTAACAGCAACATTCAGTATTTATTTTCAAGGATTTAGAAATATTTCAGGACTTCACTACAATAAACTTCAATGTATTCAAAACAATATGAACGCTGAAATACGACATCATTAATTTAACAATATAAAATCAATAGTGTCAATCAACTATGATCAACTTATCATTTAACATTAAGTAACACTACGCAACACATTCACATGGAGCAAGTAGGAATTAATAATGATGAGAATCACACCATGAAAACATTCTTCATTTATGAAGAATAAAACGACTACACGAAATGTAAGTTGATTTTTAAGATACTGAACACTTACAATGACTGTTTTGCTTATTTGGTGATGGTATAAAATTAGAAGTTAGGCTAAATCCGAGTGAATAGATGTAGCGGATATTTGACTGATATTGTTTTGTCGGCTACATTATCCCTCCACTGCTAAGGATAACCGCATATCATTTTCAAACACCGTATAGTGTATTGCTGTAAAGCCGGCTTAACGAATAAACTGATATTCAGTATTAAGTCATTAATTTGATGGGATCCTACTAATTTGTAAACAAAGCTATATTATTATGTAGGATATCATGTCAACTTATATATATTGGCTGGCTCATCACAGTAATTTTCAGTGAAAACTTTCTACATTATGGCGTAATGATGACAAACTTTTGAAAATGATGTAAACGTGTTCTAACGATACCCGACACTACTAAGTCATTACAAACAACTGATTCATGTCACGAATTTCAACAAAACACAATATAGTTAATTATATGGATACTACTATTACGTATTACTAAGATAGCCGACATCATATTTAGTTTAAAATCTTGACAGACAGGTTATCTCACCGCCTGTTTAAAGCCTTTAGTGAAACAACAGTTATCAAGTTAATTCGTGAGTAACACATGACCTGGTACGGATGTAGATTGACTCAAGTCTCCACACTCCATAATAGAAACAAGAGAAAATTAACAGAAAAGAGGTTGGACTAGTAGCAGCAAGCTACACAATAAACTAACGTACAAAATGATTGTAAAAAACCGGAATAAAATCGAAATACAAAGAGCTGGAAATCTGATTGTCTAATATTCAGGGGAAGAGAAAATATATCATCATCTTTGCCACTACAGCTGATTTTTAATCATACTCCAAAACCAGTCATAAAGCTCACAATTCCTGATTCGGTTAAACATTTGTCTTTGTCAGATCACTGTTGACTTTCAGCCTACTTCGATGCTGAGCTACATATATCATACATTAGTGAATAATCCTTACTTCAACCACACAATCCAGTTGTACTTACAACTCCAAAAAGGAAGCAGATAAACAGCTACTAAACCATATGTACATCCTGTCTGTTGTTCGTTTCTTAGATTATTCTCAACGGTTGTTGTGAGCTAAAACAAAACATTGACTAGCAACGTAAAAATTGATGCTAATATTGCAATACTTAAAGTTGCAAAATAGTTAATGAAGCTTTGCTGAGCTATAAAGATACTTCAATTACACAATTGAGCATTTTAAGCATTTCTATTGTCTCCTGTGACTTTTGATATGGTTAACACACTCTGTTAAGTGTCATCATCACTGAAAATGTCTTCAAACATGGCAGTCAACTTAAATAGTAGGTACACAAAACTACTGCTACTATAAATATTAATGTTATTGGTACAGTTGTATAAATGCAAGTTGCGCAAGACCTTGCTATTTAGGAACTGTATACAATAGTCTGCACTGATTAACAATTTACTATGTTGTGCTGTAGCTTCTGTAAACAATAAAGCTTATTTGTATTTACTGTTTTTATGTAACTGTATAGTATGTTCTACGTGCGATACATAATACAGGTGCACAAGCCAATGTAATTGCTGAACTTCGTTTTGATCTGCCTCGTTAATACAAACGCCATCGTTATGGTACTGTAGATAATGCTGTTGACTTTATTCATTCTTTGTTTGAAATGTAAATAAATTTACTTGCAACGTGTACCCTTTTATATTACAACTCAAGTGGGTGATTATCAAAAAACATGTAATTTGTTGTGCATGATAAGTGTACAACTAGGTATTGCGAAACCCCATTTACAAGACCTGTTGTGTTCTTAATAGCTATCGTACAAATAACCAAGAACACCAACAATATCTTCGCATTTTATCTGGTAGTGCATTGTAACGTCCAGGTACAGGCTGCGATCTTTGTATGTTTTGTGCACATAACGCCTCATACATATCTTGTTCTTTATGCATTGTATATTCTGACCGACTAGGGTAGGAACATTTTAATTTAAAATAATTTTCTGAAATTTTATACGAAGCAGGATCGATAGGTGGACCAACAGGTTGTATTTTCCGGCCGAACCTTCCTGTTTTACGTTGTCATAATCCGCTGCGTCACTTAATCCCTCTCCAGTTTTTCTCACCGAATTTACGAAACCTGTACGTAAAATAAAAATAATATGTTAATAGTTTCAAGCGCATAAAATCTTGAGATCCGAAGTATTGTTTAGAAATCAACAACTGCTCTCCACATTGCTAGACAAATTAAATATAAGTAGGATTATGATCTACGTTAAATTTTGGATAGCAAGTGAGGTCTTGGAGGCGCGTCTCGTCCATTTTGAAATGTATCAGCTGAGTATGCTTGCAACACAGTGTTAATGCTCTCATCGGGACTCAAACTTCGTTTCATGTTAAACGCCACCGCATTTATTCTTAGGCTACTGAATCCCGAAAGTCGCACCTGTACAGCGGGTACGTATATATAATTTGGAGGTATTGGTGTTTCGCCGTTGATTTGTTATCGACTGAAGTTAAACTATAGCTAAATCGAGGCTATCAGCTCAGGATGCACATATGGCAACAGTCATGTCAAATTAACGGGAATATTCAAATACCTTTAAACTATATGAGTAGAAGTAATTAATAACCTTGTCACAAATAGGCTAAGTGCAATGCTTTTTGTCAATTGTTTCTTTGAAGCCAGTAAAAAGTTAGGTGGAAAAACTTCTACACATTTTCGTTGAAGGTACATATAAGAAGAAGTTCATATTTATTATTCAGGCTATGGTTATAATCCTGAATCAAAGTGAATTAGTGAGATTATAATTTCATTATGATATCAGTCTCCTTTGAAACGACCACAATTACCGATGGCATTTTTAAAATGTAAGTTCATAAAAACAAACTTGTCTATCCTCCAAAAACTTGAAATATAGTTAGCGGAATATTGTTATTACTACTAACACTAAAACAGTATATATGCATAATTATTAATCAAAAGGAATTCGATTATTTAATTAACTTACCTAAATTGATCATCACGTCCATTGGAAACCTGCCCAACAACAGACATGCATCTTGGCATAAGTCTAGATATCTTACGTTTTCCGTTTGTCCGAACAAATATATATTCATCTTCTAGTTCAACAATGGAAAATGTAGAGTTTGATTCTTCATTTAATTTTGAACCAACATACTTTCCACGTCGAAACACTTGCAGTAGATCCTGCCGTCCGATAGAATAAAGCACCTTGACCAAGTTTTATTTCAAATTCACTAATCCAACTATATTGGTCTAATATTTTAGGTAAGTTTTCTTTGTCATATGACTAACCTGTTGTTAGTTAGAACCAGTCATCCCATTGAAACAAGCTCGTAGATGAATAGAAATAATTAGAAAACACTGTGTCCAATCAGCACATAGATAGTTTGTTTTATCAGAAACCCTTTTGACAATGAGAAGCTATGTAATATGTCTCTGATTGGACAGTTGTCTTACTACTACTGTGTTTAGTGGATTACAGAAATTTTCTTATGCCCAAAGGACATTTGTATTGCCCCAGTTTTCTGTACATAATTAAACCTTGCAGTAAAGTAGGTTTCACTTACGGTATTTTCTGCCTTCTCTCTTGTGTTCACATTGATGTGTAGTTTTAGCCTGTGGATCGTGTCGAAGCTTAGGAGCCGGATCGAGCGATTAACAAAAAAGAGATAACAGAGATTGACGACAGAGATTGTGCGGTCGATAAGAAAATTAAAATCACGCGTCACAACACCTCTACTAATATCCTAGTTTATCTTGCGAATCTTCAGTCCTTCTATGATTACTTTTGCGTCGTATATTAAAACCGGAATATTTATAAAATTCATGATAATACGATAGTCGTGGAAGTGTCAAAAGTTTTATACACACCTCCAGAAAATAATCTATAGCCTTAAGTATCGACAGAGACCCGGACCGATACGGAATACGTTTGTACTTGGTTCATACAGTTATTAACTAATTTGATTGCTTCAATCGAATTTTAGCCAAATAAGAGTTGAATTGAATTAACTTCGAACTGAAGAATTTTTATTGTTTTAATTAAGACGGAGATAGTGACAAGATGTAGGTGTAAGATTAAGCAGTGTTTGTATGAAGCATCTAATGGATTTCACTGGTGCTTTATCGGGAACTTTGTAGACAATTAAGTTGTGACGGAAGATCATGCGCTTTATTAGTTCTGTATGCAATAAATCGATTACAGTTTTCACGTGAGTTATGTTTTTCAGTCTAATTAAGCTCTTATCCATAGTCAGTAACAATATAATGAGGAGGTGGGAACAAAATTCATATTTGTTTGTTTTTGACTTCGAGGTTTATATCCCCTTATTATTTGTTTTATTTAGAGACACTTTCTGTTCACCGAAATTTTGATATGTTATGTAGACAACTAAATACCATGTAAGCTGACATTCTGCATGACTTACCGGTGTTATTTTGAATTGAATTAGAAACGGAATTTATAAATACGTGATTATCGTTTTCTAATGAATTCAAAGTAATTTGGTGCACTCTTATACATTTCATGTGCCAGTTTGATCAT
This sequence comes from Schistosoma japonicum, assembly GCA_025215515.1. NCBI lineage: Eukaryota > Metazoa > Platyhelminthes > Trematoda > Strigeidida > Schistosomatidae > Schistosoma > Schistosoma japonicum. The sequence goes on along the minus strand of CM046064.1, from coordinate 195,591 downwards.
TGCAGTTAATTATTTTACAAATACCATTCAGCATCTTAGTAGAATCACTTCATGAAGGCAACATTGTGGCTTGTGTGCATCATTTAGATGAAGAACTAAAACGCCTTCGAAACAGTTGCAATTTATTCGTCACATTTATACAACATTATTGAGTGACATTTTTCCACCATAAGCAAATTCAGTAACAAATAAGAAATAAGTTAGTTGCCACGTTTAAGATGACAAACGATCAACTTGACAGTGGATAAAGCTGAAGTGACAACCACAATGACAACAAATGAAACACAGTAGGTGAAGTGTGAAAAAGTCTTGAGAGATTGAAAATCGGAAGTGGAGTGATTCCTGTTAGTTACACTTGTGACTGAATGTATCCATCCATATCAAGTGTTGGGGGTCAACGAGTTTTAAACTGGTCCTGTAATTAAATTGAGTAGACTTAATGATAGTAATTTAATAATAATATTCATCATTTTCATCAGCTGGATTCGTAAACGACTCTGATAATTCATCGTCAACGGTTGAATTGTAGGAGTAATATCATGATGTTGTTGTGTTGTAGATAGTGTAGACTGGTGGTCTGTGTTCGAATTGTGAGTGTCATTCAGATTGAAAATTGATTTTGCTGATTCATGATCATCGGTTAGTGTTGTTTGAGTTGTGTGATGATGATGACGTGTTGTGGATAGTGTCGTTTGATAGTATTTTGTTAAATCATTTTCTCCATGTCGATGAGTAAATGACTGCGTTCTTTCTATTTCGTCGTTACATGCACATTGTGATGTTTCTTTGAAATCAACAGCCACACATCGGTTAGTTTTATTGTATTAATCCTTATTTTTATTATTATATTTTTATTAAACCTGTTAGGCTTGTGTTTGTCGTTTGTCGGATTCAATGCACGTTCATGATAACCACTAAACTACTATGAGGTGAAAAACATCCTAGGTTTATTAGTTGATATACGTCTAAGTAATTATGGATATTGAATGTTGAATTATAACCTCAATACTGACCACTCGTTAAATATACCAAAGCAGTTAAAGATTCTTTGAATACGATTCAAAGAATGTATTCGTGATAAGGCATCAGTAACTACATTGTTAGCTCCAGATATATGTCGTATATCAGTAGAGAATTGGGAGATATAGTCTAGATGACGCGACTCTCGTGAAAAGTACTTATTTGAAGATGACTTCGTAAAAGTCAGTGATTTATGGTATGTGTATGAAGTAAATTGCCGACCTTTAGTGGAATGTTGAAAATGTCGTACAGCAAAGTACATGGCTAGTAGTTCACGACCAAAAGTGCTGTATCTCGATGCAATGTCGTTTAATCCTCTTGAGAAATATGCTAAAGGTTTCCAAGCTTGGCCAATCCATTGTTGCAGAACTGCGCCAATAACTGAGTCAGAAGCGTTAACCGCGATGGTGACGAAAGCCTCAGTATTGTGATGTACTAGCATAGTCATGATGGCTATTGCGTTTTCAGGCTGCGATGAAGGTTTTCTTCAATCCCGTATCAAGTGTGACAACATTTTGATTTTTATGAAGCTGATCCTTAAGTGATTTCACAATAGATGCACAGTTGGGGATAAATCCTTTGTATAAACTTACCGATCCGTTGAAAGCTCATTACTACTTAATGATAGTTTGTTTCGGATATTCCAGATACGCCACTCACTTTTGTTTTAGAGGTTTTATACCATTAGCATCAGTAGTATGCCCGAGGAAATTCAACAAGGTCGTTCCGATTCGATATTTCTGTATATTAATAATAACTGAGTATTATTGTAGTCTTCCAGGAGCTGTGTCTAGATGTTTTATATGTGTTTCTTTGTTTAGGTTTGCAATCAAGCAGTCGTTTACGTATGCATGAATATAGTCGAGACCGCCGAACACGCCATCGATGAACCGCTGAAATGTTTGTGCTGCATATCTCAAATCGAAAGGCATTTGAAGGAATTTTTAAAGGCCGAATCAGGTTGCAGTAGCCGTTTTGGGTGTCGTTTTTGGTCAAAGATATTTGATTGTATGCCTTTACTAGGTCAGTTTTTAAGAATACTGTCGCTTCATTCAAAGTGGCCGTTAGGTCACGGGTGTATGGTGAATAGTAACGATCTGGCGTAGTTTGCGCATTAAAACGTCGATAATCACCGTTGGGACGCCATTCATTGCTATCTTCCTTCGGGATCATATGTAATGGAGATTACCATGGGCTAATAGAGAGGCGGATTATTGACAAGTTAATCATACAATCGAATTCGATTTTTGCAATCCTTAGCTTTACGGGTGCTAGTCAGAGTACTTTGAGAAACACAGGTTGACCCGTAGTCAGGATGTGATGTGTAACATTGCTGGTTACACATAATAACTTCTTCGTCACCTTATTCAAGTCTGGATATTTGTCAAGTATTTGCTGAAAATGAGAGTCAATTAAATGTTTGAAACGAAGAGGACATGAGCTTCAATCTGTAGCAGTGGCTCCACGAACATACAGCCTTGTGATGCTGTCCACTAGCCTCTTTTTCCAAGGGTTTACAAGCAAGTTGTGGTGGCTCAGTAAATCTCTGTGCATGATAGGTATTTTCACGCTGATGATGTTGAGAATGCAGTGTATGGGTTTGCGTAAAGCCACGTTTAAGTAGACATATCTTTTACCATATGTGGCTATTTCTTTCAGCGCCAGTATCAACGAGGTAGCGAGTCTTCGTTATCACATCCGTGGTGAATAACAGGCGGCTGTTTTGACTGGCTATGGTTGCCACTAACGCATGTCAGCGGGATAGTTTCCTAAAGCGTCAGCGGTGTGTTTGTGGCTATGGAAACAGCAGTGGACTATACACTTCTTCAAGTCTTTGTCATAGCTGTTGTTGTACCAACACCAGTGCCAATTTAACCTTCGTTAAGGTCTAGATTATAATCTTCTCCGTGATGAACTTCGTCGTCAAGAATTGCTAGGCCGATATTGTTTCTGTAGGTCAAACAAACGAGAAAGTGTATAACACAATTCATTACTTCGTTTTCGTTCTCATGAGATTTTTCTGTAACAGAATAAACCTCATTGTGGCGAGTTCTGATGATTTTCGAAATTTGATCGGCAGCTAAAGCTGGTTCATCTACTGGGTTGTTATTAAATGTTACCAAAACTGCTTGCACTTGTTTTATTTATTTATCTCATTTTAGTTACATACAGCTTATTTACAATTAGCGTTGTAAAAAATTGTTATGGGTTTTATCAAAGGAATACACATATCCTATGGTTTAAATTGGTTAACGGGGCAAAAGAATATTTCGAATAAAGAACAAATATGTTGTGGTAGTTAAAATAGGAAGACTCAACGGAAGAGACCTTCGTCAAAAGTGCATTGACCAATTGCCTCTTTCATACGTGACAACATTTCTATCGCCCAATGAGTACTGAGCCCAATGGCGTGAAACAACTCGTCAAGACGTTGTCTGACAGATAAGTCTCCGCGTTTAGGAATTGATTTTCTAAGCTGGTCATAAAGCTCTAGGCAGTCGGGGCTGAAATAAGAAGTGACGAACCTGTTCAATTCACGCAAAAAATGACGTTACAACCGCTAGAAATCAAACGCGTCAATCTGTCAGGCCGCGGTCTCAAAACTCAGCTTCTGCGTAACAGAACAAACCTTTCACATTATTTGCTCAAAAAGGAATGAGCTGAAAGTTTAGAGGTGTGAAGGTTTTAATCTTAACAAGCCTTGAAGTGTGATCGGACATCAATTAAATATTAATGTATGCCAATACAAAGGTATTATACAAATATGTTGAAAAATCATGAAAAAAGAAAAAACATTAAAAACATTACGTTGAATGCTATGACCAGGATTAAACCCATAGTAGTGATCATGTCCAGAACACATCGCGCTCATCTATAAGGTGTAACCACCGTATATGACCAGGTTACGTTTGTTGTACAACCAGAGCATCTTCTAGCAAATAAATTAACTCTTATAAAGAAGAAGATATCAAAAAACGATGAAGGATGTAAGATAATTTATATTTGATCATGGATAGAGCGTCAAGAGGATAGCGATATCAAGGCTAGCGAACTAGAGAGAAACGCTTCACACGGTGGTTTGTGATGTGATCTGTTGCTGATGCGTGACTGCGCACCTTCAACTGGTCTTGTCCGCTGAAACAAACAGGTCAGTGTCAATGTCGAGACCCGATGTAACTATTCCTCTTGAGGATTAATTACCCTTTGAAACTGTTACAAAGTTGACTGACTTCAAGTTAAACATCAGTTGACAAGAGTTAAGCCCCGGCCAGCTGTTTCACTCTAGTAGAAGGCGATGTAATGGCAGTCTAGAGATTCCACCAGAAACACAGATATTGTTTCAAAAGCATAACGTTCAAACTTAAATCAGGGTCATAAAATACCAGTATAAGCATGAATTTCTGAAAGTAAACCTGATGAAAATCGAGTACTATGCATTACTATCATGAAAGTAGTGTGGATATGTGAAATAAATAAATTGTGTATCTCAGGTCATCATCGTCACCATCATCAGAAACAGCAGCAGCATCGTCAGCATTTTCCTCCTGATTATCATCAAAACGATCTAATAAAGCATACTCATCACCAACACTTTTGTACAGAAAGCGAATAAACAGATTCAACATATTTGTAGACACTTTCAGGTATCATGCCACGTTTACTTGATTTTTTAAGACTAACCTTTATTAGTACACAAACTGTATATCAATAATTGTTAGTTTAATTGCACCTTAACAAACAGCCGTCCCTCTCATCCCACTAGTTCTAATTATTCACTCAATCTAGTCAATCTAGTCAGTATTATGATGAAAATCATATGAATCTGGCCGTCGTTGATTTTAATTATGATCAAAAAGGCATGATCTGATTGGCTGTGATACTCCTGTTATACATTCACATAAATGATTGTATTTGGAACTGTTCATCACCCATCCATTTATTCCGAATGTCGATTAGGCAAAGTCACCCACATCTAGCACATCATTGACAACTATTCTTCATTCTAAACTGCTTCAGTTTATCTACTACAATGATCATCTCAGTGATTTGTATTATTATTATTTTTTTTTCAATGTAGAGTAGACAACATTTTCACTTTATCCTTTTTATTAGATAAACTGAAACAAAAGAAAGTTTTTTTAATTTTATGAAAAGAAGTTCATCAGAGAGGTCGGTGAAACTGATAAGATTGTTCTTGATGAAAATCTCTTAGTCAACTCTCTTATCATCTGAATTTATTTGAATGTGTATTGTAAACACGTTTTTCACATATTTCGATGTCTTCTTACTTTTATCTACAGAAAAATTGCAAGTAGAAAAATTGAATAAACTTATAGATTTCTATTGAATATGTTCTCTGTCAATAGCTTATTTCTCGTAGTTCTCTACAGTGCAGTCATTCTCTCTTTCGCGCGCATATCAAACATGATGAGACTCATCAACTTACTAGATGATACAATAAAACAAACAGATTGAAGTTTGGTGTAGACTGACTACTTTGTGAATGAATAAATTGAATGTCATCTGATTGCGTAATAAACAATAAAGATGAATGGAATTGAGGCAGAAATTAAAGAATGACTAATGTCGACACAATTATTAAATAAGTAAATAAGAATATTGATGAAATAATAACACACTTTTGATTAAATATCTGATGAGTTGTGCATTATTGAAGTATCAGTTATAATTTAAAACACATTGTGATGTGTAATTTTTGCTGATCAACTTGTATGTTGTCACCAATTTCTCTTTCGTTATAACTCCCCGTCAATCTACAATGAAAGTCGCTTGATGGGAACAAGAATGAATATACTATGATAAACCTGTTAGCAATAATTTGATTTTACTTAAATGAATTATAGATTAATGTTGATCTTAGACTAAATTGAATGGAATGTTTGTTAGTATGAGAACACTGTGTATGCAGATGAGGATTACCATAACAACAGCATCGTCAACTCAGATTTTCTCATTTCTCTGACAATCCTGCTTAGGAGATTCTATTCAACAATTACACATTGCATTTTAGTCGATACAATTCAAAATTACATCATCACAACGCTGACAGATATCCATTCTTCTTTGAAATAATTACTTACGAGCTTTAATTGGGTATTACATCAGTAATTACAATCAAACAATAGGAAAATACACCAGTTTTAAGTAACAACTTGAAGAAAAATACTTCATCATCTTGTGTTCAAAATTGTCCCAAGTTAACATAAGTGATGCTGCTTTGCGATCATTTCATACCTCAAATATTGGTAAATTCATTGAAGACTTCATTTAACACGTAACGTCACATGTGTTTAGTTTTTCTAGGTCTTATCAGTTAATTACATTACCTCACTAATACTGTGATATGAGCAATATAGATGAATCACAATCCACCATAAATTGCTTACATAATCCAATCTCCACGTTTCTTTATTAACGTTGAAGATTGTCGGCCTTAGATTTTCCCTCATGTATATTGTAAGTTTGCCAGGCGATTTCAGTACAATAAACTAAAACCATCACGATAATTATGAGTTAAATCAAATTATTTTCAGTCTCGGCCAATAGAAGTGAGAATGTTTCCAGTAAGCCAATGAAAAGAACATCATCATTAAATGATGTGTGTTGACTGACCTACTCATGAAACATACCATGGAATCAATGTAGGCCTAATGCAACAAGCAACACATTCAATTAACTAATCAAATACAACTACTGTAATGAACACTAATGATTAGTTGGTGGTTACTTAAATTTTTTGTCCAATCTGTGAATTACACAGACCATTGAATTGTGTATTTAAAGTGACATGAATGTAAGAAATTAAATTATTATCTTGATGAGAGCAGCGATGAGTATTGACCTAAGACAAATGAGTTCCTTGTTATACTGGTTTATACCTTCGATGATATACTTCAATATACTGTTTCTGAATAACAGTGTAGCACAGGAACCATATGTAAGTGATTGTATGAAATTGGTTTGCCCTAATAATTAATTGACTTTCAGTATTTTCTTTGGTCTTCAACTATATTAACTGATTATATTCCTACAGGACATAATATCAATATACGTGGGAATGACGTAATCGTGGGTTGTGTAATTTAAGTGAATAAAGTGAAAAAATTGAATGAATTTAGACTCGAGACATTGGGTTTCAGGTGACCGTCAGTCAGTTTACTTACAAATCAGTACACGCATCAAGGACTGGTAAGTGATAACAGTTTTTGTGTTTAGCATATGCACCCATAGGTGTGTGCATATTGATGTGGATGCATTCACTATCTGCTAAAATGCACTACATCATACATTATCTAATGTAACATCACTATGAATACATGAATGAATAAATGAATCAAGTAAATGCTGTATAATAATGACACAGTCACATCATTCAAACCTACTTTTACCATGGCACATTTCACATGCTTAATTTGATGGTTAACTCAATTGAAACAATTTCGCATTTGTATTTAATGTATGACACCTTACAATTTCAACATGTTGATTTTGTTGCTTTTACTCAGGTCTGACTTTTATTTTGTTTAATGATCGTTCAAACGATAATCGAGGCAGGTTGATTCGAATTCTTGGTGAGCATTCGACTCAAAAGAATTTGACTATAAAATACTCACGTAAGTTTACTTTAATTGTTCTAAGAAAAGAAGAAACTAGTTACTTTTCATGTAAATCTCCTCAATTTTGCTATTTTTAATTTAATTGTAAAGTAAGTGGAAACCGGTACTACTCTTCATTTGCTCCACTTGGACCTTGTTAATTGTGATTGGTTGTAATATCATTTTAGTATGCTAATTACTCTATTTTCCCAAGGTCGCTTGACAAGTACTGCAACGTAATTTTACCTCAAAATCCTCGAAATAGAACATTCTCTGAAACCTGCTTAACTCTCAGCCAACACTTTGGTGACAATTCTTTACTATTCAACATTAGATATCGTTGCTTAAAGTTAAAAATGGATGAATCAGATGATTTATTTATTCATGTTGGAGTTGTAAACCGAAAATGTGAACGGTTTAAATTAAAAGACATATCGGAGAACCAATTTAAATCGTTAATACTCATCTGCAGCCTACAGTCAGAAAAATTCGCTGATATTCGAACGCGATTGCTACACCGTCTTGACCAAGAACCAACATTGTCTCTAAATGACATTGCCGCAGAATATCAACGACTGACCAACTTTAAGCATGATACTACACTTGTCCAGTCTGGTGGTAATGGTGACATTGAAGTTCATGCTGTTCGTCGAGAACCTATTTCTCATCAAGTCACTCCAGCAATCGCCTCAACTTATTGTGATAAACCAGCTGAAAAGAAGAAAATTACTCCCATATCCAGATGCTGGAACTGTGATGCATGGCATTTTGCCATGTTCTGTTCATTTAAGAACTATCGCTGCAGAAAGTGTAGAAGGCTGGGACACAAAGAAACTTTGTGCAGGCAGAAAGACACACGCATTCGGTCACGTTCCAGAAGAAAATTCCGTTCACCGAGTGAGCCAGATGAGTCACTTTCAGTATCCACCGCGAATCGCGCTCATCAGAGACTAGCCAGAAAGTACGTTTCTGTTTAGATAAATGGTCATACGGTAAGCCTTCAACTTGACATAGCATCTGATATTACTATTATTTCTAGAAAAACATGGATTAAAATCGGGAAACCCGTACTATGCGCTACAGAACAACTCGCTATAAGTGCATCTGGCGATCGTTTGGTGATTATCGGCGAAATTGTGTGCTCAGTGACATTCAATGAAATAACCACGGATGGAGTATCTTATGTGGTTAACAACAACCTTAACTTGTTAATGCTAGATTAGATTACTGACCTGAAACTAGATGCTGTTCCACTAAGCCCCTATCCAAAGACAAGTGAAGAGTCGGTGAGTGCAACCATCGATACAAGAGATTACTCTAAAGAAAGTTTCATTCATGCTGTAAGAGCACTTCCTGTTACCACACAGCAAGTTGCTGAATTCACAAGAAGAGACAAAACGAATCAACGAGCAATCTATTATATGCAACACAAATGGCCACGTTCTTTAGATGAAGAATTGAGACAGCTATATCAACGTCGACAAGCTCTGTGCATAGTAGAAAGATGCCTTATGTTTGGGGATCGTGTGGTGATACCATGTGAGTTACGTCGAGTTCTACTTAAGCAGTATTACGCGGGACACCCTGAAACAGCCCGAATGAAATCAGTGGCAAGGAGCTATGCATACTGGCCAAAGATAGACGCCCAGATTGAAGACGTGGTAAGGAAGTGTGACCGCTGTCAGTGAGCATCGAGAAACCCACCGAAGGTTGAACCAGTGGGCTGGTCAGATCCTGCAAGACCGTGAAGCAGAGTGCATTTAGATTTTGCCGGGCCCATGTCAGGATTCTACTACTTGGTGTTAGTAGACGCATATTCAAAATGGCCAGAGATCCATCCGGTAGTTCCTCCGACTACGCAGAAAACCCGTGAAATATTGAGAAAGATATTCGCGTGTCATGGTTTTCCAGAGACACTAGTCACCGATAACAGGTCCCAACAATTTTCAGTGATTTCTGTCGAGAAAACTCCATCACACATATTGGCTCCCCACCGTACCATTCACAATCAAATGGACAAGAAGAGCGGTTTGTGGATACCTTCAAAAGAGCTATACTAAAAGCAAAGGGGGAGAGAAGCCTAGCAGAAATTATTCAGCGTTTCCTACTTGTATACAGAAGTACCCCCAACAACAGTGCTCCCGAACAAAAATCACCGGCAGAAGTACTTATGGGACGGAAACTAAGAATGATAAATGAAGTAATGAGGCCGTCGAAAGTAGAAAGCAAAGAAGATGACATTTATAGGAACGGGACGCAGGTGTATGTGAGGAACTACAGACCGGGAAGTGACAAATGAAAAAACATGGTAATTAAAGGAAGAAGAGGAAAGATGATATTTGAAGTAGCAGTGGAAGGACAAATGTGGGTTCGACATCGCAATCAGTTACGCAGAAGGTTTAGTGATGAAAAAGCGGATAAACCAACCCTAGCACTTGAACTTCTTCTTGACACTTCCAAGCTTCCCACGGAAAAACCAACGATGGTTGCAGCAAACAACAGGAAAAGAACATCTGAAGAAGAACAGCCAGTAAGACGCAGTGAGAGGAAACGAAAAGCCACAGTAAGGTTCCAAGAGAGTAAACTTTTTTCAAAAAGGAAAGGTGCTAAGAAGAGAAGAAACTAGTTACTTTTCATGTAAATCTCCTCAATTTTGCTATTTTTAATTTAATTGTAAAGTAAATGGTAACCGGTACTACTCTTCATTTCCTCTGCTTAGACCTTGTTAATTGTGATTGGTTGTAATATCATTTTAGTATGCTAATTACTCTATTTTCCCCAAGGTCCCTTCGTAACTATATATACAGAATTGGGTTATAATAGAATCAAATATTCCTTCCTAGTGCTGCGTTGGTGTCTTCTTGATTTGTCTTGGGATAAGTAATCATAATCAAGTCGTTGATCACGGTTGCAAATATCAGTTGGCGCAAACAAGTCTCCGATTAGAGTTGCGGCTAGTTCGTGTATAGCAGTAGGCGTTATATTTCGACATAACAAATTGTTTTTCACATTTTATTTAATTGACACTTAACTTAGCCCTAACTAGTAATAATGGTAAATCTTTTTAAAAGACTTGACAACGTGTAGACTTTTAGATGTAGCGATTCATGCACTTCAACAACAACACTGTCAACGACAACAGAGCAGCAAACGCCCTAGGAAGCAAAGTAAATTCAAAATTAATTTCCTATCATATCAATCATAAGTTGTTTAACAGGCGATAAAGTGCACGAAGTGTATGAAGTTTACTCACTTACATCAAACGATACTCCACTATGAATCACTTCACAACAACCTTTTTGTGCAAGTTAATATTCTGAAGGATGACAATTGTTATTTGATTGTTATTGGTGAAAAGATAATTGTATGCATTTTTTAAATATGCAGGTGATTCGTTTCGAATGGAATGGGCCAATGCGTTTTTATGCCAAACAAATCCTGAAGCACCGAGCAAGTGCCAACATGTTATTCTGTTTGCTTAACTCTATGATATTCATTATTATCAAGTAGTCGTTAGGGCACAATTTTATTCACTGAATTCTGTAACAATCTACTTTCAATTAACCACCATTAGTTCCATTGAAGTTAACGATAATCATGTGAATTGATAAGTAAAACTGACACTGTCGCATATACAATAACATGAACTAACTAACTACGTGTAGATTCATTAAAATGTTTACATTTGGCTGAAGTAATCATTGTGTACAAATATAGTCCAGGTCAACAATAAAGCTTCTCAATTAAATTAGTCAGGAGAAAACAGTTGATTTGTCTTTGTGTTTTACTTTTCAGTCACATCCATCCTGAATGTTGCCTGTTGTCAAACTGAGAATGTTTGCTCTAATTTGTGATAACTTAAATCCACATCATGTAATAGAGATTCATTAGTGTACATGCTCATCTTCATTTAGTTGAATGTGTTAGGCAGATCATCATTCAATAAAGTCAACTCATATTCACCTTACTTTCTAGTTGTTTGATTGTTACTGATAGCGAATTAAGTAATTTGTTGATAACTTACACTTAGTTATTGATTGATTGTCACAATTTTTTTTATTCATTCTAGTCACTATTTTGGCGGCTGTCCATGCTGATGGATGCATTCGATATGAGTTTCGTTATGTAGGTTTTCTACTTGATAAGCATTAATCAATCATTGATTGTGAATGTTGTTGTTTATTTCACTACACCCATCAAATCAGTATTTTTATTTTGCTAATTCAGTCATCAGGGAAATTTAAATGATCATTTGAAAGGAATCGAACAAAGTGTTTACTGTCTACGAATCACCTGTAGGTGATGATGATGATGATATTGGTGATGAGTAAACACACTCGGTCAAAACAATAACATCATATTCAGCAAATTACAGTGAATTTGTTTCATTAAAATGGATTATTTTACATTAGAAACCATTGAAATGCGGAATACTCTACTAAATCATCTTCAGTGATCAAGTTTACTTACCATAAATTAAGTCAAATTGGACAAATGTTTAGTTGGTTAGGTTCGATACACATTTATACGCGTTAGTAAAATGATGGCACCGACAAACTATTCGGACTTTAAGGTGAACACGAAATCATCAAAAGCTAATAAGATATCGAAATGTACTCAACACAACTACAACTTGTGTCATATCGATTGATCAAAACAGTGATCTGTAAACAGTTCTCAATATCAGTTTATGCATTACGACGTCAATGTCCATAATATGTCTGATTTGATGACTTTTCAATATTGCGCTAATAAAGCGCTCAACCACACATAGATATGAGCATCGTTACCCCACACAGTAAACTAAAACACAATGTAAGTTGATTTATCATTGACAGCTACTCAATTTTTATATTGAATACATAACCATACCTATCAGATATCATACAAAGTTACCTCCTTTTTGTTTCTGCCTTCCAGAGTTCGCGTTCCTTAACTCAGTATTGTACGTTCACAATTGAAGTATCCGAAGGAATTTATAACGGCAGTGCAGATGGAAGTAAGTTCTATTCTATCATTGTGTGTATCTGGAGTTACTGCATAAGTGTCTTTAACTTGACAAAGTGATATTGATGAAACTGCGAGTTCAATGGATTCGCCTGATTTGTAGCACCAGCACAAGCATCAAGTGAATCATGAAGTATATGCTGTAATCTGTTGTGTACACATAAGATATCTATTGATGTCAAATAAATCACTATTCAATGGCTTGACCATTCACTAGCCGAACATCATACAATTTGAGTGAACGAATCATGAAGATATTCAGAATAATCATTCTTGTCACAATGGAATGACACTAATGTAGACATCTGAAATAACTAAAAATGTCAACATTGTTATTGATTCAGTTGTATTTAAAATAAATTTCTTATATTTATTTTTATTAAGATGTAGATATCATGAACAGTGAAGTAATTTTCAGGATAGAATCTTCAATTCCTCATATATACTATCAGAAGAGAGTTGTATTGCAACCTAATTTAAGTGAGTAAACTTAACTTCATAAATAAAATGAGTAATATATCTTTGTAAAATTCCAATGAGTAGAAATTAACGTTTTTCTAGCGTTTCGCGGCCTAGTGTAAGTCGCTTTTTCAAAGAAATGAATAACCGAATTGAATTAGCAAAAGGCTAAATAATACAATAGAACAAATCAGAATCAGGCAAAGTTCGTACAATCAAATTGCGAGTTTTAATCATGTCATGTCAAGTCAAGTCATTTGGGTCAAGGTGGTTTAATGTGAGTCATGTGTGCATGCATATGTTAGTGTGATGTAAAAGGAGAATATGTAAAAATAAAATTGTATGTATGTTCATGTGAATGAAATGTGAATGTAAGTTATTTGTGATCGGTTGGATAGAAAGTGCATGTTGGGTAGATAGAAAGAAACGCCTTCACTTTTGTTAAGTGCATTCGGATTTAACAAAATGTGAAGTGCTTCAGCTGTTCGTCTTTCTTTAGAATTAGAATAACCTCTTTGAATAATTTGGATATTTTTACTATCGATTTTATGGTTGTTATAGATACCATGTACTGCTATCGCTGATTTAATCTGTAATTTTTCGAGTTCAACAGGTTTATTAGGAGGTCGTTTAGTGTAGCTTCCATGTTATTTGGTACGAGTTTTGATTTCTCAAGAAGATTCTCCAATGTAGAAAAGCATCACACTCAACACAGCCTAGTCTGTATACACAATTCTGTGTAGAGGTGAAGGGGATCTTCTCCTTTATTTTAACTAATGCATCTCGAAGAGTGTTGGTAGTCTTGTAAAATGTACGAATTCCATGTTGTTTTAGAATTCTTTGTAGTTCATCTGTTGTGTAATGGCGGAAAGGTAGAACAGCTGTACCGATCCATAATGTTTCATTTGATTTATTTTTAGTTAATAATAAATCGATTCGTTTTTGCAAGTTTTTAATAATATTCATTGAAAAATTATAAAGTTGTAAGATACCAATAATATTTTTGTATTTAGATTTCTTGTCATCTTATGATGTAATGAGTTTATTGGCTCTTCTGAATAAGTTACGAGCCAGAGATATTTTTGTACTGAATGGATGTGCTGAGTTGACATCGACGTATCGATTTGAGTGAGTCGGTTTGCGATAAATTCTCAGATTAAGAGTTCCATTTAAATTCCTTTTGACTAGGCAGTCTAAAAGTGGTAACTCATTGTGTTTATTGTCACTTTCAGAAGTGAATTTGATGTGCTGAGAGACGGTGTTAAATCGTTTTGAGAAAATTATCAGAAAGGTCTTTTTGATGATTACAAAAGTGTCATCTACATATCTGAGCCAGACCCGTGGTTTCATGACATTATTGAAAATACTAGATTTAATATAGGCCATAAACAGGTTTGCTACAATTGGTGAAACGAAAGGAGCCCATCGCCACTCTGTTAGTTTGTTTGTGGAGAGTTCCTTTGAAAGTGAAGAAAGTTGAATTTAAGCATAGTTTTAGGGATTTCATGTTTAAACCGATGCTAATTGGACAACAGCTAGATAGTATCAGATCATTTACTAACAATCCATTGATATATTCTAGACATATATCAATTGGAATACTTGTATATAAAGATATAAAATCAAAGCTTAGCATATTTTCATTATCTTCAACTATTAGATCAGAAATTCTTGATTTGAAATCGTATGTGTCTTTAACAACATTGTGTAAATTCTGTTGTAGTGGTTTTAAAATGTTGCTTAGATATCTAGCAAGGGCATATGTTGTAGTGCTGGTGAAATCAACTATTGGTCTCAGTGGGACACCAAATTTATGAATTTTTGGTAAACCATAGGAACAGGAAGTTGTGCATAGTTTAGGATACAAAGTAAACCAAAGAGAGGTACCAATGAATGGTTTAAATTCTATCAGAAGTTCACCTGTCCCAGAATTCACTCTGTTTTTTATCGTTGAATGATTTTTTGAATCAATCATTAGATATGGTTCTGTGGATAAATGCTCAAAGGGCTTTTTCCTCATAATCTATTTTATTCATGATGAATAAGCGAATTACACTAAGCCGCGAATCGTCAGAAAATTTTTAATTTTTACTCATTGGAATTATACAAAGATATATTACTCATTTTATAAACAAACTATCCAATGCTCAATTTATTTGAAATTAACAAAGTTAACCTTGGTAATGAGTAAAATCAACTTCATGAAGTTCTATGTGTGTGTGTGTGTGTATCTATAATGTGAGTTCTCCTCCTTCCATTCGTTATTCTGAATCCACTAAATTAACACAAATTTTAACCAAGTTGTACTGTCAGTTAATCATGAAGTTAAAGTGTTTAACAATAATAGGGTTTTAATGAATTTTAATGAATCTGGAATTTTTTTTTGACACTGGTAATGTTTATCTATGAATCATAAAACTACCAGGTGTTCCAATGTACATTGTGTCTGTCTCATCGTTCAACTCATAATGATCATCCACGCTTGTTTAAATTTTCAAGTTTATTGTCGATTGTGTTTAACACCGTCATTTATTGTTATAGTCTAAATCAAATTCATTAAATGTGTTACTTACTTGTTTTACACTGCTAACTCCTATTGGAAAGGTTCTTTAAAAGCAAATGTAGTTCCAGGTTGTTGATTGTCAATTCGAAACTTGTTGTCGCTCACAACCAGAGATAACAAGATACTAATGGCATGTTTTTCATAACTTCATCTCAGTTGTACACGTCAAATACACAATGGCCTTCTCAATCATTTAATACATTCTTATACTGTTTGTTGTTGTGAAACAAAACAAAACAATAAAATTCGATTAAATAAATCATTCTTAAGTTGCCATCAGTAATCTACATTTTGATTCGGTAAGTTTTCATTATTTATTAAAGATTGATATTAATCTAACAACAATGACATCATGAATGAAAGACAAACGTTGAATGACGCTTTCTTTATTTACATTTAAGGATGCCGAGCAAAAGCATCCAAAAATGCATGCAATGCTGAGACAACACCCTTATCCCGTTGTGAATGGTGTCCATTTTGTGGACAATGTCTTCCGGTAAGTAACACACAGAGTAGTTTATCTGTAAGTGATGTTTCTAGTGTGTTGTAGTTTACATTGAACACTCATTTTTCACTGTTCACAATAACATTCGTGTCTCATAATTCGACGTGTTCCTTAAAATTCGTGCAGTTCATTTGACCAGCATAACCGGACAACACCGTTTGAATGTTGCAACTGACATGTTGAGGTGGAAATATCAATAAACTGAATGACTGCTATATCATTTAAAATCTACACCTAGATCTAGTCTGTTTACTTACAGAAAGTATAATTTAAAATGACCTCAGATTTACTTGTGTGTAGCAACATACAAAAGCTCAGTTGCATAACTCTAAATTAATCAGTAAGTTTATCTTTAAAACGCATTAACTATCACTTGTAAATAATTACAATGTAAAGCATTAGAAAAAAAGTGTAGACATTAATTAGTAGGTCAGTAAATGTGTCTGGTTGACCAGGCTTATCGAATTAAAAACACCATGATAACCAATAGTTAAAATTGTCATGCATTCTATTGGGATAAATAACATTTACTAACTTCTCATGCGATAATCATCAGATTGTACAAATTTACTGGGATGTCTATCGCTCACAACTCTCTATGTACACACATTATGAAATTCGCATACTGCAAATCACAGCGTTAATGTCAGTATTCTTCAAAACAAAACTCAGTGATGAAAATTATTATAGACTGTTCAAGTACTTACACAGTGAACGTGCTTCTGTTCAGTTACGTGATGGAAAAAAAGTAGGCGATTTGTGAGTACTGCGGTTATGATAAAACTTTTGCTTTAATTTGCTTGCTGAAGATGTACATCGCAACAATAATGACATAAATAAATTGGCAGGGTAATCACAGCTAATAAGGTAGGAAAAGTAACGCCAGCTGATTATTTATGAATAGTAGAATGATAATTCTGTAGAAGAGCAAATGTGAGGCGAACAGAAGTAACATTACCCATGTACGTTAATATAAATTTCATTGAAAGTAAACAACATAATCACTCTGATTAAAAACGCGACATTTGTTAGTTTAACATATTACACAATAATATTAATAATCATAATCATGATAGCAGAAGCAATCGGATGAAATATATCAGTCACACCATTGATGTTTCCATTCAAGATATTTGAGTAGTTTTCACGTGTTTTATACACTTTGATTACATAATTATTAAACATCATTGTGAAAGGTTTATGAAAAGTTCTGTTTTTTGAATATCGATTCAATGCAAATAATCATATTGTTAAATCACATTTTCAGACAATATCGAATTGTAGATGTGAATATTAAACAGCAAATCGAAATTAACAGCAATGATTCACCTAAAGATGATCAGTCTCTTCAAGCCACATCACAACCTCACAATGTTGAACAATCAAATTCAACAACGCTGTTTTTGCCTTTTTAAAATTTGCTTCAAACAACGTTTGTTTTGTAACAGTCATTGTATTTTTAGATTTTGCTTTTCTGTTATTCCCAATCTGTGTGATCTTATTGCAGTGTTTTATTCCTAAACATTTATTGATTTACTAATAATGTAGTACTTACATTAAAAATTTGTCATACTGATAACTCTGTTTCTTTTGCAAATATAATAAATCAAACACAAATTGTGATTGAGAAATATTTTCCTTTTTGATGTAAATCTTGTAGACAAACCGGGATGTCACTTTCATACGAGCATTGAAATGGTTGATACTACTGAAATACTGAATGTTTTATGTAAAATATACGAATCTTAACGGTTATCTATTCAATATATTAGTGTTGCATTGATACATTCATTACCTACCTCGTAAAAAGAACATTCAGACGTGGATTCAACTACGGAAACACTACATGTAACATAACAAACGTAGGTTTATTTTGTATGTGTCATACCTCAATGCATTCCGTACATCTAAACCAACAACATGGTCGAATAGAATTGGATTTCGACAAACAATCCTTTTAGACATCTCCCTAAAGTTATAACACGTTGAGCACATATACTACAGAGGACGTAGCATATAGAATGTTGAACTAATTTTGAAGATGTCTTACTGTAGATCCCTGTGTTCAGCTGTCGTTAATAGAAGGTGTATTCAGCAGAAAGACATACAAGCCAACAGAAAATGAGATGAGGCCACAGACATCATATTTATGTTCCATTGAATGTAGCCTAAAGTATGTATTGGTTAGTATGGTTGTCAAAATATATTAGATAATGTAAAATAACATTCTGTATAGAATATTGTCTCAAGAAGATTTCACAAAATTACTAAGACAAATATAAATTTACATGGGAGAGAATATAATTTACGTGCAAACTACAATGCATAATTCATTAAAATTGTAAATCACAGTAGAATCAATGTTCAAAGTTATGAAATCGACAACTGTAATCGATTTCATCGCTACAGAAGTAACTAAGCGTATGATATCCCGTCAGAACGTAATTGTCTACAATATACCAGATAAGGTACCAATATGAACTGTTAGGTGTTTTTCACTAAAGTCGGCTAATCTTTAAGATTGTGCTAGTCAATGCCACCGCCCGAACAAAAAACATCAGATGTACTCATGCCCCATTCTCTTCCGATTTGATTCTCAATCTGCAGCAGTTCAGTTAAAACAAGCTGAACAATTAGTAATTACATCTACTAAGTATAAGAATGTCCTTATAGTTGAGAATAAAACTGCAATCCAAAGACTAGAAGCATCACACACATCATTAATATGAAATGCCTAATTACGCCACATATTACTGCTACAGAATCCTATGATGATACTGGTAATTATCAAGCAAGCGTTATGCTACAAGACTTACAAATAACAGGAAAAACTTCTGACAACCTCCTAAGTGATATAGATTTAGACCACAACCTCTAATACTAAGCCCTCTAATTCTTCATTAGGTGGAAAAACGCGAACTCCCAAAGCCCAGGTAAAAGCCATGGTTATCCCATTAAACAACTTAAGTGTAATGTAAAGGGATATAATAAGATTGTCGAAACTAAAGGTGAGATTTAAACAAAGTTTTGTGACCTTATCTACACAAAGATGGCAGGATATCACTGTGTTTGTCACATCATTATGTTCCAAGGCTGGTTACAAGGCCTCATTTTCTCAAGGTAATCGATTTGGTATTAATCAAGTTCGTAAGCACCCGCAGGCTGTATGTAACCAATTAAAACAAAACTTATTTAACTACCAGCGTAAGCTACATGGCAAACAAGTTCACAACACTTTTCGCTAGTCTGATGCAAATAACTTTGGGATCGGGGAGTCACTAGTTCCCTTAGCAATGCAGCTTGCTCGGACATTAGCTTAAATATTCAGACAGCCGTTTTAAACCAGCATCTAGTTATATCGAACACGAACGATTTAAACAAAGATCTTATTCGATTCTTTACAATTCACTCTTCATTTATGAACATTTTAATAATTACCGCCCACTCACTTCTTAATATAATATCAAACCTATTAACTATAGCCTTGTTAGCTAAACCCTCATTAATATTTGTCACAGAAACATGGTGTTCCTCCCCAGCAACTGACTGGGAATAAGCTATTCATGACCATATGTTATATCGCGGCAGTAGGTAATATAGACCGAGTGGCGGCTATCTAATATACATGTTTGTTTTTCGTCTGGTAAAATCGATGACGAAATATTATATAAGGTACCAGGTCTGAATCTTGGTTAGTACTCTGAACCAAATTTTACTTTACAAATAGATATATATAACCCCTAACACATCGACTACTGTAGATAACGCCATTATTAATGCTTTTATACATACCTCTGGAAGAGATACAATTTAACTGTGCTCGGGATCAGCAAAACGCATTGGACTCAAACTGGACAGAAAACATTAGCCACTGGAGAGGTGCTACTATATTCCGGGCACGAAGAGAAAAATGCCCCACACACCCAAGGAGTTGCTCTGATGCTGTCTAAGAAAGCGCGCAATGCACTTGTAGGATGGGAACCACATGGACCTAGGATTATCAAAGCATCCTTTGAGACAATGAGGAAGGGGATTACAATGAACATCATCCAGTGTTATTCACCCACCAACGACGGCAACGACGAGGACAAAGATCAGTTTTATGATAGGTTTCAGTCAATTATTGCGAAGTGTCCAGGAAAGGATCTGACAATCCTGATGGGGGACCTAAATGCCAAAGTCGGAATGGACAACACCGGTTACGAAGACATCATGGGACGACAAGGACTGGGAGAAAGAAATGAAAATGGTGGAAGATTTACAAATCTTTGCGCTTTCAACAAAATGGTTATAGGTGGTACGATATCCCCCCACAAACGCATACACAAGGCTACATGGATCTCACCGGATCATACTACAGAGAATCAAATTGATCATATATGCATCAATAAAAAATTCAGAAGATCAATGGAAGATGTGAGAACCAGGAGAGGAGCTGATGTAGCTTCAGACCACCACCTAGTGGTTGCCAAAATGAAGCTGAAGCTAAAGAAGCAATGGATAACTGGAGCAATAGCATTAAAACGGTTCAATACAGCCTCTCTTCGGGATACTGACAAACTCAAGGAATTCGAAATAATTCTCAACAACAGGTTCCAAGCCTTACAAGATCTGCTGAACGAGGAAGAAACCACTATGGAGGACAACTGGAAAGGAATCAAAGAGGCACTAACTTCAACTTGTCAAGAGGCTCTGGGCTGCAAGAACTACCATCATAAGGAATGGATTTCCACAGAGACCCTGAGCAAAATTCAACAAAGGAGGAACAAGAAGGCAGAAATCAACAACAGCCGAACTAGAGCAGAAAAAATCAAGGCACAAAATGAATATACAGAAGCAAATAAACAAGTAAAGAAGAGTATTCGAGCCGACAAACGTAAGTATATCGAAGACCTTGCAACGACAGCGGAGAAAGCTGCAAGAGAAGGAAATATGAAACAGCTATACGACATAACGAAGAAACTGGCAGGTAAATATAGTAAACCAGAGCGACCGATCAGGAACAAAGAAAGCAAGCTAATCACCGAGATTCAAGAACAAAGAGACAGATGGGTAGAACATTTCGAGGAACTCTTGAATAGACCAGCTCCACCGAACCCACCAGACATCGAAGCAGCACCTACAGACCTCCCGATTGATGTCAATCCACCAACGATGAAAAAAATCAAGATAGCCATCAGACAGATCAAAAGTGGGAAAGCAGCAGGACCTGACAATATACCAGCCGAAGCACTTAAGTCAGATATAGACATAACGGCGAGGATGCTCCACGTTTTATTCAAGAGGATCTGGGAGGAAGAACAGGTGCCGGCAGACTGGAAAGAAGGATACATTATCAAGATACCAAAGAAAGGGGATTTGAGCAAATGCGAGCACTACAGAGGGATCACACTATTGTCAGTACCAGGGAAAGTCTTCAACAGAGTGTTGTTGAATAGAATGAAAGATTCAGTAGATTCTCAACTTCGAGATCAACAGGCTGGTTTTCGTAAAGATCGGTCATGCACAGACCAAATCGCAACACTACGCATCATCGTTGAACAATCAATTGAATGGAACTCGTCATTGTACATCAACTTCATCGACTATGAGAAGGCGTTTGACAGCGTAGACAGGAGATCACTATGGAGACTTCTTCGACACTACGGTATACCAGAGAAACTCGTCAACATCATCCAGAATCCTTACGACGGACTACAGTGCTAAATCGTGCATGGAGGACAGCTGACAAATGCATTCTCAGTAAGAACCGGTGTCAGACAGGGCTGTCTGCTCTCGCCTTTCCTCTTCCTCCTAGTCGTTGATTGGATCATGAAAACCTCTACATCTGAGGAGAAGCACGGGATTCAATGGACAAGTAAGATGCAACTTGATGATCTGGACTTCGCGGATGATCTAGCACTTCTATCCCATAGACAACAGCAAATGCAAGTGGAGACAACTAACGTAGCAGCAACCTCAGCATCAATAGGCCTGAACATACATAAGGGAAAGAGCAAGATCCTCAAATTCAACACCGAGAGCACCGACCCAATTAAACTTGATGGTGAAACTCTGGAAGAAGTGGATACATTTACAAACCTGGGGAGCATCATCGATGAACAAGGAGGATCCGATGCAGATGTAAGGGCAAGGATCGGCAAAGCAAGAGCAGCATTCCTACAGTTGAAAAATATATGGGACTCCAAACAACTGTCTACCAATCTCAAAGTTAGACTCTTCAACTCGAACGTCAAATCAATTCTTCTGTATGGAGCTGAAACGTGGAGAACTACTGCAAACATCCTCAGGAGAGTACAGGTATTTATAAACAACTGTCTACGCAGAATATTGAATGTCTGTTGGCCGGAAACCATCAACAACAGCCTTCTTTGGAAAAGAACAAATCAGCTTCCAGCTGAAGAGGAAATCAGGAAACGACGTTGGAAAAGGATAGGACATACACTGCGGAAATCATCAGACTGTATTACGAGACAAGCACTAACTTGAAATCCTGTTGGAAAACGGAAAAGAGGAAGACCAAAGAACACCCTGCGTGGAGAACTGGAAGCAGACATAAAAAGGATGAACAGTAACTGGAGAGAGCTGGAAAGGATTGCTCAGGACAGAGTTAAATGGAGAAGACTGGTAAGCGGCCTATGCACCTCTGAGAGGGGTAACAGGCGTAAGTAAGTAAGTAAGTAAGTACATACCTCTGCCCTAAATCATAATGGTGTAGTTTTAGCAAGAGAGTAGAATCACTACCACTCACACCTAGAGTGTGACTTACAGTAGCGTAGGTAAATGTGTGTTTGACGATGAACGTTGTGTCATTGAATCATCAGTATTGTGCCTTTATTTATGTTCGTTGTTGAATTATTAGATTACAAGTAAAAATCCCTTCTTGCAAACGTTTTTCTCTCAGTCAGTAATCTGGTTTATTCAATAGAAATGTTACTGGTGGTTAACATGCATAGTAAAAGCATAATTAGAGAGTGAATTGATATATTGTGATACTGTTATTTAAGTTTGATTCTATTTAATCAAAATAGCTTAGTAAGTAACAAAATGAAATATAATTTGACAATGCATCGTCTAAGTAGATTTAGTTTCAGTAAAACATGAGTTAGAGTTCATCAATACATGTGAAATCAAATATCATGAAAGGTGAATTCTAACTGGCTATTGAAATTTAGCGAGCCCATTTCTATCATGTATCCCTGAATGCTGATTTCGGATGAATATATTGTTTTATAAGATGAGTTGAAATTCCTTCACATGTATGAAGCAAGAAACATGCCAACCTGTTATACATTAATCAATATTTAGTTGAATAGTGTATAGGCGTTGGAAGAGTGATGGCATTGTCGAATTACATGTACTTCGCAGTGAACATGATGTCACTAAATATCATTCAAATTTCGAAGCGTGCTTAACTGAAAATCAACATGAGTCATGTTAGTTAGTCAACACAGCTATCAGTATCCGTTTATAGATTACAAAATCATAGGTTATCACATAACTGGTTTAATGACTTTTCCATGATGCTTTAACAAAATACTCAATCACACATAGATATTAGCATCGTTACCTCACACAGTGAACTAAAACACAATGTAAGTTGATTTAGCATTGACAGCTACTCAATTTCTATATTGAATACATAACCATACCTATCAGATATCATACAATGTGACCTCCTATTTGTTTCTGCCTTCCAGAGTTCGCGTTCCTTAACTCATGATTGTATGATCACAATTGAAGTATCCGAAGGAATTTATAACGGCAGTGCAGATGGAAGTAAGTTCTATTCTATCATTGTGTGTATCTGGAGTTACTGCAGAAATGTCTTTAATTTGACAGTGATATTGATGAATCTGCAAGTTCAATGAATTTGCCTGACTTATAGCACCAGCACAAGCATCAAGTTAACTTGACAGAATTGTATTTACTATTGATGCTGTCGATCGAGTGTTTCATGTGGGTGATATGTAACATTCATTGTAATTTAGTGTGAATTAATTTCAGCTAGTTTTGAATGTGACGAATGATTTTTTCAACTAAAGAAGTGGAATTTCCTACTAGATGAATGTTGAGAATGAAGTGTATGTTGATTGGTTGTAGTAGGATGAATCATGAAGTATATGCTGTAATCTGTTGTGTACACATAAGATACCTATTGATGGTAGATAAATCATCATTCCTTGGTACTTGGTCGCTTTTTAAACGTAGTATTTCTTCAAGTTAATTGTACTGTTTCGTCATATTTCGATAAGCTTTCAGCTCACTCTGTTAATAAGCTATTTCTATTTAAACTACGCTGTGATCTACAGTTTAAACTTTAGCCTTTGAAGTAATGGAAACTAGTGGATATAATGTACTTGGTAAACAATAGTTAGCATTGTGTATACTTTAAGGTTTATTTAGCATTATGCCAATTTAAACACCGGATGAAACGTACATATTTAGGTTAGGTGTATTTCTTTTTTATACTTTAGGCTTGATTGATATTTCTATACATAGTTTATGTATTAGAAACATAGTTTGGCATTAAGATTTAAGTTAAAGATTCAAAGTTAGAATGCAGTTTACAGATATAGGGAAATTCACATCACTAATTAAATGAAACTCATTCTAATGTGTAACGCCATTTAAAGAGACGAGATATCTACAAAGCAAGGGTGTGGTCTACTGTTTCAGATTTCCATAAACACGATAAAATAGAATGAATCTCATTTCGATTAATAATGAGACAGTCAATAACTTCAATGTTTTTCATATTTGAAATGATGGACTTAGATTCACTACTTCATGTTGAGTTAAAACTGTTACGCAGCACTTCACATAATAAATGAACGTTTCAATTCACTGAGAATTTCATATAGCAAACCACTACCGGATGAATAAAAATTGGATTTCTTTTCAGTAGATCAGAATTCCTTTTAAGTGTAGAATCTAACAAAGTAAAGACCATTACTAGAAATTATGCATGTGTAATGTGTGACAGAGAGATTTCTACTTCTTTTTAAATAACTAACATTTATACAACATTGTATGTTGAATATGGACATGATTGTCGATATTGTATATGAAACATGAACCGATTGTCTATTGAACTACTAACAATTCATCACTTATTTCGCAGTAATCATGTTAAAGATGTGTTTCAATAAATAGGTTGACAACTTAAATGGAAAGTGTACATAATCGTTATTGTGGCATTAATTCTATTTATTTGATGCTTTCAAATTAGATCGGTTTTGTTATATTGACACACTTTGTGTGATTTACGTATATAGGATAGAATCAAACACTTGTGAATATAATTTCAATGCATGCAGTCAATACACAAACACTAGACATCAAATATGTAATCCAGTAGATACAGATGAATTTCATACTTCGAAAAATAAAACATGAGCACCTTGATTGACCATTTTGCTTATTATCTTCCTTTAATAACTAGCTCAGTCAAATGACAAACAATTCGTAAATTCATGACGACATGAGTGAAGTGCAAAGAATGTAGTCGCTAGTGTTGATAAAAGCACCTATTGATAGTTCTTTGTGAACAGTCACAAAGTTTTGTTGACAGTAATCTGCAAATGTACATAAATGAAATGTTTATAACCCATTTAACGATTTCATTAATCTAAGAGACATAACAAACAACAAATATTTTCCAATGTAGTGAAAGTTAGTGTGTTTTGTATCCTTCCATTGATGAGTGTATTGTAACTAACTTGGTAACTAGTGTAACAATGTATAGTTGCACCGTACTAAGATATTTTATTCATAAATTAATAACTATTATTATTAAATTACACAATTCAGTTTTGTGTAATACAATCAACTATTTTGCATAAGTTGCATCAACACAGTTTCAATGTGTGACACAAGACAAGGTTAGTTACTGAAGGCTGGTGTACACTCTGTAAAGTATTGAATTGATATCGAATGTCATCACTTTATCAACGATCTCACTGCCCTTTACTTTGACATGTAGCAAGACACCATGTGCTGATCGTATACGTTTAGTGCGCTTATAATTGAATTCAATAAAGTTTCTGAAGTGAATTATGCTATTCGAAAACGTTGGCTTCTTGATGGCAAGCCTTTTCTACAGACAAAATTAACAAGAGCATATCTGACCATAACAGGGTTAAATTGTTGCAAAGACTAACTATACTGTGAATATAAAACGGCTTGGCGTAAAGTATATAAAACTGTATTGAGACATTCAAGTGTGTGGACAACCAGCGATGAAGGCGTTTATATGCATTTTTGCGTAGTAATTGAATGTAACAAAATTTAAAATTCTAAACTGTTAAAAGCAATATAATTTTACTCACAGAGTACAGTATTTCTAAAAGAAGATATGAGGGCCGATAAGGTTGGATTGTATTGAAGTTGATTGGCGGAAGCGGCCTTGTAAAATCAACCTTGTTCATAGATCTGAGAAGTGGTTTTTTAGAATGAGGTCAATTTTACTGTACAGCTCCATGTGGAAAGTGGGTTTCTACTCAGTCCAGTTGCCAGTTACATATTTAAAGATAATGGAATAATAAACTTTGTTTTAAATTGGTATTCATCTAGCGTCCATTACAAGCAAGACCTTGGAACGACCTTGTGATACAGAAGAACAACAGGTTAGATCCAATTTACCATACAGACAAAAGAGGTAGATGTTAAACGTTTTGCGTAGTAAGAAGAAACCTCTTAGTGTTGAAAGTAAAAAAAGAAAAAACAGCAGAACATAACAGCATTATAGTAACAGTGTAGGTTTCGGTCACTGATGCACCTTAGTAATAAGATACTAGGTTTCAAAACAGTCATTGTGGGGTATTGGGGTTTGTACAAGACTGATATTGCAGTTAACACGTATTTGTGCTACTTTTGATAGGGTGATTCTACCCGTATATAAACGGCGAAACACAACGTCAAGCTTCAGTGCTGAGTTACCTGTAGTCCCCAGAAACAACAAATCTGTTTGAGCTAATTAAGTTTCAACGCTCTTTATTATGACGACGGTTTTTCAACTGTAGGCTATTTCTTGATTGTAATATTTTGGCGGCTTCTTGTAATGAATGATAATTTACATATTTTTCTAGTGTTTCTGGCTGCTTATTCGGGGAAGTGTAGAATTACAAAGAGAGGTAATGCATGTGTGTTTATAGATTCCATCAGCCATATTGGCCAGTTTATCTATGTCTACGTTTACATTGAAGCATATGAAAATTTGTTGTTGTAGGCGTCAAAACACGATTGATAAAGCAAACAGTTATCTACTTATCGGTTAACAATAACGTTGGTCATATGGCTCTCTGATTATAATGACGAGTTGAAGCGTAAATAATCCTTAAAATAAGTAGTTGCATAGGCTCTCGACATTGATGCTGACCATGTTTATTTTAGCGAACACAACTAGTTGAAGGCGCGCGATCACGCATCACCACCAGATCACGACTTGAACCACCATGGGTAGCATCTCTCTCTTATTTGCCAACCTAGACCTTGGTGTCCCATTGAAGCTCTGTATACGATCAAATATAGTTTCTCGTACATCCTTCAGTGCCATCTGATTTACTCTTATTCGTAAGAGTGGGTCCATTCGATAGAAGTGGCTCGGGTTGTACAACAAACGTAAGTTGGTCATATACCCGGGTACACTTCAGAGAAATCTCCTAATTGAACATCAGCTAATAACTGATCTATAACTTAATGATCAGACAATGATTCGGCTTTTAGAGCTTTTAGCTTGAAATTGTCATACTGCGTCTCTGGTCATTATTAATAATGTGTTTGCGTAGGTTTTACGTGTATTTTGACCGGCAGAGTGGACACGGTATGGGAGAAATTGGCAACCTGTCTATTTACTTTATGATACATGGAGTTTTTAATTGTATTGACCATAATATAAGTTTTTTATTTCAAAACGTAGGTACACCTTATATAAATGCTTCTAGTACTTCAAAATGTGATGGAACAAGGGTTATTTGACATATTGCGAAAAGTAAGTTGCCAATACAATGTAGTAAATACTGACAGAATGTGAAAAGTGTTCAAAATAGCTATGGGAGATTATACTTATGACTAAATGTTCAGTCAAATAACGAGAAAACTGAAGAGATATTGCGAATTCACGTATATTACCAACTTGTAGGAAAATCATCTGTAAGCACCACATTTAATTTGAATAAATGTTGAATGTATATTCAGTAAGTTTGTTACTTGAGTAATCTAGTTCATCAATTCAAATAACTCGCCTAAAAGGACATGGAAAGCATTCTGAGTTATCTACTCCGCATGTATATTCTAAGTGATACTGTTTGTTATTCCTGTGACATGCGCCGATACGCTGTGATCACACTCAGTGTATTTTGGAAGAAAAATCAATGAGTAATCTGAATGTCTATCAAACAAAATACAACCAACCAAGTATTTCTGCAAATATAAAGTTATTGAGGGTTTTATTGTTTGAGTTATATCAATATACCATAACAATACAACATTAAATGTTCATACAATTATTCTTTACGTGTATAAAATTGTTGTGTTATCTTGAAAGTTAATGAACTCCGTAAATTGGTACTACACGTAAAATGTTTAACAGCCGAAGTCGTCACTGAAATTTGTTGTGTTTAAATGGGTGAAGATAATCGACTAGTGCTCTTTGAATTAGTGTCAACCAGTACTCTGTATCCCTGTTTATTTATTTGTCCAAACCTCGGTTTACAATAATTTTGACAGGCTTGTAATACTAATAATAGGTTTGTTTGCAATCCTCAAATTCATAGTATCAATGATTAGGGAGTTCTGTGTCTTGACGGAGGATATTTTGAGTGTTGAGAGCATTGATTTTTCTTCTGTTTCTGAGGGCAATCTATATAAATCTTTTTATTCACACTAGGCACATACTTTGGAAATGCTCTTGGTAGATTGCGTTTTATTATAACTTAGATTCTTACGTTGATTGCGACATTTTTGCTTCATATTTGAAAACTAGCGAATGGCTAGTAATAGTAAATGAGGACAGAAGTGCATTACTGTTGCACTAGCCACCAACCTTATACGCATTGAACGATGTAAATTTCATTTCAATACTGTATTTTCAATAAAGACATAATGTAACTTCGTTTCATCTCAAATGAAACAAATTTAAACTAAGCAAAGTGATTTTTGTCACTTGATCATCAGATGACAATTAAACGATGAATGTTAGCTATAGTAAATTTTACGAAATATTCACAGAAATCTGGAGACTAAGCAGTAATTTAATGCCTGTTCATTTAGATTTTCGTCATATCACCACTTTTAGCAGAAGTAGACAATTTAGTTGTTTTGCAATGACAATGCTTTCGCCTTGGTCTCTTTTAGTTGTTTAAGTTGTTTTCACGTGCCCTCTTATCGTTGTTAGTTTTGTGTAGTGGCTCATTTGTCTTGTCACGTTATTAAGTCACTGAGAGTAATAATAACGATCAAGTTGGTTGCAAGAGGAAGAAGTAAAATTGGTAAATACACAGAAGTAGCCAACAGTCTGTCCGAATTCGCCTACCACAAGCCTGAAGTGCTCTCACTACGTTACGAAACACCATCAATCCTGGTTAAGCATGATCCATTATTGTCTACTTGAGTGAATCAAATTATCTAGTTGATTTAAATAAGTCGTTCAAAATTATTTATCAAACTTCATAAACGATTTCACATAACCTTCAAGTGTGTCTTTTACTATTGAAATTACATTCACAAACCTGATGTGTGCATTCGAAATAGGTTTGTACAGCTATTGCTTCACCTTGGCCACAAACATAGCTTATAACAAAGTAGCATGAATAAATATGAATCTACTTGACGTCCTTTTTCCTAATTTTACCGTGATTTTGTCAAATATTACATCCTTATTTACTTCCTAACTTCATTTATAGTTTGTATTGAACCGTGTACCTCCCCACCACCACCACCACCACCGTCAGTTGGGAAATTTACTTCCTCAAGAATATAACGTATATTGATCTTTGTGAAATTGATTTGTGAACTTTCATCATATTAATTTTCATCCATTGTAAATTATAGTCAAGACTACACATTAAAGCCATAAACTGTATCAATTAAATGTTCCATTTTTGTGCATCTATAATGTTTAGTTGATGATTGTAATGAAATTGATATATTATTGATTGTGCGGAATAAAGTTGGTCGGTTTTTCTGGCTCATCGTACACGTTTTCTTCACTTCACCGATGTGGAGCTAATAATCAAGATAGAATGATCATAGGCTGAGAAATACCTAGACGCACATATTTTGTCCTCCCACTCTCCCATTCATTTCTCGTCAAATTAACTAGCCGAAAATAACCTCATGTAGCAGCTTTCAGCCGGAACCTCTTCAGGTCACAACACTTTCACCCTGCTCTACTAACAGTTGTCATTATTTTGCGTGCATTTAATGTAGATTCAACGTGTTTGACTATTTTGTGTATGTTGCTCATCCTCTTACAGATCTAATATTTGATCCCATATCATAACATTCAGTTTATTCACTTGTTTCATATAACGCAATCAGTCAACTTAATATCGACAAATTCTCATCCAATTATCCATTATTTATGGTCTCTAATTATCTTCATGATTATATTGATATTTAGTTTAAATTATAATCTGACACATCACAACTATTTGTGCATTCATTGTGAAATCATTAACTTGTACAATTTCATCTTGGTGTCTACACCATAACTTCCAGTATTCGTGATATAATTAAATCTAAGTGACTGTTGAATTAATTTACATGAAAGTATGTTGAGGATACATTCCTGACACTTGGGTTAGTTTACTAAAAGATAGTTATCGAAACGGCTTTTAGAAACCTCAACAAAGCCTTCAGAACCTATGAAAGAGCCAGAAATATTCCATTTAATCACTGAACGACAGAACTTTCAAAATCTCAACGTGGCGTGTTCTGGTTGGGTAATGGCTGAAACTGCCTGGTCCAGATTGGATGGATTTTAATGATTACTTTATTGTTATAGGGAACTATCAATATAAAAATATCTATCTATCTATCTTATTGGAACATAGATCCTAATTCATCTGTCTTCTGAATTGCGACTAGGAGGATTGATAGTATTCGAGTGCTGAAGTTGTTCGTTGGTAGTCATGCTATCAAGCACGAGTTATAAAAAGAAACATTGATTGCTCCTTAGACTAACAATGTATGTTAACAATATTTGCACCTTCACAAGTTTTGGTAAATAAGCTGTGAACCAGTTTAGGTGGGATTCCTGTGTCATAAAGCCAGAAATCTATGATCTATGACAGTGAACAATGTTTAACAACAACAATATAATATGTACTTTACAAAATGTATACGCTTGTATTAATAGTGAAGGAATTTAATACTTTACTTAATGTGTACACGTGATCTGTAAATGCCGAAATCAAAATAAATAAAGTCAATCTAAGTAAATCTGTCCACATTAATGACATTGAAGTTAGGATTAAAATAATGCCACTTTAGTGTTTAAATATCAAGCGTTTGATGAGATTTAGACTTTACTTGTATTTTGCGTGCAAACTGTCGTTCATTAAGTATGCAAATCTACTCGTGAATGAGAAAAAAGTGTATATTGAGTGTCTTCAATGGTATTGATTGGTTTGTTGGAAGCCTCTTACACGTACACTATGATTGTTTTACTCATAGGAGGATGAAACGAGCTCACATTTTACTACTATTTTGATCGTCCTAATCAAACGATCATTCCTGTTCAGTCTGTATACTGTTGTTCTACACTGATTAATTTCGTCTTTGTTAGATTTCATAATAATAAAAATGAATATTAACTGCAATAAGAAGTGTATGTGAATGGATGTCTATTAGTTCAACCAGTCCAACACCAAAAGTCACACTCAGATATGAATGCAGTATCATTCAGCATGAATATGCTGTGTTTAATAATCTGAAGGCATGTTAATCAGTTAGTGCTGTTAATCATAATGATGATTATGACTAGGATAATAATGATGTTGATAGCAATGGTATCTGTGTTGATAATCTTGATTCTATGGTTTAATATGATGGTGCTAATTTAAAAAAAAATATAATTATGTAGTTAATGATGTTTTGAATGCTGTTGATGATTCTGATAAGTTGGTTACTGATGATGATTGGGATGAGTATGATAATGATAAATATGTTGGTGAATATAAATTAGCATTATCTCATCTTTTGTGAATATTTTTGACCTGCTAACATATTATGTTCCTTAGCAAAACATCCTTCTTTGTTCACATAAATGTGTTCTATTAGTTTTATAAAAGTATTTAGCTTCGAATCGGATCTGGAATTAGTTGTATGTCATGTCAACTTCTTTACTCGAGTTGGATTTTACCTGAAAATGGAATCCAGGATGCGTGTTTTGTCTCATTTTGGACTTGTCACAGCTGGATGTGCCTTCATCTAAGTGTTTATGATCACACTGCAACTGGAACTCAATTTGTTTTGTCTCAAATACCAACGAGTCACCCACTTGGCTACTAAGTGCAGTCAGCCACATATATTGCAACAAGAACTGATCAACCTTAGTCAATATCAAACTAACAGGAAGATCCAAATACATTTGAACTTCTCTACTATTCATGCCAGTAGCTGATTTGTAAATAATTTCAGGAAATCATCTGCATTTTTATTGTAAGTGTTCTGATGAAACATGAGTATTGAAAGCTAATAATTCATGATACAGACATGTGGTGTGATTACGTGATTAAGAAATTATAGAATTCCACCCCCTTAATTAAATAATATTCACAAGTAATGTAAAAATATGCAATCAGTGGCGTTGATTAAATCCACGTTATGTCAGTTGATATGCTCAATTTGCGTAGTTGAAATCTATTGAATTTAGACGTAAACAATAAATTGTATACCACAATGAATTTGAGGCTATTAGACACATCACATGAAACCCAACCCAAATTGATGGCAATTTTCGCACATAATTGTCATAACGTGAAGAAAACTGTGTTGAGATATCAAATGTCAAGGGATACCATGTCGATCACTTGACGTTTGCCCTACAGTTACTTGGCCCAAGATTGTGATAAGAGAACAGAAGATTAATGAAACAGCCAGACAGGATCATATTATATTCCAAGCATTCCTTTATATATATATATATATGTATATGTAAATTCAGATCACACAGCGGACCAATTAGGAAAGTAACATAAATACAAAACAAAAGAAATTGTGGCAGTAAATAGAAGCAACTTGTACACAACCAATTAACCTGAATTTATAATAAGGAATTGCATACTAACAGCAAACACACTAAACGAGAGGACATGGTAAGCGGAACGTAAAATAATATAAATGAAATGTTTAAACTACTAACAGATTAAGTAATTGAAATAGTATTCTGAAATACAGTTCTAAGAATTCGTTGTTTCTCTCTGGTTGTGCGACATATCACATATGGAGTGTACTTTAACAGATGTAATAGTTTTCCTCGGTTTAATGCTTCTTTTCGTAATATGCTCCAGCTTTTTTTGTGCACAGCAGACAATTTAAGCATGTTGATGAAAACAGCATTTTGATTTGGAATAGCGGCCACACTATGCATACGTCTATTATGATAAGCAGTCAGCAATTTGTAAATAACTGAGAAACGACGGTTGGCTTATCACCTAGCAATCTTCGCACATTTGAAATAAGTTAGGCAGATGTCTCCAGTGTATCATCTCGTTACGCTGAAGCAGTGTTACTAAGAACGTGGGACCAAGACACTAGAGTCGGACATCCTGGATGGATTTGGGAATCAATTTCATACTTAGTCTTAGATACTGCTTCGTATACTAACTGCAGGCTGATCTTATTGACTTAGATACCAGTTCACACTAACACTAACTCAATCAACCGCTGGTTAGCAAGAACAAGCTTATACATCAATAAGTTTGCACTTTTACTAAGTACTGACAGGCTGATTCACTGGAAACAATGACTTAGCTAGTGGCTTTGATTGTAGTCATCTCTTCCAGTCATAACATTACATGATTTGTAATGTACTTGTACAATTGAAAACCTTGTCAAACTCACAAATAAGATTGTACATATGCGTTCAGTATACCCAGAATATTGTGTACATCTAACATGTGAAAGTATCAAAATCATATTGAATGATCCTGCAAAACACTGTTAACATGACCAATGTTCAATACTTTTACCAAGTAGACACCAATATTTGAAGAAAAACTAACAAATTCACGTTTTGTAAAACGTACAATTTAAATGTAGCATTCAAACGACACACAAATGTATTGACTGAAATTTTCGAATAAATTTACAACACATGATATCACTTACCTAAGACAGACTAATAACAACTGATTATTCTAGTGAATAGAACATACTTGAAAACCCAGTTTACTATGTTCACTGTTATATTTAATTTCATATTCTAGTACACAATGTTTTGTGCATCGTTTATCGAGGAATACTTTGTATGGAATTAATGAATTCGCTTCGACCGATTTACCAGCGTCATGCTATTCTCTATTAAGTTCTTTTGCTTCTGTAAGTCAGTAAGTCTGTAAGCTGAGTACAATCAATTAACATCTATTGATGCATTCAGATAGTGATTACTCTT
This sequence comes from Schistosoma japonicum, assembly GCA_025215515.1. NCBI lineage: Eukaryota > Metazoa > Platyhelminthes > Trematoda > Strigeidida > Schistosomatidae > Schistosoma > Schistosoma japonicum. The sequence continues at coordinate 160,801 of CM046064.1, read as the reverse complement.
AGTGAAGTACTATTCGCACATTTATTCCAATTGAAGTTTCATTCAATCTTTATTATCAATGACTAAACCGATAAATGAATTTAACATACCTAATGTTATAGGGGAGTGTATAACTGATAGTTGATACCAGTTTCATAGTAGGCTGTAATGATAAATTATTACTTTCTAGAGAAATAAATAAATATTTAAATGTAAGTGGGTTTTGTTATTTTTTATTTAGAATAAACCATTAGATTGTAGTTTAGTGTTTTTGTTTTTAAATAACTTGATTTTCATGAGGTTTACAGACTGTGGGTTTAATGCCTAGTTGATTTATGCATGAGGAAGTCTCTGTTTTTTCAACGAAATTCTTGTTTAACGGTTCTTTGTATCTCATGATTGTTTAGTGAATATCTTATGTAACCCAAATAAGAGTCAATAATGAGTTCGTAATGTTTAAAAAAGTGAAAGCACAGTTTTTGTTCATTAAAGATAGTTGAATCGTAGATTCTTTTCATTCAAATGGAGTGAAGAGAGAAGAAAACTGAAAAATTTATTTAACAACAACAAACTACTGATAAGAATTAACAATGAAATCAATCGAATTAATACGATAAATGAGAAGATTGATTTTATCGATTCATCTAATTCACCAATAACAACAATCATATCACTGGGACTAATCATCATATCACGTTTATCTGAATAAGATGAATAGAATTTTCATGCTGTTTCTGAGAGAATAGAAAATGTTTTCTTTAAGATAAATCAGTTTGTTAAAAGAGATGATGCTGATAACGATGATGATGCTGATGATGATGATGATGTTCAATGTAACCCTATCGGATAACAAGCATAATTCTTTTAGGTTGACTCAAATTGGTGTGAATGTTGCAAAGAAGAGATTGTTTCATTAGTTAAATGTATAAAAATCTTTATCTCCTGTAAAACTTACTCTGCTTTCCTAATTGAATGATGAAATTCCCTAATGAATAATAACATCGAATGAAATGCATCTATTTGACATTATTAATTTTCACTTAAGCACACTTGTTTATGACACATAAATAAACACTAAGCAAATTTGATGAGGGGTTTGTAGTTATCAAACTGTGGTTATGTATGGAATAAACAAACAGATTAACATTATGGTGGCACTGACAGTCAACCTAACTCATTACAATGAGACTGTTTTACTTTTCATTATTTTTATGAACTGCAACTACGCTTGCAAATACTGTGTGGACATTTAAATGAGTAGTTCAGTGTTTTCTTTGAAGATTCTTTTGAATTCCGTCAAGGAATCCACAGTAATGAAATTATGAAAGTTTTTTATTGTTTGAATGATTACTATTCAGTTATTTACTAAAACCTTAGACAGAGCGGAAAAGTATTTCATTTGAAGTAGTTTTTCATCATGCAGTTACATCAGAATACAGTGATGTGCAATAAGACAGTAATATTTAACTTACATAATAACTTATGATGATTTTGAATTGTTTGAGCACATGTTTATGCAGAAGTTAATGAATGAATCAGGCAAGAAATAACTTTATTACAGTAATTAACAGTTCAAATATGCCAAAGTAATTGATGACAGCAAGACACTTAACAAGACGGATTACATACGACCAAATATGCGAAAATTGCGTTTGACAAAGTATCTAAGAATACAAAGTTTTCTCTAAACTGCTAAAAGTTATACCCATCAAGATGAATAAAGAAATCAATTCATATTTTAGGCAAAACAGATCAATAGGTTATTAACCTGTTTTTTCATAAAAGACAATTTATTCTGTACTTTATTCGTTGAATACACTTTATCTGAAATCAGTTGATTTTCAGCATCAAGTAAACTATTCAATGATTCATTTGCATTCAATGAAGACATTGAAGACATTTTATGACTTCAATGGAATTACAATATCAGTTATATTCTTTTGTTTCTAGTTAAAACTAAATGAAAAGATCAAAAGTAACTCAAGAATTCATATAATCAATTTATATGACAATATGATGCTTTAGTGCATGGATAACCATTGATTATGTAATAAAATTGAGGCGGTTTCGATGAGATATGTAATAAGTTTAATTGTTTGTATCTTTTGCCGATTGATGACGGTTGGGTACTGCTAACAAAAGCAGGAGATGATAAAAAGCTAGTTTGTCATCCCTCAACAATGCACACCCTCAAATTATTGTTCCTTCCTACCTAATAAATCTAACTGAAGAGCTTCAGTTTAACAAACTCCTAACTATCTACACCATTGGACTGGTTAGTCGGCGTCTAATAGAATATCCCCCACCTTCAACAATTTGTGATATCGTACAACAGTCGTTCATTGTCATTTGTTATAACTGTTTCACTTTCAATAAATCTGACATAATTCAAAAACACGTCGAAATGATGGATAAACTTACTGAACATCCATTATATACAAATGACTTAACGTTTTACTGTAAAACCTTAAGAGTCTTAGATCTAATGTCCAATGAGATCTTGATTACTCACTACAAATAAGCACCAATGTAACTATTTAGTATTCCCTGGTTCCCAAATATTTCCCAACCACAGTCTGTTCCTGTTGGAAATGACAAAATGTATCAAACAGTCTAAGTCGATCTATAATTTCATCACTTTAATCTCTTTAACTGCCTGTTGTAGTTTATTGACATTTTTGTAATCCATAATGGCATCAGTATTTCGAAATGTGGGCATATCAAGTCGATATCTTCACTAAAAATAATGAAGCTTCAACCGTGGACTTATCACAACTGATTAACACTCGTTCTACACATTAGTGAACATTGTAATCTCTGTAAGAACACATTTGTGTATTGTGACACTTAATAGTCATAACAACAGCAACGAGTAAATGAGTATGATTAAAACTGTCAATTACGTACTGCTGAATAATTGAAAAATAACCTGTTTGTTCAGTTTCATTATTGATTATAGGAAATCAATAATGCTACATCATTCTCAATAAAATCATCATGATGTGTTGAGTTATTACACAAAATGAGAATGTCTAACTTACATGATCCATTTGTCTTGAAGTTGAATTAATGACAATTTCTTTGTCAACTGTTAAGGGTTTCTGTTCTCTTAATACATCGATTACAATAGTTTGCTAATCAACAGTGGGTAATCGTTCTCTTTTTTTATTGCTGTTCAATTCATGCTGTGTATCTTCATTAGGTTTAATGATGATGACTGGCGTTCTTTGACATGGTCTATGACTGATCACTTTTCAAACTTAAATCATCTGATCAAAATAGATTCTATTTTAGTAGACAAGAAATGTCTATCATAGACATTTGTATTTTGTTGGCTTTCAATTACTTTAATCTAATTTATTCATTCAAAATAAAAACAAATAAATAACTTTTCACTTAGGACCATTACTGCTCTCCACTCCTTTCGCATTCACTCCTTACCTTCAACTGACTTATTTTCATTTTCAAGTACATTTTCAAGTACATTTATGATGTTTTGATGAATTCTCAACTACACTGACAGGTTCTTTATTAGAATAACGTTTCTTTTATTGTCGGCATATTCACCTAATTAACTGATATTTACAGATACTATTGATTGTTGTAATGGAGATCGCATACATTTGCGCTTGTATAATATAATGTGGTTGATAAATTTGTCACTGAGAAGCAGGTCTTTGTTTTCTTCCTCTCTTTCTTCTCACTCTTTTTCTTCTTCTTCTTATCCTTTTTATTTCAACAGTGAATCCACCATAATGAATAATGGTTTTTCATTAACCTTACTTTATAAACGATATACACTTTCAACTGCTGTATTCCATTGACTTATTTCCATTAATTTCTTGTCAAGATATGAATAATACAATTGAATAGATTGTAAGCTATTCACTAGATTCATTTGTAAATAGAATCTTGGCAGATTACCATTGAACTGTTGATTAGCAGTAGTATCTAACGTATTTAATAGATTTTGTACAGAATCAATCCATGCAACTAACTGATTCATATCAATCTGGAATCGATCTAAATACCTATCAACGGAATTAGTTTCATTTGTATCAGTTAATTTTTTTTCAATAGTTTTCGTTTAATACTACTGAATTTCTCTAACTGATCATTTTATTGCAATAAGTAGTCTAATCATTCATGACTTAATTTTAACGATTAATTTTCATGATTACGTAATTTTTCATGTAGTAACGTGTTTGTATGCGAAATTGTACTGCATTTTGTTTTGTATTTACCACGTTGTGTTGTATTCACAGATGAAGTCGATGCATCGAATAGTTTGTGTAGTTTATGCCTTTTCAAATTAATGTAAGTTTCTGTATCAGTAATCAATGCTGATTGTTTATTCCTTGATGATGTAATCTGATGTCGATTGACTACCAAATTATGATATGGAAATTGTTTTAATTCTGATAATTATTCATTAGGTAATTGAATAAAATCTTCTTCAGTTGAATGAAATTCTCCAATGAATTTCACAACTTCTACTCCTTGATGCCAAATTAACAAGTTGTACATTCTCTTGTAACCAATTAAAGCGTTATTCTATTTTACGTTTATATTTTCCAACTAAACTATTGAAATACTTCTGTAACAGATAAAAAGAGTAACAGAAAGCGGCAACAATGTACCATGATACAAATACACAAATTCATCTAGTGATCATCTAGTTGGTTACTGAAAGCCAAAAAATGTATGTATCTATACTTTAAGTGATTATGAATACCATGATCATAGATTACTTGACTGGCAAGTGAAATCCACGAATCATGTTTTTTTATCTTGAAGAAATCAACAAGAAGATCTAAATACATTCTAATTATATCATTGATTACTAACCTATGTTAACTAATATGAAGTTATTTCTGATATAAACTAATTATTTGCAGTCTGTTGAAGAAAGAATGATGCGTTATGTAAGGAAACCTTCACTGTTTGGTGGTGATGTCAACGATTACCAAATAACACTGAACACTTGTATTCTCACTCTATTCAACTACATAGTAATCAATACTCATTACAAAATAATGCCATTTTTTTAAATTCAAACAATGTGTCCAGTAGTTTTAATAGTAATATATACAGTATACATTTTAGAAAATGCAATAAGTTGATTATTTCTGTTAACCTGATCTACAGTTTTCAACTTAAGAATAATCAAGACATTTCAGATAGTTTGCTATTGACAGCCTCTTCAAATCAAAACTATTCATTCATTAACAATTTACTATTTCTCTAGATAACACCATTGATGAAGACTTCTTGTGAAGAATGAAAACTTTGTTGTATACACTTGACAGATTTTTGAAGTCTCCTCCGTTGTTAACGTAAATAGATATGTACTGACTAACTAGTTAACTCATAACTGTTTACTGGCTATTCTAAGTTTCTTTGATCCATAATAATCCCCCAGACCATTTTCGCTACATCAATGTGGTAGTCGATCATACTTACAATGTTTAAACAATCGATATATAATATCCTGAGCAATTGTTTCTTAATGCCCAACCCCTATACGTAATTTGTTCGGAAAGCAGTACAACTAAACACACCCAACTCTGAGGACTCAAGGTAAATTAGTACTCCTAACCGGAAAGAGGTTTGGCGGTAGTAAAGTGATCGTCACAGATAACCAAGATGATAGGGTTGTATGAATTTCATTTTGTAAAGACTATTAAAAATGAAGGTTTTATTCATTAGATTACATAACAGTAGATGATTATGTAAGTAATTTGACTAAAACATAATTTTGATGCAACAGAAATTTTGAGAAATACCAAGAACTTTAATGTCTTGTTGGAGTTGATTGCTTTTTTCTGATGATTCAACTAAAAATTACACGTCAATTTACTCATTTTAGTTTAGATTCTTTTTAGAGTTTTGCATATTCTTACATCTCATTGCACAATACTCTTTCATTGGTATGTTTATGAATAACAAAAATTGTGTTCGATGAAGAGATCTTATTGCAAAGATTTCGTCTTCATTCATGTACATTTACATTTACATACATGATAATAAAAGCATAATAACAATTAGACAAACATGACAACAAATGTAGACATGTGTGAGTTACTATGACAACCATGCATAGTTAAACATTGTAAGAATAATCACAAAAACATTTAATGATGTTATTCTTATTTAGACTACTCTAGTGAAGAGATTAACTCCGCCCGCAGCTCTTCTAGGGTTGCTGCTGGTCCCAAGCCCGGGTAAAGGAGGAGGGTTGGGCATAGGGCTCGCACTCCTATCTAGAAAGTCTGCGAAAAGTTAGGTTCATGTCTTGAAAATGATCTTCTTTAGTCATTGTATAGTAGGATTGTCTAATATTTTGTTTATGCTAATTTCATTACGAACTAAACTGCTTGACATTATCTACATCATCCTGTAAGAGCATTCAACTCTGTTTGTCATGACATCCTGGAAAGCTTTAAGAGTCAAATCATCCTTCACAGTCAGTTAAGACGAAGACGTAATTAATGGCTAGATACAACTCAACTGCATTATAATCTTCTGATTAAGTGATAATGTATTTGAGATGTAGATTCATTTTTTCAATTATATCTAGTAGATAGGTATCATTGAATGCTTACTCAGTGGGACTCCCAGAACTTCCTTCCAAAGTTGACATCTATAAATTACAATGATAGCTGGTATGTAACAATGAATAAAGTCAAATAATCATTATGAAATAAACATCTCAAAATGACTCAAGTTGAAAGTGTAAAGTATCAAACGTCAATTCAGTGACCTCATAGTAAATCCTTGAGTTTCTGTATTCAATCTCTAGTGAGGTAATACACGCAACAATTCCGAAACAATTTGTATGCACTGACAGAATAGGTGACTGGTGATTTCTGATTTTCAATCAGCTTTCCAATAGTTACACTTGTAAACTAATAAATTCTCACTTACTGTTTGACATCACTATGAGATCTGATCTGAGGATGGTGTGTATGTCTAATGCTCAGTGATTTCTATGTTAATATTAAGCACTAAATTATTCTAATCAAATTGGAATGGTTTGTAAAGGTTGGTATTTTTAGTAATTTGTTTCAGCTACAAATGCCGATTTCCACTAAATATCTTAATGAAATCATAAAAATCAGCTTACTAGTGACTAACTTCAAAATGTTTCTGAAGTTCTAGTAAGAATTCATGACTGATCAAGTTTAGACTTTTCGGGAGTGAGACGGTTATCATGAATGACAATGGATGATCGTCGCGTTATATATCACAAACAGATGCAAGTGGAAGTTCTACCATTGTATGGCGGCCTACTATTGCAGAATTTGTATCCATCAACCTGATACCCTTGGGGTGAAGTTCAGAGTGCACACTGCTGAAGTGTAACATACTATCTGTCTAGTGTTCTCCACTTTTCAATAGTATCCAGTTAACATCAATCTATTACTAATCCACTCAGTTAAATCATTCATCTAAATAAATAGATTGTTTGTTTGCTCTTTAATTAAGTAAACACAGTGTTATTGTTAAGACATCATCTTCAAAGTATTCCTTCGAAATTACAATAAAATGTTATATTATGTGCATCTGTTCATCTAGTGAATGTAGGCAGTTTCATACAAACAGACACACACACACATAGACGTTCATCTACATAATAGACATTCCTCATGCAATGTTTCAATGATGGCTAACTTTTATTCATTGAAACCTTAGAAAATTGAAAGTTTCTTCTTTACTCATTTCATCGTTTTATTACTTCGATTGCTTATCATCATCATCTTCTTCTTCTTTGTCGTCGTCTTCTTCTTCTTCCTCAGTGTGGTCATAATTGTTATGTCGTAAGAAATTGGGGGATTGGATGGTCGAGTGCCAATCACTAGTGCCTAACAGTAATAATAAATGATGGAAGTAGTCTGAAAATTGGTTACATCATTACAATGTTTAGTACATTTCATGTATTCCATTGATGAATTACGTAATAAATAAACACAAAACTGTTAGGTCGGACCACAAAGAAGCGTAACAAACTTTCAGAACTGTGTTTGAGAACACTATTTCATTTATTCTAACTATGTTTAATGTGAACATTTTGTTTCTATTATTGTTACGCTCCGCTTGCCCTATCCTCCCGTTTAGCATATTACTGTTATTATATTGTCTCTTGTTATGGACTACAGTCAATTAGTTGTGTACTTGTTGTTCCTATTCACTTCCACCATTCCCTACGTTCTGTATTCATGCAATTTTTTAATTGGTTTGCTGTGTGGTCTGATTTTATGTATATATAAAGAAATGCTTGAAATATAACAGGATTCGATTCGATTCTGTCTGACTGACCTTTTGGCTCGTATTCTTCTTATTTCGGCTTGGGACTAAGTGAGCACAGGGCAGACTTGCAGTTACCAACTAGGCACTAGCGATTGGCACTCGGCCATCCAATCCTTCAATTTTTTCGCGTCATAACAAAAACTAATTGGAAAAATTTCTCTGTTATTTTTTATTTTAAGAAGATTTATTTTTGATGGATCGATGGAAATGATGGAAAGTAATTGATTAAAACCGTTACTGTTTTTATTGTAACTATTATCACTGTAACTATGACTACTGCAACCATTACTACTACTATTCAAACTGTTACACTGAATTGATTAATTTGATAAGATAACATTCACAAGTCAGAAAGAGGCATTTTGTTGTTGTTCTTGCATCATGTGCATTTGTTTAAAATATTCAACATTTACAGATTGATTTCAACTTCGATCAATCAGAGGGCATCCTAACGTAAAAAGTTTCCAAATCACTCAGAGGAATATTGTTTCTTAATGATCTTCAGAATACTGTTATTCAACTGTCCTGCGATCAGAAACAACCTGAAGTATTGACCCTTTTACCCGATCACTTTCATGTAAGACTTTGAATTCATTTGCTACTGTGAGGTGTGTTATATTTTTGACTAGGTTTCTAAATTAAAATGCTTAAGAATACTATTCAGTTTGATTGAAAGAAGTGGCAGGGGATCAACAAAAAGCTCAACTACTCAGTACCTTGTAAACATAAGGTATCTGATCAAAACAGACTTTTGTTTTAAGTCATTTATGAAATCAACACAAGTCTACCATAGGCATTAATATTTCGCCTGCTTCCAATTACTGAAGCCAGAATCGTTCATCGAAATTAAACCTGTTCAATCTTCACATTTACCGTGGTTCAAAACTTAAAACAAGCAAACAATTATTTGTCAAAGAATATTACTACTTTCCTCTATTTTTCTATTTACTATTTGCTCTTAACTGACATATTTTCACTTTCGAACACATTTCACATCATCTCAGCATATTGCGTAACTTCTATTCACTTTTGTTCATGCTTAATAATCTCTATCTAACTTCTATGACATTTTTATGAAGACCCAACAACATTTTCAGACTCCGCATTGACATAACGTTTCTTTAATTGTTGATATGCTCAGTTAATTCTTTTGAGAAATGAATACTATTGATTACTGTTATAGAAGATTCGTGTATTACCGATTGCACAGTATTGAGGGTATGGATTCATCCAAAGGCGAACTCTTCATTGAGAAACATATTCTTGTTATTTCTATGATACAACGGGTATATTTCATTCATATAAATATACATTCTAGGACCTTAGAAAGTGAATTGATGAATCTACCACAATTGGATTAATTACGTAGTTTAACGAAAATTCATTTAGAATAGATGATAATCAAGCTAATGAGGCAGGGTAGGTGTCAGAGATGAACACAACAAACTATGATCACAACAATGAATGTCAAGTAAACGAAGGTTAGAATACACTCACTTATTGTTACCAAGACTAATGAGAGTTGAATACTCAATTCTACTAAATACAAATGTCTAATTACTAGACAGACTGACAGATACAACGTAGAACTTCGTACGTACGTACATCAGTTCATGTTGCCATACCACATCAGCACAGAGACGCAACTGTCAGTTCAAGTCCAAGAGTGATAGCGATAGTAGAATTATTAACAGTAATGCAGAAAATTAGGGAGCGAAGATATGATTCGAAAAGTATAATTCAGTGAGATAAATTTGAAACGAAAAAGATAGAGAATTCAGAAGGTTAGATTTTGAGACAACACAAAGAGTGGATGCACCTGCGCCAATGCAAACGATTCTGAGCCATGTCGTTCAAGGTCTCTAACCATTGTTGACTTTTGTCTCGCGGACCCCAACCACGCAGCCTACATCAACCAACATGACTCAGTCCGCTTGTCAGTGACTTCATCGATTTCTGCCATGTTTTGGTTTGGCCGCCTCTAGCTTTCTTCCAACCTATTCCTACGCCGCAAAACATAGCTCGTCGAGACAGACGGTAGTTAGACATGCGTAACACATGTCCCAACCACCTCAACTGATGAAGTTTCAATACCTCATCTATTGATTTGCCCTCCTTTCCTGAAACCCGTTTCCTAACGACAGCATTGCTCACTCGGTTGTCCCATGATACACGAGCAATGCTTCGGAGACACCTATGATCGAAGACCAGTAACCTACGAATGTCCTCTACTTCTTAAGGCCATGTTTCGCTCCCGTATAGTAGGACAGAGCGAACTGCTGCACGGTACACTCGTTCTTTGGTTAGCAAGCGGATATCTCGCCTGCGTCATAAGTGACGCAACTTGGCAAAAGCCAATCGAGCTTTCTGTATCCGTGCTGAGATTTCGTCAGTCACCAGGCCATCAGCACTGATGAGACTCCCCAGATACGTGAAGCGGTCTACACGCTCGACTACTTCACTCCCTATCACTAGTTCAGGTGCCGATGCAACCCAATCCTGAAGCAACATTTTGCATTTCGAGGGGAAAAACCGCATCCCGAACATGCTTGCATTGTTGCTCAGGGTAGTCAGAAGACTCTGCATTCTGTCAGCGTCTTCACCATATAGGACTATTTCATCAGCATACTCTAAGTCAGTAAGTGAGGCTTTTGGTAGTAAGTCAACTCCTGAAAAGTCAGACGAAGACAAGGTTATATCTAGAAGCATGTCTATGACAAAATTAAACAAGAATGGGGGAAGTGAACATCCCTGACGGACACCACTTGAAGTGAGGAATTCCGATGATAGTTCGCCATAAGCTCTCACTCGACCTGTAGTTTTAGAGTAGAGAGCTTGTACAAGGTTGATGTACTTCTTTGATACACCTTTCAATGACAGACACTGCCACAGAACCTCACGATCAACAGAGTCGAATGCCGCCTTTAGGTCCAGAAAGACAATTATTGTAGGACGCCTAAATGTGTGTTTGTGTTCCAGGACCTGTCGCAGTGTGAAGGTGTGGTCTATACAGCCACGTCTAGGTCTGAATCCAACCTGGTTTTCTCTAGTCTGCTCTTCACTAGCTCTAGTTAGGCGTCTAAGTATAATCGAGGCTAACAATTTAGAAACTATATTAGTCAGACTGATTCCCCTGTGATTGTCACAAGAAGACTTTTGTCCTTTCTTATAAATTGGGACAATCAGGGATTGAGACCAGTCAGATGGTATTACGCACAGTTCCCAGATTCTACCTAAGATTTCAGTCAATCTAGCTGCTAAAACTGGACCACCATCCTTAAACATTTCAGGGGTAAGCCTTTCAGGACCTGCTGCTCTACCTCGCTTCATCTACGGCTTCATTCTAGCCTTATGATTTACCTTACTAGCAGATATCATTGCTGCCTCCTCAGCCTTTTTGATATCATTCCAACCTGTTTCCGGATGGGAATCGCTTACACGGTCGCCTAACTGTTTTTCTAGTTGTTCCTGAAATATATTCTTAGCTTTATTATCATTAAGTAAAACCCTAAGAGGCTTCATTGCAATGTCTTTCCTACGTCCAGTAAGCCTTAAACAAATACGCGCTCGCACTAAAGCATGATCTGAATCTAAACATGTGCCCCAGAACGAGCAACAGTCCTCTATGGAACCCCTCTATCGGTGGCTGATGGCGATATGATCTAGTTGGGTCCAACGTTGAGACGATTTTGGGGGTCGCCAGGTCAAAAGATACTTTTCCTTATGCCTAAAGTTAGTATTTGCTAGAAACAGGCGGTTATCTGAGCATAGTTGCAACAGACGATAGTTATTATCTGTTCTGTGAGCCGCGACACCATAACATCCACCCGCGTGTCTCTCATTTTCACATAGTCTACCTACTTGAGCATTAGAGTCATCAGCCATTATAACTATATCAGAGCGCCTAGCTTTTTGGAGGAGGTTTGTAAGCTTGCTGTAAAACTCATCTTTCACCTCGTCTGAACTGCAGTCAGTGGGTGCATATGCAGATACGACAAAGAGGCAACGACGAGTGTCCCTATCTTTCCGAGTCCTAACTGTCCCGTTCAGTCGGGCAGCGCACAAGTGACTATCTACAAAGATCCAGTCTAGTAGAGCTAGTTCTGTCCTACGACTCAATGCTATACCTGCACCAGCGAGACTCCGGGAAGCAGCATCCGGGCTACCGGATACACGGAGAGTAAATCGGGCTGATTCCTTGTTTTGATACGGTGAAATCAGGTTAATGATTTTACTAGGATCCTGTATGTACGTTTCCGAGTTGCAGCATACATCGATTGAGTGCGATTCTAAAGTCTTAGCTAAGGAAGCCTGTTGCCCTATTTGACTCAATGTCCGTACATTAAAAGCTCAAACATGTAGTCTAGATCAGGGTTTCAAGAGACCAGGAATGACTTTTCGTGAGCTCGCATCGTTTGCATTGGCGATGCAGTGAGATGAAGGAATGTGAATAGAGTTAGTTGTAGAGATACGAGAGATATTATAGGGTGTGAAAAGGATTTGATTTTGACCGATTTGGACTCTCCTGCTTTTACGGGTAGGAGGGAGGTTGTCACTTCCCGGCTGCCCACACTGTGGAAGGGTGTTTTCTGAGGAACCCGAAAAAAAGGTAGATTAGTGTCGGTCTTAGAGACCTGAGAGCGTGACCGCAGAGCCCAAGGGACAACTGCTTGCGGCCTGTCACGCACGGCATTTTTATGAAGGGTTTTTAGAGTATTAGCTCCGCACCTAAAAGCCCTTAGTGGGCACCCATACCGCCGGAGACGGGAATCCGTGAGGTATGGTGTGTGACATTTTTACGGCCGACCTTTTCTAACCCCTCCTTCCTTGTGAGAAGGCAGCATCGCTGATGATGCTGGTTGTCCGAGAAAAACACCTTACTGCTGTCACACCTCTCTGCAGTCAGCAGTACGACTTCGCCCTTAGACGTTAAGTAGCTGCTTTTAGTCTCATCGTTCTTCAATCGACCTGCCTGGCATGATAGAACCTACAGGAACATATATTCCAGCCATTATAGCTCGGTTGGGTCATCACGATAGGCAAGCCCGACCACCACGACGAGGTAGCAGTTACGGTCGGGCTAATTACTAGAGCCTTCATAGTACACCAGTATGACTACATGATGTCAATTTACAGTTAATTTGAATGAAATCATTTCATTAATTTCATATCTTAAAACCGTTTGATTGAACTAATAAAATTGATCGAGCCGTTAAAATAAAGTTTTCAATATGCATTCAACACAACATACTGATACCCATCAGTCTTTTGAAATGCCTCATTTATATCTGACATTTTGAATTTGTTGCATTCTTAGTAAGCCTGTATCCGATTACGTAATCAACTTATCACTAGTTTACTCTAACATTATCACTTTATGTATTTACAAATTCTTGGTTAAGGATTACTACATTTTAACTTAATCACCATGTAAATTTCTAATCCCTGATGGAATATTCACTCTTAATTAAAAGTGAATTCATGCATTGAACTGTCTACAATTAATAAAACACAGTAACTGGATGTTGTGAAGATTGTCAAATGTTTAATTGATATCAAAATTTGATGTGAATTAGGTATCAAAGCGACATTTGACAATCCTTACAATACTTATTTGCAATCAATATCATCTCACCAATGATTGACTCCTCAACGTAATTCCTGACGTTCTAGTGAGACTATTTATCCAGCTGAATTTATCTGTGTCGAACGTGAGGCAATTGTGCACCGATGACATTGAGTGAGGCGGCCTTAACATATCACAAATGGACAGGATTGGGAATATCAACCGTTGAGAGTCGACTACGTGGTTTAGATATAAAGCGTTTTCCATGTAGTTGGAGAGTCATGGGTTAAATCCTTGGAATGGTTGTGGTCGCGCACTGTTAAAAAGTCCTGTACTAGGATGAAACAGTTATCCAGTTCCATTTACTGGCGATCACTGGTTGTCTAATTCAGACCAATCCGTGATGTTAAATTAATAATAGTACAGCTTATGAAAAGACAAAGAATTACTGAATTCATTCTAGTATCGAAAAAAAAGTCATAATTCTTACTTTTCTTAAATTAATTTTAGTAGTAGTTTGTTTAAATATCTCTGTACATTTTTCAATAAACATTCAAAACATTCTATAAAAGAAGAAATGTTTTTATTCGACATTTATGATGGATACTACCTACAAGAATAGTATATAAGTAGTATAAAATAGAATTGTCATATGTAGTGGCAATAATGTACAGTTGACAAAAAAAGAGGCAAAGCGTTGACTGGGCAGGTTAACGATAAGATGAAGAGAAATAGAAATCAGTATGAAAACAACCTGGTGTGCCAATAGATGCGTAAATGTAATGGAAGCATCATTTGTTTTTCTCTGTGAGGTACAGTGCAGTGGTTCAAATCCGTGTGGGTGTAATGTATTTGTAGTTGTGAGCATAATGTCAAATCAAGATATAAATCAATAAAAACCATATGGACAATGTAGCAAGCTTACCGCTAGAGGACTGTACAATATCTGCAGTTATTGAAGTGTTCAAATGTCAATAAAGTGAATGCAAACTATGTGGTTATCCAAGAGAACACAGGTGTAAGCTAAATGATATATCATTCCTAATCCACGTCTATTATAATAAAAACAGTACAACATGCGTCTTGTTTGTAGTGATCGTATAACTTCCTCGTCACTATCACCTCAACGTAATAAACAATTAACTGAAACATTCAATTCATGTTGTAAGAATTGACACTTCGTCATGACATTTGAATAATTTTTTACTTCAGTAATAAACACGAAGGTTGCATTAGGCGATTCCCTGAATTCATGATCTAAATGTTAAACATACAATCTTTGTATGTAGAAAGGGTATACAGAATACTGTCATATAATTTAATCTGCTGCATAAACCACGTCTTACCTTAACGTTTCTTGATTGGGCAGACTTGGAAAGTATCATCCGCATGTACGTAGATGCATAGCCCTCAGATAATATTTTCTGAAATTCTCCTAATTATCTTATTCCTCTTGTTATGTATGTCATTACAATTAAATATTAAGTGAAAATAAACAAATTGGTGCTTTCAGTTGCCTTATGTTTGATGAAGGACAGCTTTCAGTTAATAAGTGTGTATGTATGTGTATGTGTATTCACTAAATCAGAAGTGAGTTGCAAAAACACAGTGTTTAGGCACTCCAATATTATTAAACTAGATCGATTTGTATCAGTGATTGACATGATGTTGTATCTGTTGATGTCGACTACAATGATTTGGACGATAATGATACTGACTGTATCGCGTTTGAAGATTGTGAATTTATTAAGATAATTAAGAATGTGGACCA
This sequence comes from Schistosoma japonicum, assembly GCA_025215515.1. NCBI lineage: Eukaryota > Metazoa > Platyhelminthes > Trematoda > Strigeidida > Schistosomatidae > Schistosoma > Schistosoma japonicum. The sequence continues at coordinate 145,175 of CM046064.1, read as the reverse complement.
GGACCAGTTCTAATGATGAAGACGATGATTTTATTAAGTGAATAAAAAATATAATCTGACTGAATTAGCCAGTATTCAGAATAACATATTTTTTACCGTGGATACAATAAAATTCTTCATACTGTATACACAGGAAAAATGATGTAATTTCTGTTCAACAATAAGTGTACAGTCGAATGAACGGTGTGGTTATAAGAAGCAAATTATGACTAATTTTCTTAAATATATTTGTATTCAATTTAGAAATATCATGGCCAATACCTATCATTAATCAGATCACAGACATATTGGTTAGTAAAGAATCAGTGATGAACCATCAACTACCTTCGTCAATGTTACGACCAGTAATTGTCATCATCATTCTCATTCACTCATTTATTTATTTGTGGACACTAGTCATTCTTTGATTTCCTGCCTTCATTCCATTCATCTTTATTGTTTATTACACAATCAGATGACATTCAGTTTATCCATTCACAAAGTAATAAGTCTACATGAAAATTCACTCTGTTCGTTTTATTGTATCATCTGACAAGCTGACGAGTCTCATCATGTTCGATGTGCGCGCGAAAGAGAGAATGACTGCACTGTAGAGAACTACGAGAAATAAGCTATTGACAGAGAACATATTCAATAGAAATCTACAAGTTTAATCAATTTTTCTACTTTCAATTTTTCTGTAGATAAAAATAAGAAGAAAATGAAATATGTGAAAAACGTGTACACAACAGACATTCAAACTCATTCAAATGATAAGATAGTAGACCGAGAAATTGTCATACAGAACAATCTAATCAGTTTCACCGACCTGTCTGATGAACTTCTTTTAACAAGATAAAAAACTTTCTTTTGTTTAAAATTGTCTAATTAAAAAAAATAAAGTGAAAATGTTGTCTACTCTACATTGAAATAATAATAATACAAATCACTGAGGTGATCATTGTAGTAGGCAAACTGAAGCAGTTTACAATGAAGAATAACTGACATTGAGTGAGGCGGACTTAACATATCACAAATTGACTGGATTAGGAATATCAACCGTTGGGAGCTTAAAGAGAGAAACGTTCAAATTTTTTTAATTTCATCCACTGAGATTATGCACTAATACATCCTATTTATACGGTATACTAAAACTTGAAAGATAGAATTCAATCAAGATAATGCAGTTCTAGAAAAACAATCACATTAGTGACTGTTCACTGAAGATTTGCCAACCAGTCGATGCTAACGCTTCAGTTATGCGGTAGGCCAATGATAGTCGGAATACCTTAGTGGTAAGAATTTCACAGCATAAAACTGAACAAACTGATTATTAGGATAAGTTTGTATTTCTCTGTTGATACGTAATAGACTGAAACTGATCAGCGTCTGTTACCTTATGTGCATTCTAGTGAATTGCTATTATTCACAAGTACTATTTAAGTTGAGTTGTGATTGGCAAGTAGAATCGAGGATGTGATTATTTTCAGCCGAAGCACGTCGTGGATTTTGCTTGCCAGTCACAATTTAACTTAAACATCAATAAACTCAGTCCGAATCAACCAGCGAACATAAGTTCTAGCAAAACTGCAGGTAAGCCTTTCTAATGACTATCAAATTAGATGAAAGTCAAGTCATATAGTGTTTATTGTCGATAATCTTTAACGAGCCTAGCATTTATATGAATTCAGAAATGACTTAACAGTAAGTTATTTCACACATTTGTTTGACATTATATTCAAAAAATTGGAAAATATGCTTAATGAGATTAAAACTTTTGTAAAAATGCATGATTTACTATTCATTTCGTCATGCAAAGTATTTGCTTCTTTAGCCGTGTAACAGCTATTCACACTGTAAGAAGACATTGACGTCAAACATCTCTCGTAGAAGTTAAAGTTACCATGAAGGAAACTTATCCCTATAAATGTTCTAAAAGCATAAACAGCTACGGTTAACAAAAAGTCAGCTGGCCAAAGGATAACAAATGGTATGCACCTAGTAATAATATCTGTCAGAAATAGATCGCTTTGGTCGATTATTCAGTGTTAATTTTTAACCGTGCAAGGTAGATTAATCAGTTCTGCGAATTCCAGGTGTATGTGCAGGTCAATTTAGTTGTTAAGTGATATCTCGTTGCTAAACAACTTATCTAGAAAGTCTACAAAATGTTAGGTTCACGTCTTGAAACTGATCTGGTTCTGTCATTGTATAGTAGGATTTTATAACATTTTGTTTATGCTGATTTCATTATGAACTAAACTGCTTGACATTATTTACATCATCCTGTAAGAGCATTCAACTCTGTTTGTCATGACATCCTGGAAAGCTTTAAGAGTCAAATCATCCTTCACAGTCAGTTAAGACGAAGATGTAATTAATGGCTACATACAACTCAACTGCATTATAATCTTCTGATTAAGTGATAATGTATTTGAGATGTAGATTCATTTTTTCAATCATATCTAGAAGATAGGTATCATTGAATGCTTACTGAGTGGGACTCCCAGAATTACCTTCCGAAGTTGACATCTATAAATTTCAATGATAACTGGAATAAAACAATTAATAAAGTCAAATAATCATCATGAAATAATCATCTCAAAATGACTAAAGTTGAAAGTGTAAAGTACTAAACGTCAATTCAGTGACCTCCTTAAGTTTCTGTATTCAATCTCTAGTGAGGTAATACACGCAACAATTCCGAAACAATTTGTATGCATTGACAGAATAGGTGACTGGTGATTTCTGATTTTCAATCAGCTTTCCAATAGTTACACTTGTAAACTAATAAATTCTCACTTACTGTTTGACATCACTATGAGATCTGATCTGAGGATGGTGTGTATGTCTAATGCTCAGTGATTTCCATGTTAATATTAAGCACCAAATTATTCTAATCAAATTGGAATGGTTTGTAAAGGTTGGTATCTTTAGTATTTTGTTTCAGCTACAAATGCCGATTTCCACCAAATATCTTAATGAAATCATAAAAGTCAGCTTACTAGTGACTAACTTCAAAATGTTTCTGAAGTTCTAGTAAGAATTCATGACTGATCAAGTTTAGACTTTTCGGGAGTGAGACGGTTATCATGAATGACAATGGATGATCGTCGCGTTATATATCATAAACAGATGCAAGTGGAAGTTCTACCATCGTATGGCGGCCTACTATTGCAGAATTTGTGTCCGTCAACCTGCAATTCAGGGTGCACACTGCTGAAGTATTACATACTAGCTGACTAGTGTCCTCTTATTTTCAATAAAATCCTGTTAACATCAATCTGTGACGAATCCACACAGTTAAATCATTCATCTAAATAAATAAATTGTTTGTTTACTCTTTGATTAAGTAAACACAGTCTTATTGTAAGGACATCATCTTGAATGTATATCTTCGAAATTACAATAAAATGTTCTATTATGAGCATTTTTTCATTGTGGGGCAATCAAACATTCATCTAGTGAATGTAGACAGTTTCATTCAAACAGACACACGTTCATCTACATAATAGGCAATCCTCAGTAACATTGAAATTCATTGTCTATTCAATGTAGTCAATTTAAGAAACAAACAAACAAACAGAAAAGCAAAACTAAACAAACAATTTTCAATGTTTCAATGATGGCTAATTTTTACTGATTGAAAGTTTCTTCTTTATTCATTTTATCGTTTTATTAGTTCGATTGCTTATCTTCTTCTTCTTCTTGATCGTCTTCTTCTTCCTCAATGGGAGGGAAGGTCATAATAATAAATGATGGAAGTAATTTTGAAAATTGGTTACATCATTACAATGTTAAGCACATTTTATGTATTCCATTGATGAATTACGTAATAAATAAACACAAAACTAATGCAAAAAATTTCTTTGTTATTTTTCATTTGAAAAAGATTTATCTTTGATGGATCAATGAAAATGATGAAGAGAAATCGATGTAAACTGTTACTGTTTTTATTGTAACTGTTATTACTGTAACTATGACTACTGCAAACATTAGAACCACCACTTTTACTAATAATACTACTTCTTCTACAACAACAACTACTACTACTAGTATTTCAACTGTTACGCTAAATTGATCAATTTGATAAGATAACATTTTCAAGGAAGAAAGATGCATTTTCTTGTTGTTCTTACATCATGTGCATTTGTTTGGAATATTTAACATTTACAGATTAACTTCAACTTTGATCAATCAGACAGCATCCTTACGCAAAAGGTTTCCAAATCACTCAGAGGAATATTGTTTCAGTGATCTTCAGAATACTGTTATTTAAATGTTACGCGGTCAGAAACAACTTGAAGTATTGACTCTTTCACCCTGTCAATTCTATGTAAGACTTTGAATTCATTAGCTATTGTGGAGGTTTCTATATTAAAATGCTGAAAAATACCATTTAGTTTGATAAAAAGAAGTGGCAGTAGATCAACAGAAAGCACAACTACTCAGTGCCTTCTAAACACAAGGTTCCTAATCAAAACAGATTTTGTTTCAAGTTATTTATGGAATCAACAAAAGTCTACCAAGGACATCAATACTCCGCCCGCTTTCAATTACTGAAGCCAGAATTGTTCATCAAAATTAAACTTGTTCAACCATCACCGTGGTTCGAAACTTAAAACAAGCAAACAATTATTTGTCAAAGAATATTACTACTTTTCTCTACTTCTCTATCAACCCTTTACTCCCAAAAGACATATTTTCACCTTTAAACACATTTCGCGTCATTTCAGCATACTGCGTAACTTCTATTCACTTTTGTTCATGCTTAATAATCTCTATCTAACTTTTATGGCATTTTTATGAAGGCTCAACTACATTTTCAGACTCCGCATTGACATAACGTTTCTTTAATTGTTGATATGCTCAGTTAACTCTTTTGAGTAATGAACACTATTGATTATTGTTATGCAAGATGGATGTATTACCGATTGCACAGTATTGAGGGTATGGATTCATTCAAAGGCGAACTCTTCATTGAGAAACATTTTCTTGTTATCTCCATGATACAACGGGTATATTTCATTCATATAAATATACATTCCGGGTACTTAGAAAATGAATTGATTAATCTTTACAATTGTATTAATTACGAAGTTTAACGAAAATTTATTAAGAATAGATGATAATCAAGCTAATGAGGTGGGAAATTAGTCAGAGATAAACACAACAAACTATGATCACAACAATGAATGTCAAGTAAACGAAGGTTAAAATACACTCACTTATTGTTACCAAGACAAATGAGAGTTGAATACTCAATTCTACTAAATACAAATGTCTAATTACTAGAGCCTTCATAGTACTTTAGTATGACTACATGATGTCAGTTTACTGTTAATATGAATGTCATCATTTCATTAATTTCATATTTCGAAACCGTTTGACTGAACTAATAAAATTTATTGAGCCTTTAGAATGTAGTTTCCAATATGCATTCAACACAACATGCTGATACCCATCAGTCTTTAAAAATGCATCATTTATATTTGACATTTCGAATTTGTTGCATTCTTAATATGCCTGTTTCCGATTACGTAATCAACTTATCAGTTCTATATTCTAACATTATCACTTTATGTATCTACCAATTTTGGGTTTAAAATTACTACATTTTAACTTAATCACAATGTAAATTTCTGATTCCTGATAAAATATTCATTCTGAATTCAAAGTGAATTCATACATTGAACTGTCTACAATTAATAAAACAAAGTAATTGGCTGTTGTGAAGATTTTCAAATGTTCAATTGATATCAAAATTTGATGTGAATTAGGTATCAAAGTTAAATTTAAAAATCCTCACAATAGTTAGTTGCAATCAATATCACCTCACTAATGACTGACTCCTCAAGGTAATTCCTGACGTTCTAGTGAGAAGATATATTCAGCGGCGTTTACCTGTGTTGAATGTAAGCAATTATCCACTGAAGATATTGGATGCGACCGCGTAAACATCTCACTATTTGACAAGATTAGGAATATCTACCGCTGGAGGCCGACTATGTGGTCTAGTGATTAAACGTTTCCCATGTAGTCAGAAAGTCATGGGTTAAATCCTTGGAATGGTTGTGGTCGCGCACTGTTAAAAAGTCCTGTACTAGGATGAAACAGTTATCCAGTTCCATTTACTGGCGATCACTGGTTGTCTAATTCAGACCAATCCGTGATGTTAAATTAATAATAGTACAGCTTATGAAAAGACAAAGAATTACTGAATTCATTCTAGTATCGAAAAAAAAGTCATAATTCTTACTTTTCTTAAATTAATTTTAGTAGTAGTTTGTTTAAATATCTCTGTACATTTTTCAATAAACATTCAAAACATTCTATAAAAGAAGAAATGTTTTTATTCGACATTTATGATGGATACTACCTACAAGAATAGTATATAAGTAGTATAAAATAGAATTGTCATATGTAGTGGCAATAATGTACAGTTGACAAAAAAAGAGGCAAAGCGTTGACTGGGCAGGTTAACGATAAGATGAAGAGAAATAGAAATCAGTATGAAAACAACCTGGTGTGCCAATAGATGCGTAAATGTAATGGAAGCATCATTTGTTTTTCTCTGTGAGGTACAGTGCAGTGGTTCAAATCCGTGTGGGTGTAATGTATTTGTAGTTGTGAGCATAATGTCAAATCAAGATATAAATCAATAAAAACCATATGGACAATGTAGCAAGCTTACCGCTAGAGGACTGTACAATATCTGCAGTTATTGAAGTGTTCAAATGTCAATAAAGTGAATGCAAACTATGTGGTTATCCAAGAGAACACAGGTGTAAGCTAAATGATATATCATTCCTAATCCACGTCTATTATAATAAAAACAGTACAACATGCGTCTTGTTTGTAGTGATCGTATAACTTCCTCGTCACTATCACCTCAACGTAATAAACAATTAACTGAAACATTCAATTCATGTTGTAAGAATTGACACTTCGTCATGACATTTGAATAATTTTTTACTTCAGTAATAAACACGAAGGTTGCATTAGGCGATTCCCTGAATTCATGATCTAAATGTTAAACATACAATCTTTGTATGTAGAAAGGGTATACAGAATACTGTCATATAATTTAATCTGCTGCATAAACCACGTCTTACCTTAACGTTTCTTGATTGGGCAGACTTGGAAAGTATCATCCGCATGTACGTAGATGCATAGCCCTCAGATAATATTTTCTGAAATTCTCCTAATTATCTTATTCCTCTTGTTATGTATGTCATTACAATTAAATATTAAGTGAAAATAAACAAATTGGTGCTTTCAGTTGCCTTATGTTTGATGAAGGACAGCTTTCAGTTAATAAGTGTGTATGTATGTGTATGTGTATTCACTAAATCAGAAGTGAGTTGCAAAAACACAGTGTTTAGGCACTCCAATATTATTAAACTAGATCGATTTGTATCAGTGATTGACATGATGTTGTATCTGTTGATGTCGACTACAATGATTTGGACGATAATGATACTGACTGTATCGCGTTTGAAGATTGTGAATTTATTAAGATAATTAAGAATGTGGACCAGGACCAGTTCTAATGATGAAGACGATGATTTTATTAAGTGAATAAAAAATATAATCTGACTGAATTAGCCAGTATTCAGAATAACATATTTTTTACCGTGGATACAATAAAATTCTTCATACTGTATACACAGGAAAAATGATGTAATTTCTGTTCAACAATAAGTGTGCAGTCGAATGAACGGTGTGGTTATAAGAAGCAAATTATGACTAATTTTCTTAAATATATTTGTATTCAATTTAGAAATATCATGGCCAATACCTATCATTAATCAGATCACAGACATATTGGTTAGTAAAGAATCAGTGATGAACCATCAACTACCTTCGTCAATGTTACTTCTGTCAATTTGGTTGTTAGTTGCATATTTTTTAAATAACTTAGTAGTGGAAATTGGTTGGATCTCAACAGCGCGACAGAAGTCCAACATCTAATTGTTAACTTACAAACATCTTAAGATGTTTCACTTAATTCATGTCAATTTGTTTTCCCTAGCCAGTTTGTCGAATACAATAAATTTAAGCTTTGTTAGATTAAATTGAGCAAATTAAAACCAACGATGAACAATGTAACTAATTTAAGAAGTCTGAAAGTAAAAAGTAATAAACTTCTAACTAAAAGTCAATTAGTTAGTCATAAACAGTGTGGAACCTGGCACATATACGTATATCTACACGTTGCCGTACCACATTAGCAGAATGAGATCGAATTTAAGAGATTAACACCATAGTCTTATTCAATATAGAAAAGTAAAGTAAACGTCGGTGCGAAAGTATAATGAAACCTCAGATTTAGAAAAACTCAAAAACAGAATACATTTGCACCAATGCAACCAATACTGAACTATGTTACCAGCTAGTGTTTGTGACTACCACGTAGATATTAAGAAATAAGTTTCCTTTCATCAACATTGCCTAGATCAACAATTAGAAACAACATAAACTCAGTGTGTTTTCCTTAATATTTTCATCTAATTCCTTTGCTAGCCAACATCTCTAACTGACATTTCTGGTTAGTGGTACCTTTACGTAAACAATTAAACTACACTTTATAATCATCTTCTTCAGTAATGTCGTCTTATATTTTACTAAAGCATTTTTTTTCAAATGATAAACAATACCAAATGACGTTTAAATAAATCTGAAGAAAACCCAACAAGATTAAACAGACTTGGCGGAAATCGGAAGTCATTAACTTTTAATCTACACACCATTTACAGATGCCTGCTTCAGGTTTGTTATAGCCAGTCTCTAGTCATTGAAGTTTCATGGCCCATAATTAATAGACGTTGCTCAGTTGCGCTTATACCTTTGTGATTTTGTAATTCTTACAATCACAATATCATTGTAAGTTTTGTTGTTTCATCTAAGTTATAATGTTACAGTTATGATATCCTAAACTTCATCGTGGCATTACATTGATATTATTATCTTCAACCAATTTTCTTTGACATCTTTCTCGTTTCTTTGCTTAGCCTGTAGCAGCTTGTAACGCTCCATCTGATTGGTAATTTTAATTATGTTTATGATCACTAGAACCCCAAAATTCAAATTTGAAAGTAATTTGTGGACCGCAAACTGCATCACATTTTAATCATACTACTTAAATCATAATTTAGATTCATTATGCCAATAGAATAACTCTTTCTAAGTATTAAATGATAATGGAATCTGAAGTTATAACACACAGTCTTGTTAGCAGATGTCTATAATTAAAGTTGTTTAAAGTTATTCATCGTACCATTGTTTGTCTTACAATACTTCTGTGCAAAATAAGCTACCCTCTCTAATGCACAACATTCCAGCTGCATTAACCAACTGAAAATTATTTACTGATTATTTTACCTGCTGGTCTAATTCGATTATTTGCAATAAAAAATGCGATATCAAACATGAGAGAGATGAGAAAAATTGTATTTTACTGCACTTCATAATAGTATATATAATGATATTGCACTCAACTTGTTGGTCATTTGAGTTGTGAGTAGTATGTGTTTTAACTCTCTTCAAGCTAGAATTTATGAAGAAGTTCTGTTAGCAGGCTACCCAACAATATATTGCTGAGGTACAATATTCTCATGCTTAATCCGGCTATCGAGTAATTACTCACCTGTCACATAAGTCGCCCTTAAGTCAAAAATGAGGAATGATCCACATATCTATTATTTGAAAAAATTTTTATCTGATTGAATTAGCCAGTATTCAGAGTAACATATTTATTACCGTGGATACAATAAAATTCTTCATAATGTATACAGAGGAAAAATGATGTAATTTCTGTTCAACAATAAGTGTACAGTTGAATGGACGGTGTGGATATAAGAAGCAAATTATGACTAATTTTCCTAAATATATTTGTATTCAATTTAGAAATATCATGGCCAATACCTATCATTAATCAGATCACAGACATATTGGTTAGTAAAGAATCAGTGATGAACCATCAACTACCTTCGTCAATGTTACGACCAGTAATTGTCATCATCATTCTCATTCACTCATTTATTTATTTGTGGACACTAGTCATTCTTTGATTTCCTGCCTTCATTCCATTCATCTTAATTGTTTATTACACAATGACAGATGACATTCAGTTTATCCATTCACAAAGTAATAAGTCTACATGAAAATTCACTCTGTTCGTTTTATTGTATCATCTGACAAGCTGACGAGTCTCATTATGTTCGATGTGCGCGCGAAAGAGAGAATGACTGCACTGTAGAGAACTACGAGAAATAAGCTATTGACAGAGAACATATTCAATAGAAATCTACAAGTTTAATCAATTTTTCTACTTTCAATTTTTCTGTAGATAAAAATAAGAAGAAAATGAAATATGTGAAAAACGTGTACACAACAGACATTCAAACTCATTCAAATGATAAGATAGTAGACCGAGAAATTGTCATACAGAACAATCTTATCAGTTTCACCGACCTGTCTGATGAACTTCTTTTAACAAGATAAAAAACTTTCTTTTGTTTAAAATTGTCTAATTAAAAAAAATAAAGTGAAAATGTTGTCTACTCTACATTGAAATAATAATAATACAAATCACTGAGGTGATCATTGTAGTAGGCAAACTGAAGCAGTTTACAATGAAGAATAACTGTCAATGATGTTTAAGATGTGAGTGACTTTGCCTAATAGACATTCAGAATAAATGGATGGGTAATGAACAGTTCTCAATACAATCATTTTAGTGAATGTACAACAGGCGTATCACAGCCAACGAGATCATGTCATTTTCATCATAACTAGAATCAATGTCGGCCAGGTTCATATTACTCTCATCACAAGACTGACTATATTGACTAGATTGGATGAATGAGAGAAACTAGTGGGATGAGATGAGCTGTTATTGGTTTAGGTGTAGATAAACTAACATTCATCAATACAAGCTTAGTATTCTAATGATGGTTGATTGAATCAATCCAATTAATGGTGGCACGAACGTTTTATGTTGAGCCTTCAAACCTTAACCAAAATACCCGTTAATCTGTCCATAATCTTTCAAAATGACTGTAAGCTGAATCTCTATTACATGTCTTCGAGTAGTTGCATACAACATGAAGAGTATATGCAGCAACTACAAATACTGATTATGACAAGAAAGATTGAAAAACAAAATTACTCTTAGAAGAGGATAAATGTATATTTCGTCGATGAGATACAAGATCTACTGATTATGGGCATAACTGTAACAATGAAAGTGATGCCTTAACGATTGATTATTATAATTTTTGAACGGGCTCGAAATAACTAGTCTACATTTATGAATATGACTGAATGAAACGTTAGTCAACTTTATAGACGAATACCATGTTAGTCAACCAAAACTACTCGCACTTGTTTTATGTTTTTATTTCGTTTTAGTCACATACAGCTTATTCACAATAAGCGTTGTAAAGAAACCGCTGTGGGTTTTAGCCAAAAGTAACACATATACAATGGTTAAAATTGAATAACGGGGCAAAAGAATCTTTTGAATAAAGCACAAATATTTTGTGGCAGTTTTGATAGGAAGAGTTGACGAAATGTACCTTCGTCAAAAGTGCGTTGACCAATTACCTCTCTCATTCGTGACAATATTTCTGTCGCCCAATAACTACTAAGCTCAATGGCGTGGCACAACTCGTCAAAACGTTGTCTGTTAGATGAGTCTCCGCGTTTAAGAATTGATATTTTCAGCTAGTCATAAAGTTCATCGTAGTAGGGGCTAAAAAAGAAGTGACGTACCTGTTCAATTCACGCAGAAGTGACGTTACGACCGCCAGAAATTGAATGTATAGATGTGTCGCGCCGTGGTCTCGAAACTCAGCTTCTGCTTAACAGGACGAAGCTTCTACATTATCTTCTCAAAAAGGAATGAGCTGAAAGTTTGGAGGTGTGAGGGATATAATCATTATAAGCCTAGAAGTGTGATCGGACATTATTAAAATAATAATGTTTGTAAATACGAAAGTACCGTGAAAAATATGTAGAAAAATCATCAAAAATTTAAATAAAAAAAAATACTTTTTCGAAAGTTAGAATCAGGATTAAACCCATAGTACTGATAGTGACCAGATAACATCGCGCTCATTGATAAGGTGCAACCACGGTATATGACCAAGTAACTTTATATTTCAATAGATTTCAACTACGCAAATTGAGCATATCAACTGATATAACGTGGATTTAATCAACGCCACTGATTGCATATTTTTACATTACTTGTGAATGCTATTTAATTAAGGGGTGGAATTCTATAAGTTCTTAATCACGTAATCACACCACATGTCTGTATCATGAATTATTAGCTTTCAATACTCATGTTTCATCAGAACACTTACAATAAAAATGCAGATGATTTCCTGAAATTATTTACAAATCAGCTACTGGCATGAATAGTAGAGAAGTTCAAATGTATTTGGATCTTCCTGTAAGTTTGATATTGACTAAGGTTGATCAGTTCTTGTTGCAATATATGTGGCTGACTGCACTTAGTAGCCAAGTGGGTGACTCGTTGGTATTTGAGACAAAACAAATTGAGTTCCAGTTGCAGTGTGATCATAAACACTTAGATGAAGGCACATCCAGCTGTGACAAGTCCAAAATGAGACAAAACACGCATCCTGGATTCCATTTTCAGGTAAAATCCAACTCGAGTAAAGAAGTTGACATGACATACAACTAATTCCAGATCCGATTCGAAGCTAAATACTTTTATAAAACTAATAGAACACATTTATGTGAACAAAGAAGGATGTTTTGCTAAGGAACATAATATGTTAGCAGGTCAAAAATATTCACAAAAGATGAGATAATGCTAATTTATATTCACCAACATATTTATCATTATCATACTCATCCCAATCATCATCAGTAACCAACTTATGAGAATCATCAACAGCATTCAAAACATAATTAACTACATAATTATATTTTTTTTTAAATTAGCACCATCATATTAAACCATAGAATCAAGATTATCAACACAGATACCATTGCTATCAACATCATTATTATCCTAGTCATAATCATCATTATTATTAACAGCACTAACTGATTAACATGCCTTCAGATTATTAAACACAGCATATTCATGCTGAATGATACTGCATTCATATCTGAGTGTGACTTTTGGTGTTGGACTGGTTGAACTAATAGACATCCATTCACATACACTTCTTATTGCAGTTAATATTCATTTTTATTATTATGAAATCTAACAAAGACGAAATTAATCAGTGTAGAACAACAGTATACAGACTGAACAGGAATGATCGTTTGATTAGGACGATCAAAATAGTAGTAAAATGTGAGCTCGTTTCATCCTCCTATGAGTAAAACAATCATAGTGTACGTGTAAGAGGCTTCCAACAAACCAATCAATACCATTGAAGACACTCAATATACACTTTTTTCTCATTCACAAGTAGATTTGCATACTTAATGAACGACAGTTTGCACGCAAAATACAAGTAAAGTCTAAATCTCATCAAACGCTTGATATTTAAACACTAAAGTGGCATTATTTTAATCCTAACTTCAATGTCATTAATGTGGACAGATTTACTTAGATTGACTTTATTTATTTTGATTTCGGCATTGTCTGTTCACGTGTACACATTAAGTAAAGCATTAAATTACTTCACTATCAATACAAGCGTATACATTTTGTAAAGTACATATTATATTGTTGTTGTTAAACATTTCAGTTTGTTTACTGTCATAGATCATAGATTTCTGGCTTTATGACACAGGAATCCCACCTAAACTGGTTCACAGCTTATTTACCAAAACTTGTGAAGGTGCAAATATTGTTAACACACATCGTTAGTCTAAGGAGCAATCGATGTTCTTGTTATAATTCGCGCTTGATAGCATGACTACCCACAAACAACTTCAGCACTCGAATACTATCAATCCTCCTAGTCGCAATTCAGAAGACAGATGAATTAGGATCTATGTTCCAATAAGATAGATATTTGTATATTAATAGTTCCCTATAACAATAAAGTAATCATTACAATCCATCCAATCTGGACCAGGGAGTTTCAGCCATTACCCAACCAGAACACGCCACGTTGAGATTTTGAAAGTTCTGTCGTTCAGCGATAAGATGGCTTTGTTGAGGTTTCTAAAAGCCGTTCCGACAGCTATCTTTTAGCAAACTAACCCAAGTGTCAGGAATGTATCCTCAACATACTTTCATGTAAATTAATTCAACCGTCACTTAGATTTAATTATATCACGAATACTGGAAGTTATGGTGTAGACACCATGATGAAATTGTACCAGTTAATGATTTCACAATGAATGCACAAATAGTTGTGATGTGTCAGATTATAATTTAAACTAAATATCAATATAATCATGAAGATAATTACAGACCATAAATAATGGATGGATGGATGAGGATTTGTCGATATTAAGTTGACTGATTGCGTTATATGAAACAAGTGAATAAACTGAATGTTATGATATGGGATCAAATATTAGATCTGTAAGAGGATGAGCAACATACACAAAATAGTCAAATACGTTGAATCTACATTAAATGCACGCAAAATAATGACAACTGTTAGAAAAGGAGGGTGAAAGTGTTGTGACTTGAAGAGGTTACGGCTGAAAGCTGCTACATGAGGTTATTTTCGGCTAGTTAATTTGACGAGAAATGAATGGGAGAGTGGGAGGACAAAATATGTGTGTCTAGGTATTTCTCAGCCTATGATCATTCTATCTTGATTATTAGCTCCACATCGGTGAAGTGAAGAACACGTGTACGATGAGCCAGAAATACCGACCAACTTTATTCCGCACAATCAATAATATATCAATTTCATTACAATCATCAACTGAACATTACAGATGCACAAAAATGGAACATTTAATTGATACAGTTAAAGGCTTTAATGTGTAGTCTTGACTATAATTTACAATGGATGAAAATTAATATGATGAAAGTTCACAAATCAATTTCACAAAGATCAATATACGTTATATTCTTGAGGAAGTAAATTTCCCAACTGACAGTGGTGGTGAGGGGAAGGGTTCAATACAAACTATAAATGAAGTTAGGAAGTAAATAAGGATGTAATATTTGACAAAATTACGGTAAAATTAAGAAAAAGGACGTCAAGTAGATTCATATTTGTTCATGCTACTTTGTTATAAGGTATGTTTGTGGTCAAGGTGAAGCAATAGCTGTACAAGCCTATTTCGAATGCACACATCAGGTTTGTGAATGTAATTTCAATAGTAAAAGACACATTTGAAGGTTATGTGAAATCGTTGATGAAGTTCGATAAATAATTTTAAACGACTTATTTAAATCAACTAGATAATTTGATTCACTCAAGTAGACAATAATGGATCATGCTTAACCAGGATTGATGGTGTTCCGTAACGTAATGAGAGCACTCCAGGCTTGTGGTAGGCGAATTCGGACAGACTGTTGGCCCCCTCTGTGTATTTATCAATTTTACTTCTTCCTCTTGCAACCAACTTGATCGTTATAATTCCTCTCAGTGACCTAATAACGTGACAAGACAAATGAGCCACTACACAAAACTAACAACGATAAGAGGGCACGTGAAAACAACTTAAACAACTAAAAGAGACCAAGGCGAAGGCATTGTCATTGCAAAACAACTAAATTGTCTACTTCTGCTAAAAGTGGTGATATGACGGAAATCTAACTGAACAGGCATTAAATTACTGTTTAGTCTCCAGATTTCTGTGAATATTTCGTAAAATTTACTATAGCTAACATTCATCGTTTAATTGTCATCTGATGATCAACTGACAAAAATCACTTTGCTCAGTTTAAATTTGTTTCATTTGAGATGAAACGAAGTTACATTATATCTTTATTAAAAATACAGTATTGAAATGAAATTTACATCGTTTAATGCGTATAAGGTTGGTGGCTCGTGCAACAGTAATGCATTTCTGTCCTCATTTACTATTACTAGCCATTTGCTATTTTTCAAATATGAAGCAAAAATTTCGCAATCAACGAAAGAATCTAAGTTATAATAAAATGCAATCCACCAAGAGCATTTTCGAAGAATGTGCCTAGTGTGAAAAAAAGATTTATATAGATTTCCCTCAGAAACAGAAGAAAAATAAATGCTCTCAACACTCAAAATATCCTCCGTCAAGACACAGAACTCCCTAATCATTGATACTATGAATTCGAGGATTGCAAACAAACCTATTATTAGTATTACAAGCCTGTCAAAATTATTGTAAACCGAAGTTCGAACAAATAAATAAACAGGGATACAGAGTACTGGTTGACGCTAATTCAAAGAGCACTAGTCGATTATCTTCACCCATTTAAACACAACAAATTTCAGTGACGACTTCGGCTGTTAAACATTTTACGTGTAGTACCAATTTACGGAGTTCATTAACTTTCAAGATAACACAACAATTTTATACACGTAAAGAATAATTGTGTGAACATTTAATGTTGTATTGTTATGGTATATTGATATAACTTAAACAATAAAACCCTCAATAACTTTATATTTGCAGAAATACTTGGTTGGTTGTATTTTGTTTGATAGACATTCAGATTACTCATTGATTTTTCTTCCAAAATACACTGAGTGTGATCACAGCGTATCGGCGCATGTCACAGGAATAACAAACAGTATCACTTAGAATATACATGCGGAATAGATAACTCAGAATGCTTTTCATGTCCTTTTAGGCGAGTTATTTGAATTGATGAACTAGATTACTCAAGTAACAAACTTACTGAATATACATTCAACATTTATTCAAATTAAATGTGGTGCTTACAGACGATTTTCCTACAAGTTGGTAATATACGTGAATTCGCAATATCTCTTCAGTTTTCTCGTTATTTGACTGAACATTTAGTCATAAGTATAATCTCCCATAGCTATTTTGAACACTTTTCACATTCTGTCAGTATTTACTACATTGTATTGGCAACTTACTTTTCGCAATATGTCAAATAATCCTTGTTCCATCACATTTTGAAGCACTAGAAGCATTTATATCAGGTGTACCTACGTTTTGAAATAAAAAACTTATATTATGGTCAATACAATTAAAAACTCTTTCCATGTATCATAAAGTAAATAGACAGGTTGCTAATTTCTCCCATACCGTGTCCACTCTGCCGGTCAAAATACACGTAAAACCTACGCAAACACATTATTAATAATGACCAGAGACGCAGTATGACAATTTCAAGCTAAAAGCTCTTAAAGCCGAATCATTGTCTGATCATTAAGTTATAGATCAGTTATTAGCTGATGTTCAATTAGAAGATTTCTCTGAAGTGTACCCGGGTATATGACCAACTTACGTTTGTTGTACAACCCGAGCCACTTCTATCAAATGGACCCATTCTTACGAATAAGAGTAAATCAGATGGCACTGAAGGATGTACGAGAAACTATATTTGATCGTATACAGAGCTTCAATGGGACACCAAGGTCTAGGTTGGCAAATAAGAGAGAGATGCTACCCATGGTGGTTCAAGTCGTGATCTGGTAGTGATGCGTGACCGCGCGCCTTCAACTAGTTGTGTTCGCTAAAATAAACATGGTCAGCATCAATGTCGACAGCCTATGCAACTATTTATTTTAAGGATTATTTACGCTTCAACTCGTCATTATAATCAGAGAGCCATATGACCAACGTTATTGTAAACCGATAAGTAGATAACTGTTTGCTTTATCAATCGTGATCTGACGCCTACAACAACAAATTTTCATATGCTTCAATGTAAACGTAGACATAGATAAACTGGCCAATATGGCTGATGGAATCTATAAACACACATGCATTACCTCTCTTTGTAATTCTACACTTCCCCGAATAAGCAGCCAGAAACACTAGAAAAATATGTAAATTATCATTCATTACAAGAAGCCGCCAAAATATTACAATCAAGAAATAGCCTACAGTTGAAAAACCGTCGTCATAATAAAGAGCGTTAAAACTTTTTAAGCCCAAACAGATTTGTTGTTTCTGGGGACTACAGGTAACTCAGCACTGAAGCTTGACGTTGTGTTTCGCCGTTTATATACGGGTAGAAGCACCCAATCAAAAGTAGAACAAATACGTGTTAACTGCAATATCAGTCTTGTACAAACCCCAATACCCCACAATGACTGTTTTGAAACCTAGTATCTTATTACTAAGGTGCATCAGTGACCGAAGCCTCCACTGTTACTATAATGCTGTTATGTTCTGCTGTTTTTTCGTTCTTTACTTTCAACACTAAGAGGTTTCTTCTTACTACGCAAAACGTTGAACATCTACATCTTTTGTCTATATGGTGAATTGGATCTAACCTGTTGTTCTTCTGTATCACAAGGTCGTTCCAAGGTCTTGCTTGTAATGGACGCTAGATGAATACCAATTTAAAACAAAGTTTATTATTCCATTTTGTTTAAATATGTAACTGGCAACTGGACTGAGTAGAAACCCACTTGCCACATGGAGCTGTACAGTGAATTGACCTCATTCTGAAAAAACCACTTCTCAGATCTATAAACAAGGTTGATTTTACAAGGCCGCTTCCGCCAATCAACTTTAATACAATCTAACTTTATCGGCCCTCATATCTTCTTTTAGAAATACTGTACTCTGTGAGTAAAATTATATTGCTTTTAACAGTATAGAATTTTAAATTTTGTTACATTCAATTACTACGCAAAAATGCATACAAATGCCTTCATCGCTGGTTGTCCACACACTTGAATGTCTCAATACAGTTTTATATACTTTACGCTAAGCCGTTTTTTATTCACAGTATAGTTAGTCTCTGCAACAATTTAACCCTGTTATGGTCAGATATGCTTTTGTTAATTTTGTCTGTAGAAAGGGCTTGCCATCAAGAAGCCAAAGTTTTCGAATAGCATAATTCACTTCAGAAACTTTATTGAATTCAATTATAAGCGCACTAAAAGTATACGATCAGCACATAGTGTCTTGCTACATGTCAGAGTAAAGAGCAGTGAGATCGTTGATAAAGTGATGACAATCGATATCAATTCAATACTTTACAGAGTGTACACCAGCCTTCAGTAACTAACCTTGTCTTGTGTCACACATTGAAACTGTGTTGATGCAACTTATGCAAAATAGTTGATTGTATTACACAAAACTGAATTGTGTAATTTAATAATAATAGTTATTAATTTATGAATAAAATATCTTAGTACGGTGCAACTATACATTGTTACACTAGTTACCAAGTTAGTTACAATACACTCATCAATGGAAGGATACAAAACACACTAACTTTCACTACATTGGAAAATATTTGTTGTTTGTTATGTCTCTTAGATTAATGAAATCGTTAAATGGGTTATAAACATTTCATTAATGTACATTTGCAGATTACTGTCAACAAAACGTTGTGACTGTTCACAAAGAACTATCAATAGGTGCTCTTATCAACACTAGCGACTACATTCTTTGCACTTCACTCATGTCGTCATGAATTTACGAATTGTTTGTCATTTGACTGAGCTAGTTCTTAAAGGAAGATACTAAGCAAAATGGTCAATCAAGGTGCTTATGTTTTATTATTCTAAGTATGAAATTCATCTGTATCTACTGGATTACATATTTGATGTCTAATGTTTGTGTATTGACTGCACGCATTGAAATTATATTCACAAGTGTTTGATTCTATCCCATATACGTAAATCACACAAAGTGTGTCAATATAACAAAACCGATCTAATTTGAAAGCATCAAATAAATAGAATTAATGCCACAATAACGATTATGTACACTTTCCATTTAAGTTGTCAACCTATTTATTGAAACACATCTTTAACATGATTACTGCGAAATAAGTGATGAATTGTTAGTAGTTCAATAGACAATCGGTTCATGTTTCATATACAATATCGACAATCATGTCCATATTCAACATACAATGTTGTATAAATGTTAGTTATTTAAAAAGAAGTAGAAATCTCTCTGTCACACATTACACATGCATAATTTCTAGTAATGGTCTTTACTTTGTTAGATTCTACACTTAAAAGGAATTCTGATCTACTGAAAAGAAATCCAATTTTTATTCATCCGGTAGTGGTTTGCTATATGAAATTCTCAGTGAATTGAAACGTTCATTTATTATGTGAAGTGCTGCGTAACAGTTTTAACTCAACATGAAGTAGTGAATCTAAGTCCATCATTTCAAATATGAAAAACATTGAAGTTATTGACTGTCTCATTATTGATCGAAATGAGATTCATTCTATTTTATCGTGTTTATGGAAATCTGAAACAGTAGACCACACCCTTGCTTTGTAGATATCTCGTCTCTTTAAATGGCGTTACACATTAGAATGAGTTTCATTTAATTAGTGATGTGAATTTCCCTATATCTGTAAACTGCATTCTAACTTTGAATCTTTAATTTAAATCTTAATGCCAAACTATGTTTCTAATACATAAACTATGTATAGAAATATCAATGAAGCCTGAAGTATAAAAAAGAAATACACCTAACCTAAATATGTACGTTTCATCCGGTGTTTAAATTGGCATAATGCTAAATAAACCTTAAAGTATACACAATGCTAACTATTGTTTACCAAGTACATTATATCCACTAGTTTCCATTACTTCAAAGGCTAAAGTTTAAACTGTAGATCACAGCGTAGTTTAGATAGAAATAGCTCATTAACAGAGTGAGCTAAAAGCTTATCGAAATATGACGAAACAGTACAATTAAACTGAAGAAATACCACGTTTGATAAGCGACCAAGTACCAAAGAATGATGATTTATCTACCATCAATAGGTATCTAATGTGTACACAACAGATTACAGCATATACTTCATGATTCATCCTACTACAACCAATCAATATACACTTCATTCTCAACAGTCATTTAGTAGGAAATTCCACTTCTTTAGTTGGAAAAATCATTCGTCACATTCAAAACTAGCTGAAATTAATTCACACTAAATTACAATGAATGTTACATATCACCCACATGAAACACTCGATCGACAGCATCAATAGTAAATACAATTCTGTCAAGTTAACTTGATGCTTGTGCTGGTGCTATAAGTCAGGCAAATTCATTGAACTTGCAGATTCATCAATATCACTGTCAAATTAAAGACACTTATGCAGTAACTTCAGATACACACAATGATAGAATAGAACTTACTTCCATTTGCACGGCCGTCATAAATTCCTTTGGATACTTCAACTGTGAACATACAATTCTCAGGTATAGAACGATACCTCTGTAAGGTAAAAACAAGTAGGAGGTAACATTGTATGATATCTGATAGGTATGGTTATGTATTCAATATAGAAATTGAGTAGCTGTCAATGCTAAATCGACTTACATTGTGTTTTAGTTCACTGTGTGAGGTAACGATGCTAATATCTATGTGTGATTGAGTATTTTGTTAAAGCATCATGGAAAAGTCATTAAACCAGTTATGTGATAACCTATGATTTTGTAATTTATAAACGGATACTGATAGCTGTGTTGACTAACTAACATGACTCATGTTGATTTCCAGTTAAGCACGCTTCGAAATTTGAATGATATTTAGTGATATCATGTTCACTGCGAAGTACATGTAATTCGACAATGCCATCACTCTTCCAACGCCTATACACTATTCAACTAAATATTGATTAATGTATAACAGGTTGGCATGTTTCTTGCTTCATACATGTGAAGGAATTTCAACTCATCTTATAAAACAATATATTCATCCGAAATCAGCATTCAGGGATACATGATAGAAATGGGCTCGCTAAATTTCAATAGCCAGTTAGAATTCACCTTTCATGATATTTGATTTCACATGTATTGATGAACTCTAACTCATGTTTTACTGAAACTAAATCTACTTAGACGATGCATTGTCAAATTATATTTCATTTTGTTACTTACTAAGCTATTTTGATTAAATAGAATCAAACTTAAATAACAGTATCACAATATATCAATTCATTCTCTAATTATGCTTTTACTATGCATGTTAACCACCAGTAACATTTCTATTGAATAAACCAGATTACTGACCGAGAAAAAAACGTTTGCAAGAAGGGATTTTTACTTGTAATCTAATAATTCAACAACGAACATAAATAAAGGCACAATACTGATGATTCAATGACACAACGTTCATCGTCAAACACACATTTACCTACGCTATTGTAAGTCACACTCTAGGTGTGAGTGGTAGTGATTCTACTCTCTTGCTAAAACTACACCATTATAATTTAGGGCAGTGGTATTTACAAAAGCATTAATAATGGCGTTATCTACAGTAGTCGATGTGTTAGGGGTTATATATATCCATTCGAAAAGTAAAATTTCGTTCGGAGTATTAACCAAGATTCAGACCTGGTACCTTATAAAATATTTCGTCATCGATTTTACCAGACTAAAAACAAACATGTATATTAGATAGCCGCCACTCGGTCTATATTACCTACTGCCGCGATATAACATATGGTCATGAATAGCTTATTCCGAGTCAGTTACTGGGGAGGAACACCATGTTTCTGTGACAAATATTAATGAGGGTTTAGCTAATAAGGCTATAGTTAATAGGTTTGATATTATATTAAGAAGTGAGTGGGCGGTAATTATTAAAATGTTCATAAATGAAGAGTGAATTGTAAAGAATCGAATAAGATCTTTGTTTAAATCGTTCGTGTTCTGTATAACTAGATGCTGGTTTAAAACGGCTGTCTGAATATTTAAGCTAATGTCCGAGCAAGCTGCATTGCTAAGGGAACTAGTAACTCCCCGATCCCAAAGTTATTTGCTTCAGACTAGCGAAAAGTGTTGTGAACTTGTTTGCCATGTAGCTTACGCTGGTAGTTAAATAAGTTTTGTTTTAATTGGTTACATACAGCCTGTGGGTGCTAACGAACTTGATTAATATCAAATCGATTACCTTGAAAAAATGAGGCCTTGTAACCAGCCTTGGAACATAAATATGATGTCTGTTGCCTCATCTTATTTTCTGTTGGCTTGTATGTCTTTCTGCTGAATACACCTTCTATTAACGACAGCTGAACACAGGGATCTACAGTGAGACATCTTCAAAATTAGTTCAACATTCTATATGCTACGTCCTCTGTAGTATATGTGCTCAACGTGTTATAACTTTAGGGAGATGTCTAAAAGGATTGTTTGTCGAAATCCAATTCTATTAGACCATGTTGTTGGTTTAGATGTACGGAATGCATTGAGGTATGACACATACAAAATAAAGCTACGTTTGTTATGTTACATGTAGTGTTTCCGTAGTTGAATCCACGTCTGAATGTTCTTTTTACGAGGTAGGTAATGAATGCATCAATGCAACACTAATATTGAATAGATAACCGTTAAGATTCGTATATTTTACATAAAACATTCAGTATTTCAGTAGTATCAACCATTTCAATGCTCGTATGAAAGCGACATTTTGGTTCGACTACAAGATTCACATCAAAAAGGAAAATATTTCTCAATCACAATTTGTGTTTGATTCATTATATTTGCAAAAGAAACAGAGTTATCAGTATGACAAATTTTTAATGTAAGTACTACATTATTAGTAAATCAATAAATGTTTAGGAATAAAACACTGCAATAAGATCACACAGATTGGGAATAACAGAAAAGCAAAATCTAAAAATACAATGACTGTTACAAAACAAACGTTGTTTGAAGCAAATTTTAAAAAGGCAAAAACAGCGTTGTTGAATTTGATTGTTCAACATTGTGAGGTTGTGATGTGGCTTGAAGAGACTGATCATCTTTAGGTGAATCATTGCTGTTATTTGCAATTTGCTGTTTAATGTTCACACTCACGTTCAAAACAAGTCTGAAAATGTGATTTAACAATATGATTATTTGCATTGAATTGATATTAAAAAAACAGAACTTTTCATAAACGTTTAACAATGATGTTTAAAGAAAATGTAATCAAAGTGTGTATAACACATACGTGAAAACTACTCAAATATCTTGAATGAAAACATCAATGATGTGACTGATATATTTCATCCGATCGCTTCAGCCATTATGATTATGATTATTAATATTATTGTAAAATATGTTAGATGAAGATATTTCCTATTTTTTGATCAGAGTGATTATGTTGTCTGCTTTCAATGAAATTCGTATTTACGTACATGTGATGGGTTATTACTATTTGCCTCACTCTTGCTCTGCTCCATGATTTACATTCTAATATTCATGAATAATCAGCTGGCGTTACTTCATCTACCTGATTAGTTGTGATTAGCCTGCCAATTCCTTTATGTCATTGTTGTCGCCAGGTGCATCTCCAGCAAACAAATTGAAGCAAATATTTTATTGTAACCGCAGTACTCACAAATCGCCTACTTTCTTCTGTCACGTTACTAAATAGAAGTACCTTCACTTTGTTAGTACTTAAACAGCCTATAATGATTTCCATTACTAAGTTTTGTTAAGTTTTGTTGTAGGGCTCTAAACTTATTCAAAATAGCCAATAAACTCATTACATCATAAGATGACAAGAAATCTAAATACAAAAATATTATTAGTATCTTACAACCTTATAATTTTTCAATGAATATTATTAAAAATTTGCAAAAACGAATTGATTTATTATTAACTAAAAATAAATCAAATGAAACATTATGGATCGGTACAGCCGTTCTACCTTTCCGCCATTACACAACAGATGAACTACAAAGAATTCTAAAACAACACGGAATTCGAACATTTTACAAGACTACCAACACTCTTCGAGATGCATTAGTTAAAATAAAGGAGAAGATCCCCTTCACCTCTACACAGAATTGTGTATACAGACTAGGCTGTGTTGATTGTGATGCTGTTCTACATTGGAGAATCTTCTCGAGAAATCAAAACTTGTACCAAATAACATGGAAGCTACACTAAACGACCTCCTAATAATCCTGTTGAACTCAAAAAATTACAAATTAAATCAGCGATAGCAGTACATGGTATCTATAACAACCATAAAATCGATAGTAAAAATATCCAAATTATTCAAAGAGGTTATTCCAATTCTAAAGAAAGACGAACGGCTGAAGCACTTTACATTTTGTTAAATCCGAATGCACTTAACAAAAGTGAAGGCGTTTCTTTCTATCTACCCAACATGCACTTTCTATCCAACCGATCACAAATAACTTACATTCACATTTCATTCACATGAACATACATACAATTTTATTTTCACATATTCTCCTTTTGCATCACACTAACATATGCATGCACACATGACTCACATTAAACCACCTTGACCCAAATGACTTGACTTGACATGACATGATTAAAACTCGCAATTTGATTGTACGAACTTAGCCTGATTCTGATTTGTTCTATTGTATTATTTAGCCTTTTGCTAATTCAATTCGGTTACTCATTTCTTTGAAGAAGCGACTTACACTAAGCCGCGAAACGTCAGAAAAACGTTAATTTCCACTCATTGGAATTTTACAAAGATATATTACTCATTTTATTTATGAAGTCGAGTTTACTCACTTGGATTTGGAACCAATATAATTCTCCGCTGAGACCTGTTATAAGGAATGGAAAAATCTTCCCTGTAAATTACTTCACTGTCCGTGATTTCTACATCTTAATAAAAATAAATATAAGAAATTTATTATAAATCCAACTGAATCAAAAACAATGTTGACATTTTTAGTTATTTCAGATGTCTACATTAGTGTCATTCCATTGTGACAAAAATGGTTATTCTGAATATCTTCATGATTCGTTCACTCAAATTGTATGATGTTCGGCTAGTGAATGGTCAAGCAATTGAATAGTGATTTATTTGACATTAATAGGTATCTAATGTGTACACAACAGATTACAGCATATACTTCATGATTCATCCTACTACAACCAATCAATATACACTTCATTCTCAACAGTCATCTAGTAGGAAATTCCACTTCTTTAGTTGGAAAAATCATTCGTCACATTCAAAACTAGCTGAAATTAATTCACACTAAATTACAATGAATGTTACATATCACCCACATGAAACACTCGATCGACAGCATCAATAGTTAATACAATTCTGTCAAGTTCACTTGATGCTTGTGCTGGTGCTATAAGTCAAGCGAATTCATTGAACTTGCAGATTCATCAATATCACTGTCAAATTAAAGACACTTATGCAGTAACTTCAGATACACACAATGATAGAATAGAACTTACTTCCATATGCACGGCCGTTATAAATTCCTTCGGATACTTCAATTGTGATCATACAATCATGAGTTAAGTAACGCGAACTCTGGAAGGCAGAAACAAATAGGAGGTCACATTGTATGATATCTGATATGTATAGTTATGTATCAATATAGAAATCGAGTATCTGTTAATGATAAATCAACCTACATTGTGTTTTAGTTCACTGTGTGAGGTAACGATGCTTTTATCTATGTATGGTTGAGTGCTTTATTAGCGCAATATTGAAAAGTCATCAAATCAGACATATTATGAACATTGACGTCGTAATGCAAAAACTGATATTAAGGACTGTTTACAGATCACTGTTTTGATCAATCGATATGACACAAGTTGTAGTTGTGTTTAGTACACTTCGATATCTTATTAGCTTTTGATGATTTTGTGTTCACCTTAAAGTGCGAATAGTTTGCCGATGCCATCATTTTACTAACGCGTATAAATGTGTATTGAACCTAACCAACTAAACATTTGTCCAATTTGACTTAATAAATGGCAAGTAAACTTGATCACTGAAGATGATTTTGTGGAGTATTCCGCATTTCAATGGTTTCTAATGAAAACAGATTCACTGTAATTTGCTGAATATGATGTTATTGTTTTGACCGAGTGTGTTTACTCATCACCAATATCATCATCATCATCATCACCTACAGGTGATTCGTAGACAGTAAACACTTTGTTCGATTTCTTTCAAATGATCGTTTAAATTTCACTGATGACTGAATTAGCAAAATAAAAATACTGATTTAATGGGTGAAGTGAAATAAACAACAACATTCACAACCGATGATTGATTAATGCGTATCAAGTAGAAAACCTACATAACGAATGTCATATTCAATGTCTCCATCAGATTTGACGCTCGCGTTAATACTGACTAGAATGAAAAAACAAAATTGTGACAATCAATCGATAACTGAGTGTGCGTTGTCATCAACAAATTACTTAATTCGTTATCAGTAACAATCAAACAACTAGAAAGTAAGGCGAATAGGAATTGACTCTGTTGAATGATGATCTGCCTAACACAATCAACTAAATGAAGTTGAGCGTGTACACTAACGAATCTCTAATAAATGATGTGGATTTAAGTTATCACAAATTAGAGCAAACATTCTCAGTTTGACAACAGGCAACATTCAGGATGGATGTGACTGAAAAGTAAAACACAAAGACATATCAACTGTTTCCTCCTGACTAATTGAATTGAGAAGCTTTATTGTTGACCTGGACTATATTTGTACACAATGATTACTTCAGCCAAATGTAAACATTTTAATGAATCTACACGTAGTTAGTTAGTTCATGTTATTGTATATGCGACAGTGTCAGTTTTACTTATCAATTCACATGATTATCGTTAACTTCAATGGGAATAATGGTAGTTAATTGAAAGTAGATTGTTACAGAATTCAGTGAATGAAATTGTGCCCTAACGACTACTTGATAATAATGAATATCATAGAGTTAAGCAAACAGAATAACATGTTGACACTTACTCGGTGCTAAAGAATATGATTGGCAGAACAACGCATTGGCCCATTCCATTCGAAACAAATTACCTGCATATTTAAAAAATGCATACAATTATCTTTTCACTAATAACAATCAAATAACAAATGTCATCCTACTAAAAACGAACATGGTGGAAAGGTTGTTGTGAAGTGATTCATAGTGGAGTATCGTTTAATGTAAGTGAATAAACTCCATACACTTCGTGCACTTTATCGCCCGTTAAACAACTTATGATTGATATGATAGGAAAACAATCTTGAATTTGCTTTGCTTCCTAGGGCGTTTGCTGCTCTGTTGCCGTTGACAGTGTTGTTGTTGAACTGTATGAATTGCTACATCTAAAAGTCTATACGTTGTCAAGTCTTTTAAAAAGATTTTCCATTATTACTAGTTAGGGCTAAGTTAAGTGTCAATTAAATAAAATGTGAAAAACAATTTGTTATGTCGAAATATAACGCCTACTGCTATACACGAAATAACCGCAACTCTAATCGGAGACTTGTCTGCGCCAATTGATATTTGCAACCGTGACCAACGACTCGATTATGATTACCCACTCCAAGACAAATCAAGAAGACACCAACGCAGCACTAGGAAGGAAGATTTGATTCTATTATAACCCAATTCTGTATATTGAGTTACAAAGCGACCTTGGGGAAAATAGAGTAATTAGCATACTAAAATGATATTACAAACAATCACAACTGACAAGGTCTAAGCGGAGCAAATGAAGAATAGTACCGGTTACCACTTACTTTACAATTGAATTAAAAATAGCAAAATTGAGGAGATTTACATGAAAAGTAACTAGTTCCTTTTCTTCTTAAAACAATTAAAGTAAACTTACGTGAGTATTTTATAGTCAAATTCTTTTGAGTCGAATGCTCACCAAGAATTCGAATCAACCTGCCTCGATTATCGTTTGAACGATCATTAAACAAAATAAAAGCCAGACCTGAGTAAAAGCAACAAAATCAACATGTTGAAATTGTAAGGTGTCATACATTAAATACAAATGCGAAATTGTTTCAATTAAGTTAACCATCAAATTAAGCATGTGAAATGTGTCATAGTAAAAGTAGGTTTGAATGATGTGACTGTGTCATTATTATACAGCATTTACTTGATTCATTTATTCATTCATATATTCATAGTGATGTTACATTAGATAATGTATAATGTAGTGCATTTTAACAGATATTGAATGCATCCACATCAATATGCGCACACTTATGGGTGGATATGCTAAACACAAAAACTGTGATCACTTACCAGTCCTTGATGCGTGTACTGATTTGTAAGTAAACTGATTGACGGTCACCTGAAACCCAATGTCTCGAGTCTAAATTCATTTAATTTTTTCACTTTATACACTTAAATTACACAACCTACAATTACGCCATTTCCTCGTATATTGATACTATGTACTGCAGGAACATAATCAGATAAAATAGGTGAATACCAACCAAAATACTGAAAGTTAATTAATTATTAGTGCAAACCAATTTCATACAATCACTTACATATGGTACTTGTGCTACACTGTTATCCAGAAACAGTATATTGAAGTATATTATCGAAAGTATAAACCAGTATAACAAGGATTTCATTTGTCTTAGATCAATACTCATCACTGCTCTCATCAAGAGAAGAATGTAATTTCTTACATTCATGTCACTTTAAATACACAATTCAATGGTCTGTGTAATTCACTGATTGGACAAAAGTTTTAAGTAACCACCAACTAATCATTAGTGTTCATTACAGTAGTTGTATTTGATTAGTTAATTGAATCTGTTGCTTGTCGCATTAAGCCTACATTGATTCCATGGTATGTTTCATGAGTAGTGCAGTCAACACACATCATTTAATTATGATGTTCTTTTCATTGGCTTACTGGAAACATTCTCACTTCTATTGGCCGAGACTGAAAATAATTTGATTTGACTCATAATTATCGTGATAGCTTTAGTCTATTGTATTGAAATCACCTGGCACACTTACAATATACATGAGGGAAAATCTAAGGCTGACAATCTTCAACGTTAATAAAGAAACGTGGAGATTGGATTATGTAAGCAATTTATGGTGGATTGTGATTCATCTATGATGCTCATATCACAGTATTAGTGAGGTAATGTAATTAACTGATAAGACCTAGAAAAACTAAACACATGTGACGTTAGGTATTAAATGAAGTCTTCAATGAATTTATCATTATTTGAGGTATGAAACGATCGCGAACCAGCATTACTAATGTTAACTTGGGACAATTTTGAACACAAGATGATGAAGTATTTTTCTTCAAGTTGTTACTTAAAACTAGTGTATTTCCCTGTTGTTTGATTGTAATTACTGATATAATACCCAATCAAAGCTCGTAAGTAACTATTTCACAGAAGAATGAATACCTGTCGGCGTTGTGATGATGTAATTTTGAATTGTATTGCAATGTGTAATTGTTGAATAGAATCTCCTAAGCAGGATTGTCAGAGAAATGAGAAAATCTGAGTTTACGATGCTGTTGTTATGGAAATCCTCATCTGCATACACAGTGTTCTCATACTAACAAACATTCCATTCAATTTAGTCAAAGATCAACATTAATCTATAATTCATTTAAGTAAAATCAAATTATTGCTAACAGGTAATCATAGTATATTCATTCTTGTTCCCATCAAGCGACTTTCATTGTAGATTGACGGAGAGTTATAACGAATGAGGAATTGGTGACAACATACAAGATGATCAGCAAAAATTACACATCACAATGTGTTTTAAATAATAACTGATACTTCAGTAATGCACAACTCATCAGATATTTGATCAAAAGTGTGTCATTATTTTATCAGTATTCTCATTTATTTATTTAATAATTGTGTCGACACTAGTCATTCTTTAATTTCCTGCCTTCATTCCATTCATCTTTATTGTTTATTACGCAATCAGATGACATTCAATTTATTCATTCACAAAGTAGTCAGTCTACACCAAACTTCAATCTGTTTGTTTTATTGTATCATCTAGTAAGTTGATGAGTCTCATCATGTTTGATATGCGCGCGAAAAGAATGAAGGCACAAAATAATAATACAAATCACTGAGATGATCATTGTAGTAGATAAACTGAAGCAGTTTAGAATGAAGAATAGTTGTCAATGATGTGCTAGATGTGGGTGACTTTGCCTAATCGACATTCGGAATAAATGGATGGGTGATGAACAGTTCCAAATACAATCATTTATGTGAATGTATAACAGGAGTATCACAGCTAATCAGATCATGCCTTTTTGATCATAATTAAAATCAACGACGGCCAGATTCATATGATTTTCATCATAATACTAACTAGATTGACTAGATTGAGTGAATAATTAGAACTAGTGGGATGAGAGGGACGGCTGTTTGTTAGGGTGTGGGTAAACTAACCATTGTTGATATACAGTTTGTGTACTTATAAAGGTTAGTCTTAAAAAATCAAGTAAACGTGGCATGATACCTGAAAGTGTCTACAAATATGTTGAATCTGTTTATTCGCTTTCTGTACAAAAGTGTTGGTGATGAGTATGCTTTATTAGATCGTTTTGATGATAATCAGGAGGAAAATGCTGACGATGCTGCTGCTGCTTCTGATGATGGTGACGATGATGACCTGAGATACACAATTTATTTATTTCACATATCCACACTACTTTCATGATAGTAATGCATAGTACTCGATTTTCATCAGGTTTACTTTCAGAAATTCATGCTTATACTGGTATTTTATGACCCTGATTTAAGTTTGAACGTTATGCTGTCGAAACAATATCTGTGTTTCAGGTGGAATCTCTAGACTGCCATTACATCGCCTTCTACTAGAGTGAAACAGCTGGCCGGGGCTTAACTCTTGTCAACTGATGTTTAACTTGAAGTCAGTCAACTTTGTAACAGTTTCAAAGGGTAATTAATCCCCAAGAGGAATAGTTACATCGGGTCTCGACATTGACACTGACCTGTTTGTTTCAGCGGACAAGACCAGTTGAAGGTGCGCAGTCACGCATCAGCAACAGATCACATCACAAACCACCGTGTGAAGCGTTTCTCTCTAGTTCGCTAGCCTTGATATCGCTATCCTCTTGACGCTCTATCCATGATCAAATATAAATTATCTTACATCCTTCATCGTTTTTTGATATCTTCTTCTTTATAAGAGTGAATTTATTTGCTAGAAGATGCTCTGGTTGTACAACAAACGTAACCTGGTCATATACGGTGGTTACACCTTATAGATGAGCGCGATGTGTTCTGGACATGATAACTACTATGGGTTTAATCCTGGTCATAGCTTTCAACGTAATGTTTTTAATGTTTTTTCTTTTTTCATGATTTTTCAACATATTTGTATAATACCTTTGTATTGGCATACATTAATATTTAATTGATGTCCGATCACACTTCTAGGCTTGTTAAGATTAAAACCTTCACACCTCTAAACTTTCAGCTCATTCCTTTTTGAGCAAATAATGTGAAAGGTTTGTTCTGTTACGCAGAAGCCGAGTTTTGAGACCGCGGCCTGACAGATTGACGCGTTTGATTTCTAGCGGTTGTAACGTCACTTTTTGCGTGAATTGAACAGGTTCGTCACTTCTTATTTCAGCCCCGACTGCCTAGAGCTTTATGACCAGCTTAGAAAATCAATTCCTAAACGCGGAGACTTATCTGTCAGACAACGTCTTGACGAGTTGTTTCACGCCATTGGGCTCAGTACTCATTGGGCGATAGAAATGTTGTCACGTATGAAAGAGGCAATTGGTCAATGCACTTTTGACGAAGGTCTCTTCCGTTGAGTCTTCCTATTTTAACTACCACAACATATTTGTTCTTTATTCGAAATATTCTTTTGCCCCGTTAACCAATTTAAACCATAGGATATGTGTATGCCTTTGATAAAACCCATAACAATTTTTTACAACGCTAATTGTAAATAAGCTGTATGTAACTAAAATGAGATAAATAAATAAAACAAGTGCAAGCAGTTTTGGTAACATTTAATAACAACCCAGTAGATGAACCAGCTTTAGCTGCCGATCAAATTTTGAAAATCATCAGAACTCGCCACAATGAGGTTTATTCTGTTACAGAAAAATCTCATGAGAACGAAAACGAAGTAACGAATTGTGTTATACACTTTCTCGTTTGTTTGACCTACAGAAACAATATCGACCTAGCAATTCTTGACGACGAAGTTCATCACGGAGAAGATTATAATCTAGACCTTAACGAAGGTTAAATTGGCACTGGTGTTGGTACAACAACAGCTATGACAAAGACTCGAAAAAGTGTATAGTCCATTGCTGTTTCCATAGCCACAAACACACCGCTGACGCTTTAGGAAACTATCCCGCTGACATGCGTTAGTGGCAACCGTAGCCAGTCAAAACAGCCGCCTGTTATTCACCACGGATGTGATAACGAAGACTCGCTACCTCGTTGATACTGGCGCTGAAAGAAATAGCCACATATGGTAAAAGATATGTCTACTTAAACGTGGCTTTACGCAAGCCCATACACTGCATTCTCAACATCATCAGCGTGAAAATACCTATCATGCACAGAGATTTACTGAGCCACCACAACTTGCTTGTAAACCCTTGGAAAAAGAGGCTAGTGGACAGCATCACAAGGCTGTATGTTCGTGGAGCCACTGCTACAGATTGAAGCTCATGTCCTCTTCGTTTCAAACATTTAATTGACTCTCATTTTCAGCAAATACTTGACAAATATCCAGACCTGAATAAGGTGACGAAGAAGTTATTATGTGTAACCAGCAATGTTACACATCACATCCTGACTACGGGTCAACCTGTGTTTCTCAAAGTACTCTGACTAGCACCCGTAAAGCTAAGGATTGCAAAAATCGAATTCGATTGTATGATTAACTTGTCAATAATCCGCCTCTCTATTAGCCCATGGTAATCTCCATTACATATGATCCCGAAGGAAGATAGCAATGAATGGCGTCCCAACGGTGATTATCGACGTTTTAATGCGCAAACTACGCCAGATCGTTACTATTCACCATACACCCGTGACCTAACGGCCACTTTGAATGAAGCGACAGTATTCTTAAAAACTGACCTAGTAAAGGCATACAATCAAATATCTTTGACCAAAAACGACACCCAAAACGGCTACTGCAACCTGATTCGGCCTTTAAAAATTCCTTCAAATGCCTTTCGATTTGAGATATGCAGCACAAACATTTCAGCGGTTCATCGATGGCGTGTTCGGCGGTCTCGACTATATTCATGCATACGTAAACGACTGCTTGATTGCAAACCTAAACAAAGAAACACATATAAAACATCTAGACACAGCTCCTGGAAGACTACAATAATACTCAGTTATTATTAATATACAGAAATACCGAATCGGAACGACCTTGTTGAATTTCCTCGGGCATACTACTGATGCTAATGGTATAAAACCTTTAAAACAAAAGTGAGTGGCGTATCTGGAATATCCGAAACAAACTATCATTAAGTAGTAATGAGCTTTCAACGGATCGGTAAGTTTATACAAAGGATTTATCCCCAACTGTGCATCTATTGTGAAATCACTTAAGGATCAGCTTCATAAAAATCAAAATGTTGTCACACTTGATACGGGATTGAAGAAAACCTTCATCGCAGCCTGAAAACGCAATAGCCATCATGACTATGCTAGTACATCACAATACTGAGGCTTTCGTCACCATCGCGGTTAACGCTTCTGACTCAGCTATTGGCGCAGTTCTGCAACAGTGGATTGGCCAATTTTGGAAACCTTTAGCATATTTCTCAAGAGGATTAAACGATATTGCGTCGAGATACAGCACTTTAGGACGTGAACTACTAGCCATGTACTTTGCTGTATGACATTTTCAACATTCCACTGAAGGTCGGCAATTTACTTCATACACATACCATAAACCACTGACGTTTACGAAGTCATCTTCAAATAAGTACTTTTCACGAGAGTCGCGTCATCAAGTCGCGTATTCAAAGAATCTTCAACTGCCATGGTATATTTAACGAATGGTCAGTATTGAGGTTACAATTCAACATTCAATATCCATAAATACTTAGACGTATATCAACTAATAAACCTAGGATGTTTTCCACCCCATAGTAGTTTAGTGGTTATCATAAACGTGCATTGAATCCAACAAACGACAAACACAAGCCTTACAGGTTTAATAAAAATATAATAATAAAAATAAGGATTAATACAATAAAACTAACCGATGTGTGGCTGTTGATTTCAAGGAAACATCACAATGTGCATGTAACGATGAAATAGGGAGAACGCAGTCATTTACTCATCAACATGGAGAAAATGATTTAACAAAAAAAAAATCAAACGACACTATCCACAACACGTCATCATCATCATCACACGACTCATACAACACTAACCGATGATCATGAATCAGCAGAATCAATCGTCAATCTAAATGACACTCACGATTCAACCACAGACCACCAGTCTACACTATCTACAACACAACAACATCATGATATTACTCCTACAATTCAACCGTTGACGATGAATTATCAGAGTCGTTTACGAATTCAGCTGATGAAAATGATGAATATTATTATTAAATTACTATCAATAAGTCTACTCAATTTAATTACAGGACCAGTTTAAAACTCGTTGACCCCCAACACTTGATATGGATGGATACATTCAGTCACAAGTGTAACTAACAGGAATCACTCCACTTCTGATTTTCAATCTCTCAAGACTTTCTCACACTTGACCTACTGTGTTTCATTTGTTGTCATTGTGGTTATCACTTCAGCTTTATCCACTGTCAAGTTGGTCGTTTGTCATCTTAAACGTGGCAACTAACTTATTTCTTATTTGTTACTGAATTTGCTTATGGTGGAAAAATGTCACTCAATAATGTTGTATAAATGTGACGAATAAATTGCAACTGTTTCGAAGGCGTTTTAGTTCTTCATCTAAATGATGTACACAAGCCACAATGTCGCCTTCATGAAATGATTCTACTAAGATGCTGAATGGTATTTGTAAAATAATTAACTGCAATGAATAAACTGGCACATGAAAGGTATAAGAGTGCACCAAATTACTTTGAATTCATTAGAAAACGATAATCACGTATTTATAAATTCCGTTTCTAATTCAATTCAAAATAACACCGGTAAGTCATGCAGGATGTCAGCTAACATGGTATTTAGTTGTCTACATAACATATCAAAATTTAAGTGAACAGAAAGTGTCTCTAAATAAAACAAATTATAAGGGGATATAAACCTCGAAGTCAAAAACAAACAAATATGAACTTTGTTCCCACCTCCTCATTATATTGTTACTGACTATGGATAGGAGCTTAATTAGACTGAAAAACATAACTCACGTGAAAACTGTAATCGATTTATTGCATACAGAACTAATAAAGCGCATGATCTTCCGTCACAACTTAATTGTCTACAAAGTTCCCGATAAAGCACCAGTGAAATCCATTAGATGCTTCATACAAACACTGCTTAATTTTTCACCTACATTTTGTCACTATCTCCGTCTCAATTAAAACAATAAAAATTCTTCAGTTCGATGTTAATTCAATTCAACTCTTATTTGGCTGAAATTCGATTGAAGCAATCAAATTAGTTAATAACTGTATGAACCAAGTACAAACGTATTCCGTATCGGTCCGGGTCTCTGTCGATACTTAAGGCTATAGATTATTTTCTGGAGGTGTGTATAAAACTTTTGACACTTCCACGACTATCGTATTATCATGAATTTCATAAATATTCCGGTTATAATATACGATGCAAAAGTAATCATAGAAGAACTGAAGATTCGCAAGATAAACAAGGATGTTAGTAGAGGTGTTGTGACGCGTGATTTTAATTTTCTTATCGACCGCACAATCTCTGTCGTCAATCTCTGTTATCTCTTTTTTGTTAATCGCTCGATCCGGCTCCTAAGCTTCGACACGATCCACAGGCTAAAACTACACATCAATGTGAACACAAGAGAGAAGGCAGAAAATACCGTAAGTGAAACCTACTTTACTGCGAGGTTCAATTATGTACAGAAAACTGGGGTAATACAAATGTCCTTTGGGCTTCCGAAAATTTCTGTAATCCACTAAACACAGTAGTAGTAAGACAATTGTCCAATCAAAGACATATTACATAGCTTCTCATTGTCAAAAGGGTTTCTGATAAAACAAAACTATCTATGTGCTGATTGGACACAGTGTTTTCTATTGATTTCTACTCATCTACGAGCTTGTTTCAATGGGATGACTGGTTCTAACTAACAACAGGTTAGTCATATGACAAAGAAAACTTACCTAAAATATTAGACCAATATAGTTGGATTAGTGAATTTGAAATAAAACTTGGTCAAGGTGCTTTATTCTGTCGGACGGCAAGATCTACTGCAAGTGTTACGACGTGGAAAGTATGTTGGTTCAAAATTAAATGAAGAATCAAACTCTACATCTTCCATTGTTGAACTAGAAGATGAATATATATTTGTTCGGATAAACGGAAAACGTTAGATATGTAGACTTATGCCGACATGCATGTTTGTTGTTGGGCAGGTTTCCAATGGACGTGATGATCAATTTAAGTAAGTTAATTAAATAATCGAATTCCTTTTGATTAATAATTATGCATATATACTGTTTTAGTGTTAATAGTAATAACAATATTCCGCTAACTATATTTCAAGTTTTTGGAGGATAGACAAGTTTGTTTTTATGAACTTACATTTTAAAAATGTCATCGGTAATTGTGGTCGTTTCAAAGGAGACTGATATCATAATGAAATTATAACCTCACTAATTCACTTTGATTCAGGATTATGACTATAGCCTGAATAATAAATATGAACTTCTTCCATGTACTTTCAACGAAAATGTGTAGAAGTTATTCTACCTAACTTTTTACTGGCTTCAAAGAAACCATTGACAAAAAGCATTGCACTTAGCCTATTTGTGACAAGGTTATTAATTACTTCTACTCATATAGTTTAAAGGTATTTGAATATTCCCGTTAATTTGACATGACTATTGCCATATGTGCATCCTGAGCAGATAGCCTTAATTCAGCTATAGTTTTTACTTCAGTCGATAACAAATCAACGGCGAAACACCAATACCTCCAAATTATATATACGTACCCGCTAAACAGGTGCGACTTTCGGGATTCAGTAGCCTAAGAATAAATGCGGTGGCGTTTAACATGAAACGAAGTTTGAGTCCCGATGAGAGCATTAACACTGTGTTGCAAGCATACTCAGCTGATACATTTCAAAATGGACGAGACGCGCCTCCAAGACCTCACTTGCTATCCAAAATTTAACGTAGATCATAATCCTACTTATATTTAATTTGTCTAGCAATGTGGAAAGCAGTTGTTGATTTCTAAACAATACTTTGGATCTCAAGATTTCATGCGCTTGAAACTATTAACATATAT
Organism: Schistosoma japonicum; assembly: GCA_025215515.1. Taxonomy (NCBI): domain Eukaryota; kingdom Metazoa; phylum Platyhelminthes; class Trematoda; order Strigeidida; family Schistosomatidae; genus Schistosoma; species Schistosoma japonicum. The sequence goes on along the minus strand of CM046064.1, from coordinate 106,899 downwards.
TTTTTTATTTTATGTACAGGTTTCGTAAATTTGGTGAGAAAATGTGGAGAGGGATTAAGTGACGCAGCGGATTATGACAACGTAAAACAGGAAGGTTTGGCCGAAAAATACAACCTGTTGGTCCACCTATCGATCTTGCTTCGTATAAATTTTCAGAAAATTATTTTAAATTAAAATGTTACTGTCCTAGGCGTTATGTGCACAAAACATACAAAGACCGCAGCCTGTACCTGGACGTTACAATGCACTACCAGATATAATGCGACGATATTGTTGGTGTTCTTGGTTATCTGTACGATAGCAATTAAGAGCACAACAGGTTTTGTAAATGGGGTTTCGCAATACCTAGTTGTACACTTATCATGCACAACAAATTACGTGTTTTTTAATAATCACTCACCTGAGTTGTGATATAAAAGGGTACACGTTGCAAGTAAATTTATTTAAATTTAATACAAAGAATGAATAAAGTCAACTGCATAATCTACAGTATCATAACGTTGGCGTTTGTATTAACGAGGCAGATCAAAACGAAGTTCAGCAATTACATTGGCTTGTGCACCTGTATTATGTATCGTACGTAGAACATGCTATACAGTTGGGTAAAAACAGTGAATACAAATAAGTTTTATTGTTTACAGAAGCTGTAGCACAACATAGTAAATTGTTAATCAGTGCAGACTATTGTATACAGTTCCTAAATAGCAAGGTCTTTCGCAACTTGCATTTATACAACTGTACCAATAACAATAATATTTATAGTAGCAGTAGTTTTGTGTACCTACTATTTAAGTTGACTGCCAAGTTTGAAGACTTTTTCAGTGATGATGACACTTAACAGAGTGTGTTAACCATATCAAAAGTCACAGGAGACAATAAAAATGTTTTGAATGCTAAATTGTGTAATTGATGTATCTTAATAGCTCAGCGAAGCTTCATTAACTATTTTGCAACTTTAAGTATTGCAATATTAGCATCAATTTTTACGTTGCTAGTCAATGTTTTCTTTTAGCTCGCAACAACCGTTAAGAATAATCTAAGAAACGAACAACAGACAGGATGTACATATGGTTTAGTAGCCATTTATCTGCTTGCTTCTTGGAGTTGTAAGTACAACTGGATTGTGTGGTTGAAGTAAAGATTGTTCACTAATATATAATATATGTAGCTCAGCATCGAAGTAGGCTGAAAGTCAACAAAGATCTGACAAAGACAAATTTCTAACCTAATCAGGAATTGTGGGCTTTATGACTGGTTTTGGAGTATGATTAAAAATCAGCTGTAGTGGCAAAGATGATGATATATTTTTTCTTCCCCTGAATATTAGACAATCAGATTTCAAGCTCTTTGTATTTCGATTTTATTCCTGTTTTTTACAATCATTTTGTACGTTGGTTTATTTTGTAGCTTGCTGCTACTAGTCCAACCTCTTTTCTGTTAATTTTCTCTTGTTTCTATTATGAAGTGTTAAGACTTGAGTCAATCTACATCCGTACCAGGTCATGTGTTACTCACGAATTAACTTGATAACTGTTGTTTCACTAAAGGCTTTAAACAGGCGGTGAGATAACCTGTCTGTCAAGATTTTAAACTAAATATGATGTCGGCTATCTTAGTAATACGTAATAGTAGTATCCATATGATTAACTATATTGTGTCTTGTTAAAATTCGTGACATGAATCAGTTGTTTGTAATGACTTAGTAGTGTCGGGTATCGTTAGAACACGTTTACATCATTTTCAAAAGTTTGTCATCATTACGCCATTATGTAGAAAGTTTTCACTGAAAATTACTGTGATGAGCCAGCCAATATATATAAGTTGACATGATATCCTACATAATAATATAGCTTTGTTTACAAATTAGTAGGATCCCATCAAATTAATGACTTAATACTGAATATCAGTTTATTCGTTAAGCCGGCTTTACAGCAATACACTATACGGTGTTTGAAAATGATATGCGGTTATCCTTAGCAGTGGAGGAATAATGTAGCCGACAAAACAATATCAGTCAAATATCCGCTACATCTATTCACTCGGATTTAGCCTAACTTCTAATTTTATACCATCACCAAATAAGCAAAACAGTCATTGTAAGTGTTCAGTATCTTAAAAATCAACTTACATTTCGTGTAGTCGTTTTATTCTTCATAAATGAAGAATGTTTTCATGGTGTGATTCTCATCATTGTTAATTCCTACTTGCTCCATGTGAATGTGTTGCGTAGTGTTACCTAATGTTAAATGATAAGTTGATCATAGTTGATTGACACTATTGATTTTATATTGTTAAATTAATGATGTCGTATTTCAGCGTTCATATTGTTTTGAATACATTGAAGTTTATTGTAGTGAAGTCCTGAAATATTTCTAAATCCTTGAAAATAAATACTGAATGTTGCTGTTAATAAAGCCTTTCAAGAAAAATTGAGATACAATCTTTTGAGATCTATGAAATATTTGCTTATCTTTCACATTTGTATTATATAACATTGGTTAAAGACAAAATGAAGTAGCAGTATGTTGCCTTTACGAATTCCGAAATCGCGTTCTTCAACGCTTGTGGCATTGGAAACGAAACTAAAATTAGCGTATTTCGTAATAACTGAATAATGTTCGTCATTAAAAAAATTAGGACATTTTTACTAGAAATGAGTAGTTCATTAACCTTCCCAAAAAACCAATGATTTGAATCTTAACGTTGTTAGTTTTAAATTAAAACAAAATACGACTTGGGAGTAGGCTAGAAAAATTCATTTTTTACTGGTGGGGGACACTTACTAGTAATTAACTTCTCGTCGCAATTCCTGGAGTACTAGTGGAAAGACGTGACAAGTGGAGCTCAACCATATAGACTGTTATGCAGTTACCCGCTGATGGCTGATATTGCGAAATAACTAAGTAAGAAATACCAGCCGTTTGAAACTTGTTCATTGGTCTGACGGTGAAACAATCACTGCGGAACCAGAAACATGTGGGCACTACCCTTGGTGGAGTCGTGAACACACAGTACTGAAGAGTCTCATGCTTGAACCAAACAGCTATCCATCATTAGTTCCTCGGTTTCAATGATTATCTAATTCAGACTAATTCGTGATATCAGATTAATGAATCCTTTGTTGATAAAACAAATTTATTGTAAACTAAAGGATTATCGTGTTACTCAATAATCGCAATCGATAAAGATTGTAGTTTATTAAAGAAACTGACATTGCAAATATTTACTTCTGACTCCAATTGTTATGTCATCAACGATTACTAAAACGATCTTCTACGACATAATAAGTGAGTGTAACGATAAGACTGCTATGACGTCTGCTTCAATGTTTACTAGTGCTTATGCCAGAATAAGAAGAACATAAGTTTGATAAACCAGTTAATCAAGACATTCGTCTATATACATGCAAAATGTGACTGATTAATTAAAAAAATAACATTCACACAAAGTAACATCAGCAAAGATAAGAAATTGAGGGAACATCTACACTGTTCATTGGTTACAGTTGATGATGGGAGAATAACATAGAAACAGTTAGTAGGTTAAATAGGATAAGGGGGGGGTTTAAGCGAAGAGAATATAATTAAATAATGGGAACAAAGTGTTTGATACACATAATGCCAATGTACAGAATTAATAATCTCCAGAAAAATAGTATTCATAGTTTATCATTCACTTTGGAAGACCAGTCACATCATAAACGTGTCATGTTATGATGCTTACTACAAAATCTAAAGTGTTTAACGCTCTATTGTAAATGTTAATACGTTGATGTCATGAAGAATTTCGTAACTATCAATATATAACTATCTTGTACTTCTGCATTTTTTGAAAAACTTCTTAAATAACGAACTAAACTGCAGAAATCACTTGATTTCATACACTTCATAGAAATAACATGTAAACTGAATTCGATTTAAAATATAAGATTTATGGTTTTTTACCAAATACCTGTATATGTATATACTATCACGATGACTTAAATCTGCTCTATTGACATGTAATAAGTGACCATATATGTATATTATCATTAATTATGTTTTACAGTTTTTTATAATCTGATAGTGAGTAGTATGTTGTTAACCAAAAAACCAAGAATAAACGTGTGTTAAACTTGATAAATAAACATTTGTTCTGTTATAGATTAATGTAGTCTGGGAAATGTCGATAAATAAGTTTGAGTTCATTTCGTAGGTTACTGATCAACAAAGTAGGATCTAACACAATTGATTACTTTCCCAAGTCATCATAACTTACATTAATAAGGCATAAACAACAAAAAATAGGGTAGGAAGCTAAATATAGATTATATAGTTCCAAAAGAATGAGTGGTGCTAATGAATTAAAAGTACAGAGTGATAACAAATGAAAGCACCTACACCCATATAATTAGTACTAATGTACATTACCTGGTCTCAAAATGTGGTTTTTTAGTGTATTAGCTTCACGAATAACATTACATTTTATGAGATAATCAATCATTTCATTCATGAAGTAACAATTAAATCATTTTACTTTTATTTTATGTCATCACCACCATAAAGTAATGCGATGATGTAGATTTCAACTAAATAGTTACGTTCATCAGTCCATTAATAACGAATTCCATTGTACACATCATTACCGAGGTTAACTTGGATAATTTCAAATAAATTGAACATTGGATAAGTTGATTATAAAATGAGTGATATACGTATTTGTAAAATTCCAAAGCAGTTATTCATCTCTTTGAAGAAGTGACTTGCACTAAGTCTCAAAACGTCAGAAATTTAAAATTCTACTTATTGGCATTTGACAAATATTTCTCAATTATCTGATAAATTCGATTGTACTACTTATTCTGTAATTTAAAATCATCTTTACTCAACATTGCTAGAATAGTCACATGTTAAATATCAGTGAAATGATCATGTTAGTGATTGCCTAGAATAAATTAACCAATGTGAATTACGTTACAACTAATACCTGATAGACATAGAAAACGGTGATTTGGTTTAATACTATATCTGAGTGACCAAAGGCTACCTCAGAGGTATGGATAGAAAGAACAAGCATCAACGAATAAGACCTAACATTGAACTGCTTTTTTTAAAATGAAAACAATGGTTTTCAAATATCATATGCTGCATCAAACAGTAACATAAAATACGTTAAAGGATGAGCTAGAGGAGCTGTGTACAGAAATCGGTGATCAAAATAAAGTTATAATAACCCCGGGGAGGGAAACAGCTATAACAACAGTTAATGAGTCTATGGAAAGAATACAGTTCAGGCATTACAAATAGCATAGTTATTGAGTTTTCAGTTAATGCAGTGTAACAATAGGGGCACTGATACTACTTTGAATAGAACCTCCTGATTGTGATTTCAATTTCCTTCCCCGATATAACAAATAGATTTAATTTGTACCATAAAAGCTGATTATTTAAATAGTTACTAAGTTTTATAACAAATTTATATTCTTATTTTTAACAGATTTTAGCTTGACTTGCTCCATCTGTACAATGTTTTACTAGCCGTGGTGAACGAGAAAATACACTACAGTATTGTAATTCACCTGGAATTCAATTGACATTAATTTTTAATCGAAATGGTTTAATGATAGCATGGTATAAGTATGAATATTTTTCGTAAATCCTTTTAATCTAAACAGTTTAATAATTTCTACACAATGTTTACCAAAGAACAGTGTATGATGATCACCATGTGCAAAATAAAAGTGCACCTTGAGTAGAGCGATCTCCGAACCTGTCTAAGATACTGCATATCAGATTGATATCGTGAAAGCCAACAACGTTATTATTAAACAGCCAAGCCCAGGTCTTCTCAAATTCGCTGAAGTTGTTGCCACCATACATCAAATACCCTACTTAAGCATTCAAAAAGAAATAGTTATAAACCCTTCCTGTCTTGCCAACGTACTTCATGCATTAAACGTTTGGATACACATGGTTTCATCACATTATTACATCATATATTTTACCCTCTCCTGTTTTAGTTATTTAACAACTAGTTGGTTCAACTGGGTTATGCGTGTATTGACATTTGACTTTAGTTTTTCATTTGTATTTATCACAAATTGATGTTGGTTAGGTACGACTGAAAACTAATAAACACCTGATAGTTGTTTCATTCTAATATGGAACTCTTCAGCAGTACACACCATTGATTTCATCAAGGGATATAACCTGATACCTTCATATCTAGTTAGTAGATTGAACATTTGTCACGTAACTCGAAGATCGTGAATTCAAATATTTTACTACAATTATTAAATGCAACCATCAGTAATTACAATTACTGTAATTAACTTCTTCCTGTTTGCACTGACTTTCACTTTTACTTAACGACCTACTAATGTATCTGTTCGAATTAAAATTCGAAATACATAGAGATTAACAAAATGTTTTAGAACATTTCTAAATAGAAAATATTCAATAAAACTTGTGTCGATAATCTTATTTAAATAAACAAGAAGTTATTGTAAAATATTTTTCGATATTTACAACATTGATTCTAATGAAGATCATTTAGAACTTGTTATGACGTGAATTTGAATGCAACGAGAATCATGCAAATCGGTGCTTCTGTTCACGAAAATAATGTATTAACATTTTTGTTGAATATACCTCTCAGAACCCTGCATTTTATATTGATCGATTTTTTAAGGCACCATATAACCTGCCAGAATGCTTTGACACAAACGTTTCTAAACATCCGGTTGTACGACAGTGTTGGCACAGATTTGTTTAACGACTGTAGCACAGACTTTATGAGGCTTTGTATACTTATTTAGTCAATGCACTGGATCTGCGGCGGCTGCTATTCAATGTTCCAAATATTTAATTTTTGTTGGGTATAAAGAATCTAGCAGGAATCTCATTGACGTTCTGTGAGACAATCACTGAACGTCAGTAAAGTACTTAAAATTGTAAACGGTAATGGTTTTCAATTACTTAATAGCAAACAGGAATAACCCATGTGCTTTAATGTCAATTTCAATAGTAAGCAAGCAACACAACCACTTCGATCCACATAACAAAATTTGTTCACGTGACATGTTTCATAATAACAATAGTAATAATAATAGTAATAATGATCATAATCATAATTGCAGAAGGCACTAGCTTAAACAAATCAGTTACAATGATTCCATATAAGGCATTCAAGTAGTTTCCAAGCATATGTTTTGGACGCTTCTATTACATAATTGTAAACACTATTGTGGTAGATTTGTCAAAGTTCTTCTTTTCGAAAATAATTTTAATCCAAATAATTCTACTGCCTAATCATATTTTCAGAATGCATTATCATTTTCTTACGGAAACCAAATCTAAACAGCCGTTCATGGAATAACATTCATTATTGCAAATGACAGCAATGATTCACCTTAAGATGATCTGTCCCTTTAAGCCACATCACAACCTCACAATATTGAACAATCAAATTTAACAACGCTGTTTTCGCTTTTTTTAAAATTTGCTTCAAACAACGTTTGTTCTGTTACAGTCATTGTAGTTTTAGATTTTGCTTTTCTGTCATCCCAGTGTGTGTGTTCTCATTGGAGTTTTTTATTCCTAAACATTTATTCATTTACTAATAATGTAGTACTTAGATTAACAAATTGTCATACTGATAACTTTGTTTCTTTTGTGCAAATATAATAAATCAAACACAAATTTTGATTGAGAAATATTTTCCTTTTTGATGTGAATCTTGTAGACAAACCGAAATGTCGCTTTCATACGAGCATTAAAATGGTTGATTTTACTGAAATACTGAATGTTGTATGTAAAATTGGTAACTTGAGTTCAATGAACTTTACATCAATTTATGAATCCTAACGGTTATCTAATGAATATTAGAGTTACATTAATACATTTATTATCTACTTTGTGGAAAGAACATCGAGACGTGGATTCAACTACAGTATGACATGTTTAATTTAAGAGACAAAACCAAATTATTAGAAAATAGGTCTTAATTTTATTCTCGTGAGCGGAAGTAAGTGGAGCAAAATCCTAGTGATCCAAACACAAAGCTTCTCAACATTCAACATAAGAAAATAGGAAATATTATCCCTGTGAACAACGAGGTAGTAAATGTATACTTGAGCTCCATTGTTTTAGCGTATGCTCAAGGTTTGAAGTCAACTCTTAACTAGTCAACTTACGTTGCTACATTAGCTGCCGCCTAGAATCGACTTCCGTAGGAACGTCAGTTCAATCAACATATCAAACCAAATCATCCCAATTCGGCTTCCGTAGCTCAACGGGGAATTAATAGTTTGTCCCTCACTTGACATTCGATCAGTGGCAGTCAGTCTGTTAGTATTCGACGATACTATGTGGATGACATTTTTTTAGAACTTGTTATTTAATCTTGTAGCGTTTACATTCTTTCACAAATGATGGTTGGCTACTTGGTGAATTTAACCTCCTAACGGCAACCAGCGCTTGACAAATAACATAGGGTAAAAGAACAAAGCTAGAATTTCTGAGGAAGTACCGTTAGCAGGCTACCCAACACCATATTGTTGAGGTACAATTTTCTAATGCTCAGTCCGGCTATCAGGTGTTTACTCACCTGCCTCTTGAGTCGCCTTCAAGTCAAAATAAAAGAAGAATCTACTTCGAAATAAATTGATTGGACTCCATCACACCTAAATGATTGCTCCATCGTTTGTACTAAAGGTTAAAGTACAAAACGAAAATGTACAACTTTAATTGATGTGTTCGTTTCTATGTGAGTGTTGGGTTTCCAGAACGGCTTGGTAACCTGGAAGGGAATAGACATAGTGTGGATATCTTGTGCACGCGAATACATTAAAAAATCAATTTCATCAAAAATATATATATATAAGCGCTTGAACACGTGACGATCGCCTTTCATGACTGGGTTCGTAATGGTGGGTAATGATAGTACCTGTCATGACTAAAAATCACAGTAAATTCTTACGAAAAAAAATGAATTACTGAGAACGTAAGTGTGCATAGGATTATTAGGATTACCGATATAATCTGCGCCTTGCAGATTGCTCACTCGATGAGTGGTAGGTATGCAAGTCATTGTGAAGCCGTATCTCCATAATTCAACTAGGAAATAAGTTGATTCCAATCTTATAAGTGTGTAAGTCCTATTAGTCATGAGTATCGCTAATAATCGAACAACATAAGGTACAGTGCAGTGGTTTAAATTCGTGTGGGTGTAGTGTATTTGTAGTTGTGAGCATAATGTCAAATCAAGATATAAATCAATAAAAACCATATGGACAATGCTGCAAGCTTACCGCTAAAGTACTGGACAGTATCTGCAGTTAATTAAGTGTACAAATGTCAATAAACTGAATGCAAACTATGTGGTTATCCAAGAGATCACAGGTGTAAGCTAAATGAGATATCATTCCTAATCCACGTCTATAATAATAAAAACAGTACAACATGCGTCTTGTTTGTAGTGATCGTATAACTTTCTCATCACAATCACCTAAACGTAATAAACAATTAACTGAAACATTCAATTCATGTTGTAAGAATTGACACTTCGTCATGACATTTGAATAATTTTTTACTGCAGTAATAAACACGAAGGTTGCATTAGGCGATTCCCTGAATTCATGATCTAAATGTTAAGCATACAATCTTTGTATGTAGAAAGGGTATACAGAATACTGTCATATAATTTAATCTGCTGCATAAACCACGTCTTACCTTAACGTTTCTTGATTGGGCAGACTTGGGAAGTATCATCTGCATGTACGTAGATGCATAGCCCTCAGATAATATCTTCTGGAATTCTCCTAATTATCTTATTCCTCCTGTTATGTATGTCATTACAATTGAATATTAAGTGAGAATAAACGAATTGGTGCTATCAGTTGCCTTATGTTTGATAAAGGACAGCTTTCAGTTATTAAGTGTGTATGTATGTGTATGTGTATTCACTAAATCAGAAGTGAGTTGCAAAAACACAGTGTTTAAGCACACCATTATTCCTAATCTACTTCTATATGTATCAGTGATTGACATGATGTTGTATTTGTTAATGTCGACTACAATGATTTCGACTATGATGATAATGACTGTATTGTCTTTAATGATTGTAATCTTGATAAGGATAGTTAAGAATGCTAACCAAGTGATGCTAGTTCCAATGATGAGGATGATGATTTTATTATGTAAAATAAAATTTATCTGATTGAATTAGCCAGTATTCAGAATAACATATTTATTACCATGGATGCAATAAAATTCTTCATAATGTATACACAGGAAAAATGATGTAATTTCTGTTCAACAATAAGTGTACAGTTGAATGGACGGTGTGGTTATAAGAAGCAAATTATGACTAATTTTCCTAAATATATTTGTATTCAATTTAGAAATATCATGGCCAATACCTATCATTAATCAGATCACAGACATATTGGTTAGTAAAGAATCAGTGATGAACCATCAACTACCTTCGTAAATGTTACGACCAGTAATTGTCATCATCATTCTTATTCACTCATTTATTTATTTGTGGACACTAGTCATTCTTTGATTTCCTGCCTTCATTCCATTCATCTTAATTGTTTATTACACAATCAGATGACATTCAGTTTATCCATTCACAAAGTAATAAGTCTACATGAAAATTCACTCTGTTCGTTTTATTGTATCATCTGACAAGCTGACGAGTCTCATTATGTTCGATGTGCGCGCGAAAGAGAGAATGACTGCACTGTAGAGAACTACGAGAAATAAGCTATTGACAGAGAACATATTCAATAGAAATCTACAAGTTTAATCAGTTTTTCTACTTTCAATTTTTCTGTAGATAAAAATAAGAAGAAAATGAAATATGTGAAAAACGTGTACACAACAGACATTCAAACTCATTCAAATGATAAGATAGTAGACCGAGAAATTGTCATACAGAACAATCTTATCAGTTTCACCGACCTGTCTGATGAACTTCTTTTAACAAGATAAAAAACTTTCTTTTGTTTAAAATTGTCTAATTAAAAAAAATTAAGTGAAAATGTTGTCTACTCTACATTGAAATAATAATAATACAAATCACTGAGGTGATCATTGTAGTAGGCAAACTGAAGCAGTTTAAAAATGAAGAATGACTGTCAATGATGTTTAAGATGTGGGTGACTTTGCCTAATGGACATTCAGAATAAATGGATGGGTAATGAACAGTTCTCAATACAATCATTTTAGTGAATGTACAACAGGCGTATCACAGCCAACGAGATCATGCCATTTTCATCATAACTAGAATCAATGTCGGCCAGGTTCATATTACTCTCATCACAAGACTGACTAGATTGACTAGATTGAATGAATGAGAGAAACTAGTGGGATGAGATGAGCTGTTATTTGTTTAGGTGTAGATAAACTAACATTCATCGATACAAGCTTAGTATTCTAATGATGGTTGGTTGAATCAATCCAATTAATGGTGGCACGAACGTTTTATGTTGAGCCTTCAAACCTTAACCGAAATACTCGTTAATTTGCCCATAATCTTTCAAGATGACTGTAAGCTGAATCTCTATTACATGCCTTCGGGTAGTCGCATACTACATGAAGAGTATATGCATCAACTACAAATACTGATTATGACAAGAAAGATTGAAAAAGAAAATTACTCTTAGAAGAGGATAAATGTATATTTCGTCGATGAGATACAAGATCTACTGATTATGGGTATAACTGTGACAATGAAAGTGATGCCTTAACGATTGATTATTATAATTTTTGAACGGGCTCGAAATAACTAGTCTACATTTATGAATATGACTGAATGCAACGTTAGTCAACTTTATAGACGAATACCATGTTAGTCAACCAAAACTACTCGCACTTGTTTTATGTTTTTATTTCGTTTTAGTCACATACAGCTTATTCACAATAAGCGTTGTAAAGAAACCGCTGTGGGTTTTAGCCAAAAGTAACACATATACAATGGTTAAAATTGAATAACGGGGCAAAAGAATCTTTTGAATAAAGCACAAATATTTTGTGGCAGTTTTGATAGGAAGAGTTGACGAAATGTACCTTCGTCAAAAGTGCGTTGACCAATTACCTCTCTCATTCGTGACAATATTTCTGTCGCCCAATAACTACTAAGCTCAATGGCGTGGCACAACTCGTCGAAACGTTGTCTGTTAGATGAGTCTCCGCGTTTAAGAATTGATATTTTCAGCTAGTCATAAAGTTCATCGTAGTATGGGCTAAAAAAGAAGTGACGTACCTGTTCAATTCACGCAGAAGTGACGTTACGACCGCCAGAAATTGAATGTATAGATGTGTCACGCAGTGGTCTCGAAACTCAGCTTCTGCTTAACAGGACGAAGCTTCTACATTATCTTCTCAAAAAGGAATGAGCTGAAAGTTTGGAGGTGTGAGGGATATCATCATTATAAGCCTAGAAGTGTGATCGGACATTATTAAAATAATAATGTTTGTGAATACGAAAGTACCGTGAAAAATATGTAGGAAAATCATCAATAATTTAAAAAAATAAAAATACTTTTTCGAAAGTTAGAATCAGGATTAAACCCATAGTACTGATAGTGACCAGATCACATCGCGCTCATTGATAAGGTGCAACCACGGTATATGACCAAGTTACTTTATTCGTACAACCAGAGCAACTTCTAGAGATTAAATCCACTCCTACAAATGAGAAGATATCAGTAAGCAATAAAGTATAGAAAAGAAATTATATTTAATCATGATTAGAGCGTCAAAAGGATAGCGATATCTAGGCTGGCAAACTAGAGAGATGCTTCCCATGGTAGTTTAAGTCGTGATCTGGTGGTGATACGTGACCGCATAACTTCAACTAGTCGTGTTCTCTGAAACAATCATGGTCGGCATCAATGTCGAGTGCCTATGCTACTATTTCTATTAGAGATTATTTACCGGTACAAACAGTTATAAAATAACTGACTTCAAGTTTAACATCATTTTACAAGAATAGAGCACCGGGCAGCTGTTTCACTCTAGTAAAAGTCGTTTTAGTTGCAATCTGGAAATTTCACCTGAAACACAGGCAATGTTCCGAAAGCATAACATTCAAGCTTAAATCAGGGTCAGGAAAAACCAGTAAAAGCATGAATTTCGGAATGTGAACCTGCTAAAAATCAAGTACCGTGCATCATGATCATGATAGTAGTGTGCAGATGTGAAATAAATAATTTGTGTATCTCAGGACACCATCACCATCATCAGAAGAAGCAGCATCAGCATCGTCAGCATTTACCTCTTGATTATCATCGAAGCAATCAAATTAAGCATACTCATCACCAACACTTTTGTACAGAAAGTGATTAAACGGATTCAACATATTTGTAGAGACGTTCAGGTATCATACTACGTTTACTTGACTTGTTTCAATTAACGTGTATTAGAATACTAAGCTTGTATCGATGAATGTTAGTTTATCTACACCTAAACCAATAACAGCTCATCTCATCCCACTAGTTTCTCTCATTCATTCAATCTTGTCAATATAGTCAGTCTTGTGATGAGAGTAATATGAACCTGGCCGACATTGATTCTAGTTATGATGAAAATGGCATGATCTGGTTGGCTGTGATACGCTTGCTGACCTTGGTACACCTTATTTTAAAAACAAATTATTCGATTGAATCGAATTAAAGATCGAATGTAGCAAATATTTCTCTGCTTTTATTTTATTGTCCTTTCAGACAGCACAATATTTGCGTTTTTTATTAAAATTTTTCACATTGTTTTATCCTCCTTGTTATACAAGGAAGATTGATCAATTGATTTTCAATAACGTTACATATATGCAGTTTGAAAATGTCATCCATGCATAAATTGTTAGTATTCTGTGTTCAAACCCCAGACTTTTTGTATTTTTACTTATCTGAAAGAAATATATACTTAATCACTGATTTTTTTTTATGTTTTTTTATCACTAAACTAAATTTTGTTCTTCATATAATATCCACTTCAACTAACTAGTCGATAGAAAGAACACGTATAGAGAGAGTTCAAAGAAGTTTAACACGTCGAATTCTAGGAGCTAACAGCAACATGAACTACACGACTAGATGTTAAACACTCTCCTTAGAACCCCTGTGTCATCGCTAACTACAACATAACTTAATATTTTTCTGTAAAATTATCAGCAAAATATCATTCTAAGCTTTCTCTTCCACATAAAACCAAGCGCCTAGATACGATCTTTGGGACTACGAGGCAACATTACATATCAATAAATACCAAACACAATATAGCAGTAAGTTCTTTATCGTACTCTGCAGCAAACTCAGGAAAAAACTACTACAAATATTTGCACTAATAACTTTATCATAAGTTTCAAACGACTGATCATCACTGATCACCACTTAGAATCTATAGACTTGTACAAATTCGTTGATGACTTACCACTTAACGTTGAATCAACCAGCAATCGCTTATCAGGGCTTTAAAACTACAAACACTACGTTGTTATGGCAAAAAAAAGCGATGAAAAGCAAATTCTGGTTTAATACTGATTATTTTGCTCCGACTAATTAAAATTCGTTTTTCGCTTTCTATTTCATATATTCTTCTATATCATTGTCTATCCGAGTTTGTGATCTGCTCTCGTATGGAATCGGTCTCCCTAAAGCAACTTAATCCAAAGGCTGGCTTGCAGCGTAATTAACACATCAATAACTTACTGTTTAAGACCAACTCACATAAATTGGCTCTTTAAACCAAATATCAAATACTCGGCATTTTCTTGTTTCCGGATAGTCTATATGGTCTTTATGCTTACTCAGCCATTTTCTGCAATTACAGCAGACTCTGGACCTTGATGCAGTTGGCTTTATAACTAATTATTATTTTTGAATAGCGTGATTTTCATAACAATGACTTTCTATTAAATCCCTATTAAAGACGATTCATATCATTCTAATCATGCCTGTAAACTGGTATGCTCTCATGTACAAAATTCTACCTGGGAATGAACAATTATTATTATTATTATTATTATTATAAACCGGAATGTTGGTAGTGGTGTTGTGATGCGTGATTTTAATTTTCTTATCGACCTCACAATCTCTGTCGTCAATTGTTATCTCTTCTATGTTGATCGTTTGATCCATCTCCTAAGCTTTGACACGATCCACAGACTAAGGCAACACATCAATTTAAACACGAGACAGAAGGCAGAAAATACTGTAAGGAAAACCCACTTTACATCAAGGTTTAATTATGTACAGAAAACAGAGGTATAACAAATGTTCATTGAGCTTCTAAAAATATCCGTATTCTACTGAACACATTAGTAGTAAGGAAACTATCTATTCAGAGACATCACAAAACATGTCATTGTCAAATGGATTTAAATAAAATAAAACTATATATGTGCTGATTGGACATAGTGTATCCTATTGATTTCTACTCGTTTGCAAGCTAGTTAGAAGAGGTTTCTTAGTTTTAATAAAGAAGAGGTTAGAAATATGACGAAGACAACGTTCGTGACAACTTTAAGTGTATTGATTCAATCAACCATCATTAGAATACTAAGCTTGTATCGATGAATGTTAGTTTATCTACACCTAAACAAATAACAGCTCATCTCATCCCACTAGTTTCTCTCATTCATTCAATCTAGTCAATCTAGTCAGTCTTGTGATGAGAGTAATATGAACCTGGCCGACATTGATTCTAGTTATGATGAAAATGGCATGATCTCGTTGGCTGTGATACGCCTGTTGTACATTCACTAAAATGATTGTATTGAGAACTGTTCATTACCCATCCATTTATTCTGAATGTCCATTAGGCAAAGTCACCCACATCTTAAACATCATTGACAGTCATTCTTCATTTTTAAACTGCTTCAGTTTGCCTACTACAATGATCACCTCAGTGATTTGTATTATTATTATTTCAATGTAGAGTAGACAACATTTTCACTTAATTTTTTTTAATTAGACAATTTTAAACAAAAGAAAGTTTTTTATCTTGTTAAAAGAAGTTCATCAGACAGGTCGGTGAAACTGATAAGATTGTTCTGTATGACAATTTCTCGGTCTACTATCTTATCATTTGAATGAGTTTGAATGTCTGTTGTGTACACGTTTTTCACATATTTCATTTTCTTCTTATTTTTATCTACAGAAAAATTGAAAGTAGAAAAACTGATTAAACTTGTAGATTTCTATTGAATATGTTCTCTGTCAATAGCTTATTTCTCGTAGTTCTCTACAGTGCAGTCATTCTCTCTTTCGCGCGCACATCGAACATAATGAGACTCGTCAGCTTGTCAGATGATACAATAAAACGAACAGAGTGAATTTTCATGTAGACTTATTACTTTGTGAATGGATAAACTGAATGTCATCTGATTGTGTAATAAACAATTAAGATGAATGGAATGAAGGCAGGAAATCAAAGAATGACTAGTGTCCACAAATAAATAAATGAGTGAATAAGAATGATGATGACAATTACTGGTCGTAACATTTACGAAGGTAGTTGATGGTTCATCACTGATTCTTTACTAACCAATATGTCTGTGATCTGATTAATGATAGGTATTGGCCATGATATTTCTAAATTGAATACAAATATATTTAGGAAAATTAGTCATAATTTGCTTCTTATAACCACACCGTCCATTCAACTGTACACTTATCGTTGAACAGAAATTACATCATTTTTCCTGTGTATACAGTATGAAGAATTTTATTGTATTCACGGTAATAAATATGTTACTCTCAATACTGGCTAATTCAATTAGATAAAATTTTTTTTACCTTATTATTATGTGGATCATTCCTTCTTTTTGACTTGAGGTCGACTTATGTGGCAGGTGAGTAATTACTCGATAGCCGGATTGAGCATGAGAAAATTGTACCTCAACAATATGGTTTTGACAAGCCTGCTTGCAGAACTTTTTCATTAATTCTAGCTTGAAGAGAGTTATTACACATACTACTCACAACTCAAATGACCAACAAGTTGAGTGAAATTTCACTATACTTGCTATTGGGAAGTGCAGTAAAATACAATTTTTCTCATCCCTCTCATGTTTGATGTCGCATTTTTTATTGCAAATACTCGAATTAGACCAGCAGGTAAAATAATCAGTAAATAATTTTCAGTTGTTTGAAGCAGCTGGAATGTTGTGCGTTAGAGAGGGTAGCTTATTTTGCACAGAACTATTGTAAGACAAACAATGGTACGATGAATAACTTTAAACAACTTTAATTATAGACATCTGCTAACAAGACTGTGTGTTATAACTTCAGATTACATTATCGTTTAATACTTAGAAAGAGTTATTCTATTGGCATAATGCAACTAAATTTTGATTTAAGTAGTATGATTAAAATGTGATGCAGTTTGCGGTTCACAAATTACTTTCAAATTAGAATTTTGGGGTTCTAGTGATCATAAACATAATTGAAAGTACCAATTAGATGGAGCGTTACTAGCTGCTACAGGCTAAGCAAACAAACGAGGAAGATGTCAAAGAAAATTTGTTGAAGATAATAATATCAATGTAATGCCATGATGAACTGTAAGAAATCATAACTGTAACATTATAACTTAGATGAAACAACAAAACTTACAATGATATCGTGATTGTAAGAATTACAAAATCACAAAGGTATAAGTGCAACTGAGCAACGTCTATTAATTATGGGCCATGAAACTTCGATGACTAGAGACTGGCTATAACAAACCTAAAGCAGGCATCTGTAAATGGTGTGTAGATTAAAAGTTAATGACTTTTCCGATTACCGCCAAGTCTGTATAATCTTGTTGAGTTTTCTTCAGATATATTTTTACGTCAGTTGGTATTGTTTATCATTTGAAAAAATGCACTAGTAAGATATAAGACGACATCACTGGAGAAGATGATTATAAGGTGTAGTTTATTTGTTTACGTGAAGGTACCACTAACTGAAAATGTCAGTTAGAGATGTTGGCTAGCAAAGGAATTAGATGAAAATATTAAGGAAAACACACTGAGTTCATGTTGTTTCTAATTGTTGATCTAGGCAATGTTGGTAAAGGGAAACTTATTTCTTAATATCTACGTGGTAGTCACAAACACTAGCTGGTAACATAGTTCAGTATTGGTTGCATTGGTGCAAATGTATTCTGTTTTTGAGTTTTTCTAAATCTGAGGTTTCATTATACTTTCGCATTGACGTTTACTTCACTTCTCTATATTGAATTAAACTATGGTGTTAATCTCTCAAATTCGATCTCATTCTGCTAATGTGGTACAGCAACGTGTAGATATACGTATATGTGCCAGGTTTTACACTGTTCATGACTAACTAATTGACTGTTAGTTATCGGTTTATTACCTTTTACTTTCAGATTTCTCAAATTAGTTACATTGTTTATTGTTGGTTTTAACTTGCTCAATTTAATTGAATGAAGCTTAAATTTATTGTATTTGACAAACTGGCTAAGCAAAACCGATTGACATGAATTGAGTAAAACATCTTAAAATGTTTGTAAGTTAACAATTAGATGTTGGGCTTCTGTCGCGCTGTTGAGATCCAACCAATTCCCACTACTAAGTTATTAAAAGGGTAAGCAACTAACAACCAAATTGACAGAAGGAATTAAATATTTTGTGAAATTACAGAGAAAAACAAATGATGCTTCCATTACATTTACGCATCTATTGGCACACCAGGTTGTTTTCATACTGATTTCTATTTCTCTTCATCTTATCGTTAACCTGCTCAGTCAACGCTTTGCCTCTTTTTTCGTCAACTATACATTATTGCCACTACATATAACAATTCTATTTTATACTACTTATATACTATTCTTGTAGGTAGTATCCATCATAAATGTCGAATAAAAACATTTCTTCTTTTATAGAATGTTTTGAATGTTTATTGAAAAATGTACAGAGATATTTGAACAAACTACCACTAAAATTAATTTAAGAAAAGTAAGAATTATGACATTTTTTTCGATACTAGAATGAATTCAGTAATTCTTTGTCTTTTCATAAGCTGTACTATTATTAATTTAATATCACGGATTGGTCTGAATTAGACAACCAGTAATCGCCAGGAAATGGGACTGGATAACTGTTTCATCTTAGTACAGAACTCTTTAACAGTGCGCGACCACAACCATTCCAAGGATTTAACCCATGACTCTCCAACTACATGGGAAACGTTTAATCACTAGACCAGAGAGTCGGCCTCCAGCGGTAGATATTCCTAATCCAGTCAATTTGTGATATGTTAAGGCCGCCTCACCCAATGTCATCGGTGCACAATTGTCTCACGTTCGACACAGGTGAATTCAGATGGATACATATTCTCACCAGAACTTCAGGAATTACCCTGGAGTGTCAATAATTGGTGAGGTGATATTAATTGCAAATAATTATTGTAAGGATTGTCAAATGTCACTTTGATACCTAATTCAGATCAATTTTTGATATCAATAAAACATTTAACAATTTTCCCAACATTCAGTTACTGTGTGTTATTAATTGTAGACAGTTCAATGCATGAATTCACTTTTAATTAAGAGTGAATATTCCATCAGGGATTAGAAATTTACATTGTGATTAAGTTAAAATGTAGTAATCCTTAACCAAGAATTTGTAGATACATAAAGTGATAATGTTAAAATATACTAGTGATAAGTTGATTACGTAATCGGATACAGGCTTACTAA
This sequence comes from Schistosoma japonicum, assembly GCA_025215515.1. Taxonomy (NCBI): domain Eukaryota; kingdom Metazoa; phylum Platyhelminthes; class Trematoda; order Strigeidida; family Schistosomatidae; genus Schistosoma; species Schistosoma japonicum. The sequence goes on along the minus strand of CM046064.1, from coordinate 87,205 downwards.
GAATGCAACAAATTCAAAATGTCAGATATAAATGATGCATTTTAAAAGACTGATGGGTATCAGCATGTTGTTTTGAATGCATATGGAAAACTACATTTTGATGGCTCAATAAATTTTATTAGTTTTATTAAACGGTTTCAAGATGTGAAATTACTGAAATGATGACGTTCAAATTAACAGTGAACTGACATCATGTAGTCATACTGGTGTACTATGAAGGCTCTAGTAATTAGACATTTGTATTTAGTAGAATTAAGTATTCAACTCTTATTAGTCTTGGTAACAATAACTGAGTATATTCTAACCTTCGTTCACTTGACATTCATTGTTGTGATCATAGTTTTGTTGTGTTCATCTCTGACCCCTCCCCCGCCTCATTAGTTTCATTATCATCTATTCTTGATAAATTTCCGTTAAACTACGTAATTAATCCAATTGTGGTTGATTCATTAATTCACTTTCTAAGGTCCTACAATTTATATTTATATGAATGAAATATACCCGTTGTATCATGGAAATAACAAAAATATGTTTCTCAATGAAGAGTTCGCCTTTGAATGATTTTTTCCCTCAATACTCTGCAATCGGTAATACATGCATCTTGCATAACAATAATCAATAGTATTTATTACTCAAAACAAGTAACTGAGCATATTGATAATTAAAGAAACGTTATGTCAATGAGGTGTCTGAAAACATAGTTGAGCATTATTAAAATATTCATAGAATTTAGATAGAGATTATTAAACGTGAACAAAAGTGAATAGAAGTTACGCAATATGCTGAGATGAGGCGAAATGTGTCCAAAGGTGAAAAAATGTTTGTTAGGAATAAAGGGTTAATAGAAAAGTAGAGGAAAGTAGTAATATTTTTTGACAAATAATTGTTTGCTTGTTTTAAGTTTTGAACCACGGTAAATGTGAAGATTGAACAGGTTTAATTTCGATGAACGATTCTGGCTTCAGTAATTGGAAGCAGGCGAAATATTAATGCCTATGGTAGACTTGTGTTGATTTCATAAATGACTTAAAACAAAAGTCTGTTTTGATCAGATACCTTATGTTTACAAGGTACTGAGTAGTTGAGCTTTTTGTTGATCCCCTGCCACTTCTTTCAATCAAACTGAATAGTATTCTTAAGCATTTTAATTTAGAAACCTAGTCAAAAATATAACACACCTCACAGTAGCAAATGAATTCAAAGTCTTACATGAAAGTGATCGGGTAAAAGGGTCAATACTTCAGGTTGTTTCTGATCGCAGGACAGTTGAATAACAGTATTCTGAAGATCATTAAGAAACAATATTCCTCTGAGTGATTTGGAAACTTTTTACGTTAGGATGCCCTCTGATTGATCGAAGTTGAAATCAATCTGTAAATGTTGAATATTTTAAACAAATGCACATGATGCAAGAACAACAACAAAATGCCTCTTTCTGACTTGTGAATGTTATCTTATCAAATTAATCAATTCAGTGTAACAGTTTGAATAGTAGTAGTAATGGTTGCAGTAGTCATAGTTACAGTGATAATAGTTACAATAAAAACAGTAACGGTTTTAATCAATTACTTTCCATCATTTCCATCGATCCATCAAAAATAAATCTTCTTAAAATAAAAAATAACAGAGAAATTTTTCCAATTAGTTTTTGTTATGACGCGAAAAAATTGAAGGATTGGATGGCCGAGTGCCAATCGCTAGTGCCTAGTTGGTAACTGCGAGTCTGCCCTGTGCTCACTTAGTCCCAAGCCGAAATAAGAAGAATGCGAGCCAATAGGTCAGTCAGACAGAATCGAATCGAATCCTGTTATATTTCAAGCATTCTTTTATATATACATAAAATCAGACCACACAGCAAACCAATTCAAAAATTAGCATGAATACAGAACGAGGGGAATGGTGGTAGTGAATAGGAACAACTTGTACACAACTAATTGACTGTAGTCCATAACAAAAGACAATATAATAACAGTAATTATGCTAAACGGGAGGATAGGGCAAGCAAAGCGTAACAATAATAGAAAGAAAATGTTTACATTAAACATAGTTAGAATAAATGAAATAGTGTTCTCAAACACAGTTCTGAAAGTTTGTTACGCTTCTTTGTGGTTCGACCTAACAGTTTTGTGTTTATTTATTACGTAATTCATCAATGGAATACATGAAATGTACTAAACATTGTAATGATGTAACCAATTTTCAAACTATTTCCATCATTTATTATTACTGTTAGGCACCAGTGATTGGCACTCGACCATCCGATCCCCCAATTTCTTACGACATAACAATTATGACCACACTGAGGAAGAAGAAGAAGACGACGACAAAGAAGAAGAAGATGATGATGATAAGCAATCGAAGTAATAAAACGATGAAATAAGTAAAGAAGAAACTTTCAATTTTCTAAGGTTTCAATGAATAAAAATTAGCCATCATTGAAACATTGCATGAGGAATGTCTATTATGTAGATGAACGTCTATGTGTGTGTGTGTGTCTGTTTGTATGAAACTGCCTACATTCACTAGATGAACAGATGCACATAATATAACATTTTATTGTAATTTCGAAGGAATACTTTGAAGATGATGTCTTAACAATAACACTGTGTTTACTTAATTAAAGAGCAAACAAACAATCTATTTATTTAGATGAATGATTTAACTGAGTGGATTAGTAATAGATTGATGTTAACTGGATACTATTGAAAAGTGGAGAACACTAGACAGATAGTATGTTACACTTCAGCAGTGTGCACTCTGAACTTCACCCCAAGGGTATCAGGTTGATGGATACAAATTCTGCAATAGTAGGCCGCCATACAATGGTAGAACTTCCACTTGCATCTGTTTGTGATATATAACGCGACGATCATCCATTGTCATTCATGATAACCGTCTCACTCCCGAAAAGTCTAAACTTGATCAGTCATGAATTCTTACTAGAACTTCAGAAACATTTTGAAGTTAGTCACTAGTAAGCTAATTGTTATGATTTCATTAAGATATTTGGTGGAAATCGGCATTTGTAGCTGAAACAAAATACTAAAAATACAAACCTTTACAAACCATTCCAATTTGATTAGAATAATTTAGTGCTTAATATTAACATAGAAATCACTGAGCATTAGACATACACACCATCCTCAGATCAGATCTCATAGTGATGTCAAACAGTAAGTGAGAATTTATTAGTTTACAAGTGTAACTATTGGAAAGCTGATTGAAAATCAGAAATCACCAGTCACCTATTCTGTCAATGCATACAAATTGTTTCGGAATTGTTGCGTGTATTACCTCACTAGAGATTGAATACAGAAACTCAAGGATTTACCATGAGGTCACTGAATTGACGTTTGATACTTTACACTTTCAACTTTAGTCATTTTGAGATGTTTATTTCATAATGATTATTTGACTTTATTCATTGTTACATGCCAGTTATCATTGTAATTTATAGATGTCAACTTTGGAAGGAAGTTCTGGGAGTCCCACTGAGTAAGCATTCAATGATACCTATCTACTAGATATGATTGCAAAAAATAAATCTACATCTCAAATACATTATCACTTAATCAGAAGATTATAATGCCGTTGAGTTGTATCTAGCCATTAATTACATCTTCGTCTTAACTGACTGTGAAGGATGATTTGACTCTTAAAGCTTTTAAGGATGTCATGACAAACAGAGTTGAATGCTCTAACAGGATGATATAAATAATGTCAAGCAGTTTAGTTCGTAATGAAATTAGCATAAACAAAATATTAGACAATCCTACTATACAATGACTAAAGAAGATTATTTTCAAGACATGAACCTAACTTTTCGCAGACTTTCTAGATAGGAGTGCGAGCCCTATGCCCAACCCTCCTCCTTTACCCGGGCTTGGGACCAGCAGCAACCCTAGAAGAGCTGCGGGCGGGGTTAGTCTCTTCGCTAGAAGAGTCTAAATAAGAATAACATCATTAAATGTTTTTTTGATTATTCTTACAATGTTTAACTATGCGGGGTTGTCATAGTAACTGACACTTGTCTACAATTGTTGTCTTGTTTGCCGAATCGTTATTATGCTTTTATTATCATGTATGTAAATGTACATTTACATGAATTAAGGTGAAATCTTTGAAATAAGATCTCTTCATCGAACACAATTTTTGTTATTCAGAAACTATCAATGAATGACTATTGTGCAATAAGATGGAAGAATATGCAAAACTCTAAAAAAAATCTAAACTAAGATGTGTAAAGTGACGTGTAATTTTTAGTTGAATCATCAGAAAAAAGCAATCAACTCCAACAAGACATTGAACTTCTTGGTATTTCTCGAAATTTCTGTGTTGCATCAAAATTATGTTTCAGTCAAATTACTTACATAATCATATACTGTTATGTAATCTAATGAATAAAATCTTCATTTTTAATAGTCTTTACAAAATGAAATTCATACAACCCTATCATCTTGGTTATCAGTGAGGATCACTTTACTACCGTCACACCTCTTTCTGGTTAGAAGTACTAATTTACCTTGAGTCCCAAGAGTTTGGTGTGTTTAGTTGTACTGCTCTCCGAACGAATTACGTATAGTGGTTGGGCATTAAGGAACAATTGCTCAGGATATTATATATCGATTGTTTAAATATTGTAGGTATGATCGACTACCACATTAATGTAGCGAAAATGGTCTGGGGGATTATTATGGATCAAAGAAACTTGGAATAGCCAGTAAACAGTTATGAGTTAACTAGTTAGTCAGTACATATCTATTTACGTTAACAACGTAGGGGAATTCAAACAACTGTCAGGTGTATACATTAAAGTTTTCATTCTTCACAAGAAGTCTTCATCAATGGTGTTATCTAGAGAAATAGAAAATTGTCAATGAATGAATAGTTTTGATTTGAAGAGGCTGTCAATAGCAAACTATCTGAAATGTCTTCATTATTCTTAAGTTGTAAACTGAAGATCAGGTTAACAGAAATAATCAACTGTTGCATTTTCTAAAATGTATACTGTATATATTACTATTAAAACTACTGGACACATTAGTTGAATTTAAAAAAATGGCATTATTTTGTAATGAGTATTGATTACTATGTAGTTGAATAGAGTGAGAATACAAGTGTTCAGTGTTATTTGGTAATTGTTGACATCACCACCAAACAGTGAAGGTTTCCTTATATAACGCATTATTCTTTCTTCAACAGACTGCAAAAGATTAGTTTATATCAGAAATAACTTCATAATATTTAACATAGGTAAGTTATCAATGATATAATTAGAATGTATTTAGATCTTCTTGTTGATTTCTCCAAGATAAAAAACATGATTCGTGGATTTCACTTGCCAGTCAAGTAATCTATGATCATGGTATTCAATATCACTTAAAGTGTAGATACATACATTTTTTGGCTTTCAGTAACCAACTAGATGATCACTAGATGAATTTGTGTATTTGTATCATGGTACATTGTTGCCGCTTTCTGTTACTCTTTTTATCTATTACAGGAGTATTTCAATAGTTTAGTTGGAAAATATAAACGTAAAATAGAATAACGCTTAAATTGGTCACAAGAGAATGTACAACTTGTTAATTTGGCATCAAGGAGTAGAAGTTGTGAAATTCATTGGAGAAATGCATTCAACTGAAGAAGATTTTATTCAATTACCTAATGCAAAATTATCAGAATTAAAACAATTTCCATATCATAATTTGATAGTCAATCGACACCAGATTACATCATCAAGGAGTAAACATTCAGCATTGATTACTGATACAGAAACTTACATTAATTTGAAAAGGCATAAACTACACAAACTATTCGATGCATCGACTTCATCTGTGAATACAACACAATGTGGTAAATACAAAACTTAATGCAATACAATTACGCATACAAACACGTTACTACATGAAAAATTACGTAATCGTGAAAATTAATCGTTAAAATTAACTCATGAATGATTAGACTACTTATTGCAATAAAATGATCAGTTAGAGAAATTCAGTAGAAGTAAATGAAAACTATTGAAAAAAAATTGACTGATACAAATCAAACTAATTCTGTTGATACGTATTTCGACCAATTTCAGATTGATATGAATCAGTTAGTTGCATGAATTGATTTTGTACAAAATCTATTAAATACGTTAGATACTACTGATAATCAACAGTTTAATGGTAATCTGCCAAGATTCTATTTACAAATGAATCTAGTGAATAGCTTACAATCTATTCAATTGTATTATTCATATCTTGACAAGAAATTAATGGAAATAAGTCAATGGAATACAGCAGTTGAAAGTGTATATCGTTTATAAAGTAAGGTTAATGAAAAACCATTATTCATTAAGGTGGGTTCACTGTTAAAATAAAAAAAGAAGTAGAAGAAAAAGAGTAAGAAGAAAGAGAGGAAGAAAACAATGACCTGCTTCTTAGTGACAAGTTTACCTATCGATGGATTTATCACCCTCATTACATTATACAATCGCAAATGATACGATTTCTACTACGATAATCAATAGTGTCTATAAATGACAGTTAGGTAGGTGAATATGCCGACTATAATAGAAACGTTATTCCAATAAAATATCCGTCAGTGTAGTTGAGTATTCATCAAAACATCATAGAAGTCAGATAGAGACTGTCAGTTGTAAATAAAAGTTGCGTAATGTGTTAGAATGAATTTCTTTCATGAAACTGAGACGAAATGTACTTGAAAATAAAAATAAGTATGTTAAGCGTAAGGAGTGAATACGAAAAAAGTGAAGAGTAGTAATCATTCTGTTATGACGCAGGAAATTGGTTGATTGGATGGCCGAGTGCCAATTGCTAGTGCCTAGTTGGTTATATCGCGTCTGCCCTGTGCCCACTCAGTCCCAATCCGAAATAAGAAGAATGCGAGCCAATAGATCAGCCAGACAGAATTGTATTATATTTCAAGCATTCCTTTATATATACATAAAGTCAGACCACACAAAAATCCAGTTAGCAAATCAACATGAATACAAATCGAGGGAAATAGTGGTAGTGAATAGAAACAACTTGTACACAACTAATTGACTGTAGTCCATAACAATAGATAATATAATAACAGTAATTATGCTAAACGGAAGGATAGGGTAAGCGGAGCGTAACAATAATAGAAACAAAATGTTTACATTACACAGAGTTAGAATAAATGAAATCGTGTTCTTAAAACACAGATGTGAAAGTTTGTTACACTTCTTTGTGGTCCGACCTAACAGATTCTAAGTGAAGAATTGTTTGTTTTTTTTTAAATTTTGGATGATTAATTTTGATTTAAGTAATTTAAAGCAGACAAAATACAGATGTCTATGGTAGGCATTTCTTGACTCCAAACGAAGAATCTGCTTTGATCAGATGGTTTGTGTTTACAAAGTGATCAGTCGTAGACCTTGTCAATGATTCACTGTCATCAAACATGTCGTGGATTATGCTGAGAAGTAATTCAGATCTATTCAACTTCGTCAAGCCATAGATATTACTGAAACTGTTAGTTGAATGCTCATATATAAATCTTTATCGACTGTTTTCTCGCTGTCTACATTTTAAGAACTTTATATTGTTGTTTTTCTATCAATTCCGCTCTTCGTTTCATATTGCTTTGTTTGGTAAATTTACTGCTATCTTACAATAGACTGAGAAGTTAATTGCTGTGGACGTTTCAATAAGCAAGAACCGTTCCTACGTCTTTTATTATTAGATCTTAGTTGTTTTCGAATAATTTAAGTTTTTATGTTCTTTCGACAGTAGACAGTAATCTCTTGTAAAGTATTCGTTGAAACAGTAAAACAGTGCTGATTTAAATCTTTGGAATTCTGTGGTGTAGGCGTGAAGTCAGATTACTTATCTCTTAGACTAAATTTCTAGAATGAATGTGTGAATGAAGTTTGTTAATTCAATGTTCTACATTACAAAATTTTACTTTCAGGAATATCACTTCTAGATGTGTGGACTGAAGTAATTGCAAATGAATGATTGATTACGAAGTTTCAGGTTCATTTAAAAAGTTGTGTTGGCCTTAGGCTATTTGTGAAATCGAGATAACAGATTGAGTACATTCTTAAGTGAACTTGTTAACTTATTCAGTTGATAATTAACGTCCTGCTGACGAGGGATCGTATACAATATTGAATCTTTGTAAAATATTCTGTTCAAATTCTAAGACTAAATCGAAATTCTTTCGTGCTTGTTATTTACGAGATCTTCAATTAAGAAAGATAAAGTTAATAATAATAATAATAATAATAATAATAATAATAATAATAATAGTATTAAAAATGCGGACTCTATCCATTAGTACATATGCGGAAATCTTGTATGTACAGGCTATTCGGCTGTTGATGTATTAGTTGACTCAATAAGTTGTCGGGAATAATCACGAATCGATTTTGTGATTTCCTCTTAACAAATAAACACTTATTTCATAACTAATTAAAGTGACAGATGTAGTATTTGGATGTGACTTATTATATCGTTGGAATATATCTGACCTATTTAACAGTCAATCAATCAGTTAGTGCGTGTTACGCCATCTGGAACATAAGCCGCCTTCAGGATTCTAAATTAGACTTTGTCTTGTGACACAGTTTGATGATTTTCTCATTGTGTGTCTTATTCACCTCCAGCTTCGCTTTTTGATTTCTTCCTCGGCTGGAAGTTGGTTTGTTCTCTGCCATAAAAGGCTGTATTTGGCCAACGGATCCGAAGTATCTTATTCAGACAGATATTTATAAATACTTGTATCTTATGACGGATGCTCTTCGTAGTTCACCCAGTTTTAGCTCTATATAATAAAACTGTCTTTACCTGTCTATTATAAATTGTGACTATTATGTTAGCTGAAAGCAGGTTTGAGTTCAAAATGTTTATGGTTGTAAAAATGTTGCTTTAACCTTGCTAAACCTTTCCTTCATATCTGCATTAGATTCTCCATGTTTATAGATGATGTTGCCTAGGTATGTAAAAGTTTACACATCTTGCAGTTTTCTCCGTCAAGCTATGTGTGATTTAGTTAGTGCTCACTGTTCTATATCTGAGTATCTTGCCTTCTCCTTCGTGTATGCTGAGGCCTACTGCTGTCTGCAGAGGCTCTTGTCACAATGTCCGTCTTCATTGGCTATTGTTTCTGTGTGTGGAATGGAATAGGTAGGTTTTCTGAAAAGTCTAAATCGTTTATTGGCATTCAGGTTGTCCACTGTATTCGGCACTTACTTTGAGATGTTGCATTTTCATTATATATTCAAGTGTCAGAAGACAGATGACCGTTGAGAGTATATAGCCCTGTATGACACCAGTCTTTACTTTGAATAAATCCATGAGCTGCTCACCATGCACGATTTCGCAGGGTAGTCTGTCGTGTCAATTCTGTGTGTTACTGACTACCTTTTCTTGTAAAACTTGGTGTTGAAAAAGACCCCATAATGTTCTCCTTTTCACTCTGTCTAATGCCTTCTCGTAGTCATGAAATTTAGTATAAAGTGATGAGTTCCATTCAGTTGATTGTTCAACAATGATCTGCAGAGTCGAAATTTGGTCGGTACACGATCGATGCTTACGAGATCCAGACAGTCGATCTGGAAGTTGGGCGTCGACTGGACCATTTATTCGGTTCAACGACACTCTGCTGAAGACTTTTCCTAGTACTGAAAGTAGGGTTATGTTTCTGTGGTACTCACATTTGCGAGGATCCTCCTTTCGTATCTTGATGATGAACTCTTATTTGCAGTCGTTATTCCGAATCTCCCTAAAGGGAGTGTGGAGCATCTTCGCGGTTACTCCTATATCTAGTTTAAGTTACTCTGGCACTTGTCTGACTCTGACGACTTATTGAGTGACCGTGTTGATTTCCTTGATTGCTGATGAGCCGATATTTATATAGAGATCTGTTGATGCTGCTTCAATGACTGGAAAATTCAGTGTGGTTGGCTCATCTAAGATTTCTTCAAAGTGTTCAAACCACCTGTTTTGTTGCTCTCTAGTTTCATTAATTGCTTCGCCATCCATGTTTTGAGTGGTCACTTCGGCTTACTGTATTCTCCCGCTAGATTCGTTGTATCGTAAAGGTATTTTTCTGCTGTCATTGCTAGGTCTTTTATATATTTCTGCTTATTCGATTTAATGCTCCTCTTCATTTGCTTGTCGGCTTCTTTGTCGATCTGTGCCTTGGATTTCTCTAATCTCGTTCGGCTGTTATTGATTGCTGTCTCCACGCTTCTTCTTTCTTGGATCTTATAAAGAGTGTCAAAAAAGATCTATTCTTTGTGGTGGTGCTCTTTAAGGTTTGAAACCTTTTCACATGTCAAAGTTATTGCTTTCTTAATCCCTTTTCAATTATTCTCTATAGTAGGTCCCTCTAATTCTAGTATGTTATGAATGGTCTTAAATTTATTTTGAGTTATCTTAAATTCATTGAGTTTGTCAGTATCCGAAAGAAGGGTTGCATTTAGCATTTGTAACACTGCCCTAATTTATGTGTGACATATATAATTCCATAAAGTTAAGTGTACTACAGATAGTCCCTAAGGATCTATTATTCTATTATAGTGTTAATTGCTTTAAAAAATTGAATCTAGAATTATTCAACAAAATATACACTAAGGCACTAAAGTAAGATCACCGTACACTCACTAAAATGATGTTGAAGTGTGCTCGGGTATACGACGAAGTTACGCTTGTCGTACAACCAGAGTCACTTCTATCGATTGACCTACTCTTACGAATGAGAAGAAATCAGAAGGCACTGTAGGATGGAAGCGAAATTATATTTGATCGTAAACAGAGCTTCAATGAAATAGCAACGTCTAAACTGTCAAACTAGAGTGAGATGCTACCCACGGTGGTTCAAGTCGTGATCTGGTGGTGATGCTTGACCACACGCCTTCAACTAGTAGTGTCCGCTAAAACAAACATGGTCAGCATCAATATCGAGAGCCTATGCTACTTTTTATTTTGGGGATTATTTACCGCTACAGCCCACTCCCCCCCTAATCGGTTCGTGACGGCCCTAAGACGTACCAGCCAAAGGATAAAACCCGATACGTTAGACTTTGGTAAACGTTCCTTAGATGGCTTGCGATGTTGGGCAGCCTCTTGACGTCGGTCCCTAAGCTATGGTGTCGTTGCAAAAAATATTTGTACATAATAAATCCTTGTTCCTTCCAAGTCCTCCTGTTTGTTTCCAAACGGCCTGGAAGTAGAAAAAAATAAATAAAATTTAAATCTGTTCATTTTGTATACGAAAAAGTAATTGTTAACTCGATGCGTCTATAAAAAAACGTGTTGAACACTGACAACAAATAATCAAATTCTTTTTTTAACACGAAAATTTATAAAATGCATACCGTAAATTTTAAAAAATGATAGTAACAGTTTATTCGATTTTTGTTTATTTCTTTTTGTTGTTTTTTCTTTTAAGACAAAAAATTTGTTATATCTCCGTAAATAGTGGGAATCTGGAGGAAATTAGTAGACATAGTATTCGCTTAGGTGTTCTGTAAATCGTACATTTCTATCAGAACCCGTAGCTCTCGGTGTTATGAAGCTTTCTGATATTTCTACTTGGGTGTTAGTCGTTGTTTGAGGCGTGGTCACTTCGTTCATGTCACGTTTTACTGGTTTTGTAGCGAATTCGACACCAAAAGGTGTACCTTCTAGGTAGGCTGCTTTGAGGCGGTCAATGCTGACGTTATCCTCGTGACCATTCTTGTCAGTCGAACAGCACTATGTTTCACGTCTCAGGACCTTGTATGGCCCTTCGTAGGTTGCGTCGAGAGGTCGGCGTACAGCATCACGACGTACGAAAACGTGTGTACTATATTTTAAGGCAGGTTGGATAAAGATGTCTTTCGACTGTTGTCGAGTTTGAACTGGCTTAACGGAACGCATAGCATTTGTAAGCCCGTACACGTAAGAATTTAGATCCAGGTTGGCCGAGGTGGAAGCAGTTTCCACAAATTCACGTCGTAGTCGAAGAGTCGTTCCGTAGACTAATTCAGCAACACTGCATCCAACATCTTCTTTTACTGTGTTGCGAATCCCGATTAACACTAGTGGTAAGGCATCGATCCTCTAAGGGATGTTTGTAGCTGAAAGTGATGCTTTCAGTTGTCGATGGAATCTTTCTAACAAACCGTTAAATTATGAGTGGTAGCCGGTCGTCCTGAAACGCGTAGTTCCAAGTAATTGTGTCCAAGCGTGGAAGAATCCCGATTCAAACTGACGTCCATGGTCTGTTGTTACTGTGGATGGACAACCAAAGTTGGCTACCCATCGTTCGACGAAGGCGCAAGCAATCGTTTCACTAGTGATGTCTTTAAGTGGTAATCGTCCTATCAAATCAAAGTGGAAGTGATCGTACCGAGCAACAGGGGTTGAGAAAGTGCCGGGGTGCATTTATTATGTTGCATTTCTTTGTTCTTCTTGCAGGCCATGCAAGTGCGCACCCATTCTTTGATATCCATATTCATCTTCGGACAGCAGAATCTCTCAATAATCAGTTTACTCGTAGCACTAATCCCAGGATGAGAAAGGTTGTGCAATGTATCAAAGATGATTCGTCGACAACTCCTGGATACGACTGGACGGGCTATACCTGTAGAAGAATCACAAATTAAAGTGTTCTTACCTTTCCCAATCGTTTTGTTTCGAGTTGGAGCATCGTTGCAGCTAACTCGTGATGAAAATCGATATCTTCACTTTGAAGTCGAGCTAGTTCAACAAGGTCGATTCCTTGGATACGATTCAAGGAATATATTCTCAATAAGACGTCGGCAACTACATTGTTGGCTCCCGATATATGTCGTATGTCCGGAGAGAATTCGGAGATATAGTCAAGATGATGCATCTCACGTGGATAGTACTTATCTGAAGATGACTTAATCGTAAACGTCAGCGGTTTATGGTCGGTGAATATTGTAAATTCCCGGCCTTCGATGGAATGTTGAAAATGTCGTACAGCACAGTACATGGCTAGTAGTTCACGTCCAAAAGTGCTGTCTCTCGATTCAGTGTCGTCTAATCGTCTTGAGAAGAATGCTAAAGGCTGCCAAGCTTGGCCAGTCCATTGTTGCAGAACTGCGCCAATCGCTGAATCAGAAGCGTCGACCGCAATGCTGACGGGAGTTTCAGTATTGTAGTGTGCCAGCATAGTTACATTGGCTATTGCCTCTTTAATTGCAACGAAGGCTTTCTTTGATTCTGAATCTATTGTAACCACCTTTTTATTCCTACGAAGCTGATCTGTTAGTGATTACACAATAAGAGCATAGTTGGGGATAAATCGTCTGTAGAAACTTACCTACTCGTTGAAAGCTCGTAACTGTTTAATGGTGGTTGGTTCCGGATACTTCAGAATAGCCGCCTCCTTGTGTTTCTGAGGCTGTTTACCATTAGCATTAATAGTATGCCTCAGGAAGTCTAACGAAGTTGTTCCAATTTGGCATTTCTGTATTTTAATGGTAACTGTGTATTGCTAAGTCTTCTAAAAGCTGCGTTTAGATGTGTCATATGTGTTTCTTCGTCCAGGTTTGCTATCAAACAGTCGTCGACGAAACGCTAAAATGTTTGTGCTGCATTCCTGAAGCCGAAGGGCATGCGGAGAAATTCCTAAAGACCGAACGGGGTAATAATAGCCGTTTTCGGTATATCGTTTTCGACCATCGGTATTTGATTGAACGCAAATACTAGGTCGATTTTTGAAAATACTGTCATTCCCTTCAACGTAGCCGTTAGGTCGTGGATGTGTGGTGAAAGGTAACGATCAGGCGTAGTTGGTGCGTTAAGACGTCGATAATCACCGGTGGAACGCTAATCATTGCTTTCTTCGGGACCATGTGTAGTGAAGACGACGATGAGCTGCTGGATGGACGGATTATTCTCAGGTCAATCATATGGTCGAATTCGTTCTTCGCAATCCTTAATTTTTCGGGTGCTGGTCGGCGTGCTTTGGAGAATACAGGTTGACCTGTAGTCGTGATGTGATTTGTAACATTGCTGGTTACACATGATAACTTCGACGTCGCCTTATTCAGGTCCGAACACTTGTCAAGTATTGGTTGAAAATAAGGGTTGCTAGGAAAACAACAGGGGTCTTTACACTTATTTAAGTCCTTGCCATCGGTGTTGTGGTACCAATATCAATGTGGATTTTCCCTTCATCGAGGTCGAGATGAGGATCTTTTGCGAGATGAACTTCGTCGTCGCGGACTGCTTGGTCGGTGTTGTTCCTGTAGATCGGAGAAAAGATAAAAAAAATTGCACAATTTGGTTATTTCGTTTCCGGTCTCAAGAGGTTTTCCTGTAACGGAATAAACCTCATTGTGGCGAGTTCTGGTGATCTTCAGAATTTGATTAGCGGATGAAGCTAGTTCGTCTACTGGTTTATTGTTAAATGTTACGAATACTGCTTTCACTTTTTGTGGCAGTTTTCAGAGGAAGAGTTGACAGAAGAGACCTTCATCAAAAGTGCATTGAAAAATTGCCTCCTTAATATGCGATATCATTTGCGACGGTAAACCGCTGCCAAGCTCAATGGTGTGAAACAACTCATCAAGACGTTGTCTGTCGGACATGTATCCTCGTTTGAGAATTGATCTTTCAAGCTGTTCGTACGGTTCTAAGCAGTCAAGACTGAAAAATGAAGGGGTGACGTACCTGTTCAATTCACGCGGAAATGACCTTACAACCGCTAGAATCTGAACGCGTGGATCTGTTACACCGTGGTCTCGAAATTCTGCTTCTGCGTAGTAGAACCAGGCTTCTACATAATCTGCCCAAAAACGAATGAGCTGAAAGCTTGGAGGCGTAGGGGGTTTAATTCAAAGTAGCTTAGGAGTCTGGTCTGACATCATAAAAATAGTTTTGTATGCAAATACAAAGATACTGAGAAAAATATGCTAGAAAAAAAATAAAACCACCAATAATACTCTGCTAAAAACTATAAAAGGGAACTAACTCACAGTAATGATCGTTTTTAGTCACGTTGAGCTTACCAATGAAGTGTGCCTGGGTATATGACCAAGTTACGCTTGTCGTACAACCAGTTCTGGCAGTGATGTGTGACCGCGCGCCTTCAACTAGTTGTGTCTGCTATAACAAACATGGTCAGTATCAATGTCAAGAGCCTATGCAACTATTTATTTCGGGGATTATTTACCGCTACAATGTGATAGGCTATTTTATTCAAAAAATATACGATTTTCATGTTTTTTAATGAATCAAGACATCATGACGATTCCATTAAAAATGATGTGACATTATTGATTTCCTCTAATCAATAGTGAAACTGAAGAAAATGTTATTTTTCAACCATTCATCAGTACGTAATTGAAAGTTTAAATCATGATCATTTACTGGTTGCTGATGTTATGATTATTAAGTGTTGCAATGCACAAGTGTGTTATTACAGATATAACAATATTCAGTAAAGTGTAGATTGGTGTTATTAAGTTGTAATAAGTCCAAGGTTGGAGCTTCATTATTGTTAGAGAAGATATCGACTTGATATGCCCATATTTCAAAATACTGATGCATTATTATTAGTGAAATGGTCAAAATCCCGTTCAGTTTTCTGAATTCCTGTAGATATTTCGTTAAACACCAAGGTATTGAGTAAACTAATGAACTTTGTCAGTTGTTTAACTTTATGCAGTTAGTTTAGTTGTTAGTAGAGATTAGTCATGCATTAAAACGTTATGACTGAAAGAAAAGGAATACATAACAATCTAAACATATATGAAAATGAAACTGATATTTCATTTAGTTGAAGTCTCGTTATAATTTCATTTAGATTGTCAGAAACATACGAGACAATTTAAATCACTGTTTAACGATACACTGAAGTGTTATTTAAATTACCTCAGTGAGTGTCATTTATTTTCTAGGTGAATTATTCTGAAGTAATAACTCAAATTAAATTTTTTCTATTTCATATTGAATATGATGTTGAAAAGGTAGAATGTCAGTGAAGCATCATTGTTACAACAAATTACGTATCTTCTACGAACAATTCTATTTTGATAATGAATGTGTTACTCTTCGATATGGAATTAAAATTTGATGTTTTCAAGCAGCTTATCGCCTCACCATGAATTAACTGCTGACAAAAGTGTTAAATCGCTTGAATACAATTTGATGTTGCTTAAGTTTGCTGTTTTTCGTTAATTAAAAAGTATTCAGTGCGACAGTTGCATTTTCTGTATATTTGATTATAAAAATGATGATTTACTCATTTAATTTACTACTTGTGGACTGTAGATCCTCCACCTCGGGTACCTTAGAAATGTCGCTTACATATGCTGGAACGACCGACTAGGCGGTTTTGGGCAGGACACAGTACTAGGTAATAAAATCCTCATTAAAAACAAACCATATAATTCTGATCACGCCTGTAAACTGGTGTGCTCTTATGTACGAAATGTTACTATAGAATAAACTATGATTATTATTACTATTATTATTTCAAAACACCACACAACGTGTTAAGCATCTATCTAGTTCAGCAGCCTGTACGTTACTATGCAATTGACGCTCTACTCACAATCAGAATAAAACTTCTGCAACATCCCTCACTAACTTCTGATTTCTTCTTATTCGTACGTGTGGGTTTAATCGTTAGAAGTTGGTTTGGTTATTTGTCGAACATTATTCGATCGTAAACCGGGTGCATTTCATTATCATTTCAAAATAGGAGAATGGTTTACTGGTTTGTTTATGGTTAGCTAATGTCAAGGTTAATCTAGCAGTTGTATAAGCTCATATCTATTCATTAGTCCCGCCATGTAGCCAGTTACAGGAAAAATGTGGTGAATCGTTCAAGTACTGCATTTCACATTTACGAAGCTGCAGTTGTAGAAAAACTGTATCATGAACGTATTTTAGTTCCGTAAACCCATCACAAAACCTACTACTGGTTGAACTGTATTATAATCGAATGACAATATGTTTAAATTTTCCTTCAAATATCAACAACAATCGACCAATTGGAATGCAGACTGGAATTCAGCGCACTTTTCAACGGTTGCTGACATTAGCTATTTTGACTTTCTACCAAGCTACTCTTTATAGGTAAGTCGTAAGACAAGACAAACTGAGCCGCATACTGACGTTGATTAACATTATTGATTTTCCTTTTAATAATAATTAATAATGCAATTTATTTTTGAGTCAACCGTAAACAGATGAAAATGGCTAATTTACTTCGATCGTCAGTATTGTAGTCTTATTTATGTTAGAATGATTGGGCATCATACTTTCTACACAATGTCATTTTGATGCATGATGAACAAGTTGTCTTCGAATAAATACGCCTTAGGTATTACGCGATAGTATCTCGGATGTCTACTGGAGACCTTTTTTTGAATTTCACGGACGTTTCTGTTGGAGCCGGATGTGCATAAAGCGTAGATAGAAACGCTACCGTACTGTTGATCTACAGTTTATTTCGTCACTTAAAGGATAGTATTTCTTAATATAATGGTTGTACATGATGACTATTGTCGAGTCTACTGTTTGTGGTCTGTGGGTCCACCTCAGGTACCTTGGAGTTATCGCCTACACGTGCTGGAACGACCGATTAGAGGGTCTTAGGTTGGCTATAGTACTAGTTAATGATGCTAAGTAGTTGATGTGGTTACAGATATATGTATATATATTGATGTATATATAATTTTGTGTAAAACTACCAGTACCTCTGAGCAATTAGTTGTATTCCGTTTCATCTTATAAGACATACAAATTGTGATTTGTGTTAGAATGGCTTTATAATCAACCTATCTGTTTATAAGATCTACCAATCCAGGTCGCTAACGCCTCATCACTGACTACTGGGATAAATCAAGCCGTTTAATTTCCGATTTGTAGTCTAATGACTACTTTCCTTCTATGTAATGCATTTAGTGACTCAGATATATCCCTAACAAATTTAAAAGTAAATCTCTGAATTAGATTACATTGGTTAAGTAACGCGAAGAACATTCTTGAATAAGTCAACTTGTCTAGTGATATCATTTCATTTAGTCTATACACTTGCTTTTATGTGTCGATTACAGAAGCATCTACGAAATCGATTGTCAGTGACCGCTGAGCGGAATATGATTCTAATCCATGTTTACAATGTAAAAATCACTGGGATTAAGCTGGAAATAATTTTCTTTAGTCGCGAATTTTTTTCTCGAAGTGGTTAAATTGTTAATTCTTAAATATACTAAAAGCAATGTTATAGTGCACTTAAGTCGCATCGATGCGTGTCGTTATCCAATCGTTGACGTTTTACTAATGCTCTTAATAATAAGGTTTTAGATGTCAGTATTACTTATAACTAATGAGATGCCTCAAGTTTTGAAAAGCCCTCATGGACGCTAATTCATTTGACAATAGTCCCACTCTTAGTTTAAGAGTTTGTTTTGACTGTAAGCAGCATGTGATATTCTCCTGGATCTTACTTTAGGGTTCTTTATTCGTCTAAAAAACTTAATTTGTAGAAGGATTTCATGTTGTTGTCCCAGCGTCCTTCTTATCGTATCGTGCTGAACATCCGCATAGAGTGATATCTTCGTTTCATTCCAAAAATAGCGCGTTCTGTGTTGAAATTTACTACATATTCAAATGTCATACATGCAGTTTTCAGTTCTGTTAGAAGTTTTTGCAAATATTCTATTCCCTGGTGGTTTTGTTGATTCAGGAGCGTAACCTCGGAGCCTAAAGGATGATTTCTCGAAACCATTCATATACGACCTTTCTGTGAATAGTTTTTGTTGTGTTACCTACGCAGTTTTAGGGCTCTAGCTGCAGGTTGGAATGCTGTAAACATAGTGAAGTGTGATACTTTTTGAGTTTGTCGCTTCTTAAACTTTAAGTTATATGGAGACAGCGTCTCTGTAAGTGGTAATTGTCTGGGGGGGGATACATTACTTTTGTCACAACCTTGTACGTTCGCCAACTGGATTTCGCTCGAGGATCCTAATTTTTTTTTCTATTCATTATTAGTGTCTTTAAATCACGCTTCTTGGCATGTTAGCGCCTGATAAAATAATTATTCCGACCAATATAGTTTGGTTGGGCCATCACGATCGACAGACAGCTTCGAAAGATTTCATCTACCGTTCCCCATTCTTTGTGCTAATTGAATAGTATATCCTGATTTCTTAGTTCTATGCTTTGCTTCTAATTATGATTTTTAATTATACAGGTGCATAAAAGCCATGCAATCGTTAAAAAAAGTAAGATCATTTGTGATTCCGACTTAAAGCTTAATTTCAGAGCACTTTACTAACTGGATTGCCTGTTTCTAAAAATCCTCATATTGTACGTTTCCTTCAGACGGTTTATAAATTTCTAAATTCTAGATTTTAACGTCACTGTACAACCGTATACTCGAAGTGTTGGCTGTCATGCCTGAAGAATCTAGTTATCGTAGGCATACAAATGAAATAATACAGTCTAGATTAAATGCTGTGCAAAAGGTGACTTATTTTTTAAATTTAATGTATTCTGTTTTGGCTAAAAGATCTCAGATGTCCCCACTCTCGAGTCTACTATCGACTGTGGTCAAATAGAAGAAGTTATCCTACAGGTAGGTATGATTTCATACGTGATTTCCTCTCTGAATAATAATTGTAATTCTTCATGATGACATTGGTTGACTGGATTAGTTCCCCTTAACTGTTTAATAAAGTCGTTTACAATATTTTGTTTCGTACAATATCTTCCCTTTATAAATTTTAATAAGAATGACAATTGTGTCAGAATTATATGAATTGATTTTATTTTGTGGCTTCTCATTAGATCCATGAAACCTAAAAACAATTGTAGTCATTAAAATGCAAAACAAGTATTCATACTTTACATCAGAAAAATCCTGTGTAAATTTTAGGTTGACATATAGATGTGGATCATTATGAAAACAGAAATTGTGCAATAGTTCAAGTCAGAAACAGATATATTTCTAGACCAACTGTAAGAAAATTCAAAAAATACAAGTGAATGTATGCGTATTTCAGAAGACAAATAAGAAGTTATGTAATAATAACTGCAAGTAGCATCAAGAAATGTGTTATTTGTTAGTTATTAGTTAATTAGTTGTTTCGTTGTTTACATCTTGCCTCTGAATAATGGATACTTCCATAAACATAAGTTCCTTCGCACCAGTCGCATTTGAACAGTTGTAAACTGTTGTACAGAAATGATGCATTGTCGTTTCCGGAGGACATTCTCCTCTACAGTTGACAAAGATAACTCGTGTCAACAAGAAGGACATAGACTGGTACGTATAGCTATGTTGATACATATTACATTCGAAATCATATCCTGATTAATGATCAAAAACCAGACAAAGAATATTCAATAATATATTGGTTTCGATATACATGTCTTACACAACAAATACGGTGGAATCAATCACAACCAAACAGGATATAAAATCTACTAGTTATAGTTTTATATTCACCCAAATATTATGCATCACCTCTCGGTCTACTGTTTTAGGTTGAATATATCATGAACAACGTAAAATTTGCTATAAGTATGTTTATCCCTAATGAAAGGAAAATAACAGGTTGAAAATCTTAGAAGTCGAAATAAAAATTGCATAAACAATAGTGGAAATAATAGGCGTAGGGAATATATTTCGAAAGCAACGATTGGCATCAATAAATAAAAATTAGATATTAAGACTAAATTCAGGAGATAAATAGTGAATATACCCACTATCGCAATCAGTCTTCATCCATGTTACTGAAAGTCTCTATTTATAAGTTACAGTCATCATATTAAATATGCACTTCCCAATTGTGTTCAGGCTAACAGTTCATAACTTCATGTGGTTGTATTACGTCTTGATTCAACCACATTTACTCTTCTTAAACTACATTACTAGTCGTCACTGTACGTCGACGTAAGTAGTACGTGGTGGGTTGGTACATAACACGTTCCAGCTGCCCAGTCGACAAGCGTTCATTGCCTTGTCATTGATTTTCTACATTTGGTACCCTACGTTCTATCGCTACTTGCTCGTACAGTTCCACCCTACGTGAAAAATATTTCTTAAAAATTTGTCGCATACTCAAATTAAACCAGTAATAGACTGAAGGCTTTAGTCTTGTTCCTTCTGTCATGTCTCAGCATGAAGCGAACTATAATTTCTTTAAAATTCGACTTCATATTTTTAAACTAAGGTGTATACGTTGATAATCTCGCCTTTAAGTTCTGATAATAACAGAAAATTAGTTTACAACTTCCAGTCGTTCAACACAACATAATATACTAATATCATACACCTATTGGTTTTCCTTGTAAGTAATTTTTTATTAGTATAAAATATCCTGCATTAAAACAGCAGGTTGTCTATTATCTGTTGACTGCTTCACATGCATAATCCAATAACAGAAGGAAATTTTCTCAGTTTGAATATTTCTGAATGTCTCTGTGACTACGACGTTATGCCATAACTTTTCATAACAGAGAGAAATGAATTCGTTGGCTTCATATCTACCCTAATAAGCTGAACACTATTAAATGTAACCTTGGTAAGTAGTACGGAATATATATCACCAAGCATAACCGCGCACTAAGTTGTATATTGGAGCTTTCAACGTTCGAGCGTTATGTCAAATAGGACAACAGGCATCCTTAGCCATGACTCTAGAATCCCGCTCCATCGATATCTGCTGCATCTCTGAAACGCGTATACAGGATCCAAGCACAGTCATTCGCCTGAACTCACCTTGTGAAAATAAGGAATCTGCTCGGTTCACTCTTCGTGTCTCCGGGGACCCCACTGCTACCACTCGAGGCCTTGCTGGTGTAGGTATAGCACTAAGTTTAAAAGCTGAACAGGCTCTCGTCGACTGGATTCCAATAGACAGTCGCTTGTGCGCAGTCCGTCTAAATGGAACGGTAAGGACTCGTAAAGATAGGGACACACGCCGTTGTCTCTTTGTTGTCTCTGCCTATGCTCCCACTGACTGCAGCTCAGATGAAATAAAAGATGAATTTTACAGAAAGCTTTCTGTCCTTCTATGCAAAGCTAAGCGCACTGATGTAGTAATAGTGGCGGGTGATTTTAATGCCCAAGTAGGTAGACTAGATGAAACCGAAAGGCACCTAGGTGGATCATATGGTGTTGAGGCTCAACGAACAGACAATGGCGACCGGTTACTACAACTCTGCTCAGACAAGCGTTTATTTCTTGCAAACACCAACTTTAAGCATAAGGAAAGACATCGGTTGACATGGCGGCCTCCGAAATCAACCCAACGCTGGACTCAAATAGACCACATTGCTATTAGCCATCGTTGGAGAGGCTCGATAGAAGATTGCCGCTCGTTTTGGAGCACATGTTTAGACTCAGACCATGCATTAGTGCGAGCGCGTATTAGTCTGTGACTCACTGGACGTAAAGGATCTACGACAAGGATCCCCCCCCAGAGTTCAACTTAATGATGTAAAAGTCAAGAATGCATTCCAAGAACAACTAAAAAACCAATTAGTAAACGGCGTAAACTGTTCTCAACCTGAGCTAGCCTGGAATGATATCCAAAAAGCTGTCGAAAGAGCAGTAATATCTACTAATAAACTAGACCTAAAGGTTAGGAAAACTCAGTGGATTTCAGCTGCATCTGCTAAACTGATAGATACTCGGCAACACATCCCATCTGGTTCTGAACATGATGAGCAACGTAGGCAACTTAAACACAAACTAATCAAAAGCTTACGCAATGATCGTGAGCAGTGGTGGGTGGCGAAAGCTAAAGAGATGGAAAAGGCAGCGGCAATAGGTAACAATAGGCAACTGTTCAGACTTATCAAGGAAACGGGTATCAGGAACCCAACTGTAAGTGAAACTATCTGCGAAAAAGATGGCTCCATTATTCACTGTCAATCCAGAAGATTAGACCGATGGGCAGAACACTTTAGGGAACAGTTCAACTGGCCCACGGCGTCATCCCTGCTGCCCACCATTCCCAAACAATCTGAATGGCAAATTAACATTGGTCCCCCAAGTCTCAGTGAGGTTGAGAAGGATATAGGAAACTTAAAGCAAGGGAGAGCGGCAGGACCAGATGGATTGACCCCTGAGATATTTAAGGAAGGTGGTCCAGTCTTAGCAGCGAGATTAACTGAGATCTTGGCTAGAATTTGGGAACTGGACGTAATCCCATCTGACTGGTCTCGAACACTAACCATTCCAGTCTTTAAGAAAGTACAGAAGTCCTCGTGTGACAATTACCGAGGAATCAGTTTAACGAATATAGTGTCTAAAATACTAGCTTCAATAATACTTCGACGTCTAACGAAACCTCGAGAAAACCAAGGTGGTTTCAGACCCGGACGTGGTTGTATAGACCAAATATTCACACTTAGGCAGGTTCTTGAACATAGGCATACTTTCAGACGCCCAACAATAGCTGTATTCCTTGACCTTAAGGCGGCGTTTGACTCTATTGATCGTAAGGTTATGTGGCAATGTCTGTCATTGAAAGGCGTACTAAAGAAGTACATTAACCTTATACAAGCTCTCTACTCGAACACCACATGTCGTGTTAGAGCTTATGGCAGATTGTCTTCGGAATTGACCACTTCTAGTGGTGTTCGTCAAGGTTGTCCGCTATCTCCATTTCTATTTAATTTTATCATGGACATACTTTTAGAGTTAACAATGGCATCGTCTGATTTCTCCGGGGTTGACCTCCTTCCAGGAGATAAACTTACTGACTTAGAATAAGCCGACGATATAGTTCTACTGAGTGAAGATGCTGATAAAATGCAGAATCTTTTGACTACCTTAAACTTGAACGTAAGCATGTTTGGGATGCGATTCTCCCCATCCAAATGTATAATGTTACTTCAGGACTGGCTTAATTCGCACCAAAGTTAGTGATAGGGGGTGAAACTATTGAATGCGTTAACCGTTTTACTTATCTAGGGAGCCTCATCAGTCCTAACGGTCTGGTGTCTGCTGAAATCTCAGCCCGTATACATAAGGCTCGATCGGCTTTCGCCAATCTGCGTCACATGTGGCGTAGGCGAGACATTCGTTTGCTGACGAAAGGACGCGTTTACTGTGCAGCAGTTAGATCCGTTTTACTTTATGGATGTGAAACATGGCCTTTAAGGATAGAGGATATCCGTAAGCTCCTAGTATTCGATCATAGATGTCTCCGAAACATTGCTCGTGTTTGCTGGGACCACCGAGTAAGCAATGCATGGGTTAGGAATAGAGTCCTAGGTAAATACGGTAAGCCTATTGATGAAGTAGTGAATCTTCACCGGCTGAGGTGGTTAGGACATGTGTTGCGTATGCCTGACCACCGTCTACCGAAACGAGCAATGTTGTCTAGTGTGGGAGTAGGCTGGAAGAAAGCTAGGGGTGGCCAAACAAAAACATGGCACCAATCCATGAAGTCATTGACAATTGGGCTGAGCCATGTGAATAGATGCAGACTACCTGGTTGGGGCCCACACGATGAGCGTAACAAATGGTTTGAGACTTTAGGTGATATGGCTCAAAATCGTTGGCAATGGCGCAGGTGCATCCACTCCTTGTCTTCCTCCAAACTCTAATTTCTGAGCTTATTATAATTTTCTCTTTACTGAATCACTTTATATCTCAAATCTCATCTCTGATCTCTATGCCTTTCCATTAGTACTTACTCAGTTACTACCTCCCCTACTCTGGGATTTGGTCCGACAATTTAATCTTTATCTGCTAATTGAGGCATGGCAACTTGAACTGATGTACGCACGTACCAAGTTCTACGTTGTAACTGACTGACTGGCGTAACTTAAGGTGTTCACATTTCTTATGTTGATTGGAAGATTCTAATAGATACAAATCAGTGCAATGTCTAACTGATTATATGTAAGTATTCAGGAGATTATTTGTTGATCATATAGTCTTTTTTCGTATCTGTGCTACATATTGCTAATTTTCTTCGTGACATTTTAATTTAGGCGCGAAGGGAATATGATTTGGCACGCAATATGCTCAAATGGAAACCATGGGAACAACTTGTTGAAGAGGCTCCTCATGATCAATGGAAGTGGCCACTCTAAATTAACTTCTTTAATATTTTAGTATACACAGCACAATATATTGTAGATATTCATTCTAATTATATATTGATTACTCATCTTTTTACTACTTTTCACTGGACAACTTAACATGAAATTACAGCAGATATAAATATAATTTTGTTGTGGCCTAGGGTTTTCACCTAGTTCTTTTCAATGAATTCGTTAGTTAGTGATCACAACCTTGGTAGATGATCAATGAATGTTTGACATTAAGCACGACTGAGTATATTCAACCTGTTATCAGTCTACCCCGAGACGGCGAAAAGAAGAACACTTAAATGGTGAGGTAAACAGTGTAGGAATACGAAGCAAGATTATTTATTTTAGTATATTTATATATCACTTAATTATAGTGATTATTAGAGAAAATTACCAATTGGATAAGCATCACAAAGAAATAACATGAATGATTTTTAAATTGTGTAAATTTATGCAGTTAATGTCAAAACATAAATTCCGGTGTATAGCTCACATTTGATTAATTTAATGTAATGAATGATTAACAGAAATCACGTGTGCGAATTGATTGCCAAGTTTTTATTTGATTTTTTTCAATGATTTGAGGATCTAGCTTCCAAAACAAACTTAAACCTCTTAGTGTTTTGTGCCTGTAAACCGTATCTACTTTCTGTGAATAGTAATTGTTTTATAAACAATACTCGATATCGTCTGCTAAAATTAGTTGAATCATAATTAATGTTACATTATGAGCAAATGCATGAACATCTGCACCGCGAAATGCAACAGGTAAATTAAGTTCCTAGAATTCATTTTCCACTCTTAAAATAGGTAGTTTATTGTTCCATATGAGGTTTTCAAGTTATAATCTCGAGGAACTTTTTTTGTATGCTTTAAGGCTCTTCTTTTTTTGATTCTTGTTTGAAGTTCAATGTTTGATCATGATCTTTTAATAAATGTAAGAATAAAATTATCTGTAATTTTTGGGTCCGATTCCATTCTTGCTGAATAGTATATTCGCTCCCAATACCCACTTAACTATCTTCAATCTCTCAATAAGCACTATGTATGGTGTTAGTGGATCACGACGTTTGATTGTACAAAGTGCATTAATTTACTATTGGTCTGTATAGTAGGTTTTTGCTGAATAAATCTTAAATGTTCTTAATCAGCTAGAATGTTCATATCGATCTATTATTATCGATTCTATTCTATTGCGCACTTATTCGATAGGAATTTACCAGACAGTTATGTGCTAATCCATCTATGCCTCAGCTTATTAAACAATTATCCAGTTTGGTCAGTAGCTACATTTTATTCTAGGTTGATCATCTTAATAGAATTAGTTCTATATTTATCTAGGTACCATTCAGTAATTAGTAGTGCTTCGTATGTAGGACTGCATAGTATCCTGCATGTAGCTCGTTGCGAAGTATTATTGAAGATGAAATCACATGAATCCATGCTAATCATTGTTCAGTTATATCTCTAACCTTTGAATAACATATGAGGTTCATAATCAAACATTCATTTTGAGGTTGTCAATTGAGTCAGAAAGTAGTTTCTCATCATACATAGCAAAGATATGTTAAGGATGTCGAATCTGTGGGTCATGCTTAAAAAAATTAGGATTGCGACTGGATGGTGAATTCTAGGACTACTTACAGTCATAAGAATAAACACAAAATCCAACAGTTTCCATCATTCTATTTTATCCTACATATCTAAATTAGTCTGGTTTGTTCTTGCTGATGAAGAACATATTTTGCGAAAATGCTTAAAAGACAATCAAATAATGAGTAATCTGAGTAGAGTTCTATCCAAGTTTTTATACTTCTTTACTCTTTCACTAATAGCCCCACTTTTTCTTGTAATGCGTTGAGCAATATTCCAGTAAATACAAGGCATGAGATCATGAACTGTTCATAGGCTTACATCACAATAAATCCACATGTTGATGGTGGTCAGCCATTTTTTATTTCATTGTAGAAACTTATATTACTGATATATGGGGGGAAGTAGTTTACATAAGAAAATCTAACTTTCGGTAAAATCGGAATTTCAAAGTTGTTACTTTAATAAGTTGAAAAGAAACGAAACTGATATTTAACCTTTCACCAAAGTCGCTATTCACCACGAAGTTTTATAGTGATCACCTTTATACATATCTTCTTCAATGAGGTTGTGCTATATCATCTCTTCTTATCGGTCGTTTACTGCATTATCTCTTCATGTCCACTGTGGATTAATTTCAAATAAAGCCGAAATAGCCTAAATATTATCGTTATCAATGATTTTTTAACCCTAATAGTCTGTTTCACCTAAGACACCGGTAACCTTTGAAAACGGTGATACATTTCATTTGGATAGTTGTGCAATCATACATACTGAGATTCCATCATACAAGTTGGCTAGAATGTAAATGATAATTATTAATGCTAGAAGATTGGAGCAGATCTCAAATAGTTTATTTGTTAAATAGAATGAATCTTCTACGCAGTTTTTAGTTATGGTATAGCTATCAATTTGTCATCCTGAAGTAGGAATTGTTAAGGAACAGAATACAATCAATTTCGAACATGCATTTCCACTTGATTTTTGTAAATAAATCAAAATGTAAATACCTGAAATTATATATATACTGATATACAGGAGTAAAGTTAGTTGTAAGTAAATACCCATGAATGATCAGAAGTAATCAAGATTGGTCAATATGTCTATAATAGACTAGTTGAAAAAGTCTATTCACTGAATGATACCATTGTTTTGTGTTATTTACGACGAAAATTACAAGAATTGTCATTGAGATAAGTGTTTAACAAATCACATTTATCTAGTAACTAACTTACTAAATAAAGTTCTAGAAGTACAATTTGTCGACCACCCATCCCAAGCATTACTTCAAGCTTTAATACAATCATTATTGGCTTACTATTGTAACATCTACTTAATGATATTCTGATGTTCATATTTGAAACTGTGCAGCTAAGTAGAACGAAAGCCAACAGACTGAATGGAAAATATATTTACTGTATGTTTCATGAGGAAAACTCAACAGTAAGTTCGTAGAAAGATATATTACCTGTCGTTGCCAATAATATAGCAGAACTAATCTTACTGACATATTTCAGCGACTAATCTAGAATAAAATGATTAGTTTATTATCTATCAAATTTGCATCTATTTACCTATTAGTTTATATTTGTTTTATAAATACGTAAAATAAAGAGCTCGATCTTTGTTAGGACCATTTATCACAATGTTTATTACATCCGATAGTTGCATATAAAGTGTGGTAACACTTGTGTGATGTTTGTAGGCGAAACTGTAATTTTTTCTCAAAACACATTAACTTTGTGATTTAAGTTGGATTATGGCTGACAACTGGATGCACGTTTCGTTCTACTTGTGATTCATTAGCAATCGCACTCCCATCGCAGTGTTAATATTCACAACGAGACTTTACTACAGTTCACAGCCACAATCCAACTTTACTCATACCTGTGAACTATCACTGTATCTAACCTATCAGGATGCACATGTACTAATGAAGACTAGTCAGTTCCAGTTCATTAAAACATTAATATGAAAATACAAATACTTTCAATTTAAATGATAACTTTAACCCATATTTTATCCAACAATCCCATTGAAATCAACTGTTATATTTCACTACTTTACACGAATAATAGCATAAATGTGACTAAGATTGAATCGTAGCTGTTAAGTAGGATTCAGGACTGTTTTGATTGATTTACTTGTAACTTGGCGCTGACCTTCAAACCAGGACTCAAATCCACCCAACTCGCTTAAAATGCTCTCACGTTATCCACTGGGTTACTTGGTTTTAATAGTTATATTTGTGTAGTGGGAAACCATACATAACTGGAATGTTTTCGTATCTTTCATTTAATGTTACTAATTACTGAAATTGACCCGTCTTCATTGCTAAATATGCATCATGAGTGCATTGTCACAATATAGTGATAATTCCCAAGTATGATTAAGGTTCGAGTGTTGTCTGCAGGTGTAATTCAGGATGCGTGTTTTGTTCTATCGACTATTTAACAATATAAACGGGAAGTTACATACACATACAAATTAATCAATATAAATTGTATACTTAGTAACAAGTTATGGTAACTTATTGTGCATATATGAAATAGATGTATAAAAACAAATTGTGTCATTTACTGTAAAATCAATAAATCATGAATAGTTTGACTTGAATCACGACTGATTATATTAATGTTCTGTAAGAACTGATGTTAATTCACTGTATTGATCCAGGAAACTTCATCGTAATAGCTATTTAGAGATAAACTAAGTTATTAAACTAAAACCATGCATTTATTATTTAGTAATATAGAAAGTTCAGAAGAGTTTTCAATGATAAATCTATTTGTATGTTATCTTATAATAATGGTATTTAATAGTAGTCTATAATAAGAAAACCACTAGTATTTAACTAATTGTCTTCCAAGAGAAACATTGTTATTGCTAAATTTGTTATCTTATGATTTTAAGATAACTATGAATGTATATTTTAGGTTATATTGAGTAAGATTACGCTACAATTATGCACTCAACTTAATAAAAATGATAAATTAACTGAATTATCATTATTCCCAGTCACAATAACCACTACGTTAACATGTAGTCCAGTAAACATAAAGTAACATAATAATTTGAAGAGAGATATTACTTTGTAAATGAATTCTTATTACACAGAGCAGTAGTCATGCTCTCAGTAAATTTCTAATAACAATTCATTTAGACTCAAAGTATGATTGTTTTAGCAACCATAATATTACGAGTGTTGTAGCTGTAGCTAGTACCTTCAAGCTTAATAATAATGAATTTTACTGGTTTTACATTTGTCTTACGGTTTAGATGTTGTAGTATGATTGAACAAATAAATTGACATAATTTATTCTCCCCTCCTATTTAGATTTCCTACTTATCGGATTCATGTTCATCGTAAATTTAATTCTTCTATATTCATCGTTACTGATTATATATATATATATATATATATATATATATATATATATACATTAACCTTATACAAGCTCTCTACTCGAACACCACATGTCGTGTTAGAGCTTATGGCAGATTCTCTTCGGAATCGATCACTTCTAGTGGTGTTTGTCAAGGTTATCCGCTATCCCCATTTTTATTTAATTTTATCATGGACATACTTTTAGAGTTAACATTGTCATCATTTGATTTCTCTGGGGTTGACCTCCTTCCAGAAGATAAACTTACTGACTTAGAATTTGCAGATGATATAAATCTACTGAGTTAAGATGCTGACAAAATACAAAATTTTTTGACTACCTTAAACATGAACGTAAGCATGTTTGGGATGCGATTCTCCCCATCCAAATGCAAAATGCTGCTTCAAGACTGGCTTAATTCGGCACCAAAGTTAGTGATAGGGAGCGAAACTATTGAATGTGTTAACTGCTTTAATTATCTTGGAAGCCTCATCAGTCCTAACGGTCTGGTGTCCGATGAAATCTTGGCTCGTATACATAAGGCCCGATTGACTTTTGCCAGTTTGTGTCACTTGTGGCGTAGGCGAGACACTGGTTTACTGGTGAAAAGACGCTTTTACTGCGCAGCAGTTAAATCCATTTTACTTTATCGATGTGAAGCATGGCCATCAAGGATAGAGGATATTCGTAAGCTTCTAGTATTTGATAATACATGTCTTCAAAGCATTTCTCGTGTTTGCTGGGACCACCGAGTAAGCGATGCGTCGGTTAGGAATAGCGCACTAGGTAAATACGGCGTCTATTGATGAAGTAGTTAATCATCAATAGCTGAGGTGGTTAGGATATGTGTTGCGTATGCCTGACCACCGTCCACCTCGACGAGCAATGTTGTGTGGTGTGGGAGTAGGCTGTAAGAAATCTAGGGGTGGCCAAACGAAAACATGGCACCAATCCATGAAGTAGTTGACAATTTGGCTGAGCCATGTTAATAGATGCAGACTACCTGGTTGGGGCCCACGCGATGATCGTAACAAATGGTTAGAGACTTTAGGTGATATGGTTCAAAATCGTTGGCCATTGCGCAGGTGCATCCACTCCTTGTCTTCCTCCAAATTCTAAGTTTTTGAGCTTATCATGTTTTTCTCTTTACTGAATCACTTTTTATTTCAAATCTCATCTCTGATCTCTATGCCTTTATATTAGTACTTACTCTGTTACTATCTCCCCTACTCTGGGATTTGGTCCGAAAATTTAATCTCTATCAGCTTATTATGGCATGGCCACTTGAAATTATGTACGGATGTACCAATTTCTACGTTGTAACCGACTGACTGACTGTATCCTAATTTTGATGTTCACAATGGAATTCGAACTCAATCTGTTTCGTGTCAAATGCCACCGCGTTCAACACTAAACTACTGACTTCAATCAATCACACTTGTGCAGTTAGCCAATTGGTAGTATAATAAATTTGTATATTCCAATTGATTTGTTAAAGATGCAGGTACATTCATCTGACGAGTCCCAAATAGGACGAAACGCGTGTCCTGGATTCCGCTTGTCAGTCACAATCCGAATTAAATGATACTTGTGAATATTCACTATATCGAGACAGTCTGCTTAGGATGCACATATAGCAACAGTGACTGACCATCTTCAGTCTATAACAAATCAATTGAAATATACAAATTCATTCTACTATAAATAGATAAGTTTAACTGTCACAATATGAAACTATAATTTGCCAGATGAATAACGTCTAAAATTGACGTCTTTCCAATGAATATCAAATGATTAAACTCACTATTAAACTATAAAAATTAGTGTACAACGTTGTTTATTCTGTTTAAATATGATACAAAATATAATGAAATGTAAATACTGAATTTGATTAATGACAATAATAAACATAATCACCAATTACCGTTTAACTATTATTTTCTTCTGATCTAATCAATTGAATACATTGAATGTACCTTGAAATTCAATTATTGATAACCACTTTCAGATGTCTAATTATTCCATTATGTGATCAGTTTTAAGTTATAAGAATAACATGAAATTATGCAGAAATAGCTTATTAATAAGTTAATAAAACATTGAAAGTTTTCTATAAAATCCTACTCATATTAACATCGTTTAGGTTTATTCACTATGGAGTTTTAACATACAACTTAGTTGAATTGTTTTAATTCTTGCCTACACTTCATGATAAACATGGTGATAACGATAAACAACTTCAATTTCAACAACAGAATTGTTTTTTTGTTTATTCTGTGGGTTTTTTTTCACTAAACTAAGTAATTAACTTGAGTTGGATTGTGACTGGCAAGCGGAATCCAGGAAGGACGCGTGTTTCGTCCTATTTGGGACTCATCAGCTGGATGTACCGACATACCAATGTTGATGTTCACACTGGGATTCGAACTCAGTCCGCCTATTCTGAATTAAGTAATTAACATTACTGAAATATAAAAATAATTTGTCATATTAAAAGAAAAAATTTAGTAAAAAAATAAAAAAATTAATGAACCGATTAAATGAATTCAATGGATTCAATCAATACGTACTGCCTAGTTCATGGATAACAAGAATTATCGAAAACTTCTTATTTTTACTTAAAACACAATACACTTATGAATGAAGAATCTTTTTTTCTTTCAATTAATTCATATTAATAGTAGGATGAATTTGTATATTTCCATTGATTTGTTATAGACTGAAGATGGTCAGTCACTGTTGCTATATGTGCATCCTGATCAGATTGCCTCGATATAACGAATATTCACAAGTATTATTTAATTTGGATTGTGACTGGCAAGTGGAATCCAGGATGCGCATTCATCCTACTACCAATTTGCCCATTGCACAAACGTGACTGTCTGGACACAGTAACCTAGTGGTGTACGCGGTGGCATTTGACACGAAACAGACTGAGTTCGAATCCCACTGTGACAATCAACATTGGGATGTAGGTACATCCAGCCAATGTGTCCCTAATAGAACAAAACACGTGTTCTGGATTCCACTTGCCAGTCACTATCCAAATTAAATAATTCACATTAAGTTCCAAATTAATAAACTAATTGTGAATTGATTAGTTAAAATTTAAGATGGTAGCATCATTTTAAATTAGACTAGGAATAATGAATTTATGCTTGTTAATGTCAAAATGACAAGTTTCTGCGTTAATTGAAATTGCCATAGTGATCATGTCACAATAATCACCATGACAATGAATGAATGTTCCAGTGAATTATCGCATCAATTATATGAATACACACATTCAAATAAACCAAATACTCTGATAAAACAAGCTTTAATGTACTTTACATTAAATGATGTAAATTCTAATTAAGTTAAATGATTATTCATTAAAGTTATGCATTTGATTGTTAGATGTAATAATACAATGATATGAATAGTATGAATAAGAATAGTTGAAAATGAAATGATGATACAAATTAATGAGAAAATCATTAAGTAAATTGAATTACCTTATGATCAACGACACTACGGTGTACCAGAGAAACTCGTTAACATCATTCGGAATTCTTACGACGGACTACAGTGCTGGAAAAGATTGTTCAGGACAGAGTTGAATGGAGAATATTGGTGAGCATCCTATGCTCATCCGAGAGGGGTAACAGGCGTAAGTATCGATTTCTTTGATCTGATGCTGACCATAGTAAAAGAAGCTACTGAACATATTTCTTTTGAACTTAGAGCTCCAGCTTCGTAGTCTAAACAACAATTACTTCTGTGTTCAGAGCACTGTGGGTTTTAGTTATTAACACGAGATATTAGTGAAGATAACTAGCTGACGCTTGTAGTCTTACCTGTTTGCGTAAATGAGTAAGTATTGAGCTACTAAGTGTTTAATTATACCTTTGCCAGTCACATCAGAAAATATTTCCATGCACAGAAGTGAAAATCTTTAGAATATCAGCCAAGATAATTTACTCCATAGGAGTAGTTAAAATTATATCAGTATCAAACTCGTGGAAAACGTTAGTCTTGACCCACCTCGTTCTCTGAAATGTTCTGCGTATGACCTCTGGATTGATATTTCGTTAGCAGTATCACTTCTGAATTGTAGGCATATGAACAGTGAATTTTTTTAGGCGGTTTAGACTGTTCTACCCTAACTCTCTTTGTAATATTCTTGTAAATACATTCCCCGGCTTACCGATTTTCTTTGAGTGTATCAAGCAACCTGTCCTATGCTTCTTTTTTAGTATCCGTAGATCATATGGCTGTTAATCTATAACTAAATGATTTTATCAGGTTCTTTTTGTACTGCAAAGGTACAAAACTAAGAAAATGTGTATACTGTCCTATCCATGTACTTGATCATTTTAAGTGTTTTTTATTGATTCTCCAGCTCTATTGGTTCGTAGAATGTTGGAAACGGATATTTTACCTTCATTTTCTTCTTCACTTGTGAACTTGATGGCTGAGTGTACTTTACTAAACTATCTAAGAGTTTCTAACCATGCTGTATTAGTTTTACACAGGATGAATGTGTCATCCACACTTCGACAGTAGAATAAGAGCTTTTGAATATGTTTTGGAGGACTGATTTCTTGTTTGCCTAAGAAAATATTGGCTGATATGTGACCTAGTTGTGAAGCTACTCCTTTCACTTGTCTACAGATTTTATTGTTAAATATCAAATTTTACACTCACGGTGCACTTTAATGGTAACTGCTTGCTTAACGCCGGTGGGTATTTTAGTTTCCTTTACGTTAAGTTGTTCACATTGATATTCGAAGTTTGTGAGTAATGATGTTACATCTAAAGACAACATTATTTGTCTTCTAGTGTTTATATTCTTGATTTTGTCAGTAAATCAGCACGCGGTATTTCACACTCTGTTCATGAACTAGGTCAAAATATTCACAAGCCATTTTGTTACAGTATGGTAAAGAGAATTGAGCATGTCTAAAATTGATCACGGTTTGTGCATCTTTAAAAGTCCATAGAGCCTTGGTAAGTGAGTCCCGGCTGATTTGATCACTTTGTATACGTTAGAAGGGATTATCTGTTGGTTTTTGAGCCTCTTTAAAGAATAAGTAATACCATTGTCTATCTAGTTACTTAGATATTTCATGTCATTTAGTTTCTAGAATTATAGATTATCATTTCGCATGCTAGTTGTTTATCAGATTTCGTAATCAATAAATTCTTATCTTTTAGGAGTATATCAATAGCTTCATTCTGCTTCTTTGTCTAAATACTTTATAGTTAAATTTATTGTTCTTGTACTGGTTACAATTGTCTACTAGACTAGATTTATGGTGCTCTAGTTCTATATGAGAATTCGGCAATGTGTCTATATAACTCCAACTATATAAGTTTTCGAACTGAATATCTCTGTCTATACTTGACTATTCATTATGAATTATTATTGATTCCGATTTATCATTCTAGAATCTGGTAAGAATGTATTGAAAAGAATATTTTTTACTTTCCTAATTACTTTGTTTTAATAATAATAATTTCAGATCTTCCTTCATTAATATAGTTTGAAGAAGATGTGAATTTGCTGAATATGTATGTTGAATATTTTACTGTATTGTAAGCATTGCATTACTTACTTACTTACGCCTGTTACCCCTCTCAAAGGAGCATAGGCCGTTCACCAATATTCTCCATTCAACTCTGTCCTAAGCAATCCTTCCCAGCTGTCTCTAGTTACTGTTCATCCTTTTTATGTCTGCATAGGTCTATGATAATAAACGATGAAGTACAACTGTAAGCTTGATACACTTAGCTAAATGTTATTTTATGTACAGGATTAGATTTATATTGACAGACAGCTGCTTCCACTTGGATAGTATACTACATAGATTAATTTGATTTGATAGTAACAGTAGAAGATTCAGTCACATTAGGCATATCGATAACGCTCAGCTTTTTTTACCGATTCACATAGATGTTCAAATAACATGTTAACTGTATGTTCATGTATATGACTAGATTTACATGAAACAATAGATCATTGTTTGTTTTTTTAAAAATACTTTAATGTTATATAATAATGTAGAAAAAGGTAATAATGATTATGAAAATCATGAAGGCAAAGTTCAAATAAACAACAATGTAAATAAAAACATTTAACAACCATCTGTTCAATGATCAATATGTTGAAAGTTCATTTATGTCTTGATTATTCAATGATATAATAACAAATTCAAATGAATAACAATAAATATATTTGTATATACATTTAATTAACCAATCAGATCATACTGACTCAATTCTAATTGGTCATTAAGAATATATAAGTTAGAATTAAATAACCTTCGTTCTTCATATCATGGAACATTCGATTCATTGAACTAGAAACTAGCATGAAACTATTTATAACCTGTTTCCTAATCTCACTATGCATTATAATCTTTTGTGCATATAATTGTGATTCTGTAGTGCCTAAATTAGTCAAATACCATAATACAGGAGTGTATTATAATCTTGTTGAATCAATCACCTTCATTCATTCATATACTTGTTGTTATATTTTGACAGATGCATTAAAACGTTTTGAACAGAGTCTTACATTACTAAAACAATATCTGAAAATTCCAGCTAATTTATCAAATAATACAATTCATACAATTCTAATATCAATAAGTAGTGGATGCGATGAATCAAATGGTGAATTATGGCCTACTGAATTAATGAATGAGACTTGTATGTAATTGTATTGCATTAATTTATCTCATTCATTTTTTTAGATTCAATAATTGTATTCAATGAGAAAATAATTCTACAATCTAAAGAAATTTGGGGTACTTTACATGGATTGGAAACATTACTTCAATTAATTTATAGAAGTTCATTAGATACAGTATGTGTAATTTAACTAAATGATAACATACTTTTTCATAGAAGATAATTGAAGGTGGTGTTATTTTGGATGAACCTTTATATCAACATAGAGGGTTTCTTATTGATACATCTAGGCATTATTTATCCATAGATGAAATCAAGAAATTCATTGTAAGTGTAAAATACTTTTTATAGAAATGATTTTTATATTTTAATGACACTCTCTATAGAAATTACTAGAAGTTTTTCAAGGGAATCATGGAATAGTCATCAGCATATTCTTATTCTTAAGTTTCAGTAGATATAACTGATCAACTGATCATTATCAACACTGACGTGTAAATTCTGATTTATGCAGAATTAAGCAGAAAATAATTTAATACCTAACAGATCATTAAATGATACCAGACTATGAAATCAATAGGTGTGTGTTGTCTGAGACTGACAAAAAGTGCAGATATTTTAGTTTCTACCGTGAAATGAAATAATACGAATCGTCATCTTACTCTACTGAAATGCTTATTCTTGCCTTTTTAAACTTTGCTATCATGTATATACAACGTATTACATCATGTTCATACAATATATTCTAAATAAGTTTAGCTCCACATCATCATTGAATGTATCTATAAGTGTTATAGTTCATTCACAAGAATATTTACAGTGTAAATGTCCATATTATTCCATTACATCATATAGTATGTTAACTACCTGCAGGTCACTATGAAACATTGAATTTTAGCCAAAGCTAATTGCAAGTGATTTACAAATTATCTCCGTTATGTCTTAGATTTTTTAAACATTTTAGTAAACTACAAAGTATTTTCTTAAAACTGACAGATATGATTTAGGTGCTGAAACATATATCTTCTCGAAACTAGGAATTGTTAACTTCATTCTTAAATAGCATTAAGTGTTGTTTTGTGTTTCTTCACAATATCATAAGGAGATACTTGTCATCAAACCAACAGTTATACACGTCAGTGAAGAGATTCTATTGTATAAGTTTAGATTTACTCCACAAGATGAGCATTGATTAGCTCGAAACCATATTCGAAAACATAAGTCTACATGACTTCAAAATATCATAACATTAGTCGTTATAGAATAAACGAATTGAATTGTCTATTACATTGTTAAAATGCAGATATTTTCAACGAGTAAATTTCAAAACCTTCAAAACTACACTTCACTATTATCTCATTGTGTTACTTTAAATCATTCACTATTAAAAATGTTATGCCGGACTACTAAGGAAGTGTAACAAACTTTCACAACTGTGTTTTAAGAACACATTTTGTTTCTATTATTGTTACGTTTCTCTTACCCTACCCTCCCGTTTAGCATATTTACTGTTATTATACTGTCTCTTATTATGGACTACAGTTAATTAGTTGTGTACAAGTTGTTCCTATTCACTACCACTATTTCCTTTCTTCTGTATTCATGTTAATTTCCTAATTTGGTTTGCTGTGCAGTCTGATTTTATGTATATATAAAAGAATGCTTGAAATATAATAGAATTCTGTCAGGTTGGTCTATTGACTCGTATTCTTCCTATTCTGGCTTGAGACTGAGTGGACATAGGGCAGATGCACAATTACCGACTAGGCACTAATGATTGGCTCTCAGCCAACCAACCACCAAATTTCTCGCATCATAACAAAAAATTAGCACACTTTGATAATATTCTGTTTAGAATAGTGAATAAATCATTACCAAATGTATCATTTAATAGTTCACTAGTGTTTAATTTTGACTTTGTTGGTACGTTTGAAATTCTGACAGTCGTTATATTTTATATCTTTAAAGGATGCAATGTCAATGGTGAAAATGAATGTACTTCATTGGCATATTGTAGATGATCAGTCATTTCCATATGTATCGAAAACATTTCCAGAACTTTCTTTAAAAGTAAGTTTATCGGATATAATTTTTTGAATTGTTGGAATGTGATCTCTTGGCATGATGTATTGTGAACAAATTGTTGGATGAGTTCGTCCATACATTTCACAAATTGACTGAAGATGGAAATATTAACCATGATCTAATGATAAATTATTCCCCTTGAAACTTTAGGGTCTTGTGATCACTCTCTTAATGAGGTTATGAATACAAACTTCTAACAAGTTTCTCATACTATTCAACTTCTGCTAATTTATGTTATTGAATTCATACAATTTTACTTTAGAAACAAAAACATTAATAAACTTTTGTAAAATTTCCTAGTTAACACATTTTCTTATGTTTGTTTTTAGGGTGCATTTCACCCAAATATTTTAATCTATACACCAAGTGATGTAGAAGATTTGGTAAATTATGCACGTTTACGTGGAATACGTATAATGCCAGAGTTTGATACACCAGGTAAGTGTAGAAAGTTTTGTAACTTCGAAGTGGTTAAAAGTTTTCTAAAACTCTGTTTAACATTAAGTCTGTAGATTTATCATTTATTGGAGATGTTTAGTAGACTAGTTATTCCAAGATTATTTAGGAATAGAAAAAGAGGTAGGCATATCATGCTCAGTACATGAAGTGTTATGTCGTTATATAACGCCTACTGCTATGCACAAACTAACCGCAACTCTAATCGGAAACTTATCTGCGCCAACTGATACTCGCAACCATAACCAACGACTCGATACTGATTACTCACCCCAAGACAAAATAAAGAAGACGCCAACGCAGCACTAGGAAGATTCGATTCTATTATAATTCAACTCTGTATATATAGTTACAAAAGCGACCTTGGGAGAAACAGAGTAATTAGCATACTAAAATGATATTACAACCAATCACAATTAACAAGGTCCAGCGGAGGAAATGAAGAGCAGTACCGGTTACCGCTCACTTTACAACTAAATAAAAAATAGCAAAATCACATTAAAATCAACTAGTTTCTTCTCCTCTTAGCATGAAGCCACATATCAACGTGTACAGTTATTGTATTATGAGTTAACTTTTACTTCTTGAATTTAACCTACAGACAATTTTGCTTATTTTAGTTATACGTTTGTTGATGTAGACATAATAAACACAATGCTAAGTATGAAGAATAGACTATTGGGTAATAATACAGAAATTGTTGTCATTATTCTCTGATCAAGTCCTATTGAAAGTTCTTAAATAAACAACATGAATTTCAACTGAGTAGAAAGTGGATTAAAAGTAATATTGATTGATCAAAATTGAAATTAGGACAACTATTACTTCCTTGTATGCTATTTCTTAGCGATTTATAATTATGACTCACCTTCAGAGGAGTGAGTGCATGACCTTCACGTTTCGTGGCAAACACATAACAAATACTTACTTACTTACGCCTGTTACCCCTCTCGGAGGAGCATAGGCCGCTCATCAGTATTCTCCATTCAACTCAGTCCTCAGCAGTCCTTTCCAGCTGTCTCCAGTTACTGTTCATCCTTTTTATGTCTGCTTTCAGTTCTCGACGCAGTGTTCTCTGGCCTTCCTCTTTTCCGTTGTCCAACAGGATTCCAAGTTAGTGCTTGTCTCGTGATACAGTCTGATGATTTCCGTAATGGATGTCCTATCCATTTCCAACGTCGTTTCTTGATTTCCTCTTCAGCTGGAAGTTGGTTTATTCTCTTCCAAAGTAGGCTGTTGCTGATGGTTTCCGGCCAACAGACATTCAATATTCTACGTAGACAGTTGTTTATATATATTTGTACTCTCCTGAAGATGTTTTCAGGAGTTTTCCACGTTTCAGCTCCATATAGAAGAACTGTCTTGACGTTCTAATTGAAGAGTCTAACTTTGAGGTTGTTAGACAGTTGTTTGGAGTCCGATATATTTTTCAACTGTAGGAATGCTGCCCTTGGTTTGCCAATCCTTGCATTTAACAGTTAGATCATAGTTAATATCTATATTTTCAGTTAATTCGTGAAATATTTATGTTACATCATCCATTGTAATCAATGGGTAACTATCTGTCACTCGATATGGTTAATGTATGTATATTATACTTTAAAATCAGTCGTAAATCTTCAAAAAACCCCTAATGTTTATTACAATGTTGCCAGGTTAACAACTGATTTATTATGTTACTTTCACTAGGTACTTATTGGGTTTTTTTTTTGTTTTAATGAAGACAGTAAGTAACTTTGTCAGTTTATTATAGTCTATTTATCAAGATCAACATTATTAAATTATAAATGATAATTCATGATGTTATTAGTCAATACTATGTAAGAGATTCAATTCATACTTGACTAAATGAACTCAATGAAATACAATGATCTTTAGTGATTCTATTAGGCATCGTTTTATTTACATTCAATCAACTAATAACTTGTAGATAATAAACAAGATACAGTTTGTTTTGTTTTTTTTTCATTTCCATTTTTTCTCTGTTTCGTTTTTCAAATCTAAGTAGTTGACAACAAGGCAAAGTCTAATGTATTACATAAGCAAAAGAAAAACAAGAAACGCTTAAACTAATGAGAACAATATGTAACATTAATAATCACTGTACAAAGGTGATTAATTGAATCATTTCCAACTGGCATAGAGTTCTAAGTTAGAATTATCACTTAAAAAATTTAAAAAAAAAGATTTAAGAATAGTTAGCATGATACCATAAATGAACGTATTGTGTTATTTAATACTCATCAGGAAAGTTTATGAGAAATTTGAACAATTGGATATTCTTCAGCCAATTCAATTTCCGGTCACCTACTTTAACATTCTGTGTCTGTTGTCAGTATTCTGATTCTGTCGACCAGTATAATAAAGAAAATAAAAAGCCTGATATTAGTAACTACCTACCTACTACTGATCAATTAAGGTTTATTTCGAATAGATTTTTTTCTGAGAGAAAATTAATAGAACAATCATGTCAATGAGAACTTGTAGATTACTTTCAAGAACATTCAAAACTTAATTTATTTTCTGAAAAACATTTGACGGTGAAGCCTATTTTCAAAGTTACAAATAGTTAAGTTATGTCAATCATCAAATTTTTTCATTCAACATTCTTGATTACTAATAAAGGATTTAAAAATTTAATTTCCCAATGAAGGACATTGTATAGTTTAAATAACAGTGATTACCTACACCATTGATGTATTCCACTTGGACGTTAAGTAGACTGGTTATTCATTAAGTAAAACACTTGTAGGCTGAGTTAGCTTAGATTTCAATAACTGAAATGTACAAACATTTATAGGTTTGTATCAGATTATTTATGTCAAAAGCATCAGAAATAACAAAGAGATTAAGTGTTTCTTTTTATAAATTCTGTGTATTTTGGTTACTTTCAGTTGAATTACTTACTGAAGTCTTTAAAGTTAGAAAATAAATGTCCCTGGCAACAAGATAAAACTTATTGTAGAATGTTCATTTTAATTAAATTTATTTTCAAAAAAATCTAATTTTACATGACAATTAACCTAAGATAGTAACACACTTGAAAACATAAAACACTATTATTATTATTACTTTATGCAGAATTAATTGATACTAAAGTTCACAAAGGCAAATGTGAATACTACAGAGGAATCACACTGTTGTCAGTACCAGGGAAAGTCTTCAAAAGAGTACTGTTGAACAAAATGAAAGACTCCGTGGATGCTCAACTTCGAGATCAACTGGCTGGTTTCCGTAAGGATCGGTCGTGCACAGATCAAATCGCAACATTACGGATCATCGTCGAACAATCAATTGAATGGAACTCGTCACTGTACATCAACTTCATTGACTATGAAAAGGCGTTTAACACTGTGAACAGGAGATCGCTATGGAAACTTCATCGACACTACGGTGTACCACAGAAACTCGTCAACATCATCCGGAATTCTTACGACGGACTACAATGCAGAATCGTGCATGGAGGACAGCTAGCAGATGCATTCCCAGCGAGAACCGGTGTCAGACAAGACTGTTTGCTCTCGCCTTTCCTCTTCCTACTAGTGGTTGGTAGGATCATGAAAACCTCTACATCTGGGGAGAAGCACGGAATTCAATGGACAAGTAGAATGCAACTCGATGATCTGGACTTCGTGGATGACCTAGCTCTTTTAACCAATACACAACAACAAATGCAAGTAAATACAACCAACGTAGCAGCAACCCCAGCATCAATAGGCCTAAACATACATAAGGGAAACAGCAAGATCCCCAAATTCAACACCGAGAGCACCGACCCAATTGAACTTGATAGTGAAACTCTGAAAGAAGCGGATACCTTTACATACCTGGGAAGCATCATCGATGAACAAGGAGGATCCGATGCAGATGTAAGGGCAAGGATCAGAAAAGTAATGGCAACATTCCTACAGTTGAAAAATATATCGGACTCCAAACAACTGTCTAACAACCTCAAAGTTAGACTCTTCAATTAGAACGTCAAGACAGTTCTTGTATATGGAGCTGAAACGTGGAAAACCCCTGAAAACATCTTCAGGAGAGTACAAATATATATAAACAACTGTCTACGCAGAATATTGAATGTCTGTTGGCCGGAAACCATCAGCAACAGCCTACTTTGGAAGAGAATAAACCAACTTCCAGCTGAAAAGGAAATCAAGAAACGACGTTGGAAATGGATAGAACATACATTGCGCAAATCATCAGACTGTATCACGAGACAAGCAATAACTTGGAATCCTGTTGGAAAACGGAGAAGAGGAAGGCCAGAGAACACCCTGCGTCGAGAACTGTAAGCAGACATATAAAGGATGAACAGTAACTGGAGACAGCTGGGAAGGATTGCTGAGGACTGAGTTGAATGGAGAATACTGGTGAGCGGCCTATGCTTCTCTGATAGGGGTAACGAGCGTAAGTTAGCAAGTAAGGTTCACAAGACAAGGGAACAGATCTATTTACTGTTAAATAAAATAAACCATTAACTCCTTTTATCTCTGACTTATATGTTAATTGCATTCAGCACTTTCTCTTGATGCATGAATTGCATTCAACTTTAACAATCAATCGGTCTCTAAGGAGGTTTTTATCGAAAGGTCAGGAAACAGTCGTGAAACGTCGTGTTAACTCAATATACAAAATGCTAAAATATAGTTTAGTAAGATACAAACTTGAGACGGTTACTAATAAACCAAACGGAAAACTAAAACAAAAAGTAACACCAATACACTACTTTATGATTATAATGGGCAAAATGGTCTTAGGATTCAGGTTTGTAAGCCAAATTTTAAATCGAAAATTGATTTCTCATAGATTCAACTTCACTTAAAATAAGAACCTTTTACGTGTAGAAATTGCCCAAGATGTGTATCAATAGCTTTCCATTATGCATATAATTTATTCAATGTTGCATGTTGTAAGCATTCATTCAGGGCTGTTTTAGCCACTAAGTTTGTAACTTCTGTGTCATTGGTTATCTCAGTGTCAAGAACAGAGTACCCAAATAACTAAACCGTGATCTAAATACTTCGACCATTCAAGAGCATAATAACAGTTTATTCTGGTTTCCATATTGATAGGTAGATTATAGCAGGATAGTTTATTTGTTTAATGTTGAGCAGCGATGAATTTGTAAGCTACATAAATTCACTAATCAATCCTCTTTTGTCTATTCTTCGGTTCGTAACTATTTGTTAACTTTATGTAAATCAAACGTTGACTTCATAAATATCTGGATGAAATACTCGAAAAAAGTGAG
The DNA here is from genome assembly GCA_025215515.1 of Schistosoma japonicum. Classification (NCBI taxonomy): domain Eukaryota; kingdom Metazoa; phylum Platyhelminthes; class Trematoda; order Strigeidida; family Schistosomatidae; genus Schistosoma; species Schistosoma japonicum. Next base: position 42,683 of record CM046064.1, on the reverse strand, counting down.
ACAGTAAATTGTATGAATTAATCCAAGTAACGTTTCAATGACATTCAAATATACTGAGTACTTACATCAAAACATCAAAAACAATCAATGTAGCATCCTTGTTACTATGCACGTGTATAACTTCGATATTTCGTTTGTTTCTTAGTTTTTATGTCATTGTTTTATATGTGATCTGTAGATTTGCATAACGTTGAAATATGTCATTGAAACTATGCATATATTACTTATTTCATGAATCTGTACAAATAACTGTATAAATGACTGTTAACATTTTCATTGACTTTACTAAAAATAGCACTGCCTTACTAGTTTGTTTCATATTCACTGATATTAGATTTTGATTATTTAATTTTCAAAGAAAGATTTAATCTATTTTATATGATTTTTTTAATCATAGGTCATGTCGATTCTTGGAGGAAAGGTTATCCAGAAGTTTTAACAAAATGTTACATCAAAGGTGAACCAGATGGTTCACTAGGTCCAATCAATCCAGCTACCAATGTATCTTATAACTTCATAACACAATTATACACTGAGTTATTAACAGTTTTTCCTGATAACTGGTTTCATTTAGGAGGAGATGAAGTTAGCTATGATTGTTGGTAAATGTTTATTTCTATGATTATGGAAGTTATTTTGATTGAAGTGAGACGAACATTGTTTGTTTTCTTTCCAATATAAAGATAAGTCAATGCTGATATCACGAATTGATCAGAACCACACAACCATTGATCACCTGGAAGCACTGGACAGCTGTTTCGTCCTAGTATGGGACTCCTTAGCAGTACGCACCCACGACCCTGTTGGTGATCGAACCTAGGACCTTGTGGCTTCTCGAAGAGCACTTTACGATTGGACCACTGAGCCGGCTCCTAGTGAATAAGGTCGCGCAAACGTAACACGAATGGACTGAATTAGAAATATCAACCATTAGGAGCCAGCTCAGTGGTCCAATGGTAAAGCGCTTGTCGCGGAGCCAGAGCCTCGGTTCGATCCCCAACAGGGTCATGGATACGCACTGCTGAAGGTTCCCTACTAGGACGAAACAGCTGTCCAGTGCTTCCAGATGATCAATGGTTGTCTGGTTCAGATCAATTCGTAATATCAGCATTGACAAACTAACAACAACCTCCTTAATTGTGACGAATTATCAGATCACTAGTGACTAGCTCCTTGAGTTAATTCCTGGAGTTCTGGTATGAAGACGTGATCGGTGGGGTTCAATCGTGTGGGGTGTGAAACAGTAACTCACCGATGACAATGGATAAAGATAAGTGTAAAAAAGTTTTTTTCACTTATAAATAACAGTTTCAACATGACGGAAAAAACATTTCAATAATTAAAACAGTTCAGATCTATCCTGTTGAAATAATCAAAGAAGCATTCGAAAATGTAGAAAATAAAAGTAATTTAACAAGGCATAATTAAGATGGATTGAAACTTGAAGCAGTGGCTTTATAAATAACGCACTTGATATTTCAACTATATGTTAAAAGTTCAGGAATAGTTAACTGGAGTTCACTTATTTAACAATTAAGGTCCTTCCTATGTAATGAAATTTAATGTTCATTTAAAATTCCATGTGAAAGATTTAACATCATGCTATTTAAAACTATTCTTCAGAAGTCAACATATTTTTGGATATACCTAGACTATAAATCAGCATATGCCTTGTCAACAAATTCGGCGGTTGCCATGAACTTGATAAATAGGATCAATCAATTTGCCACAAACATCCATGACAAACAACTGAAGTTGAGTTTGGTGATGTACACAGTGATTATGAATAGTTATCCTAATAGGTCTGTCAAAAGTATGCTGCTTCAAAATTTCGCTGTAAAATTTGCCCCTACATGGTAATGTGATAAAAAATCCTTTTCTAAGAAGCTTGCTCAGCCTAACATTTCACTGTTGACTGACTCAAACATTGATTTATGAATTACAATGGGTCTCCATATAACATCGGTGTTTTAGTCTACTGTTCTCTATCTTCTGCAAGCGTATTAAAATAATAGAAACACTGGCCATTAGAAAATGTATACCTCCCACACCCCCGTCCGTACTATTGTGTGTACAGGAACAGCTTGTTACAACCTTCAATCTGCCCTGCAAATATTGAATTTTAAATTTTTATTGTTATTAGTATTATAATGTGATGGTGTGATAATTTTCTAGCTGTCTCATCTTTTTTTTGTCTCTGTATTCATCAGTTGTCATATTGTATCCATTCAACTTGACGTTTATTAGTTTTTCATGTGACTGGATTTGCTCGAAATGTATTACACGAATACACTTTCATATTTGTAAGATTGACTTCACCTTCACATTACACTATAGAAACATATACATTTTTCTGTTTTATTTAGAAATACTTAATCAAATCACAATGTCTACATTACCTCTAACAAAACATGCGTTCACCCTTATGCCTATAATTGTTAACACATCAATCCTATTTTTCTTATTCTCAAATTTCCCATTGTGTAACAAATCAACTTTCAGATGATCTAATCATCTCTTTGATCATCTGTAGTGGGATTACGTAGACGCATTGACGTTGTTTACCGTCAGTAAGCATAAATGTGCGTATACACCACGAATATACTTATAATGATTAATCTAAAAATATCTATAATATACATACGACTGAACAATCCTAATTGGATTTCACTTCTTATTTTGATTTTCGGTTATTTATCTGATGATACTCGGACGAGTCTGATCAGTGTGATATTGAAATGCTTGTTAATTACATTCACTGGAGTTATTTACATATAAAATTTGCTTAGATTTTTATGAATTGAATCATTTTTGTAGGCTGATTTTTAAAGATTATTTGATATGAAAAATGTTCTAAAACTTCTCTCTGATTCTGAATTGTACTTTCTTACTTATTATTAACTATGAAGGCAAAGGCATTGTCATTGCAAAACAACCAAATTGTTTACTTCTACTAAAAGTGGTGATATGACGAAAATTTAAATGAACAGGCAATCAATTACTGTTTAGTCTCTAGATTTCTGTAAACATTTCGTAGTGGTAGTAAATAGCGACAACTTGTACACAATCAATTAACTGTAGTTCATAGTAGGAAACAATATACTAAGAGTAAATAAGCTAAACGGGAGGACAGACTAACAGGGACGAAACAATGATACAAATAAAATGTCTAATCACAACCAAGACAAATGAAATAGCCCTCCACAATACAGATCTGAAAGTTTGTTACTTTCAAAAAGGTCACAATTATCCTAGTCGCTACTATTCATCACCTACAGGTTCGTTAAAACAACACTCTGAATGCTTCGTCAACTATTTGCATACCTCGTGTATGTTACTATCTTTTTCTCGAAAAAGTATATGAACATTGATTTCACTGTAATTTATAAATTCTTTGCTTGAACTATGCATTATAGTTTGTACGTAAATGATTTGCTCTCGCATGTACATTTGTATATGCACTAATAATTTTATGAAATCTTCTGGGAACAATAATCTATATAGGATGTTATTTTACACAATCTACTATATTTTGACAACGATACTAACCAATACATACTTTTAGAAACATACAAGGAAACGTAAATATGATAACTCTATAGCCTCGCCACTTTTCTGTTGGCTTGTTTGTCTGCCTGCTAGATACACATCCTATTAACAACAGCTGGACATAGAAACCTAGAGTGAGATATCTCCACAATCACTTTACCACACTACATGATAGTATGTGTGCCCAACGTGTAATAACTTTAGGCAAATGTCTGGAATGATTGTTTGTCAAATTCAATTCTATTTGACCATGTTGTTGGTTTTAATGTACGCAATGCTTCGAAGTATGACACATATAAAACAAGCCTACGTTTGTTGTTACACGTAGGGTCACTGTGGTTGGATCCACGTCTGAATATTTTTTTTCACGAGGTAGGTAATGAATGTATTATTGAAACACTAACATTGAATGGATAATCTTCAGGATTCGTAAACTGATTAACAGTTCATTAAACTCAATCAATTTCGGTAATTTTCAAGTTGGTAAGTACTGCAAATTAGAGCGCAGTTTCGTGAAAACGTCCATTCTGATTTAATCTTATCATTTTTTTAAAGATTTTCGTCAATTAGGCGGGGCTTGTTAGTTAACCTCAGCTGTCATAACACATCACTTATATTAAAGTTGCATTATGGCCTCGGAAGCTGGTGGGTTGAAGGCATATTAGGGTTGCATAATTGTTGTTAGCTCACAAAGTCATCGGTTAACTATAGAAAATCAAACATTCCGATGTGTCAGGGCCACAATCCAAAAACATAGTCATGCTATTATTCTGTTTACAATAAGTTCTGAAGAGGATTCTTTTTATGTCGCGAGAAACTGGTTGATTGGTCGAACGCCAATCAGGTGTGTGCCTAGTCAGTAAATGCGCATATGCCCTATGCCAACTGACTCCCAAGTCCGAGATATAAGAACATAAGTTGATAGACCAACCACACAGAATCTTAATATATTTCATACATTTCTTTATAAATACATAAAACCTGACCACACACCAAACCAATTAGGAACCTAACATCAATACAGAACATAGGAGATAGTGGTAGTAAATAGCGACAACTTGTACACAATCAATTAACTGTAGTTCATAGTAGGAAACAATATACTAAGAGTAAATAAGCTAAACGGGAGGACAGACTAACAGGGACGAAACAATGATACAAATAAAATGTCTAATCACAACCAAGACAAATGAAATAGCCCTCCACAATACAGATCTGAAAGTTTGTTACTTTCAAAAAGGTCACAATTATCCTAGTCGCTACTATTCATCACCTACAGGTTCGTTAAAACAACACTCTGAATGCTTCGTCAACTATTTGCATACCTCGTGTATGTTACTATCTTTTTCTCGAAAAAGTATATGAACATTGATTTCACTGTAATTTATAAATTCTTTGCTTGAACTATGCATTATAGTTTGTACGTAAATGATTTGCTCTCGCATGTACATTTGTATATGCACTAATAATTTTATGAAATCTTCTGGGAACAATAATCTATATAGGATGTTATTTTACACAATCTACTATATTTTGACAACGATACTAACCAATACATACTTTTAGAAACATACAAGGAAACGTAAATATGATAACTCTATAGCCTCGCCACTTTTCTGTTGGCTTGTTTGTCTGCCTGCTAGATACACATCCTATTAACAACAGCTGGACATAGAAACCTAGAGTGAGATATCTCCACAATCACTTTACCACACTACATGATAGTATGTGTGCCCAACGTGTAATAACTTTAGGCAAATGTCTGGAATGATTGTTTGTCAAATTCAATTCTATTTGACCATGTTGTTGGTTTTAATGTACGCAATGCTTCGAAGTATGACACATATAAAACAAGCCTACGTTTGTTGTTACACGTAGGGTCACTGTGGTTGGATCCACGTCTGAATATTTTTTTTCACGAGGTAGGTAATGAATGTATTATTGAAACACTAACATTGAATGGATAATCTTCAGGATTCGTAAACTGATTAACAGTTCATTAAACTCAATCAATTTCGGTAATTTTCAAGTTGGTAAGTACTGCAAATTAGAGCGCAGTTTCGTGAAAACGTCCATTCTGATTTAATCTTATCATTTTTTTAAAGATTTTCGTCAATTAGGCGGGGCTTGTTAGTTAACCTCAGCTGTCATAACACATCACTTATATTAAAGTTGCATTATGGCCTCGGAAGCTGGTGGGTTGAAGGCATATTAGGGTTGCATAATTGTTGTTAGCTCACAAAGTCATCGGTTAACTATAGAAAATCAAACATTCCGATGTGTCAGGGCCACAATCCAAAAACATAGTCATGCTATTATTCTGTTTACAATAAGTTCTGAAGAGGATTCTTTTTATGTCGCGAGAAACTGGTTGATTGGTCGAACGCCAATCAGGTGTGTGCCTAGTCAGTAAATGCGCATATGCCCTATGCCAACTGACTCCCAAGTCCGAGATATAAGAACATAAGTTGATAGACCAACCACACAGAATCTTAATATATTTCATACATTTCTTTATAAATACATAAAACCTGACCACACACCAAACCAATTAGGAACCTAACATCAATACAGAACATAGGAGATAGTGGTAGTAAATAGCGACAACTTGTACACAATCAATTAACTGTAGTTCATAGTAGGAAACAATATACTAAGAGTAAATAAGCTAAACGGGAGGACAGACTAACAGGGACGAAACAATGATACAAATAAAATGTCTAATCACAACCAAGACAAATGAAATAGCCCTCCACAATACAGATCTGAAAGTTTGTTACTTTCAAAAAGGTCACAATTATCCTAGTCGCTACTATTCATCACCTACAGGTTCGTTAAAACAACACTCTGAATGCTTCGTCAACTATTTGCATACCTCGTGTATGTTACTATCTTTTTCTCGAAAAAGTATATGAACATTGATTTCACTGTAATTTATAAATTCTTTGCTTGAACTATGCATTATAGTTTGTACGTAAATGATTTGCTCTCGCATGTACATTTGTATATGCACTAATAATTTTATGAAATCTTCTGGGAACAATAATCTATATAGGATGTTATTTTACACAATCTACTATATTTTGACAACGATACTAACCAATACATACTTTTAGAAACATACAAGGAAACGTAAATATGATAACTCTATAGCCTCGCCACTTTTCTGTTGGCTTGTTTGTCTGCCTGCTAGATACACATCCTATTAACAACAGCTGGACATAGAAACCTAGAGTGAGATATCTCCACAATCACTTTACCACACTACATGATAGTATGTGTGCCCAACGTGTAATAACTTTAGGCAAATGTCTGGAATGATTGTTTGTCAAATTCAATTCTATTTGACCATGTTGTTGGTTTTAATGTACGCAATGCTTCGAAGTATGACACATATAAAACAAGCCTACGTTTGTTGTTACACGTAGGGTCACTGTGGTTGGATCCACGTCTGAATATTTTTTTTCACGAGGTAGGTAATGAATGTATTATTGAAACACTAACATTGAATGGATAATCTTCAGGATTCGTAAACTGATTAACAGTTCATTAAACTCAATCAATTTCGGTAATTTTCAAGTTGGTAAGTACTGCAAATTAGAGCGCAGTTTCGTGAAAACGTCCATTCTGATTTAATCTTATCATTTTTTTAAAGATTTTCGTCAATTAGGCGGGGCTTGTTAGTTAACCTCAGCTGTCATAACACATCACTTATATTAAAGTTGCATTATGGCCTCGGAAGCTGGTGGGTTGAAGGCATATTAGGGTTGCATAATTGTTGTTAGCTCACAAAGTCATCGGTTAACTATAGAAAATCAAACATTCCGATGTGTCAGGGCCACAATCCAAAAACATAGTCATGCTATTATTCTGTTTACAATAAGTTCTGAAGAGGATTCTTTTTATGTCGCGAGAAACTGGTTGATTGGTCGAACGCCAATCAGGTGTGTGCCTAGTCAGTAAATGCGCATATGCCCTATGCCAACTGACTCCCAAGTCCGAGATATAAGAACATAAGTTGATAGACCAACCACACAGAATCTTAATATATTTCATACATTTCTTTATAAATACATAAAACCTGACCACACACCAAACCAATTAGGAACCTAACATCAATACAGAACATAGGAGATAGTGGTAGTAAATAGCGACAACTTGTACACAATCAATTAACTGTAGTTCATAGTAGGAAACAATATACTAAGAGTAAATAAGCTAAACGGGAGGACAGACTAACAGGGACGAAACAATGATACAAATAAAATGTCTAATCACAACCAAGACAAATGAAATAGCCCTCCACAATACAGATCTGAAAGTTTGTTACTTTCAAAAAGGTCACAATTATCCTAGTCGCTACTATTCATCACCTACAGGTTCGTTAAAACAACACTCTGAATGCTTCGTCAACTATTTGCATACCTCGTGTATGTTACTATCTTTTTCTCGAAAAAGTATATGAACATTGATTTCACTGTAATTTATAAATTCTTTGCTTGAACTATGCATTATAGTTTGTACGTAAATGATTTGCTCTCGCATGTACATTTGTATATGCACTAATAATTTTATGAAATCTTCTGGGAACAATAATCTATATAGGATGTTATTTTACACAATCTACTATATTTTGACAACGATACTAACCAATACATACTTTTAGAAACATACAAGGAAACGTAAATATGATAACTCTATAGCCTCGCCACTTTTCTGTTGGCTTGTTTGTCTGCCTGCTAGATACACATCCTATTAACAACAGCTGGACATAGAAACCTAGAGTGAGATATCTCCACAATCACTTTACCACACTACATGATAGTATGTGTGCCCAACGTGTAATAACTTTAGGCAAATGTCTGGAATGATTGTTTGTCAAATTCAATTCTATTTGACCATGTTGTTGGTTTTAATGTACGCAATGCTTCGAAGTATGACACATATAAAACAAGCCTACGTTTGTTGTTACACGTAGGGTCACTGTGGTTGGATCCACGTCTGAATATTTTTTTTCACGAGGTAGGTAATGAATGTATTATTGAAACACTAACATTGAATGGATAATCTTCAGGATTCGTAAACTGATTAACAGTTCATTAAACTCAATCAATTTCGGTAATTTTCAAGTTGGTAAGTACTGCAAATTAGAGCGCAGTTTCGTGAAAACGTCCATTCTGATTTAATCTTATCATTTTTTTAAAGATTTTCGTCAATTAGGCGGGGCTTGTTAGTTAACCTCAGCTGTCATAACACATCACTTATATTAAAGTTGCATTATGGCCTTGGAAGCTGGTGGGTTGAAGGCATATTAGGGTTGCATAATTGTTGTTAGCTCACAAAGTCATCGGTTAACTATAGAAAATCAAACATTCCGATGTGTCAGGGCCACAATCCAAAAACATAGTCATGCTATTATTCTGTTTACAATAAGTTCTGAAGAGGATTCTTTTTATGTCGCGAGAAACTGGTTGATTGGTCGAACGCCAATCAGGTGTGTGCCTAGTCAGTAAATGCGCATATGCCCTATGCCAACTGACTCACAAGTCCGAGATATAAGAACATAAGTTGATAGACCAACCACACAGAATCTTAATATATTTCATACATTTCTTTATAAATACATAAAACCTGACCACACACCAAACCAATTAGGAACCTAACATCAATACAGAACATAGGAGATAGTGGTAGTAAATAGCGACAACTTGTACACAATCAATTAACTGTAGTTCATAGTAGGAAACAATATACTAAGAGTAAATAAGCTAAACGGGAGGACAGACTAACAGGGACGAAACAATGATACAAATAAAATGTCTAATCACAACCAAGACAAATGAAATAGCCCTCCACAATACAGATCTGAAAGTTTGTTACTTTCAAAAAAGTCACAATTATCCTAGCCGCTTTTATTTATCACCTATATGCTCGCTAAAACAAGACTCTGAATGCTTTATCTACTATTTGCATAATTTATGTATGTTATCTTCTTTAATGGAAAGACTGTATAAACATTGATTTTGCAGTCAATTATAACTCCTGGTGTGAACTATGCATTATAGTTTGTACGTAAATGATTTGCTCTCGAATGCAAATTTGTATGCCTTTATAATTTTGTGAAATCTTCTGGAAACATCGATTTATGTATAGAATGTTATTTTACATTATCTACCACAAGGATACTAACTAATATATACTTTTAGCAACATTCAATGGAACGTAAATATAAAATTTCTGTAGCCTTGCATCTTTCCTGTTGGCTTGTATGTCTTCCTGCTAGATACACCTTTTATTAAGGACAGCTTAACACAAAAACCTAGAGTGAGACTTCTATAAAATCAGTACAATATTCTATATGTTACGTTCTCTGTAGTATATGTTCTTAACGTGTAATAACTTTAGGCAGATGTCTAGAATAATTGTGTGTCAAATTAAATTCTATTCGACCATGTTGTTGGTTTCAATGTGCGGAATGCATCGAAGTATGACACATATAATAAAGCCTACGTAGGTCATGTTACACGTAGTGTCACTGTAGATGGATGCTGTCTGAATGTTCTTTTCACGAGGTAGGTAATGAATCTTTTATCAAAACACTAATATTGAATAGATAACCGTTAAGATTCGTAAACTGATTAACAGTTCATTAAACTCAAGTAACTAATTTTACACATAACATTCAGTATTTCAGTAGAATCAACCATTTTAGCGCTCGTATGAAAGCGACATTCCAGTTCGACTACAAGGTTCACATCAAAAAGGAAAATATTTCTCAATCACAATTTTTGTTTGATTTATTATATTTGCAAAATAAACAGAGTTATCAGTATGACAATTAGTTAATCTAAGTACTACATTATTAATAAATGAATAAATGTTTATGAATAAAAAACTGCAATAAGATTGCACACACTAGGAATGACAGAAAACAAAATCTAAAACTACAATGATTGTAACAGAACAAACGTTGTTTGAAGCAAATTTGAAAAAAGGCATAAAACAGCGTTGTTGAATTTGATAGTTCAACATCGTGAGGTTGTGATGTAGCTTGAAGAGACTGATCATCTTCAGGTGAATCACTGCTGTCATTTGCAATACTAATTGACTCTGTAATTTAATAAATACCTGTTGAGATTTTATTAGCTTCATCATTACGTTGTGAATTGACTGTATGGTATTCACAAGCACACGATGATGTACTCTGTAAACGTGATTTAACAATACGATTATTTACATTGAAATTATCTTCGAAAGATGAATCTTTGATAAATAATTAGACGATATTTGTATGACATGCAGTGAGAGCTAGTTGATAATCGTTCTTTAATTAACTCAAATAAAAATTACAAAAACAAGCTTTTCGAGCATCCAGTTGACCCTCATTTTAATGTTGTAACTCATTTTATGATCTGACATTCGTTGTCCTATTACGTCATAAGTGATTCAGTGTGCTGTGTGAGTTAAATGTAACGAACTTAGTTCCTTATCTACAGACTTGCAGATTCTTCATAAGACGTTTCTTCATAAGACATGCAACATTTTCGAATGTAGAGTTTAGCAGATAATTGCATCTATTAATTAAACTTAAGCTTGTCAATTGTTTGTTTGATTCCAATACAATAAATAAGTCGTCTATTTCATTAGGATGACTATGGATATAATCAATACAGTGTATTTTATTTTAAAATGAAAAGGTTAAACACATCCTTTTGAATACTTTAACGTCTTACAGTGAAGGATCATTTGTGTAGAAAAAACTATTACATAATTCATATTCAATTTCTAAGCAACGGAATCGACAGATTGTCTTGATATAGTGGTAGTACATAGGTATTGTTTAAATTTGAATTCAGGTGTAAACATCAATATAAGAATGTAGCTACATCCACTTAGCGAGTCCTAAATAGAACAAAATGCGAGTCCTGGATTCCATTTGTTAATCACAACCCAATTCAAACAATACCTGATTACCACCCCTATATCAAGGCAATCCACTCAGGATGCATATATAGCAATAGAAACTGATCAAATCCAGTTCATGACAATTAAACGTGATCCAAACACATTCGAAGTGGTTCACATTGCCTATTACAGTTTTCTAATATGATTTGATGTAGATGTAAATGTTCTTGGCATCAATTAAACTATTCTTGATGTCTAACTTGCATTATTATTCGAATGGTGGTACCATTTGACTGACTAAAAAAATTCAGTGATTGTTTAACTTCATTTAACTTCTTTGTTTACATTGATTTCATTCATTTAAATTTGTTTACATCGTTTATTATTTGCTGTGTAAATCTGTAAGCTCTTTCCACTATATTGTAGAGTATCCTCCTTTTGTTAAGAAATGAGAGCCTAACAGACGCCTATACACCTCACAAATTAGGGTTTCCAATCATATACGTATTTAACAATGTAGTTTCCGGCTAGACAGATGTATACCAAAGCCTTCAATGTCTAAATAATACCTAGTTTCACAGAATTATTGTATGATTATTAAATGAATTGGAGGATAGATAAGTACTGTCAATGGGAAAGTGACATCAACTTACGAATCAATTAATTATTAGCGTGAGTAGTGTCAAATGATGCAAACTACGATATACGCGTAAAGAATCTGGTTTACACTGTCACTGACTCGTAGTCAAATTATTTATAAATACTAAGAATTTCTGAGCGAAACGATTGATTTTATTGACCAAAGTAGTCAAAGTTGACATTCCATCAAGTTGACATTCAGAAATCATCAAAAGCGCTGCATAGAGAGTTATATATGTGTAATTAGTGCTGATGTAAATTTACGGTGTGCAGATATTTCAGTTAACTTGCCCATATTATGAGAAATAGAAATGCAAAGACAGCGTAGTGGCCACGAAACACTATCGAGTTAGCAACACCTTACAAACAGTCACGGAAGCCTCGTAGCCGATGCCCCTTCTGTCAACCACATAATCAAATAATATGGGTACATACAATGTCCACTTGATGTGGGAAATGGAGAAGCATGCAAATTGCCAAAAAATGTAAAGATACAAACTGGAGATACTTGGAATAACTGAAACCAATTGGCTACAAGCTGGACAGCAAAGATTACCCCCGGGAGAAGTGCCTTTTTACCCCAATCACAAAGAGGAAAACACTTCAAACACAATGAGTAGCACTAATGTTGTCTCAAGAAGCACAGAAAGCCCTTATAGGATGGGAACCTCATGGACCTAGGATCATCAAAGCATCCTTCAAGACAAAGAAGTTAGAGATTGCGATGAATATCATCCAGTGCTATGTACCCGCCAACGATAGCCACGAAGACGACAAAGACCACTTATATGCGAGGCTGCAATCAACCATCGACAAATGCTCAGCTAACGACATGACTAATTTGATGGAAGGCTTCAACACCAAGGTTGGAATGGATAACACCGGATATTGAGACATCATGGGACGACATGGACTGAGAGAAAGGAACGAAAACGGTGAGAGGTTTGCTAAACTATGTGCCCTCTCTATATTTTATGTATCGTGTCCCTTAATAACACAAGTACCCAAGGAAGCTGAGTGGCGACTAGTACAAAGCACAGGTGGAACAGTTTCTTGCCGTCTACATCAAAGAACAACCTTCCACAATAAATGGTTTGTGGCTAAAATGCCTTCTAATTGTTAATACGTAATTCAAAATTGTATCCTTTTGTTGATGTTGGCAAGAACTGAAGTTGATGTATGTATCCTAAGCTGGTTCAAACTAAATTATTATTTGAAATCAGTAACTTACTCAATAACGCGGTGATGTTTGATTAGAAAAGACAAACTGGTGTAAACATAAATACTAGGATCCAAGTACAGTAGGTTAAATAAAACTAGAACCTTCTACTTACCGACTGTAATTTCACCTCTTCAACCATGAGGCGACTGTAAGATTAAGGTAGAAATAGACAATTTTGATGAGAAAATACGTTACGAAAATTCCAATTCTTTAGCAAGTATTACTAATATTCTAAGTCACCAACTACTTGCTGACGCCTTACATCAAAGCCAACGTATATGACGCAATAAGTAACCTATATCTGTAGCACCCCAGGATGCTTTAAAACAGGCATTAGATCAAGCTGATTATTCGTCTTGCCAGCAAGCCATGCGATCACCATACTTTCACATGTTAATAGAGCTCAATTGATATTTAACCATTAATCGAGATATGCCCTACAAAGAAGTTTAGTTTACAAGTACTAGTTATGCATAAACTACATTATATACCCGTTGCACAAGTGTGACTGTCTGGACTCAGTAGCCTTGTCTTAAAATATTTTGTACATTGTATCTTCGTTCCGTGTTAAAGATCACAGTTTACATGTAGCACAATGAGAATTCTTAAGGCCAAACAGACTGGTTACTTGTTGGTACCATAGTAAATTCAGTACTCAAGCTCAGCATCGTTTTGCAATGCAAATTCAAGCAAAAGAATCCAGCCGACAGTTAGTAACGGTTGCTACTGCTGATCAAAAAACCTATACAATCCGATTGTTTTACTTTACCAATACTACCAATAGGAAAATTTAGACACCTGACAGTCGAGTAACCTCCTAAAGTACTAATGAATTGCCATTCATACATTAAGAAGGTAGCCTCATAAATGTTGTTAAACCTACTGACTAGCACATCAACACGTAATATTTAACAAATCCGATAATGTTTATTGACTGATTACAACCATTACTAATTTCAAACTTCAAAAGTTCACAATCTACATCAATTTGAAGCATGCGCAATTAACAAAATCAAACAATGTTTGTACAACACATGTAAAAGATAATTGATAGTACTTTATGAAACTGACGAATTATCTAATTTGATAAGTCAATAATTTGTAAATAAGAACGGTCACAACGTTGATGATAAAAATTCTTACATTAGTCCCCGAATTCTATACAACATACGTATCAGTAGGACGATATAAAACACAGCATTTCTCACCATATTAGATGAGATTCGTTCATCACCTTATACCTTAAATCAATATCACCTTCAGTAACAATGCAAGCATATTCGTGATGCGCATCTCGCCTTTTAAATGCATAATGTTACCCCAGGACCGGCTAGGGTTGAAGTAGGATGGAAGAAGGGTAAGGGCAAACAAACCAAAACACGGCATCAGTCCATAAAGTCTTTGACTGTTGGTCTAAGCCATGTTGGTAGATGCAGATTACCTGGTTGGGGTCCACGTGATAATCACAATAAATGGCTGAAGACACTTGGAGACATGGCTCAGAATCGATCACAGTGATACAAGTGCATCCCCTCATCTAAATCATAAATCCTATTATTAGTTTCTGCATACCTTCACTTCACTCTCCCCTCTTGTATTCTGTCATTATGTTACGTCTGTTATCTCATAGTGCTAATGTGGTATGGCAACTTGAACCTCCGGGTGTATTTGCTCGGTTCTACGTTGGTGACAATGACGATGATGACCTTAAATCAACTGAATAGTTAAATGGAATCCAGAAGTTTCATTAATGTACATTTGCAGATTATTGTTAACATGACTAACCTGTGCAACTGTTCACAATAAACTATCAACAAATGCTTCCATCTATAAAATGAGTTATATATATTTGTAAAATTCCAATAAGTAGAAATTAAAATTTCTGGCGTTTCGCGGCTTAGTGTAAATCGCTTCTTCAGAGAAATGAATGCCTTCGTCATCACCATCGACTTTATTTTTTCCCATCTTATGGTGTCGCCGTGCATTTGTAATTTTTCTTACATATAATTAAGGTTGTTCTCTGAACAACATACTGCAATTACCAGTCTATTGAAATGCTTATGTCTTTTTTCTATTCTAATTGTGATATTCATCTGCATCGACTAAATCATACATTTAGTGCTTAACATTTGTGTATTCGTTTCAAACCTTCAATTCACATTTACAAGAGTTTGTTACGATTTCATCAAAGTGTACACAACTCACATAAATCATGTCGACCGTTATGAAAACTCTCATCTATGAAAATGAATAAGCCACCTTTCGACTAATCAATGTCTATCTACAATTAAATGACGAAGCGTAGATGAGAATATTTGTATCACACGTTGAAAATAATTTTATGCAAACAGCAACGATCCATTTCATTAGCACGAGTCACTTACAGGATCCAGAAGCGTCTATTTGTCTCTTTTAAGTCCCGTTCCATATAATCTGTTCTACATTGTCATGTTTCCAATATGAGGTACCGCGAATCTAAAGTTACAAATCATTTAGATACAACTTATTTTCACATCAGTTGACACAAATTACCGAGAAACGGTTTTACTAGAATGTATCAAATAAAAAAAGTACTACCACATTAACAAATATGTATGTAATCTCGGCTCGTATACATAAGGCCTGATTGGCTTTTGCTAATTTGCGTCACTTGTGGCGTAGGCAAAACATTCGTTTACTGACAAAAGGATACGTTTACTGCGCATCAGTTCCATCCGTTTTACTCTATGGATGTAAAACATGGCCTTTAAGGATAGAGGATATTCGTAGCCTACTAGTATTCGATCACACATGTCTCCGAAACATTGCTCGTGTTTGCTGGAACTCCCTAATAGGCGATGCGTGTGTTAGGAATAAAGCACTAGGTGAATACGGTAAGTCTATTGATGAAGTAGTGAATCTTCACCAGCTGAGGTGGTTAGGACATGTGTTACGTATGCCTGACCACCGTCTACCTCGAAGAGCAATGTTGTTTGTTGTAGAAGTAGGCTGGAAGAAAGCTAGGGGTGGTCAAACGAAAACATGGCATCAATCCATGGAGTCATTGACAATTGGGCTGATCCATGTTAATAGATGCAGACTACCTGGTTGGGGCCCACGCGATGATCGTAACAAATAGTTAGAGACTTTAGGTGATATGGCTTAAAATCGTTGGCAATGGCGCAGGTGCATCCACTCCTTGTCTTCGTCTAAATTCTAGTTTTCGAGCTTATCATAATTTTCTCTTTACTGAATCACTTTTTATTTCAAATCTCATCTTTGATCTCCATGCCTTTCCATTAGTACGTACTCTGTCACTATCGCCCCTACTCTGGGATTTGGTCCGACAATTTAATCTCTATCTGCTTATTGAGGCATGGTAAATTGAAATAATGTACGCATGTACCAAGTTCTACGTTGTAACTGACTGAATATGTATGATACTTATTTACTTACTTACGCCTCTTACCCTTCTCGAAGGAGCATAGGCCGCTCACCAGTATTCTATATTCAACTTTGTCCAGAGCAATCCTTTCCAGCTGTCTCCAGTTACTGTTCATCCTTTATATGTCTGCTTCCAGATCTCGATGCAGGGTGTTCTTTGGCCTTCCTCTTTTTTATTTCCCAACAGAATTCCAAATTATTGCTTGTCGCGTGATACAGTCTGACGATTTCCCCAATTTATGTCCTATCCATTTCCAACGTCGTTTCCTGATTTCCTCTTCAACTGGAAGTTGGTTTATTCTTTTCCATAGTAGGCTGTTGCTGATGGTTTCCGGCCAACAGACATTCAATTTTCTGCGTAGACAGTTGTTGATAAATACCTTTACTCTTCTGAGGATGTTTGCAGTAGTTCTCCACGTTTCAGCTCCATACAGAAGAACTGACTTGACGTTCGAATTGAAGAGTCTAACTTTGAGATTGGTAGACAGTTGTTTGGAGTCCCATATATTTTTCAGCTGTAGTAATGCTGCCCTTGCTTTGCCGATCCTTGCCCTTTCATCTGAATCGGATCCTCCTTGTTCATCGATGATGCTCCCCAGGTATGTAAAGGTATCCACTTCTTCCAGAGTTGAATATGTATGATAGCAGCCTAAATTTGTTAAATCACCAATCAAACATCTTCAACTCGATTACTTTACAGTAAGTGATAAATCTTAAATAATGTTAGCTGTGCATCACACTAACCATATAAAGCTATTCCCGTGACCACGAAGAACACTGTAACTGGTTGTCTCGAGACAACAGTTTCAGATTACTAACTCAAACAATATCTCACACAGAAAGTGTCTTCTATCTCAAGGTTGCATTATAGCCTAGTAAGCTGCGTGGGTTTTAAGCATATAAAGGTTACATATTAGTTCTCGGCTCGACAAGTCATCGGTCAACTGAATAAAGTCACGCTAATCGACGTGCCGTCGTGTACTTAAGTTCTGATTGCTATAATTTTTAAAAATTTTAAAAAATGTCAACACTTTGATCGAATAAAATGATTAAACAGGTGGAAATAATAAGTTGCATGATAAGAGACTTAGGTCCTTTGAGGTATTCTCTATGTAATCCTGCATGACCTACTTTCTATGCGAGTTTGTTAACGCCAGCTATGGAAAAACGTATTTTTAGCAATGATACGTAAAATGCAGATACAGCAGTACTACATATAAACGAAAGAGTACAGCTCAATTATTTGAGCAAACTAAAGTGTGAACTGAAAGATTATCAAAATAAAAAGTAATAAGACAGTTGAATAAGAGAAAGACTGGAGAAATAGACTCGAATCAGTATCATGCAATGAAATGAGACGCATGGCATCAAGGCAAAGATTCACAGACACTTATTTACAAGTACATGAACAACATTCATTAACTCTAATGAACAAAGCTTTGAAAAATACTTAAAATGATGAAATTCAGCGGTTTATTAACTACCTTCAATGCACATGTTGTGTCCGTCCCATGTCATCTGTTTAAGAAATGATCGATTCTTTACACTACAGACCACTTCATTACGTTTACTTCAGGTCGGTTTCTTGTGTTGGTTGGTGAGATTGAGATTTTGCAGTCGTCTAGAACAGCACATTCAATGCTTGTTATAAGCACAAATAAGCACTGTGATTATCCTGTTAGTATTTAACCATTTGAATAAAAGCCCCATACATTCAATTGTGGCACCCACAATGAACATACTTATCTATCGATCTATACCAGACATTATAGAAATCAGATACACTAAGTGTACTTACGACATACGCGTGAAGAATCTGGTCTACACTGTCACTGACTCGTAGAACAATGAAAAAACATTAACATGCAAAATGAACTCATATACAGACTTAGTTAAAGATAAAATAAGCACAATGATGTACCTGTAACACGTGTAATCAGCAGTCACTGAAGGGCGGAGAAAACCTGAAACCACAACACATAGTGTTAACCAAGAACTTTACACTAAGAGAGAACACGAAGTGGTAGCCATGCGTTTTTCATTTTGAAGAATCAAAATTGGCGGATTCTGTACAGAATGAATGGCTTGTTAACAAAATAGTAATATTAGTCATCTTGCAAGTTGATTGCGCGCAGGGCATGCCCCTCTCCTTTCAAAACGTTTATCCTTGGTCACGATGCAATAGAAAGAAAATGGTATATATTACCAACGTTATACATAGTGATTTTAACACACTTACATAAAACGAACATCGAATATACGCCATAAGTCAACACTGAAACTCCGAAATCCAATAACTATCACTATGCTTCTTAATAACTATTTGATTCGTCTAGCTATCATTGATGTTAACCGAAAAGACTTCATTTCTTTAATAATGTAACTGATTTTTAATAACTATAATATTTGCGCCTAATATCTGTAAATCCATTATCCAATAACTTTGAATCATACTAACAGAAACTACTTGGTTCTTTTTACCTCCATATACAGAAAACTCCACAAACTTTAAACAGATTATCTTTCGATTTAAAATACTTCTGCATTCCTTCAAGTGTATGGTCTAAAATGTCGGGAGTACACCAAGTTTTAGTTATTAGAACACAAAAAGGGTTAACTGGGTGCACATTAGGAATTTAAGATGAATAATTTTATTGCATAAGAAACAGGAACTAAAGAAAATAGTGGAGAACAGTGTGTGAATAATAAAATCAGATAAGTCACAAGTTAGCTGAATTAGTGGAGAATCATTATAAACGCTGTTTAGTCTGATAAAAGGATGGTGTGTAGAGGGTGGTAGCAGTCCATTAGGACGAAGAATGGAGTGAATAGAGCTTGATGTAAATAAAACCCAACGGATTGTAGACAGGCAGCCAGTAATTATACAGTGACAAATTGTTATTAAATCCCATAGAAGCATCGCCCAACAATGCATGGTTATGATGCACTGGCGTTTGAGAAAGATTTGTCAACGTTGTGTGTGAACCCGATGTGAGCATTGGGTTGCTAAAGCGAAGTGCAGAAATATTAAAATAAGTGCAATAAGCCTGCTAAACACGGCTCATATGTATCTTGCAGACCCGTCTCATCTGATCTTTATGCTGATTTTTGTTATTTAGTTGTAAGAAGTCTGAGTTCAGTTGGTGAGAGTTCAAATAATACGCGAACTTTACATTTTAGACACATGGGATCTGTCCTGACGAGGTGTTAATGGATTGGTAGGTCACACTGTCCTACTAAAGATATGGTGTTTTGAACTACGGTGAGTGTCTCTGTTAGTTCTCCACTGCACAGGGGTTGGTTCACAATGAAATACATCACATCAGTACTTGACATGAGGTGCGGAAGTCAACCTGTTTGGTATAATTTTGCTGCTGCAATGCTTGGCTTAGTTTCTTTGGCATCCTAAGAGCCCTGGTTTGTTCCGGGTGAAATATTATTTGTTGTGATTGGCACGGTATCCTGAATCTTAGTATAAACCTTGCGTTTTCTTTGCTTTGATGTTAAGAATATTGCCTGTTTATTCTCAGCTGTCTACGAATGAGTTGTAAACCAGAATTAGAGTCTGCTCAAAAGTACTTTAACTCCTATATATTAGAAAACATTGAAGCATAAGAATACCAAACAAAATGTCAAATAACTAAGCATCCTCCTCTACGGCTTTGTCATTTCACAGCTATCGTCATTGCATTATACAAACCGTATAGCGAGTAAACATTTCCCACCTGAAACCAAAATCAACATAAGCAACTCCCTTGCCTAATGCTTCATGATCTACGTACTTATACATTTAGTATTACGATTCGCATCTTAAAAATCACACCTGAGTTAACAATTTTACATTTTTCTTGATACGGAACAGGCTACCAGTGGACATTATAACGTCTCATTCCTTTCCACGTTTGATTGAACTACCCCACAAGTTTCTCACACAATCCAAATCCTAGGTCTTCTCAATGTAAGTATTATTAGTACTTTTAACAGAAGCTACTCTACTTTAATTTCTCCTTTTGTTTCAAATATTTGCGGGTATATTTCGCACTTACTTACTAGCAGTCATAATTTGGAGCGTATCGTAGTCTTTGATCGTAACCCCATGCTAGTTGTCTCAAAAATATAGTGTGTTTGTCAAAGCAAGACCTAGATCTCCTAACGTCAGGTAGATGGTGGGGTAGTCTCAACAGAGTTGGTGGTTTGTTCTGGCTCCTTCAAAGTATGGAGAAACACGACGTAGCATTCGTTTGTGTCTAGTTACTGACCATCAAATTACAACCAGTGACTTTGCTGCAACAAGTCTCGTTATAGTGTTCGCGTGTTGCTGTCATAGTTTATGTCCTTTCATACCTTCACGTCGTCCACATACATCAAAACTAACGGTGTGAGTAAGTAGGAAAGGTCGTTGATAAAAACTACGGAGGGCAATGGATCTAGGGTTGTTCTTTGCCACGGCTTCCAATAGGGCTTTTCTCTGAACTGATGTACTCTGTACATCCTGTTGCAGAATTTTAGGATTTGCTAATAGTTTCGCAACCACATGAGTGTTCGATTAAAGAGGCCTAAACATGAGACTTTCTTCAGCAAGAGTTTATGAGGTATTGTGTCGAAAGCCTCAGTAGAGTCAAAGAACACTGTGGACATGGACTTTCTTAACTTTGCAGTCTGTTTAACAATTCCATACTAGAAAAGCATTTGTAGGGTATGATCTACTCTCTATTAAGTCGTGTTGCGCATCGTGAAGTATCTCGTTTTCATCGATTAACTTACTCGTTTGATCATCCAACAAGTTTTCTAATTATTTTGACAGTATTGGATCAAAGTGACTGGTCTAAAAGAGAATGGGCTTCACCTTCTTTGAATATTGAATTGAAAGAATGATTTCTCTCATCCACTCTATGTAGTTCTGGGAGCAGTTGCCAACAGGTGTAAATATTACTTCTGTGCATTGTTTGAGAATGTCATGGCAAATGTTGTTGCAACTTGTAAACTTAACTACGCTAAGTGCCTCTGATTTTTCATGACTGATCCTGGTGTGAGATGTATCCGGCCTATGATTGCTATAGTAGCTAGAATAAAGTTACGAGTCAAGTTAAGGTGATCTTAGTTTGACTAATTTGTAAGGTGTGTCGTCAAAATATCTACCACGAATTTGTTAGTGAGCTTTTCATTTCCTGATTCCTCGATGACAAATGTTCCTTGACACATTGGTTTCAGTCGTGCCATAGGTACGGCAACCCATGTGGTCACGGTGTATGTTGTAGTTTCGGTCTGCGTGTGTATCCTCAAGCAAGTGAGAACTACATGCACGTGTAACAAAACGGACTGTATTCTATGGCAAAATCCTTTAAATCGATGTTACAGAAAATGCATGCGACTCACTGGTTTGCACAGGAACGCGTTTACAATAAGTTAACCAAATTACATGTGTTATACCTTCAGGAATTAATTACCCAATCCAATGAGTTACTTAGTGTGTTTGGCTTATACATTTGTTCAAGAATTTTTCCGTTTCATATTATTTACAAAGTATTAGTGTTACCATAATTCATTACCATTTTTTTGTTATTTTGTTATTATTATCATTTACCACATAAGTTGCCAACATCATTGACAGAATGTCTACATAAATTGTAACAACGTGTGACTCCAAGCGTCTATTAAATTGCAGAATAAACGTCAGGCTTATTTTATCACCAAAACAACACTACGAAATTCCAGAGCACCACGAGATCTGTGAAATTCATAAGATACACTCGAATGTTGGCAGAGGATAGTCATATGATGAACATAACCTTCTTAAAACATTAGAAATACATTGTTGGACACAGTATGTGCACAATCTTACGATACATAATAACATTCTTGGTTTAGATTTCTGTTATAATATCACTCCCCTGTTACTTCAATTTAACAAAGATTTTGAAAGCAGTGACCATAAGATGTTTGATGTGTATTTCTTTTTAATTTTAGTCACTCCAATAATCATATATTACAAAAACTAGACAATAAAGACAGTATAAAAGTGTGGACTGCAATCTTTTCACAATCTTCTAAGTTGTCCTGACTAGGACAATCCTTTCTTATCTTATAGTGTTACAGAAGCGCAAGATTTCTTAAAGCAAATTAATGACTCGTGTTTATATTCGATTGCACTCATGAAACTAAACAATATAATGAAGTCGAAAGGTTTGTATATAACTTTTCATTGCCGTAAGAAGTTAAGACCCCAACAGAAGTGCTGTTTACAGATTAAGCCGTTCAATTAAAAGTTATCAGCAATGCTTAGAAGCTTCAAAGTATAAAACTTGGTACAGTTGTTCAATATGCGCCTTACGCCTACCTGAATTAATGATATTATTATTTGCATTTCACATAATGGCTTGATCGTGAACAACCAAAACATCATTATTGCCAACCTATTCAGCGATTTCTTTCCTAGATGTCATTGTGATAGACACTTTCAATTTGGCTACTAACCACATGAAGTTCGTTTCCTTTACTTACGACAACATTTGTGAACCAAAAAATCACTAAGGAGGTCACGTGAACAATAATAATAGCTATGGAGTAGACACCATTGCAGCTATTTACTTGAAATTTGGTGAATTTAGTATTCAAATAATTTTACCAAAACTGTTCAACCTTTTCATAACAACACTCACTTATCTAAATAGGTAGAAAACCATGTACATATGCCGTCGATTTAATCAAGTGACAAAGCTAACTTGCATAATTATAGGCTTACAAATATCACCCAAGTTATCTCTAGAATAATGTAAAAATAGTATGTGACGAAATGTTTGATTATTTACTATCTGACAAACTTATCTTTAATTCCCAAAAGGATTTTCTCACAACTGGGTTTTGTATGACTTGTTACGCTGAGTTTCTCAATTTGGTTTTTACTAAATGAAGTCTTGGGCCTTTAGCATTAGTATTGTACTTTGACAAATACAAAGATTTTGACATGCTTAACCAAAAACTTTAATTAGGAAAAGTCTTCTCTGAATGGGATTAGGAATCCATTACTTGCATGATCTAAATCTTTCCTCAGTGACATCACACAACGCCTACGTTATACGCGGAAGCACTAACTGCAACTCTAACTCACTGAATTACCTACGTGAACAGATACTCGCAACCGTGACCAACAACTCGACAACTGACAACTTACCAGAATCTATATCAAGGAGACATAAACACAGCACTAAGAAGATTCAATTCTATTTTGTGTCAAATCTGTATATATGGTTTTAACAACGACTTTGTCGTTATCAGAGTACATAGCACATTAAAAATCCACTACAACCAATCATAAATAACAAGGTCAGTGCGGAGAAAATGAACGGCAGTGTTGGTTACTGCCTACTTTCAAACCAATAAAAAAATAGAGAAAATAAGAATATCTACATTTGCACTCACTAGTTATATTTATTCTTAGACCCCCCCCTCCCCGTTCTTATGAAAAAGGTTCACTCTCTTGAAAGTTTACTGTAGGTCTTCGATTCCTTTTGCTGCATCTTAATGATTGTCCTTCTCCAGACGTTAGTTTCTTTGTGGGGAGCCTGAGAGTATATCGAATAAGTTGAAGTGTAAGGTTAAGTTTATCCGCATTTGATTCACTGAACCTTCTACGCACCTAATTGCAATAATGTACCAATATTTATACTTCCACTACCACCTCATATATCACCTTTTTTCGTCTACTTTTAATTACCTTCTTTTTCCTACAAATAAACATGGCACTATCGCTATTTTTCCATCATTATTTCTCATGATCTGGACGAGTTTACTGAAATGTCTGCTCACTGTAAATTAACATCAGCACTAATCGCACATATTTAACTGTCTACTCTTATTTGACGCGAATTCCTATCTATTTTCCCCTCCATAACCAATGACATTTCCTCTTTTTCAACAGTTTACATTCAGTGCTTTTATTGATTTCTGAAAGTTGTAGGAATGTCAACTTGAACCACTTTTGTCAATAAAATCAACCGTTCTACTCACAAAATCTTAGTATTTATAAATAGTTTGACTATGAGTCAGTGACAGTGTAGACCAGATTCTTCACGCGTATGTCGTAAGTACACTTAGTGTATCTGATTTCTATAATGTCTGGTATAGATCGATAGATAAGTATGTTCATTGTGGGTGCCACAATTGAATGTATGGGGCTTTTATTCAAATGGTTAAATACTAACAGGATAATCACAGTGCTTATTTGTGCTTATAACAAGCATTGAATGTGCTGTTCTAGACGACTGCAAAATCTCAATCTCACCAACCAACACAAGAAACCGACCTGAAGTAAACGTAATGAAGTGGTCTGTAGTGTAAAGAATCGATCATTTCTTAAACAGATGACATGGGACGGACACAACATGTGCATTGAAGGTAGTTAATAAACCGCTGAATTTCATTATTTTAAATATTTTTCAAAGCTTTGTTCATTAGAGATAATGAATGTTGTTCATGTACTTGGAAATAAGTGTCTGTGAATCTTTGCCTTGATGCCGTGCGTCTCATTTCATTTCATCATAATGACTCAAGTCTAGTTTTTTCGAATCCATCTCGTCTGTTATCACGCTTGCATGCAATTTCGAATTTGAAGTAAAAGGTGGAATATTGATCGCAAGATTAGCACTTGTCTTGATAATTTGTGAAGTTTCATTATTCTGTGGGTGATTTCTATATAATTTGTATTGTTCTGCTCCACAAGTAATTCTGTAGGTCTGAAGGCCACTGCTCACTTTGCCTTTTTTGGTGAAAGATAATTCTGAAAATATCAATGAAAAGATGATACCATGTCTCCAACAAGATTAAAATTCTTGCGAATACATTACTGAATGCTTATTACGTTGATTAATATAAATTTCCTACCAGCGTTTTTCGTATACGTCAGTCTATAAAGGAATCACACTACCTGCTGTCGTAGTCGCTACAATTTATAACATTATTAGAAATATTCGATTTACAAACTTGTTTTATAACATCGCTGTTATTATGCACATGACATAATAAATGATGAGCATTAGGATACACGGCATCGATCGCTGCCGTAATCGGTACTGCATCGTCTGTTATGAAGCACCCCAAGTTCCTGTTGTGGTTGACTTCCTGGAAGAAATTTAAAAAATGAGTTATCATCGTAGTGGTTTCTCTTCTGGTGAATTCAAATGCTATTGGGATGGCCATTAGATTGACATCCAGTGCTACCAGCTAATATAAGGAAATATTTCTTCTATATGTTTTGTAGGTGACATCTAATTCAATAACTTCAAGGAAGCGTGAACGTAGATTCCACTGGTCGGGAGTCACTAAAAAAGATTCCAAGGTGGATTCTTCATTTAACTGGTAATTACACAAACCATCAACAGAAGTTATACATGATTCCAGTTTTTTGAAATTACCTACAGATCAACATAAAGAAGATTTAAGTATTTACCAGGAAAGTTGGACTAACAGGATACATGAAGATATATGTTGAATACATCTCGCGGCTGCAGATGCTCCCGAAAAATAGCATATACGAAGTCAATAATTCGCGCGTAATATTCTCAACGAGCATCTGAAATATAGAATAATTTCGAGTAAGAGAATCATAATAATGTTATTCTTATTAATACAGCAGTAAGACATTTTCCTAATAAACAGTCATATATGTAGACGAAAACATATCTGAACAAATACGTTGTTCCTTGAAAGATTTGGATTGTTGCACACAGAACGAATACATCAGTTCTTGGAATTTTCGGCGTTTCTCTGAAACTTCCTGCTATTGAATACTTCACTCATCTGCATTAAGTGGTTCTCAGTGAACTCATACAAAAAGGTTCAAATATTCAGATCAACTTTTGATTTGCACAGTATCAATCTACAATAAGCAGATTATAAGTAGTTGATAGTGAATTCGGCAGTTACAAATAACTCAGAACTATTTCTACATAAATGATCTAATTGCAATCAATTGAAGCACCGGAATTGTGTAGCATTCACGCAAAATGTAATTGAACTGAGTGCAGAGATTTAGTAAACTAACATGATTTGACTGATTGTTGTATTCCACGAGTTCATGGTTATGAAATTATCTGAATTACTCTCCTAATATTGTGAAATCCTGAAAAATTACGAAATCAACAGTCGATCTGTTAATTCTAAATAAAATTACTAACATTTATTTTCATTGTGATGTCTGTTTTCTCTTACCTTCCTACCGTATTCCTGTAATTCTTATAGACTGCATCTACATTGTTTTACTTGACACTTTTGTCTGGGTGGTGCCATATTTGTTCCTTCTGCTTCCTTTTTATTTGTATTAATTGATTCGGATATATTTGTGTATTTTACAATTGTCGGATGAAAAACACCGCTGAAACGTTATATATTGTGTTGCAACACAAGTAGACATTACACATTGGACAGGCAGTATGTGATCTTTTCTATAAGAAAGAAATAACACTTCAGTTAGTTACCTAAAATTGGATTAATTATTTTAATTTCTATGTAACATTTTGGTTAAATAACTAACAGCAAGATCTAATAAGTGGTTAATGTTTATTCACATAGATGATTGTATTGAGAACAGTTCATTTCCCATCCATTTATTCGAAATTTCGATTCGGCAAAGTCACCCACACCTAGAACTTCATTGACAGTGATTCCTCATTGTAAACTGCTTTAGTGTGCCTACTACAATGATCAGTGATTTGTATTATTATTATTATTATTATCTCAAAGTAGACTAGTCAACATTTTCACTTTATCATTCTTATTAGATAAATTGAAACAAAAGAAAGTTTTTTTATCTAATGAAAAGAAGTTCATCAGACAGGTCGGCGAAACTGATAAGATTGTTCTGTATGAAAATCTCTCTGTCTACTCTCTTATCATCTGAATGAGTTTGAATGTGTGTTGTGTACACGTCTTTTTTATATGTTTCATTGTCTTATTATTTTTATCTACAGAAACGTTGAATGTAGAAAAATTGTTATAACTTCTATATTTATATTGAATTTGTTCTCTGTCAATAGCTTATTTCATGCGATTTTCTACAGTACAGTCATTTTTCTCTCGCGCGCACATCGAACATGATGATACGATGAAACGAACAGATTGAAGTTTGATGATGTAGACTGATTACTTTGTGAATGAATAAATTGAATGTCATCTGAATGCCTTATAAACAACAAAGATGAATGGAATTGAGGCAGGAAATTAAAGAATAATTAGTGTTTATTTTTACTCTGTTCTGTAATAATATAATTTCAAACTGTCTATACATCACAGTGTACCTTAGTGACTCATACATACACACAATTCTTAGGATGAGTGCATGTATTCGAAGTGAGTAACAATAAATATGGGAGAATAATTTGCAGTATGGACGTGTCCATTTACTGATATAGTTGATTACAGTGTTTTCAAAGAAACTTATATTATATGCGATTATTGATGCCTTTTTTACTTGGTTTAACTCTCTTTTCGATTATTGGTACCAAACTGTCGAGTGACTGAAATCCTGATCCCAATGTTCTTAGAAAAGAATATCTGGTTTGTGGACCTGTAACACATTCGGAGTGAAAAGTGCATTCATCTGTGATTGTTTGAAGTTACTATATGAGTTGGCGAATTATGCAGTTTATTTGTAATCACATATAACGGACATGATTTTTATATACTATGTTGAAAGAATTTATCCGGATAACGCTGAGAATAATTCAAACAACTCCATGAAGTGAAAATTTGTTAATTAATATAAAGTTATTTATACTTATTTCCAGACGATGACAAATTAATTAGTTTTTTGAAAGGATAAACTGTCAGCAGAATGTAGCTGATTCACAATTATGTACTAACTTGAAATCTCCAATAAAATATTTCTACCGTTAACGTCTCTTTTTCGTAATCGGTAAATTTTACACTAAATATGTACAGGTGACTAATTGAATCGATTACTCAATTATCGTTATTGGTGCTAGTAGAAAATAACAAAAATGTTATTCGTGTAACTTTCAGTAAATTATGCGTGATTAGTTGGGATAATATGAACAATTAAACAGTTGAACGGATCGCTCACACTTTACCATGTATACACTAATTGTTACTTCCCGTTCATGTTTAACACAAGAAACCAGACCATTAGGGAAAAGGTCTTTATTTATTTCAAAAATGCAAACACACAGTGCTTCTCAACATTCAATATAAGAAAATAGGAGATATAATCCCTATAAAAAATTAAGAAGTAGATGAATACTCGAGCTTCATTGTTTTAGCGTATGCTTTAAGTTTGAAGTCAACTCTTAACTAGTCAACTTACGTTGCTACATAAGCTGCCACCTAGAATCGACTTTCGCAGAAACGTCGGCTTGATCAATATATCAAACAAAATCATCCCACTTCTGCTTCCGTAGCTCAGTAGAGAACTACTAGTTCATCCAGCTCCTGACATTCGAACAAAGGCAGTCAGTCTGTTAGTATTCGATGATACTACGTGGATGACATTTCCTTTTAGAACTTGTTATTTGTTTCTGTAGCGTTTACATTCTCCCACAAATGATGGTTGAATACTTGGTAAAATTAACCTCTTAACAACGACCAGAGATTGGAAAATAACAGAGAGTAAGAAAACAATGCTAGAATTTCTGAGGAACTACCGTTAGCAGGCTACCCAACACTGTATTGGCGAGGTACAATTTTCCCATGCTCAGTCCGGCTATCAGGTGTTTACTCACCTGCCTCTTGAGTCGCCCTGAAGTCTAAATTAAAGAAGAATCTACTTCAAAAAATTGATGAAGCTTCATCACACCTAAAGAATTGCTTCATCGTTTGTAATAAAGGTCAAAGTACGAAACCCAAATGTACAATTATAATCGAAGTGTTCGTTCCTATGTAAGTGTTCGGTTTCCAGGACGGCTTAGAAACTTGGATGGGAATATACATAGTGTGGATATTTTGTACACACAAATGCATTAGAAAAAAATCAACCTTTTTTGAACATATATATGAGCGCTTGAACTCGCCAAAAGTCAGATCAAATAGGTGACATTGAACATGTGACGATCGTCTCCTATGACTTGGTTCGTAATGGGGTGTACTGATAGTACCTGTCAATACTGTAAATCATAGTTAATGCTCAGGGGAAGAATGAATTACCGAAAACATGAATGTGTTTAGGCTTATTAGGGTTAAAGATATAATCAGCGCCTTGCAGATTGCTCACTCGATGAGTGGTAGGTATGCAAGTAATTGTGGAGTTGTATCTCTTTAATTTAATTAAAATGAGTTGGTTCCAATCTTATAAGTGTGTAAGTCCTATTAGTCATGAGTACCGGTAATAATCGAATAACGTAAAGTACAGTGCTGTGGTTCAAATCCGTGTGGGTGTAGTGTATTTGTAGTTGTGAGCAATAGGTCGAACCAAGATTTAAATCAATAAAAACCATATGGAAAATTTTGTAAGCTTACCGCTTAAGTACTGAACAATATCTGCAGTTATTGAAGTATTCTAATGTCAATGAAGTGAATGCAAACTTTGTGCTTATCTAGAAGAACACAGGTTTAACTAAAAGGAAGTATCATTTCTTATTCATGTCAAAAAAACAATAAAAACAGTACAACATTGATATATCGGAATATTATAAATAAACGCCTACTGCTATACACAAACTAACTGCAACTCTAATAGGAAACTAATCTGCGCCAACTGATACTCGCAACCGTGACCAACGACTCGATACTGATTACTCACCCCAAGACAAAATCAAGAAGACACCAACGCAGCACTAGGAAGATTCGATTCTATGGTAATTCAACTCTGTATATATAGTTACAAAATCGACCTTGGGAAAAACAAAGTAATTAGCATACTACAATGATATTACGACCAATCACAGTTAACAAGGTCCAGCGGAGAAAATGAAGAGCAGTACCGGTTACCGCTCACTTTACAAATAAGTAAAAAATAACAAAATCACATGAAAATTGACTAGTTTCTTTTCTTCTTAGCACCTCCCCTTTTTGAGAAAAGTTCACTTTCTTGGGACCTTTCTATGGCTCTTCGTCTCCTTTCACTGCGTCTTATTGGTTGTTTTTCTTCGGATGTTTTTTTCTCGTTGTTTGCTGCAATCGTTGTTGGTTTTTGCGTGGGAAGCTTGAAAGTGTCAAAAAGAAGTTCAAACGCTAGATTCGGTTCATCTGCTTTTCGTTCACCATACCTTCTGCGTAGCTGATTGCGATGTCGAATCCATATTTGTCCTTCTACTGCTACTTCATATATCACCTTTACTCTTTTACCTTTAATTACCCTGTTTTTTCATTTCTCACTTTCCGGCCTGTTGTTCCTCAAGTACACCTGCGTGCCGTTTCTATAGATCTTATCATCCTTGCTTTTTACTTTTGACGGCCTTATTACCTCATTTATCGTTCTCAGTTTCCGTCCCATAAGTGCTTTTGCTGGTGATTTCTGTTCAGGAGCACTGTTGTTAGGGGTACTTCTGTACACAAGTAGGAAACGCTGAATAATTTCTACCAGGCTTTCCTACCCTTCTGCCTTTAGTATAGCTCTTTTGAAAGTTTCCACAAACCGCTCCACTTGTCCATTTGATTGTGGATGGTACAGTGGTGAGCAAATATGTGTGATGGAGTTTTCTAGACAAAAATAACTGAAGTTTTGTGACGTAAATTGGGACCCGTTATCGTTAACTACTGTCTCTGGAAAACCATGACACGCGAATATCTTTCTCAATGTTTCCAGGGTTTTCTGCGTAGTCGGAGGAACTACAGGATGGATCTCTGGATATTTTGAATATGCGTCTACTAACACCAAGTAGTAGACTTGTGACATGGGTCCGGCAAAATCTAAATGCACTCTGCTCCATGGTCTTGCAGGATCTGGCCAGCTTACTGGTTCAACCTTCGGTGGGTTTTTCGATGCTCACTGACAGCGGTCACACTTTCTCACCAAGTCTTCAATCTGGGCGTCCATCTTTGGCCAGTATGCATAGCTCCTTGCCACTGATTGCATTCGAGCTGTTCCAGGGTGTCTCGCGTGAAACTGCCTGAGTACTGCTCGACGTAACTCACATGGTATCACCACTCGATCCCCAAATATAAGGCACACTCTACTAATCACAGAGCTTGTCGACGTTGATATAGCTGTCTCAGTTCTTCATCTAAAGAACGTCGCCATTTGTGCTGCATATAATAGATTGCTCGTTGAATCGTTTTGTCTTTTCTTGTGAATTCAGCGACTTGCTGGGTGGTAACAGGAAGTGCTCTCACAGCATGAATGAAACTTTCTTTAGCGTAATCTTTCGTATCGATGGCGGCAATCACCGACTTTTCACTTGTCGTAGGATAGTTGCTTATGAGTCGAGATAGGGCATCTACCTGACCGAAATCCTCACTCTTCTAGTATTGTATGTCGAAATCATATCCGAGAAGCGTCAATGTCCAACGTTGTAACCGATTTGCGGAATGCACTGGTACTCCAGCTTTCGACCCAAAAACTGCCAGCAGGGGTTTGTAGTCAGTTAATATTGTGAAGTGTCGTCCATACACCATCTTATGGAACCGCCGTACTGCAAAAACGATAGTCAAAACTTCCTTCTCAATTTGACTATAGCACTTTTCAGTAGGTGTCAGCGTTCTTAAAGCGTGCATTATTGCTTTTTCATTTCCATTCGGAAATTTATGCAAGATAACTGCACCGAGTCCATATGCAGATGCGTCCACCGCAAAAATAATCGGCTCTTTTGGATCATAATGCGTCAATAGAAGATCGAATGTAAGAAGCTTCTTCAAGCCATCAAACACTGTTTGGCATTGCTGCGTCCAATTCCACTTAACATTTTTCCCCAGCAGATGGTTTAGCGGGGCTCGCTTCTCATGCAAAGACGGTAAAAATGCTTAGTAGTAACTTATTAGTCCGAGAAAAGGTTGCAGAGTAGGTACATCGTAGGGTGCAAGCATTTGTTGAATGGCTTCTGGATCTGGACGACGACCTGATTTGTCGAATATAAATCCTAGATATTTCACAGACGTAAGGTAAAATTGACATTTCTCTGGACGAAGGTGGAACACATGGTCTTGGATTTGTTTCATTACAGTCGCAAGTCGATCATAAAGTTCGTTTGGTGATTCTGCGACAACGAGTATGTCGTCTAAATACACGGCCACTCCGGTGAGGCCGGTTAAAATCGTATCCATTAATTGTTGGAAAATAGCTGGCGCAGTTTTGACTTCAAACGGTAGTCTCGTATACTGAAAAAGTTCCGGATGCGTATTTATTGTGAGTAATTCATGGCACGCCGGTTCAACCTCGACTTGCAAATAACCATCTGCCAGGTCTAGTTTGGCAAAACAACTACCGCCGTTTAGAATAGTGAACAAATCGTCTGGAGCCGGTAGAGGATAATGGTGTTGTTCTAGAGCATCATTCAGACCGGTCGAAAAATCGGCGCAGATGCGTAGTGTACCATTAGGTTTCTTTACGACGACTATTGGGGCTGCCCAGGCCGAGAACGATACTGGTATAAGAACACCTTGCTTCTCTACGCGTTGAAGTTCTGCATCGACTTCTGGTAACGAAGCATATGGAACTGGTCTTTAGGGACGGAAGACTGAAGAAGCAATCAGTGTCAAGCGAAGAGAAGCTTTCATCGTGGTACAACATCCTAACCTTTTTGTAAATACTTTGTCAAATTCCTTTAGAAGCTTCATGAAATCTTTCTCGTCTTTCATTCTTACGATTCGGCGGCATACGGTGCTTAGTGGAACAGCATCTAGTTTCAGGTCTGTAATCCAATCTAGACCCAACAAGTTAAGGTTGTTGTTAACCCCATAACATACTGCATCCGTGGTTATTTCGTTGAACGTCACTGAGCACACAATTTTGCCGATGATCACCAAACGATCGCCTGATGCACTTCTGGCGAGTTATTCTGTAGGGCGTAGTACAGGTTTCCCAATTTTAATCCATGTTTTCCCGAAAATAATAGTAATATCAGATGCTGTATCAAGTTGGAGGCTTACCGTATGACCATTTATTCGAACAGAAACGTATTTTCTGGCTGGTCTCTGATGAGTGTGATTCAGGGTGGATACTGAAAATGACTCATCCGACTTACTCGGTGAACGGAATCTTCTTCTGGAACGTGATCTAATGTGTGTGTCTTTCTGCATGCTAAAAGTTTCTTTGTATCCCAGCCTGTTACACTGTCTGCAGCGATAGTTCTTAAATGGACAGAACTTGGAAAAATGCCACCCATCACAGTTTCAGCATCTGGATGAGGGAATAATATTATTCTTTTCGGCTGGTTTATCACAATAAGTTGAGGCGGTTGCTGGAGTGACTTGATGAAAAATAGTTTTTCGACGAACAGCATGAACTTCAATGTCACCATTACCACCAGACTGGACAAGTGCAGTATCATGCTTTAAACTGGTCAGTCGTTGATATTCTGCGGCAATGTCATTTAGAGACAATGGTAATTCTTGGTCAAGACGGTGTAGCAATCGCGTTCGAATATCAGCGAATTTTTCTGACTGTAGGCTGCAGATGAGTATTAACGACTTAAATTGATTCTCCGATAGATCTTTTAATTTAAACCGTTCACATTCTCTGTTTACAACTCCAACATGAGTTAAGAAATCATCGGATTCATTTATTTTTAACTTCAAGCAACGGTATCTAATATTGAATAGAGAAGAATTGTCACCAAAGTGTTGGCTGAGATTTGAGCAGGTTTCAGAGAATGTTCTGTCTCGAGGATTTTGAGGTAAAATTAGGTTGCAGTATTTGTCAAGTTCTGCTGCACCGAGCTTTCATAGAAGTAGGCGAACTTTCTGTTGTGTCGCTAGATTTTTGAGGGTTTGGTGAGCGAACGCTATTACCGATACTTGTACCACAGACGTATACCGCAACTTGTTCCCTTCCCAGCCAGCAGCTATTACAAAAGACTAAGCTAGTAGAAAGATTATATTGTGGAGCAAAAGTGAGACGAGAAAATAGTGAACTAGTAAACCAGAGAATTTGTATTTTCAAATACATTGATTTTTTATATTAATCAATTTACAATGATTATTCATTAAGTGAAATCAATAACATTTAATTAATACAATCGAATACTGTCAACTGTATTTTTAGGGATTATGAATCCCTAACACTTTCCATGCATCGTCCTGAGAAGCTAAATCATACGTCAACAAATCTTCATATCTCCGGAACCAGGAATCAGAAGTAACATTAGCTTCTGGATCACAATTAAATTCAGCAATACTATTAATAATTCCATCAATTGAAAGTGCAGAGTTGGGGACAGGAACATTCGAGGATGATGATTCAAGATTAGATTTCAGGCTTGTGAAAAGCTTCATTAGTTCAAGTTGTTTATCCAACAACGAATCAATTTTGGTAATATCCACAGTCACCATCACCCATCGCCAATTCATATATCGGAATATTATAAATAAACGCCTACTGCTATACACAAACTAACTGCAACTCTAATAGGAAACTAATCTGCGCCAACTGATACTCGCAACCGTGACCAACGACTCGATACTGATTACTCACCCCAAGACAAAATCAAGAAGACACCAACGCAGCACTAGGAAGATTCGATTCTATGGTAATTCAACTCTGTATATATAGTTACAAAATCGACCTTGGGAAAAACAAAGTAATTAGCATACTACAATGATATTACGACCAATCACAGTTAACAAGGTCCAGCGGAGAAAATGAAGAGCAGTACCGGTTACCGCTCACTTTACAAATAAGTAAAAAATAACAAAATCACATGAAAATTGACTAGTTTCTTTTCTTCTTAGCACCTCCCCTTTTTGAGAAAAGTTCACTTTCTTGGGACCTTTCTATGGCTCTTCGTCTCCTTTCACTGCGTCTTATTGGTTGTTTTTCTTCGGATGTTTTTTTCTCGTTGTTTGCTGCAATCGTTGTTGGTTTTTGCGTGGGAAGCTTGAAAGTGTCAAAAAGAAGTTCAAACGCTAGATTCGGTTCATCTGCTTTTCGTTCACCATACCTTCTGCGTAGCTGATTGCGATGTCGAATCCATATTTGTCCTTCTACTGCTACTTCATATATCACCTTTACTCTTTTACCTTTAATTACCCTGTTTTTTCATTTCTCACTTTCCGGCCTGTTGTTCCTCAAGTACACCTGCGTGCCGTTTCTATAGATCTTATCATCCTTGCTTTTTACTTTTGACGGCCTTATTACCTCATTTATCGTTCTCAGTTTCCGTCCCATAAGTGCTTTTGCTGGTGATTTCTGTTCAGGAGCACTGTTGTTAGGGGTACTTCTGTACACAAGTAGGAAACGCTGAATAATTTCTACCAGGCTTTCCTACCCTTCTGCCTTTAGTATAGCTCTTTTGAAAGTTTCCACAAACCGCTCCACTTGTCCATTTGATTGTGGATGGTACAGTGGTGAGCAAATATGTGTGATGGAGTTTTCTAGACAAAAATAACTGAAGTTTTGTGACGTAAATTGGGACCCGTTATCGTTAACTACTGTCTCTGGAAAACCATGACACGCGAATATCTTTCTCAATGTTTCCAGGGTTTTCTGCGTAGTCGGAGGAACTACAGGATGGATCTCTGGATATTTTGAATATGCGTCTACTAACACCAAGTAGTAGACTTGTGACATGGGTCCGGCAAAATCTAAATGCACTCTGCTCCATGGTCTTGCAGGATCTGGCCAGCTTACTGGTTCAACCTTCGGTGGGTTTTTCGATGCTCACTGACAGCGGTCACACTTTCTCACCAAGTCTTCAATCTGGGCGTCCATCTTTGGCCAGTATGCATAGCTCCTTGCCACTGATTGCATTCGAGCTGTTCCAGGGTGTCTCGCGTGAAACTGCCTGAGTACTGCTCGACGTAACTCACATGGTATCACCACTCGATCCCCAAATATAAGGCACACTCTACTAATCACAGAGCTTGTCGACGTTGATATAGCTGTCTCAGTTCTTCATCTAAAGAACGTCGCCATTTGTGCTGCATATAATAGATTGCTCGTTGAATCGTTTTGTCTTTTCTTGTGAATTCAGCGACTTGCTGGGTGGTAACAGGAAGTGCTCTCACAGCATGAATGAAACTTTCTTTAGCGTAATCTTTCGTATCGATGGCGGCAATCACCGACTTTTCACTTGTCGTAGGATAGTTGCTTATGAGTCGAGATAGGGCATCTACCTGACCGAAATCCTCACTCTTCTAGTATTGTATGTCGAAATCATATCCGAGAAGCGTCAATGTCCAACGTTGTAACCGATTTGCGGAATGCACTGGTACTCCAGCTTTCGACCCAAAAACTGCCAGCAGGGGTTTGTAGTCAGTTAATATTGTGAAGTGTCGTCCATACACCATCTTATGGAACCGCCGTACTGCAAAAACGATAGTCAAAACTTCCTTCTCAATTTGACTATAGCACTTTTCAGTAGGTGTCAGCGTTCTTAAAGCGTGCATTATTGCTTTTTCATTTCCATTCGGAAATTTATGCAAGATAACTGCACCGAGTCCATATGCAGATGCGTCCACCGCAAAAATAATCGGCTCTTTTGGATCATAATGCGTCAATAGAAGATCGAATGTAAGAAGCTTCTTCAAGCCATCAAACACTGTTTGGCATTGCTGCGTCCAATTCCACTTAACATTTTTCCCCAGCAGATGGTTTAGCGGGGCTCGCTTCTCATGCAAAGACGGTAAAAATGCTTAGTAGTAACTTATTAGTCCGAGAAAAGGTTGCAGAGTAGGTACATCGTAGGGTGCAAGCATTTGTTGAATGGCTTCTGGATCTGGACGACGACCTGATTTGTCGAATATAAATCCTAGATATTTCACAGACGTAAGGTAAAATTGACATTTCTCTGGACGAAGGTGGAACACATGGTCTTGGATTTGTTTCATTACAGTCGCAAGTCGATCATAAAGTTCGTTTGGTGATTCTGCGACAACGAGTATGTCGTCTAAATACACGGCCACTCCGGTGAGGCCGGTTAAAATCGTATCCATTAATTGTTGGAAAATAGCTGGCGCAGTTTTGACTTCAAACGGTAGTCTCGTATACTGAAAAAGTTCCGGATGCGTATTTATTGTGAGTAATTCATGGCACGCCGGTTCAACCTCGACTTGCAAATAACCATCTGCCAGGTCTAGTTTGGCAAAACAACTACCGCCGTTTAGAATAGTGAACAAATCGTCTGGAGCCGGTAGAGGATAATGGTGTTGTTCTAGAGCATCATTCAGACCGGTCGAAAAATCGGCGCAGATGCGTAGTGTACCATTAGGTTTCTTTACGACGACTATTGGGGCTGCCCAGGCCGAGAACGATACTGGTATAAGAACACCTTGCTTCTCTACGCGTTGAAGTTCTGCATCGACTTCTGGTAACGAAGCATATGGAACTGGTCTTTAGGGACGGAAGACTGAAGAAGCAATCAGTGTCAAGCGAAGAGAAGCTTTCATCGTGGTACAACATCCTAACCTTTTTGTAAATACTTTGTCAAATTCCTTTAGAAGCTTCATGAAATCTTTCTCGTCTTTCATTCTTACGATTCGGCGGCATACGGTGCTTAGTGGAACAGCATCTAGTTTCAGGTCTGTAATCCAATCTAGACCCAACAAGTTAAGGTTGTTGTTAACCCCATAACATACTGCATCCGTGGTTATTTCGTTGAACGTCACTGAGCACACAATTTTGCCGATGATCACCAAACGATCGCCTGATGCACTTCTGGCGAGTTATTCTGTAGGGCGTAGTACAGGTTTCCCAATTTTAATCCATGTTTTCCCGAAAATAATAGTAATATCAGATGCTGTATCAAGTTGGAGGCTTACCGTATGACCATTTATTCGAACAGAAACGTATTTTCTGGCTGGTCTCTGATGAGTGTGATTCAGGGTGGATACTGAAAATGACTCATCCGACTTACTCGGTGAACGGAATCTTCTTCTGGAACGTGATCTAATGTGTGTGTCTTTCTGCATGCTAAAAGTTTCTTTGTATCCCAGCCTGTTACACTGTCTGCAGCGATAGTTCTTAAATGGACAGAACTTGGAAAAATGCCACCCATCACAGTTTCAGCATCTGGATGAGGGAATAATATTATTCTTTTCGGCTGGTTTATCACAATAAGTTGAGGCGGTTGCTGGAGTGACTTGATGAAAAATAGTTTTTCGACGAACAGCATGAACTTCAATGTCACCATTACCACCAGACTGGACAAGTGCAGTATCATGCTTTAAACTGGTCAGTCGTTGATATTCTGCGGCAATGTCATTTAGAGACAATGGTAATTCTTGGTCAAGACGGTGTAGCAATCGCGTTCGAATATCAGCGAATTTTTCTGACTGTAGGCTGCAGATGAGTATTAACGACTTAAATTGATTCTCCGATAGATCTTTTAATTTAAACCGTTCACATTCTCTGTTTACAACTCCAACATGAGTTAAGAAATCATCGGATTCATTTATTTTTAACTTCAAGCAACGGTATCTAATATTGAATAGAGAAGAATTGTCACCAAAGTGTTGGCTGAGATTTGAGCAGGTTTCAGAGAATGTTCTGTCTCGAGGATTTTGAGGTAAAATTAGGTTGCAGTATTTGTCAAGTTCTGCTGCACCGAGCTTTCATAGAAGTAGGCGAACTTTCTGTTGTGTCGCTAGATTTTTGAGGGTTTGGTGAGCGAACGCTATTACCGATACTTGTACCACAGACGTATACCGCAACTTGTTCCCTTCCCAGCCAGCAGCTATTACAAAAGACTAAGCTAGTAGAAAGATTATATTGTGGAGCAAAAGTGAGACGAGAAAATAGTGAACTAGTAAACCAGAGAATTTGTATTTTCAAATACATTGATTTTTTATATTAATCAATTTACAATGATTATTCATTAAGTGAAATCAATAACATTTAATTAATACAATCGAATACTGTCAACTGTATTTTTAGGGATTATGAATCCCTAACACTTTCCATGCATCGTCCTGAGAAGCTAAATCATACGTCAACAAATCTTCATATCTCCGGAACCAGGAATCAGAAGTAACATTAGCTTCTGGATCACAATTAAATTCAGCAATACTATTAATAATTCCATCAATTGAAAGTGCAGAGTTGGGGACAGGAACATTCGAGGATGATGATTCAAGATTAGATTTCAGGCTTGTGAAAAGCTTCATTAGTTCAAGTTGTTTATCCAACAACGAATCAATTTTGGTAATATCCACAGTCACCATCACCCATCGCCAATTCATATATCGGAATATTATAAATAAACGCCTACTGCTATACACAAACTAACTGCAACTCTAATAGGAAACTAATCTGCGCCAACTGATACTCGCAACCGTGACCAACGACTCGATACTGATTACTCACCCCAAGACAAAATCAAGAAGACACCAACGCAGCACTAGGAAGATTCGATTCTATGGTAATTCAACTCTGTATATATAGTTACAAAATCGACCTTGGGAAAAACAAAGTAATTAGCATACTACAATGATATTACGACCAATCACAGTTAACAAGGTCCAGCGGAGAAAATGAAGAGCAGTATCGTTTACTGCTTACTTTACAAATAAATAAAAAATGGCAAACTCACATGAAAATTAACTAGTTTCTTCTCTTCTTAGCAAATATGCGCCATGTTTGAAGTAATCGTATAACTTTCTTATCACTATCACCTTAAGCTAATCGACATTTAACTGAAACACCTAATTATTGTCGAATGCATTCACAGTTCATCGTGACATTTAAATGAATGGTTACTTCAGGAACAAACAAGAAGTCCGCATTAGGCGATTCCTTAAATTTGTGATCCAAATGTAAAACATACAATCTTTGTATGTAGAAAAAGCATTCAGAATACTGTCATACAATTTAATCCGCTGCATAACACACGTGTTATCTTGACTTTTCTCATTAGGCAGCCTTTGTCAGTATTATCCACATCTACGTAGATGCAAAGCAAACAGATAATATTTTCTGGAATTCTTCTCATTATCTTATTCTTCTTGTTATGTATGTATTGAGGATTGAATATTAAGTGAGAAAACATTAATCGGTGTTATCAGTTACGTTATGTTTGATGAATAACAGCTTCCAAATTATATGTGTGTATGTGTATTCACTGAATCAGAAGTGAGTTGCGAATTCACAGTGTTTAGGCACTCCATTATTCATAATCTAGCTAGATTTGTATCAGTGTTTGACATGATGTTGTATTTGTTGATGTCAACTGCAATGATTTCGACGATGATGATACTGACTGTATTGCCTTTGACGATTGTGACCTTGATTATGATAGTGAAGAATGTGGACCAGGTGATGCTAGTTCTAATGATGAGGATGATGATTTCATTGAGTAAAATCAATTTTATTTGACTGAATTAGTCAGTATTCAGAGTAACATATTTAAACCTTGGATACAATAAAAATCTTCATAATGTATATGGAGGAAAAGTGATGTAATTTCTGTTCAACAAAAAGTGTATTGACGAATGAATGGTGTGGTTATAAGAAACAAATTATGATTAATTTTCCTAGATATAATTGTATTCCATTTATAAATATTAAGGCCAATACCTATCATTAATCAGATCCCAGACGTATTGGCTTGAAAGGAATCAGTGATGAACTGTCAACTACCTTCGTCGGGGTTACGACTAGTTATTGTCATCATCATTATTGCTCATTCATTTATTGATTTTGTGGACACCAGTCATTTTTTAATTGCTTGCTAACCAAAGGACGAGTGTACCGTGCAGCAGCTTGCTCTGTCCTAATATACAGGAGCAAAACATGGCCGTTAAGAGTAGAGGAAATTCGTAGGTTACTTGTCTTCGACCATAGGTGTCTCCGAAGCATTGCTCGAGCATCGTATGACAACCGAGTGAGCAATGCTGTCGTTAGGAAACGGGTTCTAGGAAAGGAGGGCAAATCGATAGATGAGGTTTTGAAACTTCATCAGTTGAGGTGGCTGGGACATGTGGTACGCATGTCTAACTATCGTCTGCCTCGACAAGCTATGTTTTGCGGCGTAGGAATAGGTTGGAAGAAAGCTAGAGGCGGCCAAACCAAAACATGGCATGTGAATAAACATTAACCACTTATTAGATCTTGCTGTTAGTTATTTAACCAAAATGTTACATAGAAATTAAAATAATTAATCCAATTTTAGGTAACTAACTGAAGTGTTATTTCTTTCTTATAGAAAAGATCACATACTGCCTGTCCAATGTGTAATGTCTACTTGTGTTGCAACACAATATATAACGTTTCAGCGGTGTTTTTCATCCGACAATTGTAAAATACACAAATATATCCGAATCAATTAATACAAATAAAAAGGAAG
Organism: Schistosoma japonicum; assembly: GCA_025215515.1. Taxonomy (NCBI): domain Eukaryota; kingdom Metazoa; phylum Platyhelminthes; class Trematoda; order Strigeidida; family Schistosomatidae; genus Schistosoma; species Schistosoma japonicum. Next base: position 566 of record CM046064.1, on the reverse strand, counting down.
CAGAAGGAACAAATATGGCACCACCCAGACAAAAGTGTCAAGTAAAACAATGTAGATGCAGTCTATAAGAATTACAGGAATACGGTAGGAAGGTAAGAGAAAACAGACATCACAATGAAAATAAATGTTAGTAATTTTATTTAGAATTAACAGATCGACTGTTGATTTCGTAATTTTTCAGGATTTCACAATATTAGGAGAGTAATTCAGATAATTTCATAACCATGAACTCGTGGAATACAACAATCAGTCAAATCATGTTAGTTTACTAAATCTCTGCACTCAGTTCAATTACATTTTGCGTGAATGCTACACAATTCCGGTGCTTCAATTGATTGCAATTAGATCATTTATGTAGAAATAGTTCTGAGTTATTTGTAACTGCCGAATTCACTATCAACTACTTATAATCTGCTTATTGTAGATTGATACTGTGCAAATCAAAAGTTGATCTGAATATTTGAACCTTTTTGTATGAGTTCACTGAGAACCACTTAATGCAGATGAGTGAAGTATTCAATAGCAGGAAGTTTCAGAGAAACGCCGAAAATTCCAAGAACTGATGT